>CM041789.1:77714818-78954818 GCA_023375725.1 Nephotettix cincticeps
ATACAAAAGATGAGGTCTGAAACACGTTTTTTCCGTCCTTGAATGAAAAAGGAATCAACCGATCATAAAAAATAATGAATTTATCTGAACCAGGTGTGCGTTTGAAATAGCATAAAATGTGGACACCATTTAATGAGTGAATTAAAGCTATTGTGTTTTTCATAATTAAGCAAAATATAACGCGCAGGAAGACAAAAAATTGAAGTCCCATCGCCAAATAACCCCCAATCAAAGCATGTTACAATTGTTATACCTCGTTGTGGAAAACGGGTTATTTGGGTATCGTCCCTAAATAATTCAAATTGAAGTTAGAGGGTGGATAAAAGAAAATCTATGACAATTTGTAAACGATAAATGTGTTAAATATTATTTCAATAAGCAGTTAAAAAAAAGAATAAAAAATTATAATTTAAGGTATGCATCTTTTAGTTTACCTTTAAAGGGAATAGGGAGAAAGTATAAAAAAGTAATTAAGTAAAGTATCAGTTTTCTGATACAGTTTATTTAAATAATATGTATAGGATTAGTTTTAATAACCGCGATAAAAGCAAATGAAATAATTATCACGACCGGGAGGTTAATTTGGTTAGATGCCCCCAGGGGTCGCCACTTGCCCCATGATAGCCTCGACCCTGGTTGGTGCCGTGCCTCAACTTTGGAGCATCGCCTGATGTTTATTTACCTTCAACCACATTGGACATTGCCCCCGCATCAAGTCCATACTATTTATTGGCTTCTAAATACCTTCACACAAGCGTAGAAACACTGTATCAATCTTAAGTACAAAGACTTCACAGAGCCTGTAATAATTTTAAATTTTTTACTGCATCAAACACATTTATTAGTAAATAAATAAAATAAGCTCTTTTAGGGAATTTCCATTAGGCAATAAAGTTATAACCGTGGTCACCATGTCAAGGCCTAGACCCAAGACTGTGTTTTTTTTCTTTTCGAGGTCTACAAATGTCAAAAACATCATTCATTCGTTAATACGATGAAATTTGGTAAAACCTTTCGATTTAAATGTGTATCTTGCGTCTACTGTATGTGCATTTTTTATTATTTGATCTAAATCATAAAAATTTCTAACCATTTAAAGGAAAATTAAAAATATATTTTATCACTAACACGTTCTACAGAGTTGTTGAATTCATGGATCATACTCCAAATTCAATATACTTTTAAAAACTTTTTAATTTTTTATACATTTAATTTGGTATGAAACGGATTAAACTAGGTTAACATTTTTGTAGTAATCTTCTTGTTTGTTTTATTTCAATAGTCAGTTTCAAACGAAATTGTTTGTTTTTTTATATTGCTAATGACAATTGTTTCTTTTGATGGAAATAAAAATATTTTCATTAAATATTATGATAGTTCGAAATCCAGCAAAATTGGTGTGGATATACCAATTTGGTTAAAGGATAAAGGCTCTTTTGGTTAAAGGAGGTTTTAGGGGGGGGATTTTTTTCAGATAATGTATTAAAATTTAAATTTATATAAGTAGTACAAGAATTAGCTCAAAAAACAAACAATTTTGTTTGTTGAATCTTCACTCTATGTCGAGTGGTTATTGATAAACTGGTAAATACAATGCGTAACCTTAAGTTCAAAATCACCTTTTTACCTTCAAAGTTACCTTTACACCATTTTACAATGAAAAGATTGAATCTGTTATCTCTCTTATTACTTGAAATGTTGTGATGAAACATTGAATACAGCTGCATCCAGTAGATTTCTAATGTATGCGAAAATATTTCTAGCTATAATAATTCTCATGACAGGGAACATAATACTCATTTACCATATTATTCTTAAGGAGAACAAGTAAATTGATATAAATTCGTTAGCTAAAGATGTGATAACTTTGGTATACTCGTATGACATTTATCCTATGATAATTTTTCTACAACCTCCGATTATGAATGAAAATTATCCTACGACGTAAAGACTTGTAATCATTGAATTGAATTACACGTGAATTTATAAATCAGCTAAGTTTTACATAACCGATGTTTCCTCGCAACCTTGATAATTGAATTGATTTTTATCATGCACAAAATTTATTCTATGTTTAATGTTAACTTTTTATGACTTTGGAAGTTTCAAATAATAATAAATTAAAATGTTATCTATCAGTTAGTGAGTTTTTGGTCATGACCTTTCAGATCACAAGCGGGATACCTTTGGGTAGTCTATGTAAAGGCGCTACTGAGGTGAGCTGAGAGGGAATGAAGTACCCATAGGGATATGCAGTTGAGGTTAAAAAAATATCCTCCTTTTTTAAAAACTGTACAGTATTTATTTTCCTACGGGAAATAGGTTTCTTCATGAATATGTCTGAAGAGATTGTTTCCAGTTCATTTAAAGAGTTTTTCTCGTAACCATATGACGTCATTTCCGTTACACTTTTGCGTCCCAAAAATTAGTAACCCCCCCCCATATCTTATCCATGTCAAAAACTGCGATTGCCAGTGCTCAGCATTAAAACTATCGAATGAGATTAAAAACCAACCTTAAATATGGATGCAACCGTATTTTTAAACGCTTTACGCCCCCAATAAAATCTTCCTTGGAGTGACTAAATAACATTTTTCCAAAATAGTCAAAACGAGTGGTGCAGACATTTGGAATAATCCTATTCTTGATCATATTAATTGTGATGGGTTGGAAGTAAACTGAATTTTATAGATGACGTAAATCTATTCATATGCTAGCCTGAATTGATTCAGTAAGCTGATTTATTTATACCTACACACAAACTTAAAAATCACTTGTTCATTATTTACAACCGAGAATATGAAAAAGTTTCATGTGTAATATCAGGATAAACTATTCCAGCGTACAATTTTCCACCCTCTATCAGGTAGAATGCCTTTATTTGCATGACCCATTAAACTAGATTTAACTCAAAATATTGTGGGGGACAGACTCTGTATGACTGAGGGTAGCATATATTTACTACGTAATTTTAACTTTTTTAGATCGAAAAAGGTTAATCAATTCGTAATCCCTATAAAGAATACTTATGTTTCATATTTTAACAGTTTCAACAATTCCGCTTAGTCAGTTAGTAGTTTTGGCTTTTAGTTACAGAATTAATCGAAATAAAATTAAAGCTTTACTTAGCCAACAAAAATTAAAATAGTATGATTGTAAGGTTAAATTGAAAGAGAATTGAAATATAACCTGCACATAGGATAGTCCTGACAGTGGGGTAGAGTCTATCAATTTAAATAACTCTTCTGCGGCCAATTAATTGTTTAATTTTTTTATTCAATTTTGGAATATCTAATTCCACAGATAGCCTGATAGATTCCAAAAGACTGTTAATAATAATAATTTGACAGACCATAAAACTTGAAACAAAATGTCACTTACTACGTGCATTTTTATTTGACAACGATTCGATTGTTTCCCAATACTGAAGTAAACATTTCAATACTATACAGTTAGTCAATTATTTAATACTATTTATCCATGTATATGGGAACACATACAGATTAATGTACGTGTTTTTCACATTATACTACCGATATTCATTAAAATGTGAAAGACATTTTTGTTGTTCATGATTACTTTATCTGAAATTACGTCAGTATTGACATTCAAATGTTTGATTCGACACGACACCTTATTTTAAAATTTTCTTTTAGACATCCAAATGCATTCCATGATTAATTATTGACGCTTCTAATTCACGAAGTCTTGTCCTAATTAATCATGGGCATTCTTCAAATATTCCTTCCTTCTTTACTTCCTAACTAGTGCAGTGCATCTAAAATGTTGTTATAAGACAGCTTAGCATTTAACAGCATATTCTACAAAACACTAGAAAGTTATATTTCAGCAGACAACTAACTGCATATTGTCATCTAACGTATTTTCAATTTTTGCACGACCAGTCAAAGTCCGCTGTTATCGTACGAGAATGACGCTGCGCGCTGATTGGTCGACGGAGGCGGCGTGTCGGTATATAAGGATCAGCTGACTGTCATTGCAGCAGATATTTCCGTCAACGAAACATCAGACTACTACTATCATGGGCAAGGAGAGGACCAACGTCAACATGGCCGTCGTCGGCTACTACTAGACCTTTCCATCAGGTATGTTTTTTACAAGTTTACAATTTTTAGTGAATTTCCCATAGGGATGAAGCTAAGTCTCATGGCAAGACCTAAGGTCTGTAAACACAATACATCTCGTAAAAATAATCCAATTGAAACCAAATTCGGTTGAGATGTGTATTCCTACATTTATTTGAATGAGTTTGTTATCCAGATATATCGGTGAACGTTATAGGTAGTGACGTATATAATTTTTTTTATTTTAAATTTGATCCGTTACCATTAGAATCAGCTCAAAATACTAAACAATTTAGTATACTAACGATTTGCTTTATCTCCAATGTTTACCGAGATATTAAAAAGTCCAAACTCAGTACGTTTTACTCATTTTGGAGCTCTAATGTTAATCTTAAGTAGGATCAGGAAAAGTTAATATTACTCTTATTAACCTATATTTTTGGATCCAGCTTGGTATTTAGGTTCATGCAGTTCAGGTCTATCAAACTAAGCTTGTTAAATTTGGTTCGTCATTGGTATTCCAGTAATCAATCATATTACTTTTACTAAATAATTAAATGATTATTAGTTTTCAAACATGTTCTAAGTTGAAGAAAGTAAATTAAATATTATACAGGATACATTAGTGGTGGAAAACTTATGATTTATATATGATAGTTAATTCAATACTGGACATATGTAGTAATTGACTTCTGTTAACGAGTAAAATAAAAACAAATCCCTCAAATTTATTAAAGTATTGTATAACTGCGAGTAATAACTATGGGGATTTGTAAAATTTGTTTTCTAGAACTATTATTTGCTTAACTAAAGTTTAACTAATTATAAGCTATGAATAAACTGTTTAATACATTCATATTGGATGTAAAGTAAGAAATAGTATTGAGTTTAATTCAGTGGTTAGTAATAATTTGGTTGTTTACGTATCCTGAATTATTGGTTTTTACCTCCAAAAAACTCCTCGTTATGAAACAATTGAATTTTATTAATTGAAAAACAGTTTTGTACTGTTAAATAAACAAATTTGTGAAACTAACTTTTATTTATTTTCAATATGTATGTATGTATAATCGCAATAAATGTGTACGTGATTATGAATATACGTTAATTTTGTTTATTCTGAAAATGTTTAGAGGTTTTTTATGATTTATTTGATTGTTTTTGTGTATTAATATAGTAATACTGGGACTTCTGCTACCAACACATTTAAAAATTACCAAGAAAATTGCATGGGGTCTTTGATTTAAATCTGTAAAACACAATTGCAATAGTATTATAGGGTGAATGTTTTGGTAAGCAAATAATAGAACCAACATTATTTAATCATGTCCAAAATCACATGTTATTGGAAGCATTAAGTTGTGAATTATAAAATCAAAACTTTATTTGTAGTTTAAAAAATCATTTGAAGTAATACTGTTGTGGGTAAGATTAAAGATTTTGAAATTTATTTCTTTTCAGTAAAATTCCTTACACATTATTCGTCTAGTAAAAATCAATTCCTGGTGCTGGTAGTTTTTTTTTATTGATATAGATAATAAATATCATTATTAGAATGTTCATTGTTTTAAGGTTCTTGTTAAATAAATATGTATATATTTCACGAATAAAAAATTTTTAACCATTCAATTATATGTATTGAAGGGATTTTAATAATACTTTTGCCATTTAATCAAATATGTGCAAATGTTCCAGATGATGGAGGGCCAGTACAACACGGACACGTCCCGGCTTCTGTACACGGACACGACTTGGACACGGACAACACGATGATCTGATAACACCGGACTACACCTCACCTGATTGGCGTTTTTATAATTACTAAACAATAAACAAAATTTTTCAGTCGTCATAAACTGTATTTCTTGATTGTCACCCTAAATAAGATAAAAACCCTAAAAAAATACCCTAAAAATACATTTTTTGAACTGGGACTGGGTTTAAAAAAACTTCTAATTACAAGTATTTGGACCATCGTCATCTTGGTATCAAAAATTGTGATGCAATACTATAAATATGATTATTCGGTTGTTTTATATTCTAAACTATGTTTAAAACTTTGATTCAAAATATTTACACAAATACTTTCAAGTGTATTCTCGGGCTAAAATAAAATATATTATTATGAGCCATAAGAATGACTGAGTCTTTGATTGCGTACTGATTTATGCTACTCTGCAAACCACCTTAAAACAACTTGAATTTGTATATGTAATTAACACTAGTAAAACCCTTTGAAATATAAAGTTTACCTAACATGTTCATGAGACTAAAAAAGTAAATATTGCTGTAAAACATGCAAAGGAAATGAAAGTAATTAAGTATTACAGAACTACATTCTGTGTGTTTATTTTAAAACACGGCCATCGAACTAAAAGATTAGTTTAAAAAGAACTTATTAAAATAACTCTTTTATACATATATGTAACAACACTAACATACTCGTTTTTAATTTTGTAGTACAGTCTCTTATTCACTGTCTAAAAATTTACCAAATATCTATTAAACACCCTGTTTTGACGAATTTAGTTTTGTTGTTATTTTGAATTGGTTTGTTTTATTTTATTTGAGGGAGTGTTGAGGTAATTTCAAAAACTTTGAATATCCTCAATTGGGTTATGTGACCCTAAGGTCATCTTAAGTTTAGTTTAAGAATAGGGGAGAGGAAAACTGATAATTATTTAATTCCCCTTAAGAATAACATTGTGCACCACAAGAAACACGCACTGTGTTTAGTGCTAACCTTAAAATCCAGTTGTTACCAAATTTACTTGTTGTAGATTAAAAATGAAAAATTGTTTTATCAGTTTGTTTTAAAACATGAAATTTTAATCAAGATTATTAGAGGTGTTTCTTGAGTGAATTTAAACCTTTTGTTTTTTTAGATTTTCGGTGGGAAATTATTTTCAAGCAAATTAAAAAAAGTACCTGTCCCGAGATAATATTAAAGTATAAATTTTTAATTTCGCTCAAAATATCGCGATAACATCGGGTCGGTATATAGATGGATAAATATGAGTCCAATATGTGTCAAAATATTTCCACCCTCAGCTCAAATTTTAAGATTTTGACGAAAACAATACTTCCTGCACTTATACTGTAGGAGAGAACTTAAAATTAGTAAACTTATTATTGTTTCAGTTAAGAAAACATAAAGGAAATGCATGCGCCAAGAAAATAAATGTATCTATAGTAGGCCCTAAAGGTAATAAAAGTTAAATTTTTCTTACACAGATAAAAAAGTCGTAATTGTTTAACTCTTGATTCTTTACTATAATTAGAGTAAGTAAAAGTCATTGCTTTGTATATTGTATTAGTAGGATAATCAGGTGAAAAATATTATTTTAGTTATTTTATACTCTTGAAAATTGTTTCATTATGTCATATTTCAAGCAAACTATTTCTTTAGTACATTTGATTTAGCTATTTTCACGTTCAGTTTGTTCAAGTCAGAGTGTTTTGTTTATGAAAACTATTTTTAATAATCCTAGCCACTTGTAGAAAATATTAAACATTCTGAAGTAAACCCTTTTGTATAAGCTAGAACATTTTTGCATGACATAAAAACTTTTAATTCATTTGATTTTTTTGTATTTCTGAATCACAGGGAGTAAATGTTAATAGGCTATTTACCTCAGGCCTTGTACTTCCATTATTATTATTATTATTACTTCATGTTAATTCCATCGTTTTATTCATCAGCGAATTTATTTTTTTTCTTAGTTTACAGATTTTTATTTCCTGCTTATTTGTTTCTATTATTATTATATTATAGGTTATTATTATCAAAATTTTCTTTAATCGTTTACCGTTGAATAGCTTATTATCTTAATTTTTTTAAGATTTTCTATTTTTGTTGGATTATGGTTCACTATTGACATTGAAGATCGAATTAAATGTATTGAAAAGCAATACACACATTTTTGTATTTTTAGATACACATTAAACGCCTTTTGACAGAGCAAGCTCATTACACTATATGATTTTTATTTAGTTTTTGAACGCATTAATTTAAAAAAATTTGTAATCATGTGTGTTATTTTACTTACATTTTATATCGTTTATATTGACGCTATCGAACAAATTTATACGTTTATAGATAAAGATGATTTGATTAATAGCGTGATTCTAATAATGAAATACGAGACAAAAATCAGTGACACATGTTTGTGTAGGATTTGTGAAATATTGCTACATGTCTAATGTTTGATACTCACGGGTCTCCTGAGGTTGTGATGGGGCAGGTCGACGACGGCGTGCATGCCGCCCGGGTAGAGACGCGAGTGAGGCTGGGGGCAGCGGTCGGGGGCGGCGCAGGGGGCGGCACAGCGGGCGGGGCCACCCACACCCCTGTAAATAAATCCAAGACCAACCGTCTGTTGCTTAAGACACACATTACTGTTTCATTAAAGTAAATAAGCGTTCGATTCGACTCCTGCTGTCAAAATGTATAGTGAGCTACCGAGACGAACAAATGTTTGGTACGGGATAAGATTATGTTAATTTTCAATTTGGTATATTACCCACGAAAAGGCATATAAATTAATAACTCTGTGTACACTTTTACTTCAGTGTATAAAATCTTGTTTCATTACGTCCTGTGTTACGACGACTATTGCTTAACTCAATGTTTTGTTGAGTGGGATCCAAAATTAGTGTTGAGAGTTGTAGTTGTAAGCTACTGTACTTAAATAAAATACCCCCGTCACAGCAGACCTGCGTACTCAGCGAATTTCCAAATCAATAACATAATAATAATATATATGACAAGTTTTATCATTATCTGTCAATAAATATGAGTATTATTTGCCTACTCTCCATAAGATTAACATGGGAAAGAGTATGCAGGTTTGCTGCTGTGAGGAACGCTGAAAGTAGGTGTTTCTAGCGTAAACAATTTATATTTTGACCATTTATATCAAGTTTCATCAACATCTGTCCATAAATAAAGGAGTTTGCCTATTCTCCATATGATTAACATGGGAAAAGAGTATGCAGGTTTGCTGCCATGATAAACACATAAACTATGATTTTTAGCTATGATTTTTGCGGTACAAACCCCCCAAACTACCCGTTCCGATTGTCCGATATGTCTGGTTTACGAACTCCGAGCAAATGCAGGAATACACGTCTCTACCAAATTTGGTCTCGATCGGACCATTTTTACGAGAGTTGTCGTGTTCACAGACACACACACACACACACACACACACACACACACACATATATATATATATTAACGACTATTGTTTTTGGTCTCTAGGCACCTAAAGAAGAAAAAATAACATGGTGCCGGGATAAAGTTTTACCATAAGACCTACGGTAATAGCTTCTTCCCTATGGGAAATTCGCTAAAAATAAGTTCTATCTTGGAAAAAATAAGTATTGCCACCCTTCATTCTACGGATGGACCTTTAATTGCATTTTTTTCAAAACAAAATTAATTACTTTGGCATAGCTGTACGTAATAATGTTCACTTTAAATCACATATTTACAAAGTGGGCTGAATATGTAATTGTTGACTTTGTATGCAAATTTGGTACATAGATATCTGACGTAGTGTCCTGCTGAGATAGAGATATTTCTATACTAAGATTATTAAGGTAATATTTTCATGATACGCGTTTAAATTTGTTTTTACACAATATAAAAAATTAGTTTAGCTTGTTTCTTTACACAGTATTTGATATTTTTTTTATTGATAAATTAAAGCTGGTGGCATTGGTTGAGATGGTTAATAAATAAATAAAAACTCTTAATAAATCAAAAAATTGAATATTGGCTGTCCCTTTTTAAGGTGATCTTTAAGGGCTATTCTCAATTTCTTCTACTCCTTCGTGGAATTTCTCATTAAACATTCAACAGCCTGAATTAACGTAAAGTAGTTCCAATTAAATAATGTTGATAAGACTGAAGAGCTGAACTCATGTTCAGCTCTGTGGCAAGCGTCACCGTTTATTGTTTATTTTTTATTTTTTTATGAATCTATTGTTTGTAGCACCGGTGTAAAACACTTAAAAATTTGTGGAATTAGTTTGAGTTCAAAATGAGATTAATAGTACGGTTGACCACCGTGGGAAAAGTGTTCAGGAAGTCGTCCTGGAGTAGATTATAACTTTTTTATCGTATTGTAAACGATGTTCAACAAACAGTTCAAAAAAACTTCTACTTAATTTTCTTCAAGAAATACAAATATTATTTTCCTCTAAATATAAATACTTGGATTCAAACTTAATTTTACCAACACAGATAATAAATTATTGCATTTCAAATGTCAAAAAAGTGTTTACATGCCAGATCGATTCAGGTAAAACACTGTAAAACTACCTAAAAATGTTAAATGAAGAATATAATCATCATAATAAGCTATTTTTTTACTAAAAATCACTAAAATCAGGTAAAAGTTTTCTTTCCTAAGCTTTTAGATACAAATTGAATAGAAATTAACTTTATTAATGAAAATATCTTATCTTGATTTAACAGAAATTTGCTTCTTTCTCAACACCTAAATCCGTACTGATTTCACAAATTATATAGCACAAAAAACTCGAGTATTAACTTTTTTTATAAAAATATCATTTTTTTTTAGATATTTTGTTTTTGTTTTATTTCCGTGTGAATTTTGTTCAAAATTAAGAGACTCGTGAAAATCAATCTATTTTATAAGATCATGTTTAAATTTATTTAAAAGAAAGGGTCCTGCACGTTAAATTAATAAATTTGTTCACCTTGTGGAAATAAATTCAAGTTTATGTATCTAGTCTTATTTTTTAGTTGATTACTTTCAGTGTTGTGAAGTCTAGCCTTCAAGTCGGTTCAATTTTATTGTACCTTACAAGCCTGTCAAAAATGTTTTTATTTACTTCCCTGTGGAAGTAGGTTAGATCATGGATATGTCTGGAGTGCTTTCACTTAATCTAAACAGCTGTTCTTATTACTATGACGTCACAAACAATATGACATCACTAATTAAATGACGTCACTGTTTCAAATTGTGGTCGCGCAAATTGCCAATACTCCCCGACCCAGAGCTAAGATTACTGGGACGGTGGCGACGTCCTGTAATCCAGCTACTTGGAGGTCACGAATTGTGGATAGTTATGAGCGATGGTCAGTGGATGTAGTGTTCTCTTGTGTGGATTAACGTCCGCACTATTGAATACTGCGTTAATCCGCAAATACCATCATCATAATTAGACCAATTCGTAGTTCAGAGGCCGTGTTTCAGATTCCACGTTAAACTGTAGGTCCCTTAGTTACCATCGGCTGTTGGGCTATTAATTGACAGTCCTGTCTAAGGAACATGTCAGCCTCAGTCAATAACAAGACTACAAGATCGCACCACAATCATCCCATTTCTCATTCATACTTTAAAATACCTACCTGGGTAGGTCGACATTTAAAATGGTAATCTAGTAAGTCATATCCATGTCAAAACTTTTCTTGATGAAATTTGTAACAGCTATGCTTCACCTTAAACTCACATTGTGCTGCATATTAATAAACCTCTTTTGTTTTGATCGAATAAGCATTGTGGTTCTTCCACGATGCACAAAGACGCGACAACGAACATCAGTGACAGTTTTGTTAGCCGTACGCGTCAAGGACGCTCCAGCCGAGTGCCACCTGCGAGCCTGTGACTTGCACCCTGCACCGCCTGGGGACGTCCCTGCGCGGCGTCGCGGCGCCCCGCTCTCCCATTGGCCGGTCTCGCCGCACCGACGCGACACCCACCAATCACATTACGCCACCCTACACCTTCTCATATTGAAATCTCGACCAAATATTTGTCATTGTTTGAGCTTTCAACCCCTTCAGCGCCCATTTTGCTTCTTAGTACGCTGTCTCTATCTTGCTGCAAAAACATTATTTTTTATGAAATTTTAATTTAAAATCTGATTGCCTCAGAAGCTTTTTATTGTTCATTATCCGTGAAAGGTCGGCCAATCGCATTATTCGACAGAAGTAGGAATACATATTTAATCGTGACGCGTCCTACGAAAGGCGAAATTAATCAGTAATGAACGGAGATGTGTCTCTGTAATTACGTTTCTTTTGTTGATTAATGATTTAGTAGATTAGGAATCTGTTGATTTAGCAGAGTAAGGCTTTCGTAAATGTTTTCATTATGTGTTTTATAGTAAAAAATTATTTACAAAAATTACAATACATAATTAAATTATCTACTCTTCTATTTATGACGTTCAAATTATAATTTATAGCAGAATTGAAACATACATACGTCGATGTTTTAATGAAAGTACAGCTTACTCTGACAAATTTCACATTCACTTGTTAAACGCTACTGCTATTGGAGAGTTTAGATTGCAACATTTGTATACTTAAAAGTAATAAAACATCAGGAAATAAGGAAACGTCCATTGAAGAGATTTAGAGAGTAGTCTGTTTGGCCTTTAGAGTTTTAATATATGATAATAAAAGTATTTTCCTTCTTCACATTTCAATTTAAATGTAAAATGTATTATGTATTTTGTGAATTATTGTTATTTAATTCTTATTTTTAAAAATTAAACAATTTTAAAATTTCAAATAAATCTAAAAATAAGTATAAGATAATTAAAGAACATGTAAAAAATTAAAATCACTTTATTTCTAATAATTAAATCACCAGCAGAATCTGAAAACAACTTTATCTCCTTGTATGTAAAATATAGTGAGATAAAAAATTAAAATTTTTATTGTGTCAATAACATTTTACTCTAAAAAATTATATTATATAATTATTATAAAAATTAAACATTGAAAATTGATTAAGTAAAAGATTTAAAAATAATTGAATTTTTAATGAGTTAAAATTTGTGAATTAGTTTGTTTTTTTCGAATTACTTAAAAAAATCAAAAACAGAAACTAAAAAAATTAGCCATTCTTTTATATATATAGATAATATGTATTTTCCTTCTTAAATCGATACCAAACACATTTCAAATTAAATGTACAGTAAACGTAATAAATGTATGTGAAAACTATTGTCTTCTATTTTTAAAAAATAACTTTATTTCTAAATATAGAAAATATAAGTATAATGTAAATACCCTTAAAACAATGTAATCACTCTAAAAACTGTTTTTATTAATAATAGAAAATCACCAGAAAATTAATCGAACTTGACGAACATACTTTTCTTGTACTATTTATATAAAATTAAAAAATACTCAAAATATTTTTGTCAAAAACATTACTCATTTGTATAACATTTCATATCCTTGTTCATTAGTAAAAAATTTAGATTGACGAAGTAATATATAACAGGAATTGAACTGGTTTGATGAGAGTAGTTTAAAAAATATATATAATATACTACTTGAGTTGAGTTTTGTGAATTTTTTCGTTAGAAATCAGGTCTGTCATCTATAAATCTCCAGAAACAGAAACTAAAAATTGCAATTTTATTCGGTCTCACTCCCATCATGGTACTAAAATAGGAATTAAAAAAATATATAAAGATATGAACTATTATAAGGTATGAAATATGACTCACAAATTTGACGGCTGCAATGTTCAACTTGTCTCACTCCGCCGTACACAACCCTTGTGAATAGATTGCGGCCTACGTCACTATTTTCAATATATTGATAAAACTATATAGCTTATTAATAATAGAAAGCTCAATATACCTCAACTCCTATTGTAATAAAAAAACAGGTTTAAAAACTAATTTCAATACTCGTAATATGAATTCATTGAGGAAAATGAAAATGATTACGCAGTTCATAACTGTAAAATTTGAAATTTATTAAAACTGTAAAAACGCCAATCAGGTGAGGTGTAGTCCGGTGTTATCAGATCATCGTGTTGTCCGTGTCCAAGTCGTGTCCGTGTACAGAAGCCGGGACGTGTCCGTGTTGTACTGGCCCTCCATCATCTGGAATTTTAATTATTTTTCTTGGTAATTTGATACGATTTGTAATATAGTTTGCACTAGCAGTAAGCCCGTCCTTTGTACGGGTTGTAGGATTCAGTTTAATGAAGAAAGATAATCATACCAATATGTAAACCTGAAATCCTAAACAAATCAATACAAAGAAAATAAATCGATACCCAGCTTTATTATTTAGCATTACTTTACAATTAAATAGATTATAACTTTTATACAATTACTATAATTAGTTATACGTTAAAATAACGTTTTAATATAGTATGATTTCGAAATGGGTTTAAAATCAATGACCAACATAAACTAACTAATATTGATATGACAGCTGATTGTTTTTATTTCTATTAAATCTTTAAACAACAAAGACAGCTGGTTATTATCAGTAGGTTATACATTGAAAACTGAATGAAAATGCGAGTAATATCGCGTAAAAGTGGGTTTTTAAATGCTCGTTATTTACTTTTCAAGTTCTTCAAGTTACTTTTCAAGTACGTTTCAAGTACTTTTCAAGAGGCGTCGCGAGATTTCAAGCATTTATAAACCTTCTCTGGAATGTAGAGAATACATGAAATAAGTTTCATTGTAATCAGTTCTCCCATTTTTTCGGGGAAGACGGCGTAAAATGCATCCTGGAGCGTCACAGACAAACAGACAAAAATTGAGATAAGACCGGTTTCGGCTTCTCTAACTCACGAAAAGTAAAAATAACAAAAAAATTAATAATTCTAAGCAATGTACAGACAAAACTCTAATTTTATTTATATAGATTGACAGTATAATTGTTATTAAAAACATTATTTTTATTTATTTGTGATAGTATAAACAATTTGATATGATTTAATAACTCGCAGTAGGGAAACCAGTGATAATTAAGTTACATAAGTATAAACAATTTATATTTAGTTTCTTCAAATTATTTCGACTAAACCATGAAAAAATATAGATAAAAAATTATTATACAGTTAAATTGATACTAGTAAGCAAATAAAAATATTAAAACTGCATTATTTATTTTAATGAACTAATATCAATTTATTTACTTCTGTATCCAGGGTTATAATCAACATTTTTATTCATTCAGCTACAAATATAGTTATTTAAATATATTAATTAAATGGAAATTCAATCTTACTCATCCCATAATGAGACTCAATTATTATTTTTGGTAAGTGATGTAGTTTAATACAAGTCTAACATCGACACATTATTGCCGAAAAATACACAGCACATGTGTAAAACATACCTGATGGTAGGGTCTAGTAGTAGCCGACGACGGCCATGTTGACGTTGGTCCTCTCCTTGCCCATGATAGTAGTAGTCTGATGTTTCGTTGACGGAAATATCTGCTGCAATGACAGTCAGCTGATCCTTATATACCGACACGCCGCCTCCGTCGACCAATCAGCGCGCAGCGTCACTCTCGTACGATAACAGCGGACTTTGACCAGTCGCGCCAGTCAAAATAATGCAATTGTTTTTATCTTTAACAAACTTTGGAGGCTTACCTTATAAAAATATCCGCGCAGCATCAATCTTGTATGAACTGGCCAGTCATTCTGAGTAAACTTTGATCACTTCTGAACTAAGCTGAATACAAAATTATACACAAATTATATTTAAGGTCTAAATTTGTATACATAAAATACTACATTTTATACTGTACATGAAATCAATCATAGAGGATATTGTACTGTCTCATTATTTTATAAATTTTGTTGTGCCATGAAATCTCGTAAGACGTAATTTTTTAATCGTCTCTATATATATAAAATTGAATGTATGTATGTTTGTATGTATGTCCTTTCTGCGTTGCCAAACGCCATGAAGTTTAGGAAGTTGCTCTATAAGTGTCCGGGAAGATTTTAGTGAAAAAATATTTTCAAAAACTCCGTAAGTTTCTATTTTATGGTGTTTAAATTTCTAATGTTAACCTTATGGAGAATAAGTTTGTTTACAAATTGTCTACAATGAAAACATTTGATTCCTTAGCTACAGCTGATTGGTTTACATTCCATTAGCAATATGCTTTACTATCAAATGCCATCTGAATCATTTATTAATGTAAAACTATGAGGTAAATTTGTGCTGTAAAAATGAACAGTTTTATTCACCACGTTAATAGTTTACGGTTTTGGGGGATTACGTATTTTTATTTTAATTTTCTGTCTGATTAAAATCACGTGTTTATATGTTGGACAAATAAAAAATTATTACAATGTTTATATAATTACGTTTTTTACAATAATTAGCTGTTGTATATTTTTCCTATAAAAGCGGTATTACAGTTAGGGGTTTTTTGGGTTTGGATTGGATTTGAAAATTGTGAATTAATCCACTCAGATTTATTTGTTTTATGGGAACGTTATTAATATGTCTTATTGTTTCAGTATTGTTATTCACTATGCCGCGACCCAGAATTTATAGCCTTTCACAATAAAGCCGTAATGCTATTCGACTTCAGAACATGGCCAATCTTAAAGTTAACACGTATTTACTGTCAGGCGTTACGAAGTTCGCCGGGTCAGGTAGTCTTAAATATAAAAAATGGAAACAAGAATTACCTAAAAATAAAATTTTAATTTGAAATAGGACGATCCAAAACAAAAATATTCTATAAATTAAATTACTTAATTCAGTTTTAAAATGTAAAAATACAAGATTTAGGTAGTGTCATACAGTAAAATAATTATTCATTGTCAATTTTATTAGTGGTGTACAAGAAATACGTTGTTATCACTGTAAAATTTAAACAGCATATTCCTTTATAAATAAGATTTGATTAGATTATATTATTGAAATGGCGACCATACCACAAGGTAGGTATTTTAAGCCAAGTATGAATGAGGATTGAGTGTAAGATGATTGTGGCGAGATTTTGTAGTCTTGTTACTGACTAAGACTGACATGTTCCTGAGACAGGACTGTCAATTAATAGCCCAACAGTCACTGACATGAATCCCTGTGTTCAGTAATCCGTAAGATTAAAACATTTTGAATCCCATTACAAATAATTTTGCTAATCTAATACGGTACCTAATGTTCAAGTTATTTTGTGCAATAAACGGAAGCGCCCAATAACATTATGACGCATTTTTCATTGCATATATGTTTTGTAGTAGCCGTGACCAGTTTTGAAGGCACTTCACTGAATATTTACCTTAAACTCGATTATTTTCGCGTATTTTAACGTTTTCTTCGGAAAACGGTGCAAAATATAGTAGTTTACAGTATTGTTACTGCCACCTTATGCAAAATACTTAAAAGGTTTGACGGTTTAGTAATAAAAAAAACAGACACTTTTATACACTATGTCTGTCTAAAACTCAAGATTTTATTTTTTTTCGACAATAATGTGTTTACAGACACACATTGGTACTTCAAGGGGTCCTCAAGTGTTTAGTGATTTACAGTGGAACCGCTATTTAACGAATTAAAGGTACTAAGAAAGATATACAGGTACGTTATATAGTATTCTTAAAAACGAGGCTCGTTAAATCGAGGTTTAATTTTGCCAAAATTTGTAATATAGGGGTTAGTCATAACCTACAAATAAATAATATTGAACGCGTCCAACCTCTATTTAAAGTAGATTTTTAGGCATATGGTATTTTTGGTATACTGTATTTTTTCTGCTACAGATTGGCTTAACCAGTCATTGCCTGCTCGAGCATTATGGCCCATCTCTCGGCCAATTGTTGAGCTTTTTCCTAGAACAGGTAAGTACAGTGCAGTAGTAAGTACAGGTCCCGAAACGGATACGTTTTTGTCACGGTATTGTTTCATCCATAACATGACAGCACTTTCAACGTCCTGTAATTCGAGCCGTTTAGCTTTTTTACTCTGACCAGAAAGTCCACCTTCGTCGTCACATTTCTATTTATTTTTGACAATTGTTTGAAGAGTTGTTGGTGTTATTTAAACTCCTTAGCAATGTCCACTTTCTTCATTTGCGGTGTTCTTATATGGTTTTTATTACTTCACGTTTGAAATCCACACTAAGAGCCACCTACGTGTTAATGACAATCACTGCTACGATATGCAACACGATCTTAACACTGCGATATGTGTGCCTTCTATGAATATTATGTTTGGCGGGCGAAAGTAAGGGAAATGCCGTTCGAGTAATTGCGTCGATAAAAATAAAACACGTAATACAGGGGTCTGGACCGTGGGAATACGTTATATAGAGGTTATGTTCGTTATATAGAGGTTTCTTACTTTGGGTATTCGCTATACAGGGGTAAGAAAATTACTAACAAACACAAAATATACGTTATATAGAGGGTTTTATAAGTATTTTGTTCGTTATATAGGGATAAATTCACACCTCCACTCAGTCTGAGTAACGCAGTGACTTAGGCCTACATAGTCACTACGTCCACCACATAGATCGTAAACACAGTCCTTAGATCCGAATTCTTTGAAGCATTTGACTAAAAATTCGAGGTTAATTGGTATCTTATTAAACTAAACTTTGCCAACTTAACTGTTTATTATTTGAAAAATGTTGGTTATTTATTTTATCTTCGGCATCATTGAATTTAGCATTGTATGTTTATTATTAACTAGCTGACCCGGCGAACTTCGTAACGCCTCACAGTAAACACATGTTAACTTTAAGATTGGCCATGTTCTGAAGTCGAATAGCAATACGGCTTCATTGTGAAAGGTTATATATTCTGGGTCGCTGCATAGTGAATAACAATACTGAAACGATAAAACATATTAATATCATTCCCATAAAACAAATAAATCTGAGTGGATTAATTCACAATTTTCAAATCCAATCCAAACCCAAACGAAACCTAACTGTAATACGGCTTTTATAGGAAAGATATACAACAGCTGATTATTATAATAAACGTAATAATATAAACATTGTAATTATCATATAAACACGTGACTTTAATCAGACAGAAAATAAAAATATAAATACATAATCCCCAAAACCGAAACTATTAACGTGGTGGATAGAGCTGTTCATTTCTTACAGTACACATTTACTTCATAGTTTAACATTAATGAATGATTCAGATGGCATTGGATAGTTAAGCACATTGCTAATGGAAAGTAAACCAATCAGCTGTAGCTAAGAAAACAAATGTTTTCATTGTAGACATTTTGTAAACAAACTCTCCATAAGGTTAACATTAGAAATTTAAAACGCCATAAAATGGAAACTTATGGGGTTTTCGAAAATATTTTTTCACTAAAACCATCCCGAACACTTATAGAGCAACTTCCTAAAATTTCATGGCAATCGGATGAGTAGTTTGGCAACGCATAAAGGACATACATACATACAGACAGACATACATTCAGTTTTATATATAGAGATCATTAATGTCAGCTCACTCATTAAATAGGCACAGAAGAGAAAAGATAGAGATAACTTTCAATATTGCGCCTGTTTTTTCCTAGCGATGCCAAATGGGCATGAAGTATGAAGGACCCACTGAAATATAACTTATATCTTATACTTTTATTCATTATTAATATTATTCGTACTGTTCAATGGTAAAATATCATTAATCTGTAAAACTTTTTGTTTGGAGGTTAGAATAGTACTCGTAGTTCCAGCGTTTTAGGCGCATCCCATTGTCATAAGAAAGCGACCTCTGGGTTCTTTATTTGTGGTATAGGTACAGTATAGATATGGGTATTAAAACAAGATTAATGATATATTTTGGTACATTTTCAGTCATTGAGGGATTTTGTAGGGATTTTTCAACTAATATTGGTGGCAACACTGACTCTGTTCCTGTAAGTCGTAAAGATTTAGATTCACAACAAAGTCTTGTGGAGGGGGGATCCGAAGCCAGACAGCAGACAGCCTGGTTGGACCGCCCAAGCCAGATCACTGGAAGTTGACTGTACAGCGTGGGATAAACTCTGATAGCCAAGGAAGGAAGTGTTTTTATCAGCATTCTCTACTCCGACTGTGCTAGTTTTAACAGTGAGTCAGCATCATATATTATAATATTATATTTTTCATTATCAATGCCCCTTGTTCAATGATATTCAAAGATATGAGCATGCATGCCGATATTCTGTATGTTTTTTTACTTTAATTTCTAAAAGTAAAATATGAAAAAAATGTTTGAATAGTATGTTATTACTTTGAAGTTAGAGGAATAAAATAAATTACCAACAACTAGATAATTTTGAATTGATGAACCTAATCAGAAATAAAACTGTACCATTTTATAAATTATTGGCATAACACTAGTATTTATAGACTGTAATAAAAAATCTTTAATAAATATTTTTCTATACTCAATTTAGTTTTGGAAGTCTATTAAACTTCATTTCTGGTCTAAATTATCACAAAACACTATTATTCTGATAAATATTGAAACTTTCAATACTGTATTGTAGAACTGTAAATAATAGTATTAAAGTTGTGCAATTTACAGGTATGTAAATGTTTTTAAAATTTTCTGAATTCTTTGTTTACATAGACATTGAGCAGACTCACAAACAAAACATTTTTTAATACTTTTACTTTGATTTTAGTAATATGATAATTTTCAGATGCGGACTGTGTGGTACAAAAAGAAATTTGTACTTTGGTGCATTATTGCCTTCATTTTGTGGCTAATGCTGAGAAAGAGACAGTACAGAGCAAAGTTTGATGCCATAATCAACAAGTCAAAACCCATAGAGATTTGGGAGTATGTTGCAGACTTCAGTAATGTAAAACGGCTAAACCCAACCATGTGAGTACAAGTTTTAGGATTGTCTGATATATGGAATATTGATATATATGGATATATTGTCAATATGGAAATTATATTGTTTTTTTACTTTCTCCCCTTATACGTAGTATATGAAGAAAGTATTGTTTTCGTCAAAATTTTTGAATTTGAGTTGAGGGTGGATATATCCAATTTGGGGTCCCCTGAATCCATAAAATTGGGTTTGGACGTGATGACTGTCCGTCTGTGTGTGTGTGTCTGGATGGAATTTTTGATTTTTAAGGGTAGTTCATCCCAAAAAACCTTAAAAAACGTGAAAAATCGAAATTTCTCAAAAACAGCTCTAACGATTTTAATTAAAATTTTATAGTTTATAGTGCACAAAGTACTAAATAATTTGACACAACATGCATGTCTATAAAAATGACGGTTCAAACGTTATGGGCTTTTAAATGTCAGAAAAAACAATTTTTTTATTTTCAGCGAAAACAATAAAAGTAATGTATAATTTGACTGAAACCATTGAAACCAGCTTAAAAAACTAAACAAATTAGATTTTTGAGTTATTTGTCTACGACGAACGGTTCCAGAGAAAAGTTAAATTTACTGTCCATGATAAACGCAGTACGTTGTCTGAAAGCGCCCAATGTTATTCTTATGAAGAATATAAAAAATCAATTTCTTCCTTATTTTCCAACCGTTTTCCATGAAACTTGGTATGAAGCGTAAGGTCAAATCACCCAACAGAACCAACTCAAAAAAGCTTTGTATTACCGGGGGGGGGGGGGGGGTGTGTTTCCCCCCATACAATTCGAACAATTAATTTAACTTTGTATCTCTTGTTTTTATTTTTAGAAATGGGATGATCATTTTTGAAACAAAAAATTATCAAATGATATTTAGATAAACTTTGAAGAACATGATAGTTTTATTACAGAATTTCTTTTTTAAATTTACTTAAGGGAGAAAGTATGTGTCAGTCCACTGGTACCGTTTATTTATCAATTATTTGAATATACCATATTAATGACTTCACAATTCGTCCCATCCCTTACTTTTGAGTTGTGATGCATGTGCTTCCACGCCTAATATTGGAGTAATTACTAGGTAATTACTAGCAGCAAGCCATTACTTTGTTCAGGTTGTATGATTCAGTTAAGAAGTAAGATACTTGTTATTAGTACAAAATATAAACATGAAATGGTCAGACAATAAATTAAAAACTTTAAAACATTCCTGGCTGAATTATTTAACTACACATTTATTAAAAATTATTTAAAAACAACACAGACTTGATATTTTTTTAACCTTCCATCTCTGGCAGAGATAAAACTAATTAATAAACTAGCTAAAAAAATAGTAAAGCAAAAGAATTCCCCAACATTTTAGAGAAAATTGAAAAAAATATTTCATCACCAATGTGTTCTACACAGTTGATGAATTCATTGATAATACTCTAAATTATATTCTCTAATATAGTTTTCCCATTTATCAAATAGTGTACATATATTTTTATACATTAAATTTGGTGGGAAACAGATTAAACTAGATTAACAAGTAAGTAATTGTCTTGTTTGTTTTATGTCTTGATAGTCAGTTTCAACAAAATTTTTGTTCTTTTAACATTGCTAATTATAATTATTTGTTTTTGTGGCAATAATAATATTATTCTTATTATTTAGTACCTAGTTTAGCATATGGGATTTAAATTTGATAGATTAAATAAAAAATTTGCATTGGTACTTGAAAAATTGATTATAGGTGAAGATGATGTTTCAATATTATATAATTATTTTTAAACGGGTTTAAAAAATGTGATCAATGTAAACAAACTAATATTGATATTAATTTGTCAGTTAGTTGGCTATTTATTTCTCTCAAGTCACACAATGTTTAAAATACCACATGCTCAGTAAAATTTATAAAAAATGAAAACTTATAAAAATCTCTCAAAAATGGGTTTTCAAGAGCTCATTATTTTATTTTAATAGGGTGTGAGTCAGTATACAGTACACAAAAACCTTCTCCAAAAGATACAGAATAAGGAAAATATGTCCAAAGGAAAAAATGAAAAGAGCTTTGTTTTTATGGAGAAGCGAAGCGTTACAAAATATACTTTGTTTAACATTACAAAAAGACAGACACAAAGACCGATAACAGACAGAAATTGATATAAGACCTATTCTAGCTTCAGTTTCTAGTTTCAGGGATATAAAACATAAAAATAACTAAAAATATAATTCCAAGAAACAACTAGATAAGATTCTAATTTTATTTATATAGATTAATCATTCAGTTTATTTAATTGAAAATTACTATTAATTCCTTACTTAATATAAAATTACCTAATTTGTCAAATAAAATTTAATACCGGTAATGGTGCATGGTTATACATTACAATATTTAATAGTATATGATGTGTGTTGTTTTCTTAATAAATAAAAATTGGAGTAAAATATTTATTTATTTAAAATTATATTTATTTCATGTGTTAAAGAGTTTTAATGTGTTCACTACCAATATATAATTGACATTAAAATTAATAACAAACAGAAAATTTGATGTTTTAGTCTAGACTTCACAATCGAAGAGGAGAGCGGGAACTACGACCATTGGAAATATACAGTCCACTACACAGAATTCTTGTCAAGTTTGCCTTTTATAATGAATTATGCAGTGGCACATTATCAGGTCAGACCCCTCTCAGAAGGAACATTCATCATCCAGTCCACTCACACAACTTGTTTTTACACATCTTTTGCATGCGGTAAGGAAGAAATCTCTTCATGAAATACTAGCTAAAGTACCCATTCCTTGAACGGATAAAAAGGCTGTGAGGTGTACAGATATATAATTGTGCATTATTACTTCTAGCTGTGACTAAGAAATCAAATAATTCATGACAACAAAAATAGTCTGTCATAGTATCATATAATCAGTCTGTATAGTGTCTAAAATATGACAATTTAACACCTGTTAAGTAATATTGGGAAAGGATAAGGAATAGTGTAATAAAAACACACATTGGGAGAAAACTTTAAATGTTTTATTTTCGGCAATACTAATTTCAATCCAGCAGTTTCTGTAAAAATGAATTTTCCTTCTCTTACCTGAATGATGTCATATTTTAGTGCCCACAGCTGTTGACATTTGATATCCTTTGAAAATGTAAACATTGAAACCTAGAACATTGAATGTGCTTTAGCCCAAGGAAATTTTAAGATAGTGAATATCTCTATGAGTTGCATGAATTTGATCTACCTTTGTGTAAAATTTCAAACCGGTTGGTTCAGTAAGTTCAGTAATTTTCGTGTTTAGTTTCCACAACAGACAGACATACAAACAAACATACAGAAATCACCTCTTTATAATGTTATAGATAAACAATGTTAATCAAGTCTACAATAAAATCTATTCATAATGATTTATGAGGGGGTACCCAAAAGTAACCGGAATTTGTCTGCTGAGGTCAGAGCTGTGGTAGTACGGATGAGCGCCACTAGGGCATGTCTAGCGCAACTCTTTGCCAGTTGAGAGCCTTGCGGGTAGTTGAGCTAGCACATTCTGTTCGTCTGTAGCGTCATTTTTTGCTGTAGCTGTTTCAATGTTGCTTCGTTTTTTATGATGGCAAGAACAACGCGCCGCTGTGAACTTTAGTTTTTTACTCATTAAAACCACTGCTGAAACTGTTTTAATGTTTAAAACTGCTTACAAAGATGATGCTTTGGGAAAAACTCAAGTGTATGACTGGTTTTCTCGATTTAAAAATGGCGACCTTTCGATTGATGACAAACCTCGTTCCGGACGTCCAACAACTGGCCGAATTAATGAAAATATCGAAAAATACAATAGATTGTGGTCACAGACTATTGACAGACAATTGATCAACTGTCAGAAATTAGTGCAATAACTTGGAGCTCGGTTTAGTGAATTTTAACTGAAGACTTAGGAATGAGACGCATTGCTGCCAAATTTGTTCCTCGGGCTCTGACTGACAATCAAAAATCACGTCGAGTCGAAACATGTCATGAACTGAAAGAACAGCTCAGAATCGGTCCAGATTTTCTTTCAAAGGTAATTATACTTTATACTTTTAACTGAAATGGCGACCTACCCTAGGTAGGTATTTTAAGCCAAGTATGAATGAGGAATGAATGTAGGATGATTGATGATGAAAATTCAAAGGTACTGGTGATGAATTATGGAAAAACAAAATTTCACAGCGGTGCGTTGTTCACTTAAACTTTCCATCATCAAAAACGAAGCAACAGTGAAAAAGCTACAGCAAAAAATGACGCTACAGACGAGCAGAATGTCCTAACTCAACAACCCGCGCGGTTCTGAACACTGAACTGGCAAAAAGTTGCGCTAGACACGCCCTAGTGGCGCTCACCCGTATTACCAAAGCTCTGCCCTCGGCAGACAAATTCCGGTTACTTTTGGGTACCCCCTCGTATACCATCTGCAGAGATATCTTCTTGTAATTTATTCTCAGTGTAATGTTTGCTGTTTTTATTCCCTTGGGCCTAAACAGTAAGTTTTGATTAATACTTTAATGTCTAACATTATTGTTATTACTGTTCTGAATAGCGATCTACCCAGGAAGGTAGTTTTAGCCAAGTATGAATGAGAAATCTGTGTAAGATGATTGTGGCGTAATCTTGGTTGTCTTCAAGTATTATTTTCCTTGGGTGGATCTGGATTGTTTATGAAATTGTTGGTATCCATAGTAAAAAATCGTTGGATGAGAACAATTCTCGCTCACGGCATTGCCAATGTAATATTTAAATATTTTGGACAAAGATTTACAGAATCCTATAATTATGTATAAAGGTGTCTCTATGTATGATCTTGAGAGGTATACTCCGTGAGACAAAAAAATCATGTTAATTGGAACTATACAACTACAGTATTTGTTGTCTGATGTATTTGAACTCTCATTAATTGGACTAATTGGAGCTCCAATAAGTCGTCCAAATTAATGAAATAATCTTAATATGAACAAAGGTAGCCTACATAGGGAAAACAAACAGCATTAATGGCTGAATGTAATCTGTATAACCTACAGTCAACTGACTTCGGATCAAGTAAAATTTGTGCTAAAGGGGTCCTTAAGCCGCGTTTACACGAGGCCAGTAGACGGGCAGGTTACTCAAAGCAGGTAACCTGAGGCAAGTAACCTTCCCCGTGTGGACAAACAAGCTCGAATTTACAGGCCAGCTGCCTGCCAAAATGCTTGGCAGGTCGACTTGCACGAGGAGTAGACAACCTGCCCCCCCACCACTCAAAAACTGACCTGCTGCACAGCCTGCCTCGCACTGACGCCGTGTGGACAACTCAGTCTGTCGAACAGAGCAAGTGAGCTTATTTGTGACAAACAGTAAACAGTGCTATTGGGTGTTTGTTCATGTTTTAAATTGTTAACATTTATATTTTGTATAAAAATGTACTAATTCAATGGCTCCAAGTTGGTCTGAAGAGATGACAATTACGTTTTTGGAACTTTATAAGGACCGGCCCTATTTATGGCACCAGTTTACTGACGTCTACAAGAACAAGAATGTGCGCGAGACAGCCCTTGGTGAAATAGTTTCCGCTATGAACATTGAAGAGTTTGGAATAACTGAAGTTAAATCTAAAATAAAAGCTTTACGAGCCACTTACTCTGTGAAATGGCCAAATCAGTGAAAAGTGCAAAATCAGGCTGCGGTAAGACCGATTTATACGTGCCAAGTGTAAAGTAGTTGTATATAATGAAAGGATAATGGAAAAAGGAACACTTCCAGTTCCAGTTCTTCCAATAATATTTCACTTGACTCGCTTACAAATTCCAGTATAAGATTTCGCGTAATTTCTTGTATGTCATCATAAGATAACACTGAAGATGCACTCTCTGCCATATTCCACATTTAACTTGCTCGCTCACAACCCACGTCGTGTGAACAGGATCATCGGCAAGTCCCCAGTACTGTAACTTGCCTCAGGTTACCTGCTCAGGTAACCTGCCCGCCTACTGGCCTCGTGTAAACGCGGCTTTAATGACAAATGATTACCTGGTCCTGTAATTCCAAAGTGATACTTTAATCCTCATTTTAATATTCAAGCTGAAACAAACGGTCAGTGGACATAGCTTGGTGTAGGTGAATGACTGCAAGTATTTCCTTACAAGTTCAGGCAGTTTGGTTTAGTAAAGGTAATTATTACAATATTAAGAAAATCTTTAAAATATTTCATTTTTACAGTTGCTTAATGTAAATTTTCCAGTGAAATCTGTGTCTACGTTCACATTTGAGCCCAAAGCAGAGTCTACACTCTGCACAGAAGATATTAGTTATGAATGTCCAGCTATTTTCTTCAAATTTTGTGAAAAAGAAGTCTGGTTCCAACGCCATGCAATAATGGAAAATTTGCAGAAAACATTTTCGATGTAACTTTTCATAACAAATATTCGGTATTATGAGTTTGACTGATCCTTGTTCATAGTGAACTGAAAACAAAATTAAATTATGTTATTTATAATATAAGTGTGTTTAATATAAAATTCTCCTTCTCTTGCTCTATATAGTAAATAATCCTTTCCATTTTGAGCTATTCGATTTTTTGCTATACACATTGTAATAATATTTTTTGTTGTTGTGATATTATTTACCTCAGGTGGGTGTTATTACTTATACTCGTACATATTAAGATTTTAAATGAATACTTTGAATATGAATGGCAATATTCGTTTAATTATTTACATATTCTTATGGTTGTTGAAAGGGACTAACAATGGTGTTACACATATGGGGTAGGACTGAATGCCAAGATGGCGGTTGACGCTATAAAATTAATTTAAAGTAAAGCTCAATCTGATTTATAACAATAAATATATCTATAAAATTTAAATATGCGTGGATTCTTTATCAGGGAGGGGCACTCATGTTGGAAATTTTAATAATGAAGAAATATTTAATAATTATTATTGAATACAAATTAATAAAATGAGGCCTATACATTTTAAGGTATGGCATCAAAAAGAAGTGTTCCATAAGGAGATATCCAATTAATGGTTTTTTTTTAATTTAATCTATCAACATTTTATCATTTATCATAGACCAATAATTTAGTGAACTACATTCTATGCTGCCCTCTATGATCTAATCTTGGAAGTATCTTATTGAGTTCACTGTTTTGTTGCTATAGTATGCCTTATAGGAGGGAAGGCCTACCTAAAATAACGGTGACTGGCTTGGGTGGACATTGACGGCATTTTTTTAGGCTAATTGTGATTGCAGTGGATACCTATTCTGCTTTTATGGTTTGTCGTTATAAGTTTAATAATAAAAAACTTTCTCCATTTACTTAAGGGGAGAGTAAAGGTTTAATAAACTAATTTACTAGTTTAACATTTTTATTCAGCACTTTAAAAAATATCCCCTTTCTATTCTATGTAGAATACATAATTGGTCTAGTACATAAGCCATGAACTCCTCATACAGTATGATATGTAAGCTAAACCTATAAATACTATAATTTCATTAGTACATAGTCAAATCAATTTTATTTGGTATAATCTTAGTCTTTAGAGGTGAAATTAGTGAAATAATATTACTGCAAGCTTTGATTTTTTAAGCATTATCTTGAATTACTACTGTATTTACAATAATCTCTACAATTCAATTTGTGTGATCTGATGTAAAGGAAATATAACAAAATCAACAAGATCTTTAGTCAGGTATGAAAATTAATTCTGACAATCAAAGTACAGCATACTTATATAGACATATTCTAATAAAAAATATAATAAATAAAAACATGAAGTTCTCACAAAACCATAGCTGGATAGGCACTACATGAAATGTTTATTAATTTTGACCAGGATTGTGCTTCATTACGAAACTTTACGATTTTTAATTTAAATTTAACCCTTCTTGAGTGTTTGACGGATATATCCGCATGATATTTTCACCAAGAGCGACACACAGATATACCCGCCCTTTTCATTTTTGAGTCGTTTTTCTCTTGGTCTTTGGTGGGGGGTGCAGTGGAGCAAATGCTTCCATTTCCAAGTCCACCAGTGAAAAAAAATTTAAACAATTTTTTGAACGAGAAGGTGGCGATTCATAGTGCAACTACACCATTTCTGAACATAATCCATGATAAAAAAATCCTACACAAAAACAATTACCCTTACGAGAATATTAAGGCCAGCTCGCGAAGGGTTAAGGGACTGTATGAAATATTTATTATTTAAAGCCAGGATTATGCTTCATTACGTAACTTGATGATTTTTAATTTACCTTTACTCTTTTTAATTTTCTAGTACAACTCATTTTTTTGGTCAATTAGTTAGAAAAATAACCACGAGTATTTATTGGTTTTATAATCATTTTAGAAGGTTAGAATCTACAAATTGCAACAATTAATTGTGTTCACAGCCTCGTTTGACAAGCATTTTGTAACAAATTTTACTTTGAATTTAAGGAATTAATTTTTGACTGAATATTAAAATACTCATGGCATTTAAATATTACAACACAATAATTGAATCTTAAGTATGCAACAAAAACTAGATGACAATTTTGGATCCAATGAAGATATAATATGGAGTTCAGATAACAACATACCTGACTAGAGTTTTAAAACAAATGACCACAGGACAACTAAACAGTTATTAACATCAACTCTTCTTTTAGCACACATAATTCAAGACCAAAGGCAAATCTGAATAAGGCAAAACTATCTAAAGGAACTTATAGACTTTATGCTAGCATTGTATTACTGTATTTAGAAAAAATTTGTAAACTAAACAATTTTCAACAAACAAATTTAAGCAGTTTAAGCTGACCCACTTACTTTACAGGAACTTAAAAATTAGTTTGTTCTCATATTATTATATACATGACAAATGAGTAAATATATATATATGTGAATACTTTAGTTATAGGTACTAAAACACTTTTTAATGAATATTGAATGCAATATGTGACATGAGTTAGTAAAAAATAGCACAAGCATTGCATAAAAATCCTTGAACGATTGTCAATTTTAGTTTCTGATAACTGATCCTTGGTGCAAAAACATCACTTCCTATTCTAAACACAGAACCACAACACCAATTTTACAAAAGGAAAATAAAATAAAATCATTATAACTCGCTAGAGGATATAAATTGTTAAGTTACACTTCACGACTGGAGAAAGTGTATGATACAATCAGTCATTTTGTCATGCTACTGTATAAAAATAATGGCAGATTCACGAAATGCACATACTGTATATCTAAATAGGTGTTAGTAAACCTTATTCTCTATGGCTCATATTTTCACCGAGCAGCATTTATCCAATATAAAAAATACATGTTGGAAATAAATTTTAGAACGCTGAAACCTGGGACAAAATAATGTTTACAAAGTCTATTAATATATAGTCGTCACATATGCAGACAAATTATTGTCAATTTTTATGGTTACAAAAGTAGGTATCATATTGAACCTGAAACTATAACTTAAATAACAGTTTTATTCTACCTGGGAACCCAAATGCATAAGATATAACCATGAAGCAAATATGTACAGTATAATGTAACCTGAAACCTCTATAACTGAATATTGCAAAAAGTGGAATCAACCAAACCCAAGATAAATATTAATTCTATTTGCAGTTGACATTCTCTCAATCCAGCTGACAACAACACATTCCGAGCCTATATACACATTAGAAATCCTGTGTGATAATGGAAAGTATACAGGACTGATTGTCAAAGTTGGTTAAAAGTAGAATAGTGCTGAAAATTCATAAAACATCAGTTGTACTTAAACGCTAAATATCACCTATAATAATTTATAAAAATTGCACAAAAATGGTAAGACAGTGAAATACTGATAGCTAACTCAAAGGTGAAACAGAAGGTGGGGGCCTCGCCAGCGTTCGTCTTAACCTACCAGTTAGGAAACAGAAACAAGTAATAGTTTTGTTAAAGCTATAATTAAATCAAGTTATATTGATTTGGAATAATACTATAGCAGTGTCTATTTTATGTAATTTGCTATACAATAATATTGTGCAGTTTTTTTTTATTTTGAGTATTTCGATGGCCGTGAACGTAAGTTATATATCCATCTGATTCTGTAGACTCAAACATTCACAAGAATAATTTAATTTATTTTCACTATTAAGATACACTTTATTGTTTTAAGTAATTTTTATCTTGGTAAGAATGTTTAATAAAATGATAGGCATTAACAAAAAAAGATCATTAGAAGATTTACAACGTAAATGAAGTTCCATAATTGGATATTTAGAATCCACTCTATTGTCTTTAGAGGTAGCCTCACATACATGTTAATTAATATGTTCCACAAGCAACAGAACATTTTAATATTATTAAAAAAGGGCCTTTGCAAAACAAGCTATGTCCACAAATAAATTAAATGTATTTTTCACACTATTTACTTGCTGAATTTATACAAATTTAACCCGATTCTTGATTAATCCAATTTTAAAAAGATTTAAAATTTTAAGATCAAACACTAAATTTATCAAATGAAAATAAATAACAAAAATTCTGCCAATATACTGTATTAGCTCGCTGAGGTTAAATAAAAACAGAGCAGAGTTAAGCCCTTATTGGACGAGGTGGTCATGCTTCGAGCGTAGCTGGCAACCTAAAAAATATGCAACATATGCTACAACGCAGCATCCCCAGTTTGGGGCTCGGTGGACAATCGGTCACCAAAGTGTGGCTACGTCACTAGCAACCCTCGTGTAATAATATCAATATGAATTAATGGCCCACAAAAAGCTGAATACTAGTGAAGCTAGTTTTGTTACTGGCAACGTAGCCAGGCCACCTTGTATAAAAAAGGCCTTATGGACTGGCTTGTTTTGCATAAACTTCTTTAATCAGAGTGTCATAAGTACACATTATATACTGGCATAATCTTTTTAATGCCAATATAAATAAAAATGTCTTATGATACACTTTTGAAAAACTATGTGATAACACAACAATAAAATTAAAGCCTAAATACATTAAATGCATAAAGAAAACAACTATAATGTAACAAAATTATAATTATATGGTAATGAAAAATTATAACACAATTTAAACCATCAGCACGTTTTTGACATGCAAAATGTGGAATTTAAACCATCAGCATGATTTTGACATGCAAATGTGGAATTTAAACCATCGGCATGAATTTGACATGCAAAATGTGGAATTTAAACCATCAGCATGATTTTGACATGCAAAATGTGGAATTTAAACCATCAGCATGATTTTGACATGCAAAATGTGGAATTTCTTCATTGATATTAATTGAAAGATACAATTCCAACTACGATAGGAATGATTTTATATGGTAAAATTTCTTTTTCAACTGCATTAACTAAGGTGGTTTCATAATCTCATGGCAAAAACCATATCTACAACTTATTTGGATTGACAAAATTTTGTAACGCTGAACTCTTTTCACAGGACTCTTATCTCCATATTTTAGGGTTGATTGATAACATACTGTGTACATACTGAAACGTTTATCCATTATTTGACATATTACTTATGTATATATTTATTAAACGGTTAAAAATTTTTACTGCAGCACTTAATGCTTAAGAAACAATTAAAAAATTTATTTAATTTTTTCAACTGAAATCTAATACTCCCATTTACTTTCAAAATGGTTAATCATTAACAATCTAAAAATTTTGAATAAGTTTAAATTGGTGGGGTGCCCAGTAAACAGCAAATCAAATAAATTTCACATCCTGCTACTTGAATATAAATTAAAAAGCCTTTAAATTATCTAATTCTTGGTACACCGAATAAATGTCCAAAGATTGTTTTGTTTCAAATACATATATATAGTTTTTTTTATAACTGCTGAGTGGTAACACTTCTTTCCAGCAACTTATAAAATAAATGGCAGTAGCAAAACTGTTAGTTTGCAAGTTGCTGGAAATCAGTGTTACCTTTCAGCAGTCATAAAAAAATTATATATATTTAAAACAAAATAATCTTTGGCCTAACAAAAGTTAGCTTATTTTCATGCTTTAACATTTTTACCGAAGCAGCAGGATGTGAAAATATTATTAGTTCTGCTACTATTTTGGTGAGTATTATTGCCAAAATCAGTATATGATTTTTGGTGCAAGCTTTCATATAACAAGAACCTCTCAAAGTGTAAAGCTATTCCACAATTATTTATTATTTCCGTTTTAACCAGAATAGGTGAGGTCAAGTACCATAATGGCTACTGAGAGAAGATCGAACAATGCTACAGGCCGTATGAATAGTAGGGACTTAACTGATTTCAAAACAATGCTATGCTGACGTTTACATCAGACGTGAACCAGACGATTGGCCAAAATAGTACAAATAGTTGGGAATTAATTTATTAATTTTTTGGTAAGGCATTTAGCCCACAATTATTGTTTCAAGAAAAAGTCCATTAGATAAAACGTTTTGTTCAGACATAATTGTGTGATGTAGCAATATTAAAATTGAAATAGACATAAATAAAAGTTCAAACGTTTAAAAATAATTATGTGCACACAATTAAAAAATCAAACTAGCATTTTTTAAACTATAATACCTCTTATTCAGTAAACTTGACATTGGTGTAAAGAGATCAATAACATTAAAACATTCACTAAAATAAAGAATCTTACTTAAAGTATAATTAAAAGAGTAATAAATAAAATTTACCTTATCTATTTATTTAGTTTACAACATTAAAAATACTTTTCATAATAACTTTGATAAATATATACCCACACTTAAGTAAAATTTCAGTGCTATTATTAGAGTGCTGGGGGGAGAATATGTGATTTTTCAGTGATAAGTCAATAAACTAAATTAGCGAAAGGTATAAAATGCTTTAATTATACCTGCCTCATTTGGTATCGAAATATAACAGATCATTTATCATGATATTAATTATAAGCATATGTATTTATATATTTACAATTATTTTATAAAAAATATTTAGACTAAATAATAAATTAATATAATAAATATATATTATCTATCTGGGAGAGTTAGAGGGTAATTCTCTTCCTCACTTTCTTTTTAAAAGAAAAAAACTCTAAAAATGACTTTATGGACTAAGCAAACAACATTCAGACTAAAATAATTTCAACAAAATAACTATATATAAATTAAATAATTTACTATGTCGATCTCCGCTGATAAATGCAACAAGTTCCAATCATTGACTAACACTTTTAACAATAACAAACAAAAGACACTCCACTTTGGTTGGGGTTACACTCATCATCACTTTACGTACATGGACATCGTACAAGTACAAACCTCACGTTTGTTCAGTCTTTCAAAATAAAATAGACTACCTACAACTAATTACTCTTTTCTCAACACATCGAGCAACTAAAAGCTTGTCTACAATCATCAATTTCATCATAGTGTAATTTTCTGCTCAAAAGGCTTTTCTTACTTGATACAGAGGAACTAGTCAAGGCTCCAAGTGCCAAATGGTCAACAATCATTCCAGCTTTTACTTTTTTGAGACTATGATCAGGTGGAAAAGAGTTAAGTAAGTATTTAATATTAAATAACGTATACACTTGTACAGAAGGACAATTATTTCATTTCTTATAGCTCTTAACTATTGTAGCCTAAAATTTGTTCAATAATTTAAGCTTCTGATTAGTGAAAACAAATTACTTATCAGTTTTTCTAGTTTTTCACATACCAAACAGGCAAATCACGTTCAAAAGCACCAGAAAAGTACAATATTAATCAAAATTTCTAAGTAGAACCCCATTTTTTGTTTTTGAATCTGTAATCTGATCCTGTCATCAGATGAGCAGAATATAGTAGAACATAGTTTTCTGCTGGGCATTGCCACCATAAAGATAAAAAAAACAAGAATGTTAGATCAATCAGATATGACTTAAAAGAAAAAAAAACAGACTAAAAAAATTTTAAAATATATTTTTTTAAATAATTAAATTCGACTCCAAAGAGCAAATAATTAATCTTAACGCTTAAAAATGCCACATAGCTTCGTGTGCATAACTTTTAATACAAACTCATTTGATACAAATTTAATTAAAATATAAATATACTCCACCATTTATTCCTCTTTATTAATTTATTTTAGTAAAAACTTCTCCAATATAGCCTGATGCTCAAAAGATTATAACGATGGACGTAACATTGAGTAAACTAGTCTTCTCACATTGCCCCATGGGTTGGAAATGAATATATATTGTAGTTGGGAACATTGTTACATTTCCAATTCAAATAAAACTGACTTTTTTGTTATTTTACTTTAGCAAAAGATAAAACTTTGCATATCGCATAATTATATATACTTTATAATTTTTCCCACTATATATTATATAGTGTGAAAAATTGCATTATCACAGGCTAAACATATTTCGTGGTTCATTAATCGTAATACCATACAACAAAAATACATTTAGAAGAAAAATATGTGTGTTAAATTGATCACCTGTTTTAAATTAACTCTTTTCCAATGTTAGTCTCATGGGGGTTGAGGGATTAACTATAAGCAAGGTTAACACAGAGTAGAAAAATAATTTTGAAAATCTACAACCTTAGTGCAGAACACAAATGATATACTGATATTTTCTTTAGACCAGAGAGATGTAACGTCCCGAAACTTAAAGAGCAGAATATCAAGTGGAACATGGTATGCTGGAATGCATGTGGAATGATTGTTACCACGGTAATGAGAATGTTCACTTGTTGCCATTGAGGCTGGGAGCAGCTGTCGCAGGCTCACGTTTGACAATGGTGATGTCAGGGTTGTTGCTGAGTGCATGTCGTGCGGATGCCAACCGGTCATTTTCCGTCACCTCTTCTTCCTCTTCTCCTTCCGAAGACGCACCATCGCCTTGTCGCAGCGTGCTCAAGTAGTTGGCCAACGTAGTCACGGTCACGTTCAACATCTCCGCTGCACGGAACAATGTCAGCTCCTTGCGTTGCAGCTTTGAAAGTACTTCTGCTGGACCCTGCTCCAACCAGAAGTCCCGTACTCTGCCACACGAAATTCAGTTATACAAGTATTAATAATTGCCCTTCAATTATTTTAAGGGATAAAGGGCGGATGAACTGACGAGGAAATGTTCTCAAGCATTATTTCATGGTCTAGAGCTTTTCTATGGCTCTCCTTTTCCTCAATGGAATAATAGAAGACTGACTTAATATAGCTTGGCAAAAGCCTGGGCTAGGAACACAGGACTGAAATCCTCAAAACCCCTTGTTGACCCTCTAAGGAGGAAGTGGACCAGAGTCCTAAATAAAAAAAGAGATGTAAGACTGTGGCTTGATGTGTTGACTGATCATGGACCATTAAGGAAGCACCTCAGAGTGCTTAATCTGCGCCTGTAAAAACTGTTTGGGTTTTGCGGGGAAGAGACTAAAACCACATTGCACCTTTGGTTGGATTGTGCAATCTTAGCCCCAAAAAGTTTGAGCTCCTAGGCTTCTCCTTTACGGACCAAAGAAATTTCAGAAGCTAACAGGGTATATAGTAAAGATTTATAAATAAATTCATAACCGATTGTCTGTTTAAGGTTGTAAACCGAAAAATTTCAGAAACGTACAGACCCCTGCTTTTTTGTATTTTCTTTTACTGACTAGCTTTTAAATTTGACCAGTTCACACAAATATTGGGATGAAAAAAACTAAAAAATAAAAAGGTATTAATTTATCTTTTATTTGCGTCAATTAAAAACTTCATAGGTACTTTTTACTCCAAGTTTAATCAGGTATATTTTAACCCTTGAAGCGATATTAAAAATCCTACTCTTTGCTCATTTAGTGTAAAAAAATCAAAATTTTATTTTCCCAATTTTTTTTAAGATTTAGGTTGCTTGAATAAAGTAGAAAACACAAATTTGCTTCATTTTTATTTATTGCAGTTTTTAAGACTATTTTTTAGGTATTAAATAAGTAATTTTTTTTTTCAAAAATACAAAGTGCTTGGTTGTAAAACTTGTATTACAAAAATGGTTTAATAAATGCAAACTGACTAATGCTAAATATTAAAACAGTCAGAGCAAACCTACAAATAAACTAAAAAGGGATATATGTACATACTAGGCCTTCCTTTAAGCGTAGTTTGGTTTCGTATGATACGCCTCGAAACAATGATCAGGGTGAAGGCTGGGGTTTGATTCGCAAGTTTTACAAAAGTAAATAGTTTCTTTCCTTTCTCCTTTCTTGGCACACACAACACATCTCACTCCTTTCATTCTTCTTCCAATGAAGTGCTTATTATTATCCAGACGCTGCTCAGGTGGACCTTGTGGTTGCCGCCCCCGCTTCCTTGCTGGTGGTTCTGTAATCTTATCCACTACCAGGTCCGAGATGATGGAGTACCTGAAGTCTGCATGAGAGAGTGGTTTCTGGTTCTCATTTTCTTGTACTGTCTTGTACAGTACATATGCATTTATCAATGCGACTTCTAAGAGCCAGAAGAAGCATTTTCTGTACCATTTCTTAGATTTCTGAAGAAACTGGTAAGATGAAATCAAATGGTCACTTCGATCCACTGCACCTCCATTAGGCTTTGGGATATCAAGTTGGTCAGACAATCTGCTGGATACATTAGTGGTGTCAGATTTGCTCTCCTTGTTATTTCTACTCAGCATTGAGACAATTCGCTTGTCCTTCCATGAGACAACCCGGGGTAAACCCTGACTATTAGTCATTACAGTGCCAATTAACAAGCAGCCCATATTCAGTAACTCTCTGGCCAACTCCGGACTAGTGTAGTATTTATCGGTATAGACATGGAGTCCACTTGTTGGATTTTTGGGTTCCTTATAAACAACTGACTCCACCAGAGATTTTACAATCTGCGTTGTTTTGAGTAGGTTAGAGTTAGGAATTATTTCTTGTTTTCCAAAGTATGGAATAAAATCATATATGTATCCATTTTCACACGCAGATAAAACAACAAATTTTACCCCAGATTTTGTTGGCTTACTCTTATTATACACCTTGAAGGAAACTTTACCCTTGAGTGCAATTGTACTCTCGTCAACTGCCACTTGGTCTCCTGGAGTGTAAAAGAGTTTGCACTTTTCCTTCATATGTTTAATAATAGGCCTGATAAGAAACCTTTTAGGCCTGGGCTGCCCCTCTTCATAGTGATTGAAATGTAAGTTATAAAAAATATTCAGGAACTGATCCTTTGTGATAACACGTCGATAAAAATTAATGCTTCTAGCCCAGTGAGTTGAAAAATAAGACTCAATGTCTGGTAAAGGCATAAGGCCCATGTTTATGATTGTAGCTAAAAAGGCCTTTAGGTTAGGTAAGGTAAGTTCATTCCATTTTTTTATTCGAGCATGGGGTAAGTTTGCTTCATTTTTCTTTTTCTGAGCAAATAAATTTGTTTCATTGCAAATGTGAAGCAACAGATCGTCATTGAAAAATAAACTAAAATACTCCATAGGCGAAGTTTGAGCATCAAAACTGGTAGGTAAACATAGTCCTTTATTTACATTATAAATCTGTATTGTGTGGCTTGGCCCAGGATCGTTATTAGTTACATCACACCATTTCTCATCTGCAGTCACAGCCTCAATACCCAGTGGTGTATGCCTATTTGGAACTATACTCACATCACTGCCACCACCAACACCAATTTCAATTTCATTTTCAACTTCACTTTTACTAACATTATGCAACATTTCATTTTCAATTTCATCTTCAACTTCACTTTCACTAACATTATGCAACATTTCATTTTCAATTTCATCTTCAACTTCATTTTCACTAACATTATGCAACATTTCATTTTCAAGCTCCTCTTGTTCTAGGTTTTGAAACGATAAGTCAATTGCACTAGAAAACAATGCATTCATTAGTGCATTTATAAAGTCATCAAATTGAGGATCGTCTGGATGAAAAATTTCAATTTATATCTATCATTTACATTCACACAATACACACTATTTGTTGCTAAAACACAACACAAATAAGCCAGGTTGGGGAGAGTGAAAACAGCTGGCAGTAATGACTCGCGTTTATAAACGCAAATAGCAGCCTGGGGGTGGACGAATACTGGCCACCGTCGCCTAACAACAGTCACTAAGTATTCCAACAAAGCCGCCATATTGGTTTTGAGAGTGAATTGAGGCTAAAGCAACAATACCATGCTCACAATTGCGGCTAAATGATTGGTCCAGTCTATAGGCGCTAGTCACACTGTGACGATATACTGCGCAGCATTTATAAACGCTAGCCGCTTGGAATGTGTTAATCAATTTCAGAATTGTAATCCATAAATACTAGAGTTGACCCATCACCACATAAAGAGTTCCATAGAAACACGAGGAGTTTATATGAAACAACCTTTTTTGATCTACCAATCAATCATCAATACATGAACAATGTAGTTATGCAAAGACAAAAAAATGAAAAATTGTAAACTGACTTATCGTAGAAAATTTAATTTGCATGGTATGATTATTAGATTGGTTAATACCCAATAATTCAACTTTTTAGAAATTGATTTCAGCAGAACCTGAGGTATTAAACATATTACATTACAATCATATTTCATTACCTACAAAATATCTATGTTAATTATACCTGTAAGGGTGTTTAAGGCAACCATATGCGTCACGATATCTCCCATACAAAGTTCCATATGACACACCAAGTATTTCAGCAGCTACTTTCATTTCCAGTTCCTTATTTTTAATCCCTTCCATTACTCGTTTCGTGAAAGTTTCATCCCAAAACTGAGGCCGTCTTCCTCCGTTTGCAAGGTAATCATTCATCTTGACAACATCTGGATACTGGGACATATCTGGAAAAAAATTCTTCAGGTATTTTTGCATTTCTTAAAAATTAACACTTTGGAGCCCACGCCCGACCCTAGGTCGGGCAAGCTTGTTTGTCCCATCGGCCGATGCCAAACCCTAAATCGGGCTGCCTTAATTAATTCCCTAGCAACAAATTTTTGGTGTATATTCTGGTTTGGCACTTATAACATATTCTTTAATCATTAATCTTTAAACATCTTTAGTTTTCTTTCAGTCTTCCGCATATTTACAACAAAAAATGTTTCAAACGAAGTTTCACTCGCGCGCTCAGAGCAGACAGCTATTGCTACTAGCCCTGTTGTGTTTAAGTTGTTTTTATTTACGATACTTGCAAGCTAGTTTGTTTTTATTGTTGTATTCCTACACCACAATATATAGTTATATAGTTTAGTTTTACAGTTAGTTATTTGAGTTTTTCTTCCTTAGTGATTTATTCAATATGGGTGACAATCAATTTAAAGTGATCAGATTCGAGACGTATTGCTATTGATGACGAAGAAACTAAAAAATTACTTACACAAATCTTAAACAAATAACAAGTATTTCATGTTTATTTCTATTCTTTGAAATAAACATGCCCTTGAATCTTATATGATATCATTCAAAGGCCAATTCCTGTACATATGAACCTCCGTAGCTATTTTTGTTTTCATAAATTTTTCCCTAATTTATATATATATATATATTACATTTTTTTCTAATAACAAGTATTTTATGTTTCTTTTAAGGTGGGTTCTTTCTGTTTCCAAAAATATATGATATGTATGATATAGGTTATTATTAAGATTTTTATATATTTTATGTATTTTTTCTGCAATAAAATACATTATAGTTTTTTTATTTTGTTTGTTCATCCTTAGTTTCATATAGACTTGAGAAAATTATTTCCCATTGTTAATAATTTATAACATAAATTATAATGATTTATAGAGCATTAAATGGATAAAACTGTTGGGGTTAATATACCAAACTGAGAACTGCTACATATAATGTGTTTAATGACTTTAGGGCCTATATGAGAAATAAATAAGTTGGTAAATGCAATGATAGGTTTCTTACTTGCATCAATAATGCTAAGTAGGTCAATCAAAATCTATTTAAATTAATATTTTGCTTACAAATAAAATCCAAAGCCAACCTGAATTTTAGGCTTATAATACCTGAACCCGACCCGAATATTAACTTGTAATACCCGACCCGACCCAAATTTTCATTTAGCTTATGATACCCAAGCTTGACCCAAAAATTTGTGGTAATCTACTACCCGACCCGACAGTAAAAATCACTACCCGCAGACCTCTACTAAATACTAAATTTAATCTAAAACTATTGATTAGAAAGGGAGATATTAATTTTTCCTTATGCTCCATAAGAATAGCATTGGAGCCCCTAAATACAATGTACTGTGTTTAGATTTTTTAATATCTCGGTAACCGTTGGAGATAGAGAAAAACTTTAAGGAGCTAAATTGTGTAGTTTTAAGCTGATTCTAATGGCAAAAGATAAAATCCAAAAATTTTTTTAATTACATAACAACTGTAACAACTTCAGTCAACAACTGTTGACTGGTCAGTGTGGGAATTTTGACTCATGCAATTTTGCTCATAAAAATACCCCCGTCGCAGCAGACCTGCATACTTAGCGAATTTCCAAATCAATAATATAATAATAATATATGACAATTTTGGTAAAAATCTGTCGATAAACATGATAATCATTTGCCTATTCTCCATAAGATTAACATGGGAAAGAGTAAGCAGGTTTGCTGCTATGAGGAACACAGAGTAGGCATTTATAGCATCAAAAAATTTTATTTTTTAACATTTATTTATACCAACTTTCATCATGTCTATTAATCAACATCTGTCTATAAATAAAGGAGTTTGGCTATTCTCTATATGATTAACATGGGAAAAGAGTATGCAGGTTTGCTGCCATGATAAACACATAAACTGTGATTTTTTAGCATAAAAGTATGGGTCCCAACCACATAAAGCTAAATATAAAGTTTTATCCAAAAATATTGGTAAATAAGTGAAAAATTAATTTTTCCTTATCCTCCATAAGATTAACATTAATCCTCAAAATACAACGTACTGTGTTTAGATTTTTTTATAACTCGGTAACCGTTGGATATAGAGAAAAACTTTAAGGAACTTAATTGTATAGTTTTTTAAGCTGATTCTGAGATAAAATCTAAAAAAATTTTAAATTACATATGAAAAACGCAAAAACCCAATTTTGGGGTACAAAACCCCCCAAAACTACCCGTTCCCATTGACCGATATGTGATGTTAATCAACATAAATTTAAGTAAAAGTACACTGTGAAAATGAACTAAGATTCGAAACACGTGCCGTGTATCATGGAAATAAAATGTTTAAAGGGAGTTCGAGTTCTTTAAATCTAATAATATACATATATATATATATATATATATATATATAAAAGTTTTAACGACTATTGTTTTTGGTCTCTGGGCACCTAAAGAAGAAAAAATAACATGGTCCCAGGCTTAACTCTTGCCATGAGACCTACGGTAATAGCTTCTTCCCTATGGGAAATTCGCTAAAAGGTAAGGTTAATGAAGATATTATTGATTAAAAATCCTAATTTTTGTTAAATGTCGATAATGTGTTTGGAGGGATCCCAAACTTTAGCTATTTCAAACTTTTTGTTAAATCCCTTCTCTACCTCCTTGATCGCCGCTGTTTATTCTTGCAACATCAGAGATTTGTAGGTTCGCTTTGACGAAGCCATGATACACACAACGTATTAACATGAATGCAGACGAAGTCACAAATGCCAACACGAAACAAAGACGGCGAATATCGGAACAAACCACCATCAATGATACGCACGTTACTGAACTGCGCCGGCGCCATTTAATGACAGACTAGAGATGTCAATGTTGTGATTTATGAGAAGTAGAGAGAGACGTGTGATGGGATTGGTGAGGGGGGTATCATGTCACCAGTCAATGCAGGTGTACGTGCTGTGTGATGGGTTGGCGGGGAGTGGGCTAATCTAGCTGGGTTGGCGTTGATCTAGCTAAAAATAGTCTGCGGACAGAAAGCCTGAAGGTCCTTTCCTGGAAAATCATAATGACTTATTCTCTTTATAGATTTACGCTGTAAAAATCTCAAACCATCCAAATAATTATTCGAATTAACCAAGATATTTTAACATAGTTTTATATAAAATTATAGGGACCAAGTCAAAATTTCGAAATAAAGAAGTTCGATTTGCGGTGCTTTATAATTTTATGTTCATTCCTATTTATCTTGACACATTTAATTTATCAACGTCATAAAAAACTACGATCCATTGAGTTGGAAACAAAAACCTGCAATGTTTGAGAAAGTACACTTTAAAATCGCCATAAAATGTGATTTTTATAGATACTGAATGCCGATACAGATCGTAATTTATATATATATATATGTATATAAAACCGCCGGGTGGTCCCGAATCTTTTTAGTCTGGACAGGGATCCTGTCCTGAGGTGTCCGGATTAGAGGAAGTCGACTGTACTGGATATTGAATTTAAACTAGTTAAGTGATTTTTTTTAATCTTATTCATATCCTTTTGTAGTAAAGGACTCAATGACTAAGGTCGCTGCTGGCTCAATTTTTAGTATCTATGATGAATCACCAAGCCGAGGATTAGACACTTCATGTGACTGATTATATGACTGTAGTCATGAAACTAGTACTGGAGTAATAATATAGATAAGGTAAAAAGTCCAAATAATTGTTTAGAAAATTGCTATTCTTATTTGAATACTGGATGCACAAGCGTTACCTGCAGGTAAGTGAGATTCATTGAACACATTGACATTGACAGTTCGATCCTCTTCAGCAGCATTATTGGCAGACTGTGGCTGCTGTAGTAGTTGATGGGATGAGTTGGTCGTAGTGAAGCTAGTGTTCTGTATCACAAAAACCACAACTGTTAACTTGATTCAACTAAAACGCTTTTATATTGTATTCCTCTATATTTAACCCTTTTTTAAACATTAATAAATTATTGTCTTGTTCGCACAATTCATTCAGCAATTGTACTTATTGATAAGAATGCAGTAATGCTAATAATGATTCTTTTTTTAAAGATTTATCATTAACTATTTATTACTGCAGGTAACTAGATGTAGATGTACCAAGTGAAATAAAGGAATCATTTAAAAACAATATAAGCCTTGATGAAGCAGTAGTACCTACTTGTTTCTAAGTCAACCGCTTGGAACTGGTGAAAAAGGACAGTAATAATTTTTGTTCTTGCGTGTAAGTGATTATACGTGCAGTTAATTTACAGGGTAAAATTAACAGGGTAAATAAATTAAAATATATAATTCATGAAGTTACTGTTAAATCTATCATGCTAATAGTGACGCGCAGTGTAGTGAACAAGGCTCGATTTTAGCTCAGACTGGAGGGCCTCAGGCGTTGAACGGTTTGTCATACAGGAATGGGTTAATTTTTGTTAGGTTATGCAGTAGGTTAACAATAAACAAATAAACAATATTTTGAAACAATCTTTCAAGACAAAGGATGGTTGTAAAATCAATGATCATACAAGAACGCATGGAGTTGAAAGCCAATGTACTGGGTTAACCCATTGGCTACAAAAGATGGGTACTTCCTGTCACGGGATCGCCAGCGCATGAATACAGATGACAGGCGGTTTCCGTTATCGACGTAACTATTGATTTATTTTTGTATTTAGCGGTCTTTGACTGATGTATTACAGTATTTGACTCTCGATTGTTATCTATAATATTATAAAGAAGAGGTGGTTTCTGTATGTTTGTTTGTGGGTTTGTGGTGGCAAGTAAATGCGAAAAATACTGAACTGATCGGTTTGAAATTTTACACAAAGGTAGATCTTAAACTCATGCAACACATAGGCATACTCATTTCCTTAAAATCCTCTCGGGCTACGCCCTGTGAACGTCTTAAGTTTCAATGTTTACATTTTTAGAGAATGAAAACATAAAATTACTTGAATGTTAACAGCTGTGAATACTAAAATTTGACAGTTCGAGAATAAGGAGAAGAAGAAGAAAGAGCTGCCGTGACCGTCCTAGGTTTCAACGTTTACATTTTCTAATGATAACATCCGTTTGCACTATATTTTGACAGTTCGGAAAGAAGAGGAAATAAAGTTGATTTTTCAGATAAACTGCTGGATCGAAATTAGTGAATTATTTGAAATAGCGGAATGGTAGATTTTAAGTTTTTTTCCGACGACTGTCTCTATTACATTAATCCTTATCCTCTCCCAATATTTGACATATGTTACTTTGAAATGTTGTAGACACTCCTGTTTTGTCATTTTGTAAACAATGAAGAATTAATTAACAATACCTTAAATGTATCAGTAGAGCCTACACCTTTCAGTCTTTTTAGCCCGTGCGAAGGACGGGTACTTTGGCTAGTATTCAATATATTGCATCACTATATTTTAACTCTCAATTGTTTTTATATCGTTCTTTGTTTCTGAGTTTACAGTTTGTTTGTTTACATCGTCATGCGGTATCCAGTTTGACAACAATGGTCTTTTTGCAGCAATACATTCCTTGTACTGGCATGTTTCATAAGTGTACATTTTTTCAGTAGCCAATGGGTTAACAAAATGTAAGAAACAATGAAGATTCTAAAAAAAATAAATGAAAATAACAGTACTTCAATGAAATCAGAAAAGGTATTTTCAAGGTCCAATCTGTCTTAGGGACATTGCTAGATTAATGAGACTAACTTGTGTTTTGGGTGGAGTTTCGTTTTCATCTTCAAACTCATCGCCTGCAGCTTCCGGTTCCCACATTGTCACTTCAGGCTCGGGCACTGGATCATTTTGTTCCTAAACACCATCAAAGTTAGAAATTAGATACTGGAGGATGTGAGGCCTCAGTAAGCTGGCAAGGCACACCTTCCTGCGAAAACTTGTAAGGCCATAAGGAAAAAGGGAATTATATGAAATATGGGGAATGACGTTACTTGCCACAAGATATTTAGATTTTTCTGAATTATTATTATATCTTAACTATCTAAAGCTGTATCCCAAGTATTATCACAACATATCAAGTAAAAGCAAGATTTTCCCCATAACATAATATCTCCAAAAGACGAAGTACTGTATTTAATAGTTTCTATAGATATTGAAACAGTAACTGATTACCATTCTGAGCAAAGATTTAGTTGAATTTTACTGAGTCTGTGCCAAACTTCATTGAGGTTCAAGTTTGTTTACATAATTTATATAACATACATACATGAATAAAGTTTCTAACAAAGGATGCTTTTGCCATAATATGATCCCAGAATAGTTCTAATTTAAATTAAATTTGCTAAAAATGACCAATTTTTAGTAATCATTAATCCAAAAAAAAACAATATATATATATATAGGGTGTCTAGCGGAGTCATCATAAGGAAATTCCCTGATTTTTCCCTGACTCATATAAATGCAGCATTTTCCCTCACTAAAAACTTAAGTAACTACCGGCTAAATTTAAATACAACATGGAGAAATCGTTAAAAATAAACACAAAATCAGTACAGTATCTATTAAATGAACTCATTCACACACAAAATCAAATTGTTAAATTAAAACGTGCAAATAAACAGAATCACATTAATTGGAGAGTGAACAAGAAAAATACTCGGCATACATCGACAATCACTATTCATTCACTTCCAAACCGGCTCGCTGATGAGTAGAAAGAAGAAATAATGGCAGCTGCTATCTATACAACTAAACTCACTAACTCAGATTTTCAGTGCTACCAGTTATGCCAAATTTGTAAGTTCTGAATCTTTTACAAAATAGTGATTTCCTGATTTTTCCCTTACTTTTTAGGATACAGTTTTAAATTCCCTAACTTTTCCCGTTTTCCCTGATGCTAGACACCGTGATATATAGTACCTGGTGACCGAGCTTTGCTCAGAGAGAATAAGACATGTATTATACAAGTTAGTTAGCAAAATTAAAACACATTTAAGTGGTTTAAATAAAACCGATTTAATACACCTTAATTAATATAGCATAAACACTGAACAAAAGTGTAATGCACCGGACAGGGATCGATCTCACATCGTACGGCACATGAAATCTAAGAGCTAGAACTGAGCTACGGCGTTAGAGCTGAGACTAAGTTAGGGCTGTGGTTTAAGAGTTTTTGGCCAACCTCAATTGTTTTAGCTGATCTTATACTGTATTTAATTATCCATACAGTTATTAGTAGCCTGTGATCATGTGATTTTGTTAGAAATGGAATGAAGATTGAAAAGCAAAAGATAAATTTAATTTACACCAATTAATTGGTTTGTTACAGTGGCTTAGACTGAATAAGTTTTCTATCCAAACTCAAAATATTTTTGAAATACTTTGCTTTTATGCTTTAATGCTTTTATTTCACAGTTATTTTACCCTTCAGTTTTTACAGATTGTTTAGTAATTTGATAATTTTTCATTTATACATAAAATAAATATGTATGCAAAACCTCTATTTACATACTGATCACAACCATCTCCATTCAACAACTGTCAAACGGATATAAACAGATGTTTTGATTTTTATTGTTTTTTTACATGTGATTCTCCATAAGCGTAATGTTAATTTTTTAGATTTTAAACTTATTACAAGAAAACCGGAATTTTCCTGGACATAGGACCTATCTAGAACTTATTTTCTACTCAGAAATTAGTTATTTCCAAAAGTTAAAGAAATTCGTTAGAGCCGTTTTTTGAGATCCATGTGTAAATATACAAACCTTGCTCGTATTATAGTATTGGATATGTGTCTGTGAACACGATCATCATCCTTAGAGCATGATATAAGAATCCCTTAAATTTGACCAAAATCATCATCTCTGGGTTTAGAGTATTTTTAGCAAATATCTTTGCCATCTAACAAGGTTGGATTGTGTGGATTAAGGTCCACGCTATTGAATTCTGCGTTAATCCGCAAAGACCATCCTCATGATTAGACCAATTCGTAATTCAGAGGCCGTGGTTCGGATTCCATGTTAAACTGTAGGTCCATTAATTGCCATAGGCTGTTGGGCTATTAATTAACAGTCCTGTCTAAGGAACATGTCAGCCTTAGTCAGTAACAAAACTACAAGATCGCGCCACAATCATCTTACACTCAATCCTCATTGATACTTAGCTTAAAATACCTACCTTGTCGTATGGTCGTCATTTCAAATAATCTAATCTAATCTAGTTGGAAATGGCCGTAGTTGTCATTGAACATCAGGATGGTAAATACATCCTGATCGATTAGAGAATTAAAAATATGTGTAATTTTAAAGAAATTGTATTCAAGAATCAGAAATACATGATTTTTGTGTAATTAAGATGAGTTATAAGTAATATTCTTGTTTTACTTAAACATTACGAATCATGCATTTTGATGTGGATCTATTGGTAAAGCAGAAAAGAAAGTAGTTGGTACAGCACACCACATTGGGTCGGGAATGGGTTAAATATTGCCTTTTTTTGTTGGAAGGGGCGGATTACTCCCAAGGCACTTCAGCCGTAGCGGCTTTTTGCGCACCCCTGTGGTGGGTTGCGGCAAAGACAATTTTATTCTAATACAGACTGTCAGCGACGGTTGCTCTTTTGTTAGTCACTAGCCTGAACACCAGGCTGCATAAGCGCTGTTGGGCATAAAGACGTTACCGAATTGAACACGCAGACGACGGACAACAGCGCAGATGTCAGTGAATGTTTATCTCAGTATACAACCAACAGTATGCAACAGGTATACAACCAGCGAAGATTGTAGGTCTGATTGGTCGACCACAACGCATCTCAGTGAATTATTTTTATTTTATTAATTACATTTTAATTACTATATATAATGTTAATTTATTATGTGTTGCAATTTTCATACATTCATATATATATAAACAACTAAATAGATAAGGAGTGTATTAATTTAAATTAGTTTGGATCATTAAAGAATAAAATATAATTTTGGGTGTTTATTAAATGGGGAATATTTTGATGAGAAATAATTATGGAGATGAATAACATTATATTAAATAATAATTAAGGTTTTGTAAAAAGGTAATTCAATGGTTATTTTTACATGTCTTAGATAATTATTTAAAATACGGTGAATAATATGGTGGTCTTTTAAACAAACTTAATACTAAATAATGAATGGATTCATGAAATACTACATTATATCATTCAAATAAATATGAATATTGAGTATAGATAAATCCTTTAGAATTTTGTTTCGGGCATTAGCATTAAAATAATTTTTAATTTGAATTATTATAACTCGTATTATTTGAAATTATTGGCTCGTAACTGCATTACACTGGATTTTGAGTTGGAGACATTAGATTCGAGTCAACACTGACAGCGAGACCAAGACAGCGGTGGAGTGTAGTGTATGAATATACGAGCGGGTAAATCCGGACTATTCCGGATATTCGAATTGGCAACCTCGCGGACCGTCTTACCCGGGCTGAAACCGATTAGAGCACTTTTGGTACTACTGGCGTGGCCCGTGGCGAATACTGAAACTACACGCTGCGAGTCTGTATTGAAATATAAATTGTCTTTGGTTGCGGCATCATCACATAGCGAAAAGCCATTGGTGATTGGCGGGATTTGAACCCGGGACCTTGGGCACCAAAGCCCCACGCTCTACCCTTAGACCAGCGCGCTCCCCAAATACTGCTGCCTTAGTAGTAAGATAAGTCTTTTATTGATTTTTTGCCATTTTCAAACAGATAATGAAAAATAAATAGTGACTTTATAATACTCCTCAATTTTTCCCTAGGCCCCCATTAGGTAGACTGGATTAGGTTACCTGACAAACCCAAAACCCATTCTGGATTACTTACAGTAAATTCCTCCTTAGTGCCAACTGCGCCCTGGACACTGGTCACCTTGGGACTGAAATGTTCGGTCACGGGGAGGGGTAGGGAATGGTGGGGCAATAAGGCTGGCGGTGGTTTCATTTTCTTGGGTGGCGGAGGCTCTGGGTCTGAGTCCACATCCTCTCCAGCATCAACGAATTGGGGAACCCGCTCTGCGCCCCACCTCTCTGCCCCCCTCCAACCATCACTTGCAACATTCCCCCCTCCACTCCGCTCTACTGGCTGTTAAAAAAACAAATTTAATTACATTTCTAAAGATATCGCTCTAAACCATATACATTAATAAAACTAAAATAAACACTTAAACCTATCATAATTTTAAGTTAGCCTGACCCTGAAACACCTAAGATATGTTGGAAGGAAACAATAGAATAAGAAAAAGTAGGCTGAATATGGTCAAATACAATCAACTTAAATTAAGGCTAATGAACAAATTAACAAATTACAGGCTTAATTTAATTAATTTGTTAATAAACAAATCAACGCTTTTTAGTTGGCAGGCTAGCCTGGCGATTGGGTACGGTAGTTTCTCAAAGTGTGGCAAGAAAAATGATACTGTTATATCTTGTTTCATATTCATTCATAAACATATGATTGAATTTATATTTGTAAAATATTTTTATGATGTTATTTTCTGGGTATTGTGCACTTATGTTAGTGGGGCATTATTGTTTTGTTCAACTGTTTATACTGATAAATAATTAATAAGTGTGATTTACAAAATTCTATACTTGACTTTACATTAAAGGGGTGACCAAGAACTTATACCTTGCCCCCTTCAACACTGCGCCAGCTACCCTCTCCCTCGGAACGCCATGACACTTCTGCCAAACCTTTAATCCTCAGTTCTTCAGCAGTCTTGAGCAGAGAAGACAAGTGTGACTGTAAAAAAACAGAATAATTAAGAATCAACAATAAAAGTAAAACTTTCAAATGCATTTTTATTTTGTTCTAAGGCATAAAGGAAACAGTAAATTTAATGTAAGAAACTGTATTTAAAAATAATTATCTAAAAAATATAGTATTCAGAATAGATGACTATTAGGCTACTTAATTAAAGTAAAATAAGTTAAAGTAAATGGTGAATTTTTGCCATAAAGATAACTGCGCACAGTTGTGTAGGGCATATGTGAGGTTTTTTGTTATATTGTAATTTTGACAGAAGTTACATATAATGTTATAAAAGATTATTAAACAGGTTGAAAAGAGTGAAATTGGTTTTACTAGACTATTAGAGAAATCATTTTCACTAAAACAGATACTAAACAATTACTTTTACTGAATTTTTTGAAAGACATGATTTATGAAAACTTTACTAGTACCATACACAGTATTTTTTTTGGGTTACTAAGTCTTATTTCAATGTTTTATTAGTACAATACGTAAATAATTTACCCACACAGAGGCATGAATTTTTAACAAACAGATATAATTTATTTACACAATCGTATGAATTCACATACACAGAGAGGAACAGGTGCTTGCTTCATAACAATATTTTTTGTTTAGTTTTTTAGCTTCTAAACTGAAAGGATTTCACCTTAGGTGCCTATCTTCTGATATAAGAAAAGATTTGAAATTAATTTACGCATCTTAGTGCATTTATCAATTAGACAAGTTCCCTCCAATGGAAACATCATTTGGAGGATCAAAAATTTCAAAAAAACCTTTCACTGTGAAGGCACCAAGAGTTTTTAATACACCTACGGTGTCAGCTGAATTGAGATCAAGACACCCCCTCATCCCTCCAAGGGAGATTTCTAATCATTGGAGCATGACGAGCTCTACTCTCCAGGGGAGGTTTTCTATCGAGGATGACGAGGCAGACTTTCAACACCATAGTATTTAACCCTTCAGCGGGCGCTTGCGGAGTTTTATTCCGCAACGCTAAATCGCACAAATTCAACCCATCTAACTTGTTTTTATACCATAGTATTGTATTTAAATGTCAAATAAATTGTTAAAGTACTCGGTTCCATCGTTAATTCAATTAATTAATTACTAAATTTGAGTAATAATTTAAATAAACATAGTTACTAATTTTCTAGTATAAGAATGGTGTCACTGTTGGTCTTATGGGAGAAGGCGCATGCACACTTTTCTTCCGCAATGATGAAATTGAACATCAATGCTAACCAAATATATTAAATGACAGTTTTATAAATTAAATATAAATAAAAATATATTTTGGTTAACACACATGCTCATATGTGTATTCCATTTATAAATATTGCATTCAACGTAATCTCTCTTCTTCTAATAAATCCATAGTGGAATCAGTGTAGTATAAAATGTAAACACAAAATACTCGTATACTTAAAACAGTCAAAACTAAAATAGTAAGTTATCTCTAACACAGAATGGCGCGCGAGGAACTAAACTCCACACTAACCACTTGCGCGATAGAGCACACACGGAGAAAGCCTCTGCAAACTGACAGCGCTTCACTGCATTGCAACGTACAAGGAAGCAAAAAGAGTGTGGGGGTTGTAAATAGTTTTGGGGGATTCCTGGAATGAGGCGCGTGAGTTATGGAGCCTGACACGTCTGCTAACACCAGATATGCATGTTTATTTTAACAAAAACTACAAGAGCGGAGGAAATCTCCACAAGCGCCTTCTTGAGGGTTAAAAGAGTCAGAGAGTGATTCCACATAAACACTTTTTGGGAAAGCGGTTAAAACCCAAATGTACAACCAAGGATTTAAACCTGTACCCTCTTGCATCGATGTCCAAGATGCTAACCACTACGCTAGCAAGACATCCAAAGTCAGTATTCAGTATTAAAGTATTTCTTTAATACTTACATTTTCAACATTTATCTCGCCCTTGTACATAAATTCCACCAAGGCCTTGATGTCAGCAAATCTCACATCCTTCAAAATGACGATTGGATTATTTTCTTCATGTTGGGAAAATATGGAATCAAAGTAGGTGCTACAAGCTGATAACATCATCTAGAAAATAAATAAACGTCTAATTATAATAAATATAATGAGAATCAATAAAAAGTCAATACCTCCGTCACAGCAGATCTGCGTATTCAGCGAATTTCCAAATCAATAATATAATAATAATATTATATGTCAAGTTTTATCAATATCTGTCGATAAAAATATGAGTTAGTTATTCTCCATAAGATTAACGTGGGAAAGAGTATGCAGGTTTGTCGCTGTGAGGAACACTGAAAATAGGCATTTCTAAAATAAATCATTTTTATTTTGAGATTTGATACCAAGAAAAGAGTATGCAGGTTAGCTGTGATGATAAACACATAAACTATGATTTTTAGCATAAATGGATGGATCTCAACCACATAAAGCTAAATATTGATTGATAAGTGAAATAATAATATTTCCTTATCCTCCAAAAGATTAACATTGGAGCCCTAAAATACAACGTACTGTGTATAGATTTTTTAATATCTCGGTAACCGTTGGAGATAGAACAAAACTTTGAAGAACTAAATTGTGTTGTATTTGAAGCTGATTCTGATGGTGAAAGATATAACTTAACCCTAGAAGGAGCAAGCTTTTTACTCTTAACTGTAACATAAAAATAATAACTAATATCTTCTTGAAATATCAAAGTTGAAACAAAAAAAGCATAAAACATGCCCCCCCCTTATAACCACTAACCACAAAAGCAAAACAGGTGTCCACTGCAATCCCAACTAAGCCTACAAATGCCGTTAACTTCCACCCAAGCCGGCCACCGTTTATTTAAGGTGAGCCCCCCTCTTCGCTTTACAGAAGCAAGCCAAATTGGGATTGCTCATGGTCGGGATTCGAACCCTAGCACTTCTGAATGGCTAGAACGTTACTCTCGTCAGTGTAGCGTGTTAGCCGGTTCAGCCACTCAGTGCATAGGAGTAGAAAGCGTTTACTTGGTTATAGACCTGCCCGGTGGCAGTCTAGTGTGCTACGAGATCAAGTTCGGTTGCTTGCCCCCAGAGGGCAACACGGTCACGTAGGCGCTAGTGTCTAACAAGTTCACTAAACTGACGACAGATGCCTCCACCTGCCACTTCTTATTGAATAAGTAAATGCATTGTGAATTACGACTTTGCCAGTTCTAGGGTTAAACCTTTTTGAAATTACATATGAAAAACGCAAAAAACCCAATTTTTGAGCACAAACCCCCCCCAAACTACATGTTCCCATTGACCGATCGATATGTCTGCTTTATGATCTTGTTCAAGCAAATGTAGAAATACACGTCTCTACCAAATTTGGTCTCGATTGGACCATTTTTAAAAGAGATATTATATTCATGAAATTTGTATGGGCGAAAATGGTAGATTTTAAGTTTTCTCTCGATGTCTGCCTCTATTACTTTATTCCTTATCCTTTCCCAATATTACTTAACAGGTTGTACTTTGTCATGTTGTAGACACTCGTGTTTATAAATTTTTGAGATAGTGTTTAATATAAAATACTATGTAAATACCTATTTTAATGTGAATAGTATTTTACCTTGAGCAAATAAAGCATTTTTTCTTAATCAAATTTTCATGTTTTAGAATATTTATTTCATGTCGAAGAGAAAAGGTAACCTCTCACAAACCTTTTTACCCGTGCGAAGGGCAGGTACTTTGGCTAGTAATTAGGCCTATACATAGCTAGAAACCTAATGTAATGACCCTGGTATTATTTATAATCTAGTCATTTCAATAATTCTAAATGGTGCTTGGCTAGTTATCAGTTATTGGGCAGCCATTACATTGCAATATTGGTATACCATTTGACTATTATTTACTATTACCTTCCTGGATGTAGGATTATGTAATTACTGTACTGTTTGTGAGGGCTAATAGTTTGGTTACTTTGAAACTTTTTATTTTAAAATTGTTCATACTTGAGATAAAAAATATTTCATCCAAACTCACCTTGTGTGCTCGTAGTGTTTTTCCCTCACAGGCTAGAGTTACATCACAGAAACTTTCTCTTTCCAATAGTTGAGAAAACATTACTTGTAAATTAGAATGGTGGTATTTCCATCGCAGGCAATACTGTTGAGGAGTATCCATTTTGCCAGGAGAGGCCATGGCAATTGGATGCATGGAACCAGCTGAACTATCACACTGCTCCTCAGACTCGCTCTCAGATAGTTTAATTTCTTTGAGTGTTTCACCTGAATATTCTTCTATTGGGGTTTCTTCTATATTTTCGTCAAAAGACTAGAATATATAGAACATGTGTTAAAATGACAATAGAGTTAATTTATTAAGAGGCTTACCGGAGTTTATAAATATTTTTTGTTTAGCAAATGAAAATGACTATATAATTTCATCTTTTCCTCATTATGATTTGAATTTAGTAGGGGTATGTATGAACAGTACAAACAAACAATAAATTGAGTAACCCTTGCATTAGAAGAAAATATATTTTTTGTATGATTAGACAACAGTTCTGTTTCTCATCATTGATTGTATAACTTAAATAAAATATTATCGTATCTCAAACACAATTATTTATATAGGCTTAAATGTATGTGTACAGTATCAAACAAACAGTGTTATTGGTATCTGGAGATCTCAAAACAGAAGAAAACTTGTTCACAGGTCACGATGACTACAGTTATAGCTCCATTTCCTATAGGAAAATCACAAAATGTATTGTTTCTTTACAATATATCAAACTATTAGTTTTGTGAATGTTACATCATGAATGTCAATCAAAGAGCAAAAATGCAAAGAGACTTGGGGGATGACAGTACAACAAAACTTGGGAAATGAGCAATCTGTAATGGCTGAGTTAAGGAAAAGAATTCCTTCCAGAACAAGGGGAGGACGTGTGCATTGCACAGGGGTTGACTCCATACATCGTCAACACACTAGGTGCTGCTACACTATGGATAAGTTGGAAGCAGTGAACTCATCCAATATAAAATCACATAAAACAGTTGGCCAATCAAACTCCATTTTCATTGGTTAACGAACAGGTTTTATCATTAGCTATAGTAAGATAGAAATACTTGGTAATAAAAGATCAAATCATCCATACCGTGAATTCATTCCGCAGCATGTTTTTAGAACCCAAAGCGTTAATATTGTATTTTTATTTTGAATGATATGATTTTAAGGTAGAGAAATGTTTTGTTATTCCTAAACAACTCTTAAACTTTTACGTTAATCAAAGTTTCGGGCAATCCAAACAGGCCCTGATCCCAAATTTTAGTTCTAATTTGTGGGGTTCTAGTGTATTTGAAAGGTATAAAATTTTTAACTGGCTAAGCTCCATTGAAATTCACTTGAAGTTATATCTTTAATATTATTTTTAAATATGAACTAAAAAAGCTTATACTTTCACTATCCAGGCCTAACATAGTCATAACTTAGTTTTTTCCTTATATAGGTAAATATTACTGTAAAACAAAAAGCTAGGTCTACAAAGAGATTATCGGTTAAGGCAATTATTAGTTAACATTAGGGTTTAGAAGCGCCCTAAGCTGTAATAGCAACATAGGCCTACCTATAAATAACTTTCTGTACAAGCTAGATAATATAAAAAGATAACAGTAACTTAGTGTACAAATTTTCAACATTTTACAATCATATTCATCCACTACCATGAATCGATCCGGTACAAACAGCTGAACCCTATTTTGGCTTTTATAGCCTTAATTAACTTATAAGTACTATGAAGTGACTTGCGTTTTATTAAATATATATACCATTTCAGGTTCAAAGAGAACTCCATTAGGAATCACTAGTGTGGTGTGTTTTCATCCTAAATTAATTCAGAAAAAAATGTTCATAAAACTAAATGTTTTCATCACATTTTTACAAAAAATCTTAACACTGCACTGTCTGAAGTTGTTGCATCTTGAGATACCAATATGAAACTTTTAAGCCATATATTTTCTATTTTGTTTTAATCTTAACAAATTTTGAAGCTAATCCCTTGGAAATCGTCATTTCAGCGATACAGTATAAGACAAATAGTGGTGCTACAGAGTTCAAAGGTAAGAATACCGATTAATAAATAGCCTACATTTATTAATTAGGAAGATTTTTTTAAATAGGTAAATATATTTTATAATAAGTAAAATATGTAGGATAGGTAGGTCCCTAACTATTTTTTATGCTACTTTATTATACTGTAAATTAATAAGTTACTTATTTATTTAAAAATAAATATATTTTGGCATTAGTTTTTGATATGATATAAAACAGAGTTTGGTTTTAGGCCTATGGCCTACATAAACAATTTTATTAACAAATTAATTTAATTATGAATACTGAATGTTGTCACTCATTTGTCAAATGGCTATGAAATAATTGTTTAATTCATTTGAGCTTGGTTTACAGCTCGGACTGTTGACTTACGTATGGACCTGAAAACTTACAATTGCTTGGACATAAAATATTAGGGTGTAATTGATTTAAATTGCAGTCTGTCCAATGAGTTAGTGAACCAGCACCCCACTACAAAGTTTATAAAAATTTTTAACATTGATGTTTCATTCTGTAACCTCAAAACTCTTGAGCAATTTCACAAACCTAGGGTGTAAAATTTTAGTAAATGGCAGTTTACACAGCAAACTGAAATGTTTTCTCTACAATCAGTGTTAGTTAATAATTATATATTTACTTAAAAATGTATCAACAGACATTAGCCTCATTCCTACAGGGAAGTTAAAATTTATATTATGCCCACACTTACTACTATTTGACTCCTAAACCATATTTGGATGAATAAAATTAATATCAATAAAATAATTTGTCTCTCACCAGATACCTTTGAAAGGAAATAGCTAAGATACTTGTTAGGTTTATATATAATGCTAATGTTAAGCAAAATATGGCGTATAAAATCAATACTGTGGAATATGATTTACCTTATGACGAGAAGTGCCCTCAATCCGTAATGCAAAATCTGATACCAAACGGTACCTCTGCCATGTAAGCTAATTTTGTAAAATGTAGATCGTGAAATTATTTTATTAAATAATCAAATTTGTGTAATTTATCATTATATTTCACTACGTAATACTATAAAATAGAACTAAAACCGAAAAATATTTAGATTTAAATCCATTCTACATACCGAATTTTCACTCTGTTTTGGAAATGAAGGGTTGGGGTAATGGAAATCTCCTAGCGTAGGCCAAAGCTGCCCAGTTCCCGTTGACGATGTTGCTCTATTTTCTTGCTGTCCTAATAGACTAATGTGTCTTTTACTTTTGGCATGCGTCTTCACATCATGCAAACCTCCATGACTAACGGGAAATATTTTCCTGCACAATAAACAATACGCTTTATGTTTGTCTTCGTTCACTGAAACTAACCACGGCGAAAATTCACTGCGCTTCGTCCATTCTGATACAAACTTGCAAAGACGGCGTTTCTCGCGCAGCGCCATATTAGTTAATTAATATATCGTCCAATGATGGAAAAGCTTTTATTTCCACTAGTTAACGCACTCAATCCAAAAATAGTCGAATTATGAATCGTACTAGTTGCGTTAGAAGATTTTTGACCAATATGTAGAACATCATTTGGTCTCGGTTTCAAAACTAATTTCTTCTGAATTAAAACCCCGATACATTAAAATTTTAAATAGTAAATTTATTATTATACTGCAAAATACGTCCTCGTTCCATTCAATGTCTGTTAATTTTAGATATTTTTTAGTAATCGACAGACCCAGCAATACTGCACCCTCATGGTAGTTTTTATCTGCACTGGAAATTAAACATTTAACCACTATAATATGCTTATCAATAAACTTTAATCTAATTTTATTATGGGTTTATAGTAGTCTTATCAACTAATCCACATCGAAAACACTATAAGTTAAATAGTTATCTGAAATAGAGAAACTGATTTTAATCTAAATGACGAGTTCACAAAAATTAACTAAAACAGAACTATGAATATGGAGGAATGGTATCTGAAAATAAAACAAAAACCACTGTAGCCACTATCTCTTATCAACATAACCTCAATTTCAAAACAATTCTGTAATTCTTATCAATCCATCAAAAAGGTTTGTTTCATAGCTGTCCAGCCAAAATGTAAATACAGAAAAAATAGGAAATAAGTTATCCTCAGAAGTCAGCCCATTAGTTGTGGCAAATACCTTCTTTCGAGACATTCTATAAACTAAGATAATTTGGTAGTGCTAGATTTCTATTTTTGCTGTTGTTTTCATAGATACTGTAGCGTGGGGCTATCTTCAAAGAATTAAAAAAAAATCAGTACGGATCCAAGATTTCTAGGGAGTCATATTTTTAAAGTATCTTGCATGAATGGTTATAACGGTACCCCTCACTCATTTCGTCAAGTTGTCTCTTTAGCTTAGTAGGCCTACTAACTAGCTCAAATGTAAAAGGTTTAAGCTTTATTATTGCTAACATAATTTGGATTAACATTTTAATCAAATAATATTTCCTAATAGATTTGCTTTAAAAAACAGCTTTTCACACAAAAAATCATAATATCAAAACACCAAGCTGCATGCAAAATATATTCAAATTCAATGTGTTAATTTTTTGTAAATATTATAGTTTATTTTCTAATAAAATAGAATTGCCCAAGTAATGATTTTTCAGTGTATTATTACTATTATGTAACTATGTGTGTGTTAAAATTTGGAATACAGTATATGGAATGCCATGAGTCGAGTTATTATTAACTGAGCAAATAATTAATTACCTGGCAATCCATAATGGAAATTACTAAACTAAAACATATGGATCCTTAGATAACTTTGAAAATTCCCCTGCATGAGGTAAAATGATCACAAAACTAATATTACTGTCTTTTTAGAGGCTATTTTTCTAATTCTCTGAATATGTATGAACACAACAAAATAACCCTCATTATTGATATTCATTACTCTATTCATCATGACATTTGACTATCATCATAATTATGAATTATATTTGTAAATATGATATTAAATATTAACTTGAAAATAAAATATTCAGAAGGAACTTAAATGTTACATGCTGATATATTGTGTTATCGTGCAATGAAGCATGGAGAGCACAACTAATTAAACAATTACCACAATTCACAATTGGACACTGTAATTCAATTTGCAATTTAACCCATAGTTTAAAATTAAATATAATATTTTTAACTGTAAGTGTAATAAAAGTAACATACATAAGAAAATTAACCATCCCGTACTAAAATTGGTTCATTAGGCTATACTATAGAACTAAAATGGTGGTTTTTATTTTTCTACAAAAATTAAGTTGAATAAAATCTGTTGAAATAAATTTAATATGTTTTGTATTAATTATTAGCACAGTCAGATTTTGAGTACCGAGCCTGGTAAATGAACACATTATCCCGTGCAAGAAAAATTGCTTTGTTCTCACAGAAGAAACTTTATACTTTTCGGTCAGTATAAAAAAGGGTTTTGTGTAACCAAATCCTTTAATTCTGGTAATGGTTACATTCAACCTAAGGACGACTTACCTTTTCCATTTTATATGGTAGGTTTTCATTGCAGAAGAATCCATAAACACATCAGGACAAAATGAAAAAACTCCAACTCCTAAATAAATGCTCGACCAACATAAAGTCTCCAATCATATATCATATAACATATATACCCCCGTCGCAGCAGACCTGCGTACTCAGCGAATTTCCAAATCAATAATATAATAATAATAATATATGACAGGTTTTATAAAAATCTGTCCATAAATATGCCCAGAGACCAAAAACAATAGTCGTTAAAATTTTTATATGTATATATGTATATATATATATATATATATATATATGTATATATATATATATATATATATGTCTGTTAGCACGATAACTCTCGTAAAAATGGTCCGATCGAGACCAAATTTGGTAGAGACGTGTATTCCTAAAAATGCTCGGACGAGTTCGTAAACCAGACATATCGATCAATGGGAACGGGTAGTTTGGGGGGGTTTTGCACCCCAAAATCAGGTTTTTTGCGTTTTTCACATGTAAATTTTTAAAAATTTCTAATTTTATATTTCACCATTGGAATCAGCTTAAAAAATTACACAATTAAGTTTCTTAAAGTTTTTCTCTATCTTCAACAGTTACCGAGATATTAAAAAATCTAAACACAGTACGTTGTATTGTGGGGCTCCAATGTTAATCTTATGGAGGATAGGGAAAAATTAATATTTCCCATATTAATCAATATTTTTGGATAAAACTTGATATTTAGCTTCATGTGGTTGAGATCTATCCATTTATGCTTAAAAATCTTAGTTTATGTGTTTATCATGTCAGCAAACCTGCATACTCTTTTCCCATAATAATCATATAGGGAATAGGCAAACTCCTTTATTTATGGACAGATGTTGATGAAAGTTGAAATAAATGTTAAGATAAAAATTATTCATGGTAGAAATGACTTCTTTCAGTGTTCCTCACAGCAGCTAACCTGCACACTCTTTCCTATTTTAATCTTATGGAAAATAATTCTCATGTTTATGGACATATTTTTATAAAACTTGTCATATATTAAACTATTGATTTGGAAATTCGCTGAGTACGCAGGTCTGCTGCGACAGGGGTATTTTTGTCTCTGGACACCCCAAAACAAAAAAGTAAAATGGTCCTGGGCTTAAGGTCTTGCCATGAGACCTACGGTAATAGCTTCCCTATGGGAAATTTGCTGAAAATAAATAACAACTTATGAAAAAAATATTATTATTTTAATAATAATTTAAGAATAAAGTATGTAATTTCTTAAAGTTTACTGTTAAAGGTAGGAAGTATCTCTCAGTTCACATGTTACATAAAATTATAAAAAACGTTCCATGCAGGTACAATTAATTATAAATAGAATAAAAAGTTATAAATAGTTACTTCAGTTACAATTATTATATTCAGCATGCCCTACCTTGAACATTGGCAAACTATGTTTATGTTTAAATATAGATACTTGTAGTGATTAAATTAAATTCCAAAATTAAAAGTTGTTTCCAATTTGGTCTCTAGAATCTAAATCTACCTCTGCAATGAAACCTACAATACCATAATCCCTGAAATTAGAATTGAGTGAAAATAAACAAAATACCTCCGTCGCAGCAGACCTGCGTACTCAGCGAATTTCCAAATCAATTATAAATAATAATAATAATATATGACAAGTTTTATAAAAATCTGTCCATAAACATGAGAATTATTTGCCTATTCTCTATGAGATTAACATGGGAAAGAGTGTGCAGGTTTGCTGCTGTGAGGAACACTGAAATTAGGCATTTCTACCATAAATAATTTTTATCTTAACATTTATACCAACTTTCATCAACATCTGTCCATAAATAAAGGAGTTTGCCTATTCCCCATAAGATTAATATGGGAAAAGAGTATGCAGGTTTGCTGCCATGATAAACACATAAACTATGACTTTTAAGCATATATGGATAGATCTCAACCACATAAAGCTAAATATCAAGTTTTATTCAAAAATATTGATTAATATGGGAAATATTAATTTTTCCCTATCCTCCATAAGATTAACATTGGAGCCCAACAATACAACTTACTGTGTTTAGATTTTTTAATATCTCGGTAACTGTTGGAGATAGAGAAAAACTTTAAGTAACTTAACTGTGTAGTTTTTTAAGCTGATTCCAATGGTGAAATATAAAATTGTAAATTTTTAAAAATTACATGTGAAAAACGCAAAAAATCCCATTTTGAGGTACGAAACCCCCCTAAACTACCCGTTCCTATTGACCGATATGTCTGGTTTATGAACTCGTCTGAGCACTTGATACACGTCTCAACCAAATTTGGTCTGCATCGGACAATTTTTACGAGAGTTATCGTGTTCACAGACACACACACACACACACACACACACATATATATATATATATATATAGTTCACTTTTAAGGATTACTGTTATATTAAGTAAAGTTAAAATAATTAACTAAGTATCCTTGAGAAACATTAAAATAATGTTTGTCTAGGATACTCAGTTACTTTACTACACTACTACTACAGTTAACTTTACTTAATATATATATATACATATATATATATACATATATATATAACTTTAACGACTATTGTTTTTGGACTCTGGGCACCTAAAGAAGAAAAAATAACATGGTCCCGGGCTTAAGTCTCACCATGAGACCTACGGTAATAGCTTCTTCCCTATGGGAAATTCGCTAAAATCATAATCAGTTTTAACAAAAATTTAATTCATTAATCTTTATATTGTTCCTAAGTTTAATTCTATCTTAAAATGATATGTAAAATAATAATAAGTATTGCTTATTTGTGTTTTTAATGTGTTTTGAATAATTATACCTTGTTTTTCATTGTAAATTTTGGCCTCTGTACTAATTAAAATAGTATTAACCAAAACCTCTCTACAACTTTCTTCAATTGTAAATAAATTATCATATTTCCCATGAAATTTTAATTTAAAACGTTTTTCTTTATGTAGAGTAGTGTTGTAACAATTGTTTTAGTTGGTAATGTAAGATACTTAGTAGAAAAAAAGGTTATTGAAAAAATTGCTGCATGATATGGTATAAAAATGTATTTCTATTTCCAAATATTACAATATAAAAAAATTATTACGATTTGAGTCCTTATCATTAAACATCATAAGACATTTACATTTATAAATAATAATAATTATGATACAATATTGTCATGTTATTTTAATTTTTACTGATGGTTTGAGATACAAATAAAAAAATTCTTTAATAAATTTGATTTCTACCTACCCTATCAAACAGTCAAATTAAAAATGATTAAATAAGGGAAGTGATAAGCTAGTAGATTTTATAGTGTATTCTAGGTGGGAAACTGTTATGGTTAATTAAGCTAAAGATGGTCAATCCACAAAAAAACCGCTAACATAACACCTGTGAAGAAGGCACTTTTGATCAAGCAGGGTGTCGACAATTTGGGCACGTTCTACTTTGCTGAAACAAAAATATAAACCATTACAGTAGTCTCCTACACTAAATCCACGAGATATCAAACAGAGCGGATATTTTAATTCTTCAATGTTTTGATGTGTAGTTTATAATAATTACGAACGAGCTGTTATTACCTTCCTAAAATGGCAGCCCATCGAGGTAGGTATTTTAAGCCTAGTATGAATAGGGAAATAAGTGTAAGATAATTGTGGATTGATATTTTACTAAGGCTGACATGTTCGTTAGACAGGACTGTTAATTAATAGCCAATCATAATTAATCAATACTATACAAAAGACTCAGATTAACAGGATTCTCGAGTAATTACCCAAATGACTAAAATTTCAATGTTTTCTGACTATATTCCTTAAAAGAAAGTAACTTAAGATTATCTATACACTTTATTTACTAATGCAATGAACATGCAAAATAATAATAAATGTCCTATTTATGAACATCAACAATTTGATAAAAGTTTTAAATGAACAGGTTTGTTGAAAAGCATGTGATAGATTCTGCCTGGAAGCTGACTATTCTCCTTCATGGAGTTACTCTTCCGACGGGTTCTATTTTGGGGGGACATTATTCCAGCAGGTACTTTTTCAGGGAGTACAATTTTTTTTGGTAGATGCAGGGATTACTATTTCAGTATTATAAATAATTGTAGTAACTAATTTTAAAGTGATGTTATGCTATAGTCACAGTTCTCGTATATTATTAGATTAGATTATTGAAACGGAACGGATGTGAGGTTTCAGTGGGCTGAAGGCCCACTGCGGCTGTTATAGGACTACGTCCTCTTCAGCCAATGATTATTGAAATAACGGCCTTACCATAATGTAGGTATTTTAAGCCAAGTATGAAAGAGAAACGAGTGTGGCGCGATCTTGTACTTTTTACTGACTAAGACTGACATATTCCTTAGGGAGAACTGTTAATTAAGAGCCCAACAGTCATTAGCATATCTAAGGGACCTACAGTTTAACATGGAATCTGAACCACTGCTTCTGAATTACGATGGTCTAATTTTGAGGATGGTCTTTGGAGATTAACGTAGTATTCAATAGTGCAGACGTTAATCTACACAAGAGAACACTACACCCACCAATCATCAACCACAACTATCCACAATTTGTGACCTCCAAGTAGATGAATTACAGGACGCCACCGTCCCAGTCAATCCAGTGAATTAATACAATATTCAGAGTACTTTTTCAGTCAAGCTAAAGTCAATGCAGGTTAAGGCCTTCATCCATAATGACGTATAAATGAGATAGGAGTTTTTTAAGAGGGTTATCATTTCGGGAGTAACTCTTTCCGCTACCTCAAATTATTGCAAAATCCATGTTATTGATTTTGTTGAATTAGCAACATTCCACTATCTTCAGAAAATGAATTAGGGGTTTAGAGAAGTATTACACAGTATTTTATACTTTTGACGTTTAAAAAAATGTAAAAAAAACAAAAAAAATACCAAGGGGCGTAAAAAGACACAACATTTTTTTCTAATTGGCCTTTTTCAAACCCTTCACTGGCTTTCCCTGACTTTCTATGTCCGTGGCAACTCCCCATATCAGTTTTTGACGACATATGTTGTTACCCAAATAGTGCTAAAATAGGCAACCGGCAAGATATATCGTTTCCCGGTAAAACAACGTTCTTTGTTGTTATTTGTCTCATTATATCGCTGTAGCTTATTAGTTCACTGCTATGATGCATTAGAATTCATTTATGAACTGTTTCCTTATGCCTTTATGTTTGTAAGCAACGTTATAGAAGTCTCAAAACCGATACAGCTGACCACGCAGCTTTTTGTTCTCATCTCGCGACTAGTAAGGTTTATTTGTCTTGTTTGTTTATTGATTTCAAGATGGGTATCTAGTTTATTTATAGTTAATCCATCCAATACTATAATACAAGCAGGGTTTGTATGTATGTATATATATATATATATATATATATAAATACATACATATATACATACAAACCAATACATACATATATATATATATATTTGGACACGGATCTCGAAAACAACTCTAACGATTTTCTTTAAATTTTGGGAATAACTACAGTAGAACCTCTATAATCTGAACCCCCGTAATCTGGATGTCCACTAATCCGAACGCTGCCGCGGGAGTCGTTTAAGGCCGCCAGTGAGCGGAGAGAGTGGATCAACAGTGACAAAAATGATCCAGGACACCAAATTTATAGTGAAGATGAGATTCTCTCCGTCGTCACAGAGGAAATGTATCTGATGACAGCAGTGATGATAAAGAAACGTTTACTTCTGGACCGTCCCATGCCAATGCGTTTACTGCATTAGAGATGACGATGAACTGGTACGAAAATTGTCAGAATGCTGTTTACCGCAATTGATGGTCTTAATAAAAATTCGCGAATTGGCAGCCAAAAAAATGCACTTCGACATTAGTTCAAAGGAAAATGAGAGACTATTTTAACAATTAGTTAAACGACTTTGTCTAATTAGCTCATTGCTTTACTCTATACACAGTTCAGTAGTTCTTTATTGTATACTGTATTTATTGATATAGCCTATGCGTAACTGTTTCTACTGTAATGTGCAGTACTGTTTATTCACTATGTTTACTACTGTATTAAATAAACACTGTATTTTACTTTATAAAGCACTTTTCACTTTTCCTGTAACAATTACGATCCATTTTAGCTACTGTTATGTAAAAAACAATATGTTCTGTAATCTGAACTATTCCATGGTCCGAACTACTCCCGGTCCCAATTAGTTCGGATTAAAGAGGTTCTACTGTAATTTTCGAGTAGAAAATAAGTTCTAGATAGGTCTAATGTCCAGGAAAATTTTGGTTTTCTTGTAATATTAATTTTAAAATCTAAAAAATTAAAATTACGCTTATGGCGAATCAAATGTAACCAATACAAATCAAAACATCTGTTTATAAGCGTTTGACAGTTGTTTATTGAAGATGGCAATGCACAATATGTGAATAGAGGTTTTGCATGAATATTTATTTTATGTATAAGTGAAAAATTATCAAATTACTAAACAATTTGTAAAATCTAAAGGCTAAAATAACTGTGCGAAATAAAAGCAGAGAAAAGTATTTTCAAAAATCTTTCGTGTTTTGACAGAAAACGTATTCATTATATCGCTTGAAGTCACTGTAACAAACTAATTATTTGGTGTAAATTAAATTTCTCTTTTGCTTTTCAATCCTCATTCCGTTTCTAACAAAATCAGTTAATCTCAGGCCTATAATAACTGTATGGATAATTAAACAGTAAATGATCGGCTAAAACAATTATTGAGGTTGGCTAAAACACCTTAAACGGCACCATTAGTTTAACAGACGCCATAGCTCAGTGGTTGCGCGTTGGCTTCATGGAACTAAGGTTGAGAGTTCCAATCCCATCCGGGGACCATACTTTTTGTTCAGTGTTTATGCTATATAACTATGGTGTATGAGATCGGTTTTATTTAAACCTCATAAATGGTTTTATTGAGTAATAAATGTGTTTTAATTTTGCTAGTTAACCTGTAAAATAGATGTCTTGTTCTATCCAAGCAAAGCTCGGTCACCAGGTACTATTTTATGAACTGCTTATTATTAATTTTTTAAGTACATTATAATTTTCTCTTTATAATTTACCACTATAGTAGGTTTGGTATGTTTAATAGTTTAAAATACAATAGAAAAAATATAAGTTGAATTCAAATTTTACCACTTAAAGTAGGGTTAATTAATGGTTTTTTTCTCTTGAATGTACTTTTCTTAACAAATGCAATAAGAATTAAGATTTAATAAAAATATGCACTTGCACTTTTGGGAAATTTAATGTAAAAAAAAAGAATTTGTAAAGGGGTTAATAGCCTATCATGACAATTATTTATTGCAATAATAGTAGCAAAGACACTGTATCATCACCTTAAAACTTTCTTTTGCGTTACCACATCAGTGAATTGTATCATTCACATCCTTGCATATCCACCTGTTTAACTCATAAAAATAGATTCTGATATTTGAAGTTCTATTATACATCACTAAATCATTGGTTTTTGATATAAAAAACAATGGTTCAGTAGAAAATTTGTTAAACCAATTGGTTTTTTTATTCGTAAAAGTAATCTTTTCTTCATTATTATTTTGTGCTACAATTCCTTACCTGAAACCATTCATTTATACATTTTGCATGGAAAACATGATTACATGGAAGTATTTTTTTAGGACATAGATCCATTGATTCATGACAGATGGCACACTGAGATGTCTTTTGCTGTTTCCGACGACGTGAACTTCTACAAAAGAAACATCTGTTAACTTTTGGCAATGAATATTATACACAGGGCTGATAACATATAACTTGCACTAGTGGCTCATAATAGCATGAACTTAATACATTAATACTAGGAGTAGATAGACTGAAATATACATGTAATGTGGGATGGAGGAACTCAGAAAAAACTCACTCTGACTCTCACACTGATGGGGCTTGACCAATGCATTTCAACACCAATCAAAGTCATTAAGAATCCAAACCCACGAGGGTGTGAAGTCCCTTCAAGACCATAGTACCATCACCTTTTAAAGCCGAAATAGTGTTAGGCCGAGAACAAATCTCTTCTTAATTCAAAGGTCATAGCTACTGCCATCCTTGGGTCATGAAATTTGGGTAGGACCCTAGGGCTTCGAGGTATGCACCTCGTATGGACCCCTACATCTGTTTGCCATTGGGAGAGATCCGGTAACCGGTAATTTTATGAAGGTCGCAAACATGAAGCTCACAAATTAATCCAGTTGAAGTTGGCTCTAGAGAGACAGCTTGAGAGTATCTCCCCCTTGGTCTAACTGGATGTCCAAATGGGCTCTTACACCATCAGGAGACATATGGCAACCACACACAGTCAGACTTAGTACCTTTCAGTGAACCTAGGGTCTTGGGCCGAAACCTACTCTGTCTCTCTCTCTTGCATGTTATTAGAAAATGTAAGCAAGGAATGTATTAAAATTTGTTTCATTGAATTACTGTTGTTGGAACTTTTACCCTTGATTGATAGGGTGGCATAAGTAATGCACTTAAATTATGTTTTATTGATAACATTAACTTATAAAAATCAAAACATTTATCACCTGATTGGTTTTTTTAAAGAAAAATTAAAATGAATAAACATACTAAATAAGCTTAGGTTTAGATATCAAGAACTAGGTATTGTCAACAATGGTCTCACACGATTACCTATCTGATTTTCCTCTAACATGGAAGACTTTCTGAATACATTCTTCTACTTCCATAAGTTTAACCCTAGAAGTGGTTAGCTTTTTTACTTTTAACTGTAACATAAAAATAATTTCTAATATCTTCTTGAAATATTAAGTATAAACAAAAAAAGCATAAGACATGCCTCCCTTACAACCACTAACCACAAAAACAAAACCTATGTGACCCAATTAAGCCTACAAATGCTGTTAACTTCCACTCAAGCCGGCCACAGTTTATTTAAGGTGGGCTCCCCACTCCGCTACACGAACCCTAGCACTTCCAAATGGCTACAACGTTACACTTGTCAGTGCAGCGCTTTAGCCGGTTCAGTGCATAGGAGTAGAAAGCGCTTACTTGGTTATAAGATATGACCGGTGGCAGTCTAGTGCACTTCGTGAGCAGGTTTGGTTGCGTACCCCTAGAGGGAACATGGTCACAAAGGTGATAAGTTCAAAATTGACGACAGATGCCCCCACCTGCCACTTCTTATTGAATTTGTAAATGTGTCGTGAATTACGACGTTACCACTTCTAGTGTTTGAAAAAAAAATATATATATAATATATAATAAATAATAAAACAATTAGTACCATTTTTTTAAGTTAAAAAAGGGTACTAATTGTTTTATTATTTATTATATTACTAAAAGTAGCCCTAAAAGTATTACTAAAAGTTCAAGAACTTGAAAATGGCCTTTAAAGGTTGAAACATGTTGTTTAAATAAAATAATGTTTATCAAGGATACTCAGTTAATTATTTTAACTTTACTTAATATATATATATATATATATAAAAGCTACTAACTGAACCCGGCGGACGTTGTCTTGCCTTTTATATTTCATTAACATGCCAAAATAAAGCTATGACAAGAATTACAAAATAAAACATTTGTTATTAAATGAGTGAAAGAGGGTAAACAATATTTTTGGTCTTACAAATATAGATCACCTGATCAAGTAAAAGTGTAAACAGTTGAAATGTAAACTTTTTAGTCACTCACGTAACCTTAAAGCCAAAATGTAAACAAAATCAAAAACATAAACAAATACAAGTGCTTCAATCTGTGGTGTATGTGAATATCTTCAACCATAGATGAACAGATAGTAAAGTAGATAGTGCACGCCCATGTTAAGGATGAAGACGGTACATCGTACCGCCAATTGACGAAGTAGGTACTGCCATCCTCAGATAGCGCTAGTGTCGCAAATGACACTAATGACAAATGACACACCTGACGGCGTCTCAGAGGTCTGGTTCACTGCTAGATCCGACAGATGGCAACACTTATCCTGAGATTTTATCGTCTTCACTAAGTCCTATAAGGTGCCTCCTCTCCCTATAATCCGTTCCTCTCTGCTTCAACTTAGGGATATTATAAAGCAATCACCTGTTGATAGTTATGTGGGTCGGGTAAATACCCAGTGGGTAGGTAAATATAAATTGGGTATTTACCCCAGGCCTGGGATAAATACCCAAAAACTGGGTATTTATAATAATTTTTATTAAAGTTAGAGAAGATTGAGATGTTTTTTTTGCATTTATTACCCTCTATGGATAGTAAAATGATGATAAAATGTGTTAAACAAAATTTTATATGGTCACTACTAGCATTTTACTTCTGGGATTAATCGCCATAAATACCCACGTCCTAGGTATTTATAATTTTTATTTAATTTAAAGAAGATTGAGATTTTTTTGCAATTACTTAACTGTAGGGACAGTATGGATGATTAAATCTTAATAAAATGTGTTAACTTAATTTCATATAGTCCCTTTTAGCATTTTTCTTCTGAGCATAAAGCATGGTCGGCATAAATACCCTGGTCGCATGGTTGCACTGGTCCCTGACTACTTATGATTTTTTAATTTCTATGATAGATATATGAATTTATTTTATTGAAAGTGAAGAAAAATAATTTGTAAATATTTAGAAAGACAGGAAAATTTAACCTAGTAGTGGCCTATGTGTGAACAACTTAAGAAAATAATTAAAATTCAATCTGTGGGATGAAAGGATTTAATTATTATTTTTGTTCTAGATCTTTTGTTGGTATAAAAATAAAAAAACTAATTTCATAAACTTGTGATGCAAAACATTTGAATCTATGGCACAATAAATCTTTCAAAATTATATTAAGTTAGACCAAAAAACAGGAGATACATTTTTTTAGTAGGTTTATCCAAATATATTATTGTTTTCAACTAAGCGGTAAAACAGAAAAGTTCAATTACTTTTAGTACTCTGCCATTCTGGCTATGTCAATCAGGTCTTAGGTCTGTCTAGCCTTCCATGCCATTTATACAATAAAAATAACTATCATAATTTAATAACGGTAGATTTAAAACACGAAACCCCATGCTTATTTACAAACTTAATGTATTATTTTACAAAAAGTACTAAATCATTAAATGAAAGGTAACTTACTAGCAAAGCTTCAAGTTACTGTAAAAGGTGTTATAGACTATCCTAATTTATCATGTAATGATAACAATAACATATTTAGGGATAAATATAAATTAATTTCAATCGATTTCATAAATACCCAAAATACCTGGGTATTTATGGATTTTGGGTATTTAGCCGGGTAAATACCCAGGGTATTTACCCCGAAGTTTTAAATACCCGTGTTTACATCACTACCTGTTGAAAAGAAAATAGCTATAAAATAAACAAAGTTCTAATTCCTTAGTATGGGATCCTTTTTGGGCTTCTGGGGAGAAACCAAATTGAGCTACAACAAAATTGATGGTTACAAACCTTCTCCATTAAATTTTTCCTAGTGTCCTACCACTTTTCATGGCAAATCGTCCAACAGTGTCCGAGCACAAAAACTTCAAATATACAAACATCCTCTTATATAGATAAAACTTATATAAGATTCATGGTCCTGTATTTTGAGATACTTACTCATCTCCATTTTCCCAAGTGTCATGAGGTCTGTCATAACCAGGTCCTGGAGAGTATGGAGGGGTGTCATGGTGATATTTGTTTGGGTTTGGAGGAGTTTGATTCCAAACTGTCCAGATAAGGTATCCCAGGGCAACTCCTACACCAATCAACCCAAAAGCAGCATAGCTGGGCATTCTATCAATATTTAATATTACCTGCAGAGAGACTTATGTGAGGTACCAACAACTGCGTTCAAGTTTAGCTGTAAAATATTCGTACTTATTTGAAAATATCCTTTTGTGAAACAATTTATTAAACCTCATAAGTAAATATTGTTTTGAATCAGTGACTGAACTAACTACTTATTTTGAAGATGCGGACGATAAAATTATTGGCACTGAAGACTCGTTCGTAATTCATTTGTTCAATAAAAAAGTAACCAATTTCAAGTCCTCAGTATTGGTATATGCGAAAACGTGAACAACAAACTAGATTTATGAAACAATTTAACAAAGTCAATAACAATAACAATACAAAGATTGGCCTGTAAGAAGACTAAGAAGAGTCAGAAGTTTGAACTTGAACAAAATTAAAAAGGCAAACAGCTGATTTATACTACAAAAAGTTGAAGTAAATTACCATGACTGACACACTGAAAATAAATTAGCACTGAAGAAACACGTACCACGTAATATTCATAGTATGATACAATTAAAAATAAATTCCTTCTATGGAATTTAATGTGAACGCATGTACCCAAGCAAGAAATAAAATTAAAACAATATAGTATTTGGGCTCCTATTATATGACTGGGACGGTGGCGACGTCCTGTAATCCAGCTACTTGGAGGTCATGAATTGTGGATAGTTGTAAGAGATGGTTGGTGGATGTAGTGTTCTCTTGTGTAGATTAACGTCCGCACTATTGAATACTACGTTAATCCACAAATACCATCCTTATAATTAGACCAATTCGTAATTCAGAGGACGTGGTTCGGATTCCACGTTAAACTGTAGGTCCATTAGTTGCCATCGGCTGTTGGGCTATTAATTAACAGTCCTGTCTAAGGAACATGTCAGCCTTATTCAGTAACAAGACTACAAGATCGCACCACAATCATCCTACATTCATTCCTCATTCATACTTGGCTTAAAATACCTACCTGGGTAGGTCGTTCAGTTAGTCATATTTCAGTTACTTGATACTTGATACTTGATAAAATCTAGGGGAAAGATTGCACCGCGACCTATGAGATCTATTGTGCCCCCCAGACTAGTCTCTAGTTCTTGCCTAGAGAACCCCCTCTAGTCCTAATGCCTTAATAAAGTTTAGTATAACGAGGGGTTCTAACTTTGGAAAATCCTCCACCGCCACCTGGTGTGTTCCCAAGCTTCTGGCTCTCTTCTGACCTATCGCCTATGAGTATGACACTCAGCCAATAGGTGTCTAGTGGTTTCCTCCCCAGATTGGCAGAAGCGGCATTCACCCTCTTGGACAATGCCAATCTTGCTCAGATGACCCCTGAGCCTACAGTGTCCGGTTAGAAATCCCGTCAGTATCCTTAAATCGTTTTTCTTAAGCCTGATCATGGTCTCAGACCTTCTTATATTATGCACTCCAAGCATTTCCTTAGCCTGTCGGCATCCCGGATGAACGGTCCAGGCTTTCCCTCTGGCTTCCTTCTCTTCCCTCTAGCTAGGGAAATATCCGTCCGCCTGAACAGAGCCCCGCATGTCCAGGTAAGGCTACTTACTGCAGGAGGTCGCCCGGTATCCTGCAGGTACCGTTCTAGACACCATATATAAGGCCTGGTGCCATCCACTCCTCGGCACGGTCCACGTGACACCTTGAGTTGGCCTGAAACAAAGCGGAAAAGCAGGGGAGAAGGTGGGAGAAGAAGAAGAGAATGGGTTTGTACAGATAGATGAAGACAGTCTATCCACGCATTGGAGGGGAGAAGAAACGTGGGTAGATAGAAAAGACCCTGCTCAAGAGGAGAGTAGAGAGTCAGGGAGGCTGATTGCAGTGACAGTGCCACTGGGCGGTGGGATCGCCAACCCCTACGCCAATCATATTTCAGTTAAAAGTAAAGTAAAGTAAAGTAAAGATCCAACTGTTACTATCATCAATAATTAACCATTTCATCTGGTGAAAAATATTTGAGTTTTTAACCTAAAATTGATAAACTTTATTTCTGTACTAACCCTATCGCTATGAAAGTATCATTATTACATGAGATTATTACAGTTTTTGATCGATTAAGGATTATGAGGTAGTCTACCAAAATGAAACGTAGGCGGCCTGTTTCCTTTGTATATGGGCTGAATATTGTTCCTTGTACCCATAGAATAACCATTGCGGACGTATTAATTCCCGTACTATTAAGTTATGAAGACGGTTTTTGTACCCACATTTGGCTGGTGTCAATACCATATAAAAAGTGGCTTTGGTTGTCTGTTCTGTTGTTGCACAACTACCACTGAGGTTGAAGGTAAATATTGTCAGTGCTAAAATACAGTACGCGATGGTTTATGATATTACGTCCACTTGTACTTGCGTACGTTGATTAGTTTATAATTATACATATTTATAACACGCTTATTGTGATACATTTTCTTAGTCATACTATATACGACTAAGAAAATGTATAGCAAAATGATTACGTAACTACTCAATGTGATTTCTTTATCATAGGTTTTATACATAATTTGGTATTTGGCTTTAATTTCATGTGTATTATTAGAATGATTGGTGAATTAGTTTGAACGAGGATGACGTTTTAGTAAAGTAGTCAAGTATTTTGTTGTTGTGGCGGCGGTAGGTACTGGCGCTCCTCGAAACTGTATGTTTAAAGGTCGTTTTGAGCTAGTTTAGAGTATGCCATTCATAGGAATAGTCCTATTAACAACGAGTAGATCTTTTAGATTCAAAGACAGTGGAAAAGAAATATTAGAAGAGGGAGGAGATCAGAGGTATCTGCGTACCATAGATAAATAATGCTCTCTCAGTGGTGATGATTTATTTTAGCTGAAAACCTCTCGTCATATGCCATTGTTATTGACGACAAATTCATTGGGTTACATGTACAAGAAGGCTGACTTTTGTATGTTTATAACCCTTAATACGTAACCTACCAATATTTTGATTTAAATCTATTTACAATTACAAATATAGAAATAAAAAATTAGTTTTTTCACAACAATGTGGCATTTTGTTTAAAATTCATCCCGGAACGTGACAGTCCCGACTCAACCACCCCCGCCGCGCACAGCGACCTTCTTGTAAATAGCTGTTCTCGATGTATAGTGTTATTATTGTAAATAGTAGTGTTTTAGTGCTTTGGTGGAATGTAAACAGTTGACGGCAATAATCAAGACCTGATTATGTGTTCAAGCAACACGAAACGGCCGTAGTCGAAAAACTACACCAGGATCCATTGACAGAAAGATATTTTAAACCATAATTTTCCTCTTTAAAGATCCAGAGGCTATCCACAATGAGAACGGTTTTGTTTTAGTTTCCATCATGTATAAAGCCTATTGAGGGTTGGCAGTAATACCTTTTATTGGTCGTTTGTATAAAAAGATTTTGAAAAATATTTTTGAAATAGAAACTGTAGATTTACAACAATAATAACAACCGAAAAAAAGAACGGGAGAACCGATTACAATGAAACTTATTTAATGTATTCTCTACATTCTAGAGAAGGTTTGTAAATGCTTGAAATCGCCCGCCGCCCCTTGAGAAGTAAATAACGAACATTTAAAAACCCACTTTTACGCGATATATTACTCGCATTTTGATTCAGTTTTCAATGAATAAGAATAACCTACTGGTAATAATCAGCTATCTTTGTAATTGAAAGATTTAATAGAAATAAATACAAACAACTGTGAAATCAATAGTAGTTAGTTTATATTGGTCATTGATTTTAAACCCATTTCAAAATAATACTATATTAAAAAGTTATTTAACGTATAACTAATTATAATAATGGTATTAATGTTCTAATCTATTTAATTGTAAAGTAATGCTAAATAACAAAGTTGCGTATTTATTTATTTTCTTTGTATTGATTTGTTTAGGTGACCTTTCTTCTTTATACTTAATCCTACAACCCATACAAAAGACGTGCTTACTGCTAGTAATAACTATTTATAAAACTTTGGTATTAAAATACAAGGGAAACCTTCTCCCTCTGCTACCATTACCCCATGGGGCAATACCGGTAAGTATTAACGTTTTTATTTATTATTTTTATCTTTTTTAAATACTCTTTTGTAAAAAAGTTTTTTTTGAAAAATGAGCTTTTGTTTAGTTTTCACATTACTATCACTATAGAGAAAATAAATCATTTGTGGCACTATTTAAGCTTAATACTCTGTCCATTGTATTCAATATAATAAGTCTCCTTCTCGGTCAAATTTGTTCTAGGGGAATAAAAAGGGGGATTTCATTGTTTGTGTGGAAACACTGCTCGAGGATGATAGTGGCGGGCCGGAGTTGATATTGCTTGTGATTTTGGCTATTGGAATTGGAACACTTGTGTGAACAGTGTGAAGGTGAAGGACGGGCGGTGAATACTGTGAGTGGAGGAGTGGATGACTAGACGAGAAGAGCCGGAATATCAAGTCGTAACTCGTAAATAGTTTGTTCTTCAAACCAAAGATGAGTGGGATGTACTATCTTTTTGGTTAAGGTGAATCTACGAGTGCCTTCAATAGCTATGATCTGGTGAATGGTTTTGTTATGGTAATATTTAATAATTAATTAAGCTATAGTTTATTATACCATAAGGAACCGCAGATTTTGCACACGAACTTAAATTAATGAATTCTTTTATTAATGTCCCCACTATTATTATTGATAATTCTTTGAGTATAACTAGCCTACTTGTCACTTGTTTGTGTTATCAATGTCGGTGGTATTTTTAATGTTTGATTAGGAAACTGTCCTAACCATGATCTGATACTACCTAATGTTGACCTAATTAGTGGGATTAATTTATAGACCAATTTCAAATGGGACTGGGTCCAGAATTAAACCAACCTTCAAATTATGAAGTGAGCATGTTACGTTTGAGCTTACTGATCAATTATTGTCTAGTAATGACATTACTAAACAATAATTGCACTACCCTAATGTACTAGGCTACTCTGCCAATTAGATTATGATATGTGCCTATAGGCACATATAGTGTTATAGTACCCATTACCTGAAGATCACCGGTTCAATCCTGATTAAAATCTTAAACAATATTGTAATGGCTCGCGACTGGACGATGTGGTCTTTGTTCATTGGACCATTAATGATCCTGGCAAATGAATCAGCTGTGTTTTGTCAGTAACACAGCTCTGCAAGTCGTAAAACCCATTACATTCAACAAATTCACCCTTTACTCATATTTTCTTTTAAAAGACTAACATAGTCAGGTTTTTGTCTCAAGAAAAAGAATAAGTATAGTTGATATAATCTAAAACCATAATGTCTTTTATTAAGCACACCAGAGTCGCGGTAATCCGAACGTCCGGCTAATCCAAACTACCTGATGGGGATAAAGATTACTATTGACTTAGCCTACTTGATTCTTGATTCTACTAAGTTAAATCTTTAAACTAAGCAGCGTAATCTCAATTGCGCAACAAAATTTAATCTACATCACAGTTGATCTATCATTGATTATACATTACTACATACGCTAAGTTAATTAAATACAATAACTAACTTTTTGGAACATGAGAATCCAGTTATCGTCTTTTGATGTAATAAAGAAATCCTATTAACCAATGCAAGGTCGCGCCATCATCTCATAAACATCAAGCATTCAGTTGTAGCTGTATACTGTTGCTCGAGATAGCATTGGTGATGTCTAGCTAGCTACACTCACAGTACCGTACGTCATATTGACTGGGATGGTGGCGACGTCCTGTAATCCAGCTACTTGGAGGTCATGAATTGTGGATAGTTCTGAGAGATGGTCAGTGGGTGTAGTGTTCTCTTGTGTGGAATAACGTCTGCACTATTGAATTCTACGTTAATCCACAAATATCGCAAAGACCATCCTTGTAATTAGACCAGTCCGTAATTCAGAGGCAGTGGTTAGGACTCCACGTTAAACTGTAGGTCCAGTACTTCTGTTGGGCTATTAATTAACAGTCCTGTCTAAGGAACATGTCAGCTTTAGTCAGTAACAAGACTACAAGATTGCGCCACAATCATCCTTCACTTATTTTTCATTCATACTTGGCTTTAAATACCTACCTGGGCAGGTTGCCATTTCAATAAACTAATCTAATAAGATTTGATTCTCATGGTCCTACTTGATTATTGGTTTTCAGCGAACTACTTTTCGGACGTTTGAGTACATCAACAACAATTGACCAAAATCACATTAAAAATAGGCCTACACACGGCACTGTTTTATCATTGTTTGTTTTTATAAGTCAATATGTGTGTCGTGTTTCATATTTCTAATAAAGGTCTCTGCAGGAATGCTAGATGTCATTTAGGCAAAAATACAGTGGACAAACCGATATATGAACTGTGAATTGGTCCAAATACACAATTCGGGTCTAAAATAATGGATTTTATTAGTACTTTTAATGCAATTTTACACTGTAGGCCTATTTCCGGATAATTTGAACAACTTGGTAATCAAAAGGGGTTTGGTCCCAATTAGTTCGGATTACCTGGACTCTGGTGTAGGACCTAGTAATTGTATTGTCACTTTTTGACATGAAGCATTGTAAGTCTTTTTTAAAATCCTTAATTCTTGATTAAAAAGATGTTTAAAACCTCAAAATAATTTTTAATCATAAAAGTAAATACCGTTCACTTTTTGATAAATAAGTTACATCCTGCCTTAAACCTAGAACTGGCTAAGTTGTAATTCACGACGTATTTATTTGTCATCAATTTAGTGAACATATTAGACACCATCGCCTTCGTGATCATGCTGCTCTCTGGGAACAAGCAACCGAACCTGCTCACAGAGTTCACTAAACTGCCACTAGCGCAAGTCTCATAGCCTAGTAAGCGCTTTCTATGACTAGGCATGGTGGCTGAACCTGTTATAGCGCTACGCTGTCGAGTGTAAAGTTCTAGCCATTCAGGAGAGCTTGGGTTTGAATCCCAACTATGTGCAATCCCAATTTGGTGTGATAATGTGTTGTATAGTGGAGTACGGGGCCCACCTTAAATAAAGGGTGGGTTGAAGTGGACAGCATTTGTAGGCTTAGTTGGGATTGCAGTGGACACCTGGTTTTTTGTGGTTAGTGGTTACAAGGGAGGGGGACACGTTTTGTGTTTTGTTTGTTTATATTTAATATTATAATGACATATAAATAATTATTTTTATGTTACAGTGAAAGGTAAATGCTTGCCACTTTTAGGGTTAAAGATATTCTACTGTTGCATATGTTTTCATTTTCATTATTACATCATACTAATATTCTTCCATGTGTTTGCAAGTTCAATCCTTACCAAAATCTTGACTCAATTTTTTGATGGTTTGATACTGGACCTAGTTATGTCTTTGATCGTTGAACTATGAATTAATGTTCCTAGCAAATGAATCAGCTAATCTTAGTCAGTAAATGTAATTATTTAGGATTGTTTCTTGGAAACTACCCTTTACTTTCTTTGTTATATTGCAGAGTTCGCTATGGCAGAAGAAAGCATAATGAAAGAAGTTCAGATGTACTTTGTGACCCCTAGTGGCAGCACGCCGAATGCTATTGATGACAGTATGAAAGTAGCATTCCAGGTAAGACCATGCTACACTAAGACGAGGCCTACTATAAAATATAATGTAGACCTACTATATAGTATATTGGGGTTTTAACAAATTTGGGGTTTAGTAGTTTCATTTATCCATCTAAATACTTTTTTTATATTCAGGAAATTTCGTTAAACCTAGGCCATTGATTTAATGCATTTGCATGTGCATAAATGTCCAAAGAGAGGCTTGGCCACCTAGATTTTTTGGACAGTGCAGTTATTAGTGTTCTCACCTTCAAATTATAATTATAATTAACCCTTTAATGAGTAATGACGTCTTAAAATATCACTATCTCAGAGCTGGTAAGGAAGGAAAAAATTAAATCACACCTCAAAGGAGTAATATATTTTTCACTAAATTTTATTTCATCCTATTGTAAATATATTAAAAATGTGTATAAGGTTCAAAATACCCAAAAATGAAAATATTATAGCACACAGAGAAAAGTTATTCACATGCTTTTATTTTCTGACAAAATTTCATACTGCAGCTGCCACCTTGATAAATTTGTAAATGACGTTTTAAAACGTCACAACTCCTTTTTGCGTAAATATAAAAAGATGTTTTAAAACGTCAATACTATTCTAGTGCAAAATACGGAACTCCTTAAAGGGTTAAAATAAACAATGTACCCGAAGTTGAATATTGGAGTAGGCCTACTTGATAAACCAACATATGCATCACAATGGACAGACACAGGGATTTTTAGAGAGGCTGACTAAGTTAGTTGAGTCGTCAGATTGGGACGACTCTTTTATTTACCCACGACGACAGACTCCATCCAATGCTATAAGAGTTCAAATCATAAATATCTCTCAATTCAATTTGTTTTTCTGCGATTCAATTCAAATTTTTTTTCTCACAAATCCAAGACAATTTTGACAAATTAATGTAGTTTGAAGATAAAGTTTTATACTTCAAATTAATTGTATTACAAAAAATTTGCCTGTTATCCTTTACTATAAATGTCTAAATCTAAATTATTTTATTATTTTAAATAAAAATCTTACTTACTTATTTTCTTTTACTAGAACTACAGTTAGAAGGTTTACAGTTAAGCAATGGTAGGTGGTGGAGGTTGTTAAGTTAGATCGCTCATATAAAATTCTTAAAAAAGTTCAAAGTTATATAAATGTCTGTTGTACTCGGTTGCTGAATTTTTATCCTGTGATATCCAATCTCTGGGTTTTTAATTAATTAAAATAATCTGTTATACATTTATTTATGATCTATGTTGTCAAGACCTATATGTAATTGTTTCTGTTAAAACAGTCATTGCTATTAATTTATTATTAATAGTAATTTATTGTTTATTTGTGAATTGTTTACATTGAAGCTTTCCTACATTACATTATTTGACATGTACAGTAATACTTTTGTGAATTATGTTATAGCTTTAGTGATCTTGACCATGTCTATTTTATCTTTGTGTATTTATTGGCAATAAAACACTTGAATCTTGAATCATAGTATAAATATTGTAGACACATCAATTTGTTTATGTTGTACATAAACACATAAATAATAAATTAATACCAAGAAAAAAATAGGAAAATCTAAAAAATAAATAAATAGTTTTAATCAAAATAAATATGTTTGGGTCTTATATTTTTGTATAGTTTGCGAATAAAGTGACACGTGACCTTTGAAGTGAAGGTAAAATTGCAAATACCTTACACAATGTATCTTGTACATCCAATACTATAATACTAGCTAGGTTTGTACATATAAATATTTGCACTTGGATCTCAAAAACGGCACTAAGGATTTTCTTTAAATTTTGGAAATAACTAATTTCTGAGTAGAAAATAAGTTCTAGATAGGTCTAATGTCCAGGAAAATTCTTGTTTTCTTGTAATATTAAGTTTAAAATCTAAAAATTTAACATTACACTTATGGAGAATCAAATGTAAACAATACAAATAAAAACAGCTGTTTATAACCGTTTGACAGTTGTTGATTGAAGATGGTGGCAAACAATATGTGAATAGAGGTTTTGCATTAATATTTATTTTATGTATGTAATAAATGAAAAACTATCAAATTACTAAACAATTTGTAAAAACTAAATGGTAAAATAACTGTGTGAAATAAAAGCAGAGAAAATTATTTCCAAAATCTTTTGTGTTTTGAAAGAAAACGTACTCATTCTATTGCTTGAAGCCACTGTAACAAACCAATTAACTGGTGTAAATTAAATTTATCTTTTGCTTTTCAATCCTCATTCCTTTTCTAGCAAAATCAGTTGATCACAGGATAATAATAACAAACTGTATGGACATTTAAATTTAGTATAAGATTAGCTAAAACAATTGAGGTTAGCCAAAAACTCTTAAACGACGACGACAACTTGGCGACGCAGTAGCGCTCAGATCTCACGTATGCAAGATCGCGTGATCGATCCCCACCTGAGGGCTATATTTTTGTTCAGTATTTATGCCATATTAATTAAGGGGTATGAAAACGGTTTTATTTAAACCACATAAATGTTTTCATTGAGCAGTATTTGTTTTAATTTTGCTAATTAACTTGTAAAAACATGTCTTATTCTATCCGAGCAAAGCTCGGTCACCAGGTACTAGAAATAAATTGTTATTATTATTATAGCTTTCTCTCTACTTTTTACAACCCACAGTATTGATTGACTGATTCTTTCTATTAGGAGGTTCAAGAAGCTGGACTCACTCCTAAATGGATTGATGAAAGTAAAACCTTGAATATATCTCCGTCAAAGAATATTGTTTTTGTTCTTAAGGAGTTTAACAAGAGTTCAAAGGTTTTCTTAAAACTTCAATCAACTGAGAGTTTGTAAGTAGCGGCTATGTTTATAATACCTTTAATTTAAGTTATAATAACAGATGTATACCTTAGAGACAATAAGAATAATTGTTTTGGGATATTTTAACTTTTCTAATGACAAAAATGTTATATTATCACTTAAAATTTATGTAGGATAAATTTTTTCACGTATTCCACTTTTCCAAGTATATTTTTCGGGTTCTTCAGCTATCTCAGGAACAGGGAAAAAATTTTCAGCCATTGGAGGGCCTTTCCTTAGACAAGGTAGGACATAGAAATAAATTGTTATTATTATAGCTTTCTCTCTCAGGCTTTGAGTTAGAGACCCCTGTCACTCATCTATGTTTTTCTAAAATGATCTTTAAAATAGTTCTAAATGGTTCCTCGAACACCTCTCATTAAATCAAATTCTGACAGGTTATCAACATAGTTTCAAAGCAGGCTAATTAAAATTAGGCATTTGATCATGACCACCCCTTGAAAGCTTGAAATACTTGGAAGCCAAGGCAATTCTAAAGCATGATTTATTAGAGAGAATAAAACCAGTTAGTACCGTAGAGATCCATCTTGTAACAGTAAGCAAGCATAACAAGAAAAGTTAAAAAGACCCAAAAATGATATCTAGAGGAGTACCGTATGTGTCAGTTCTAGGCCTAGTGTTTTTTTGTTTACAAAGGAATTTTCTAATATCAAGAACATGAACAGCCTTGGCAAGGGATTATTGCATGCAGATGGTACAGTTTTATTGCTCAGCAATAGAAGGCCTGAAGGCATTGGTGTTGACACTTACATTTCCCTGAACAGGGAAATACAATATTGTCATTGTAATGACAGTCGTTTTATGAAAATAAAACGTAACAACTAGTCTTAGGAAAGCTCAAGGACACATTTAGGAGATTTCCAGAACTAAATGAAGTCACATAAACTTACTTGTGAAGTACAGATGGTGTCATTAGTCTTTTCTCGTGGTTTTAATAACTTTTAACTTTTAAGGAATATAAGTATTTACCTTTTCAGTTAGGTAACTCAAATTGTTTCTTTTAACTGAAAATCTTATAGACTGGCATATGGACTGGCATAATGAGCAAGACCAACTGTTATAGAACGACTAGTAGCATCAGAGCCGTGCGCACAGACTTATGACACTGTCTGTACTTGGGTGTGACAGTGTATGGAACTTATCATGGACACTACAAGTTAATGAAATCTGTAGAAGACAGTACAGGGACTAAGTTTGTAATAAGGAATATGAAGGCAATATTGATAGTGCGAATATTGCCTACCATTAATCGTTTGAGTCTCATAGTGGGTCAACAGGAGGGTACATAGGAGGCCTAGTTCGACAGAAAAGAGCAATGAGATTGCTTGTAAACCTTAAATACGTAGAGAATCCTATAAAGAATTTTTTAAAGAACTCACTTTTAAGAAGAATATTGGTAGTATATCCTGAAGACTGTGACACCAGTTCTAGTCAGAAGATGTTCACAATTTCATCATTATGACACAAAGCATGTATCCAACTACTGCCTGCCAGTGCACTGTCTTTCTGCTACTGAGTAGAAACCGTCCATCAACTGCCCAAATTAATGAAAATGTTGAAAAAATTCAAGAGCTTCTGCTTACAGACCAACAGACAAATTGATCAACTGTCAGAAATTAGTTGAATATCTTAGAGCTCGGTTTAGCGAATTTTAACTGAAGATTTAGGAATGAAACACATTGCTTTCAAATTTGTTCCTCAGGCTCTGACTGACAATCAAAAATCGTGCCTTTTCAAAACATGTCATGAACTGAAAAACTAGCTCAGAACTGATCCAGATTTTCTTTCAAGGGTAATTAATTACTGGTGATGAATCATGGTGCTATGGTTATGACCCAAAGACAAGACAACAATCAAGCCAGTGGAAAAAAATCATCGTCCCCCCATCCAAAAAAATGCTGCCAAGTCAAATCAAATATCAAAACAATGATGATGTGAAAGGACTTGTTCACATGGAGTTACTGTCAATCAAACCTTTTATTTGGAGGTCTTAAGAAGATCGTGCAACAGCGTCCGTAAAAAAGACCTGATTTGTGGCAAACAGCTGACTGGTTCTTCCACCATGATAATGCGCCAGTTCATTCGGCATTCACTGTTACCCAGTTTTTGGTAAAAATGACATGATTCCGCTATTCCATGCCCCAAACGCCTGACCTGAAAAGTTCCATGAAAGTTTTTCTCGTTTCCTCTTATGAAAAGGGCATGAAAGGATGACGATTTGACACCATTGAATAAAGTAAGAAAAAAATTACATACGAGCTTGCAGCCATCTCTGAAGATGAGCAAACAATTTTTCGAACAGTGAAAGCACTGCTGGGACAAGTGTATTGCTTTTAATGGAGAGTGTTTTGAAGGGTATAAGGTTGTTTTGTAAATATATAGCTTAAAAAAAATTCCGGTTATTTTCGGGTACCCTCCTCGTATATTGTCTTCATCAAATGTAGGTTATTATATATTATAGTGAAGTTATTATTATTAGAGGAGAAAAAAGGAAATAAAAGAATTCACACAACCTTAAAACATTTACACAAAATAGACAGTTCAATGGATACAATACTCGACATGGTACAAGATACTGTCTCCCAGCTCACCATCTCACCCAATATGAAAAGAAACCATCCTACATGGGCATAAAGCTGCACAACCTACTGCCGGAAGAACTGAGATGCCACACCGGGAGAAGAATGAAGACTGCTCTAAACAGAATGGCTGATCAACAATCCATTCTATACATTGACTGAGTTCATGGAAAGAAGACGATAAACATTTTTTTTAACCATCCAGCTGACGCCATTTCAATACTTGATGTATTTTGAAAATAAAGCATATTTGTATTGTATTGTATTGACAAACATTGGTGATCCAACAGCTGACAAGCGCAAGCTCCTTCTGTCTATCACAAACTCTATACTCCTTACTGGATGCGAGGTCCGGGCTGATGCGCTGAAGAAAGAATGCTTTCATAAGCAAATGGCATCTTTCAAGAGAAGGGTGGCTCTAAGGATAGTGTCAGTGGACCTTTTCGAAACCTGCGGTTTTGGTGGTTGTGGGAGTTATTCTGATCAATCTTCTCATCCAGGAAAGAAAACAAGTACAGTAAACCCTCTCATATCCGGATTAATGTGGCGACGGCCGATCCGGATAGCAAAGAATCCAGATATGAGAGGGGGACAAAACATCCGGATATGAAATAACTACTTCATAAAACTACTTTAATAATATCAAAACTCAAAAAATCACATAACACAGTACCAGAGTAATACAATTTTACCTCCATCGTATTGACAACCCCTTTTCTTTTTCCGGCCATAATAACTTTTTCCTACCCGAAACTAAAACTAACCGTTACAAGAAAGACAAGGTCACTGAAGCAAAACAAAGGCGACACTGACCACGGTGTTGTCACTACAGTACATGTGATGCGTTTGCTTGGCTATTGGGGTGGGTAGGGACAGGTGGGGAGGGGAGGTTTATTGTTTTGTAAGTCAGTGACCTTGCACCAGATAGCACAGAATACAAACAGTAGGGCTAGAGACTAAGGCACTCGAGACTAGGGTGACTCATCGTTTCCCTATTCCGCTTTTGAACATTACCGCTGTCCAAATGGCTTCAACCCCGCGTTCGGCGATTGGCGCGCTACTTACCGGCCTACAAACATCGTTCGCGACTACTGGTTTAAAAATATTGACCTCCTAGAGTAATTTTAAAATTTTTTCATTCTTTCAAAATCACGTCCGGATATCGAAGGGTCCGTATATGAGAGATCCGGATATGAGAGGGTTTACTGTATTCCATACTAAATCTGTTCTTAGTGTTCAAGAGCAGGCAAGGGTGGTCAGGGAGGCCTCCATGATACTCTGGCAGGAGAGATAACTGGGAGGCGGGAGGTGCCTGGACACGTCAGGTTATTCCGTAACTTGTGGGTCAAGTGTGGGTTCAGTAAGGTCATCTTCCTACCACTCATCTCCTTACTGGGCATGGGTTATTGCGCAAATACCTCCATAAGATGGGCAAAATTGACAGCAGACAGTCTGGGGATTCTCACCAGACGACGTGAACCATGTGTTATTTGTGTGGGAACGATGGGCAGCCCAGAGAAGAGGTTTCCCTCTCATTATGATTAGAGGTACCAAATATGGACCATTTGAAAGAAAATTGTAGATCGTGACAATCTTTGATCTTCTCCTAGGAGAAAGTGAATAAGAAGATTGTAGCCTTTTTGTCTTCACATACAAGGCTCCACCTGGATTTACTGGATGTACTTTAGAGATTCTTCCCAGGTAAGATTCAGCTTAAAGTGGATGCAAGTCCCACAAACTTGGAAGTGCAATTTCCTCCATGACACTGAATAATAGAATTTCCCCTAAAAAAACCAAAACCAAATAAAAACGTTCTTTAAGTAGGTTTGCTGCCACGAGAAACAAAAGAATTTAGATTGTTCAACACACAGTAGTAGGTTTTAATTAGATGTATATTCACAGTAAAAAATGCTGTTTTCTTCATCTGGGGACCTCAAAACAAAAAAAATGTACCCATGTCTAGGTTTAATCATGACGACCATGCTAATAGTTCTATTTCCCATATTAAGTTGCTAAAAATGAAAAATGAATTGAGATAATCAAAAGCGCCAAGTCCCTAGTCCATCATTCATTGAAAGTTCACGATATTTTTTCTTTTAGGCTTTGTGGTCCGATGTGTGTTAGGAGTTGTTTGGCTGAAAACCTTCCAATTCCAAGGAATAAAAGCCCTGTATTCACTGTGGCAATGAGAGATGTGGTTGTCACTGCCAGTCAGGTTACTCAGGAAGTCAAGGTGAGTTGTATATCTAACATTTTTCTATAGTTTACTAATAACAGCATAATTGTGTAATTTCAATCAATCCAATACTATAATACAAGCAAGGTTTGTATATATATATTTTGGAAATAACTCATTTCCGAGTAGAAAATAAGTTCTAGATAGGTCTAATGTCCAGGAAAATTCTTGTAATATTAAGTTTAAAATCTAAAAATTTAAAATTACGCTTATGGAGAATCAAAATGTAAACAATACAAATCAAAACATCTGTTTACCGTCTGTATAACCGTTTGACAGTTGTTGATTGAAGATGCGATGAACAATATGTGAATAGAGGTTTTTCATAAATATTTATTTTATGTATGTAATGAATGGAAAATTATCAGGTTACTAAACATTTTTTTAAAACTTAAGGATAACATAGCTGTGCGAAATAAAAGCAAAAAAATATTTTCAAAATCTTCCGTGTTTTGATAAAAAAACGTATTCATTGTATTGCTTGAAGTCACTGGAAAAAACCTATTAATAGGTGTAAATTAAATTTCTCTTTTGCTTTTCAATCCTCATTCCGTTTCCAACAAAATCAGTTGATCACAGGCTAATGGATTAAACAGTAAATGATCGGCTAAAACAATTGAGGTTGGCTAAAAGACCTTAAACGGCGTCGCTCATTTGGCAGACGCCAAATAGTAGTCCAGTGGTAGCGCACTGGCCTCGTATTCCGAAGGTCGCGAGTTCCATCCCCATCGGGGGCAATAATTTTTGTTCAGTGCTATATTAATTATGGTGTATTAAATCGGTTTTATTTAAACCACATTGAGTAATAAATGTGTTTTAATTTTTCTAATTGTTTTTTATAATACATGTCTTATTTTATACGAGCAAAGCTCGGTCACAAGGTACTATACATTAACCTTGCAATCACACTTGGCAAGGTTTTGACAGTTTCAAGTGTAAACTATTTAACATTTAAATATGAGATGTAGATGTGACGAAATTAAACTAGTCATTTAGAAGAATACACTATATTGAATTTCAAGATATTGAATTGAATTATACAAGTTTTCGAGGTTTTGGGGTTCCCTGAACCCCAAAAAAGTATTTTTCAAAGGGATATCTTTTTGTCTATTTGTGTGTGTGTGAGTCTGGTTGGACAGAGATATAATTTGCTATGTATGTATATATCCACCACATCTCTAGGTGTTTTTTCTTTAATTTTTTGAATTTTTGATTTTTATGGACTGTTCACTCCTAAAAGCCTACAAAAGCAAAAAAATTTCTAAAAATGGCTCAAATGTTTTTGATTAGAATTTCATTGTTGGTAGTGCTATTGATCACAAATAATATGACATCACCCACACTGTAAAAATGATATGTGTCTTTAAAAAATATCTTAAAAATGTAAAAAAATCAATTTATTAAATTTTGTCACAAAACAAATTATATGCCCCCGTCTCAGCAGACCTGCGTACTCAGCCAATTTCCAAATCAATAACATAATGATAATAATATATGACAAGTTTTATCATCATCTGTCGATAAATATGAGAGTTATTTGTCTATTCTCCATAAGATTAACATGGGAAAGAGTATGCAGGTTTGCTGCTGTGAGGAACGCTGAAAGTAGGTGTTTCTAGTGTATACAATTTATATTTTGACCATTTATACCAAGTTTCATTAACATGTGTCCACAAATAAAGGAGTTTACCTAATCTCTAAATGATTAACCTGGGAAAAGAGTATGCAGGTTAGCTGCCATAATAAACATATAAACTATGATTTTTAAGTATAAACGGATGGATCTCAATCACATGAAGCTAAATATCAAGTTTCATTCAAAAATATTGGTTAATAAGTGAAACATTAATTTTTCCTTTTCCTCTATAAGATTAACATTGGAGCCCCAAAATACAACATAATGTATTTAGATTTTTTAATATCTCGGTAACTGTTGGAGATGGAGAAAAACTTTAAGGAACTAAATTGTGTAGTTTTTTAAGCTGATTCTAATGGTGTAAGATAAAATTTGAAATTTCTAAAAATTACATGGGAAAAACGCAAAAACCCATTTTTGGGGTACAAACCCCCCTAACTACTTGTTCTGATTGACCGATATGTCTGGGTTACGAACTCGTTCGAGCAAATGTAGGAATACAGATATCTTCCAAATTTGGTATCGATTGGACCATGTTTACGAGAGTTATTGTGTTCATAGATATATATATATATATATATATATATATAAATTTAACGACTATTGTTTTTGGTCTCTGGGCACCTAAAGATGAAAAAATAACACGATCCCGGGCTTAAGTCTTACCATGAGACCTATGGTAATAGCTTCTTCACTATAGGAAATTCGCTAATAACTAAAGTTATTGGTCTAATTATTAGGATGGTTTTGCGGATGAACGTATTATTTAATAGTCCGAAAGTTGATCCACACCTAGCAATATCATAATATCATATTCACCGCTCATAACTATTCACAATTCATGACCTTCCTAGTAGCTGGATTACAGGACAAAATGAAATAAAAAATTGATGATATAACAAATTTTGTATCCGATTACGATATTTTGTATGTATTCTCAGGCTCAAATAAAGGAGAGAGTTAACTTCATGGGAGGTATTTACATGAGCAATCTGGCCGCTCCGGTGACCCACCTTGTGACCAACGCTGTCTTGTCAGCAAAATATGAGGTAAAAGCAGGTTCATGTTCGTATTTTTAGTTATAAAAAAATCTTTTAATATCTAACAACAATTTAATAAAACAAAAAATCCCTAATCTTTAAATTTATTCTATGTATACCACCTACCTAGTGGTTGGATTGGTGTACCATGAAAAAGAATGTTAGTAGCAGAAAAGTTTCAATTTTAGAGATAAGAGAACCTTACCCTCATAACCCTTTTGCAATGTATGTACCACGGGGTTGATACTTATGTGAATTAAATTTGAGGTAACTACCAAACTCATCAATGTTTCAAGAAGTTTTTATCCCTCCCATTTTTATTCTGCAATTAACATTTAATAATAAAAAGTTATAAACTGCAGGGAAAGACAGTGAATGCCTCTAGTATACATACTCTTCACAAACCAGTGTAATATTATCAGTAAAATACAAGGTGATTCACGTAGATATGTGGTATCTTTGAGAGCTCAATCTTCATGAAAAAACAATGAAAAAAACTATATAAACTTAGGTTTGGAATTGTTTTGTTAGCGACTTATGGCTAGCACAAAATTTCACTGAGATTTTGGTACCTTTGGTTAAATAAAGGCTTCCTGGAATTCCAGGGAGGTAAATTGAGGGTAAAGTTAACATTTTCTTATTATATTTGACATGACAAATTGAATAAAACAGGTTCTAGAACTGTAAGTTAACTAGGTTATGAGAAAACCAGTGTAAATGCATGAAATTGGATTAAAACCACACATTTTTTACATTTGGCCTCAATAATTTTATTATTTTACCATTAAACCAATCAAACTTTAATATAATACTTGCAGAAAATTTAATCCTGTACAAAACGGTATAATAAAAGTACACAGAAAGCGAATAAACAATCGATTAAAAAGAATTTTTATTCAGAATGAAACAATGCATGTTTTACATTAGGCCCACAAAGGCAATAGCAATAAAACATGTGTTCTGCAAAAAATTCTTTTACTCGTTTATTCACTTTCTGTATACTTTTATTGTACCATTTTGTTCAGGATTAAGTTTTATGGTTAGATCTGTTTATTGGTACAAAATATATTTTGTTGTGGCCAAATGTAAAAAATGCATGTTTTTACTACAATTTCATGCATTTACTCTGGTTTTCTCAAAAACTCCTTAACTTAGAGTTCTATGACCTGTTTTATTCAATTTGTCATGTAAAATACAAAACAAAACAATAAGAAAAATTGAATTTTGCCTCTTAATTTACCTACCTGGAATTCCAGGAAGTCCTTAATTAACCCAAGATATCAAAATCTCTGTGAAATTTTGCGCTAAAGTCGTTAACAAAGCATTTCTGGACCTAAGTTTATATAGAATTTTTTTCATTGTTTTTAAATTTACTATGAGCTCTCAAAGTTACCTCAAATTTTCTGTGAATCACCCTGTAGGATAAAACTATGAGTGAACTATCATTCTAGACATATTTCAAAACTAAAACTAAATACAGTGCAACTCGGTTATTGCGGCCTCGGCCATAACGTCAACTCGGATATAACGTCATTTATTTTTAGGTCCCGCCAAACTATATGTATTTATATAGTAAATTCTCAAACCTCGTATATAATGTCAAGAAAATCGGGCTGAGATGAAGGCAACATATAGCTAAATAGAGAAAGTTCGGTCGGTGGTGCAACGTGAGGGCTGCGGGTATTGTTTAGCTACATTCTATTTTTAGAAACGGTATTTTATTGCTGTCTTAACGCTAACCACCCCAACCCCCTCCCCTACCCTATATCCGCTGTTGCCGGTCATTAAGGTCAGTGTCAGTGACTCTCGTCGCATCAAAGCACTGTGTTGCCGTTCGTACGTACCTACAGTTCGTGTAGATATCGTTAGTTCAGTGTATGTCTTTTACAGTTTGTTTTTCGTTATTTTAATTTACGAATACAGTATTGAAAAATAATGGCAAGTGTTAAGAGAAAGGTTTTGCTGAAGAAAAGGTGTGAGTTATAAGAGCGTGTGAGGAGGGACGTAAGATAGCAGACGTGTGTTCGGGCTTGTTTTTTAAAATCGAACCAACAGTTGAATTCACCGAGCCGAACTTCATTGCTATATTTTCAAATTCAATTTTTTATATATTAGAGTAGTCATAAACATAAACTTACGGTGTATTTCAAATTACCTTCATTAAATGTCGTAATTTCATGTAAAAAATGTGTTTCCCTGTTTTTCCTCGAAATTATGTAACCTCTTTTATAGCGTCACTCTGATATAGCGTCATTAATTGTGTGGTCCCTTCAACGACGTTATAACCAAGTTCCACTGTATTACAAAAAAAAACCTTAAGTGTGTTTCAACCAGATAGTAAACTTGAAACCCTATTGCTAATCATATGATATTAATATATTATTTATGACACGAAAGTGAAAGTAACAACCTTAAGATATTATTCAAGTAAATGTAGTTCTGGTAGTTGTGATTTATTTTCATAATTCCTCAGATTTTCTTGTGGACAGAATTTCAGTAAAATTTAAAGTAATCGAAATACATTATTGAAATAATTGAGAGCGCGACTAGACGCTAACTGCAGAGGTTGAAGGCGGTCTAATTTAATTTCAATGCATCCAGTAGTAGGTCATTGTTGGGCAAAGAAGTCAACTTAATCACGGAGCTCGCTGTGCAACATACTGCGGAGGTAGGAAAACACCCCTTTAAACTTCATTCTTTATGCTTAATTAACCAAACCAAACAGTATTTGCTATATACTATGCACTATGCATCACTTTTCAATTAGTGTTGCTTTAAATAAAAATTTTGACGTACATACTAGTATTTATTGGTTATAACTAAGAAATGAAGTGATTTGTTGGCAGATATTATATAAATAAAATTATTTTATCAAATAATAAGCTTAATTATTGCCCTTAGCATATAAGCCAAATTTTGTTGAAGTATCCCTACTGGACTCTGTATTTCTAAATTACTTTCCCTCTTTTATGAGGATAACAAAATGAGTAAGTACCTTGAGGCGGAGTAGTAATGAAATTATATTAGAGATAAATACTTCCATAGCAGCAGAAGTGCGTACTCAGCCAATATTCATTTATTTATGAATTACTTGAAATGATGCAAACCAAGATTAATGTTATCACAGTATGTTTTTTTTCATCTCGACCGGTGCCCGTGGCCGGAATCCTGGCCAATGCGGCATGTCGCCCGGTGCGCGTAGCTGGAATCCCTACCTCCCCTCTATTGTGTTTTTATAGCCTCAGTGTGCTTTCAGCACTTACCCTTTTCAACTCTCGTGTCGGCTGCGAGCTGACTTTGTTTTATTTCCTAACATTACGTAAATTTCGGTGAACTTCCATTTGATTAAGTAACTACACTGTTTATGTCATAATACCAAAAATCCATGTTTATCTTCAAATTAAATTATATCTATGATCTATGAAATGATAAATTAAATAATAGGGGTGGAGGCTGGGTATAAAAATGATTAGGGATAATTGAAATGGTTAAAACCCTTTCAACTATCCCTAAGTTGACCCTTTTGAGATGATCTTAATCATAAATCTTGTGGTTTGGCAAATTTACCAAGAGAAAACAAGTAATACTGCTGATAACTGTCACATATTTTATATGTAATATAACAATTTGGTTTATAAAAGATATAAAAAAAATATATAAAAGATTTAGGTTTTATAAATAATATTCGCTGTCCGCACACACAGATAGTTTTGTAGTACCTGGTGATTGAGCTTTGCTCGGATAGAATAAGACATCCAATACTATAATACGAGCAAGGTTTGTATATATATATATATATTTGCACACGGATCTCGAAAACGGCACCGAGGATTTTCTTTAAATTTTGGAAATAACTAATTTCCGAGTAGAAAATAAGTTGTAGATAGGTCTAATGTCCAGGAAAATTCGTGTTTTCTTGTAATATGAAGTTTAAAATCTAAAAATTTAACATTACGCTTATGGAGAATAAAATGTAAACAATACAAACCAAAACAGCTGTTTATAACCGTTTGACAGTTCTTGATTGAAGACTGCGGGGAACAATATAGAGGTTATGCATTAATATTTATTTTATGAATTAAATAAATGCAAAATTATCAGGTTACTAAACAATTTGTAAAAACTTAAGGATAACATAGCTGTGCGAAATAAATGCAGAAAAAAGTATTTCCAAAATCTTCCGTGTTTTGATAGAAAACGTATTCGTTGTATTGCTTGAAGCCACTGTAACAAACCAAGTAATTGATGTAAATTAAATTTATCTTTTGCTTTTCAATCCTCATTCCGTTTATAACAAAATCAGTTGATCACAGGCTAATAATAACGGTATGGATAATTAAACAGTAAATGATCGGCTTTGGCTAAAAGACGTTAAACAGCATCGCTCAATTGACTAACGTCGTAGCCGAGTTGTAGCGTGTCGGCCTCAAGAACTATAGGCCGCGAGTTCCATCCCCGCCAAGGGCGATACTTTTTGTTCAGTGCTATATTAATTATGGTGTATTAAATCGATTTTATTTCAACCACATAAATGTTTTCATTGAGTAATAAATGTGTTTTAATTTTTCTAATTAATTTTTATAATACATGTCTTATTCTATACGAGCAATTCTATAGTCACCAGGTACTATAAAATAATTTACAAAAGTAAAACACATTTATTACTTATATAAACATTTATGTGGTCTAATAATAAAACCGATTTAATACAACTTCAATAATATAGTATACACACTTTTTTTACTAACTTGCATAAACTCTGAACAAAAATTTAGCTTCCCCGGACAGGGACCGATCTCATAACCTTCCACACGTGAATCTTCCGTGCTAGCACTGAACTGTGACGTCTGCCACGCTAGTGATATTCTTTAAGGTCTTTTAGCCAATCTCAATTGTTTGAGCTGATCATAAAGTGTTATTTAATTATAAATACAGTTATTATTAGCCTGTGATCAACTGATTTTGTTAGAAATGGAATGAGGATTGAAAAGAAAAAAATAAATTTAATTTACACCAATTAATTGGTTACAGTTGCTTCAAGCAATACAATGTATAAATTTTCTATCAAAATATGAAAGATTTTGGAAATACTTTTCTCTGCTTTTATTTTGCACAGTTATTTCACCCTTTAGTTTTTACAAATTGTTTATTAATTTGATCATTTTTAATTTATTACGTACATAAAATAAATATGTATGCAAAACCTCTAATCACATCCTACATTGAACATATTGTTCACCACCATCTTCAATCAACAACTGTCAAATGGTTATAAACTGATGTTTTGATTTGTATTTTTTATATTTGATTCTCCATAAGGATAATCTTAATTTTTTTAGATTTTAAACTTGATATTACAAGAAAACTGGGATTTTCCTGAACATTAGATCTATCTAGAACTTATTTTCTATTCATTAACTATAGGTAATTTCCTAATTATTTATTTCCAAAATTTAATGAAATTCATTGGAGCTGTTTTCGAGATCCTTATGCAAACCTTGCTTGTATTATAGTATTGGAATTTTTGTGTTAGAAAAAAAAGATTTTACACATGAAACCTTTTTATTGTGTAATTATAGTGTTGGAAGTATTCATTAACATTTGATTTCATCATTGTTCAAAACATCGATTCCCTCCGATCCCCTAATTAGACTGAATGTTTTCTGAGTGTCATATTTGAGCCTAAAATGGAAGAAAAACATAGTTGATCTTAAGTAATTAGTTATTAGAAAATAAAAAAATAATTCAAGATTCATTTAATAGTTTTGAAAGTACTGGGTGCAAAACACTAACTACATTATTAGGTACTTATTACAATACCCAAATTCTAGAATAAACTCAATCACAACTCAGTCCAGTAAGGTCAAGAGACTGTAATAATACAATAATCTGTGAACAATCTCCTGATGTCAGAAGTCATTTTTAAGGGTCTAAATGAGATTTCAAAGAGCATTAAATTGAGGAGATAGGGTTCAATGCCTATCTCCTCTATATCTAGGATAGACAGACACATAGACTTTTTTTATAATTTTAAGCAAATTATTTAAATTTAAAACACTGTTTTTAGTAATAAGTTTTAGAATAATGTTCAACATTCTTTTAAATATAATTGTTATTAAACTCAATATTAAATGGTTTAATGTTTCCTGCCTTATAAGTATGTTGATATATTTAACTGAGTAACACTCAGTTCCCTGAATATTAATAATTAATTATTAACTAGACAATAAATGGTTAAAAATTAATATTTTATACAAAATTGTGTTTAGTAAAACTGATTATTTAGAACTCTAATCATTCAAATTAATTGGGTCTGAGATTTGATAGGATAATCACAAATTCAGATGATTTGATACACGATACACATTTTACTGCAAAATAGTAGCAAAGACATCGCTATGCCGTATCGTCATCTCGACACCTTTGTTTTTGCTGTAGTTTGGATTGATAAACTATCATGAAACACAACAAATCCTATATACTTCTCATAATTTGACATTTCAATTCACCATTCCTGAACCCCATCAAGTACTCAACTATTTAAGGTTTATTGTATGTACTATTCATACTATCAAAACTAATATATTTCCTATACTACAGCTTTTTAAACTACAAATGCTACCTAAAGAAAAAACACTGTATACATATATAACAATCCATCATCATCCTGTTTGTTTCAGATTTCACCTATAATTCAGATTCCTCAATTAGTGTTATACACTTTGACTCAAACCAGTCCCGTGTAGATGACACTCAGTTATCCAATATGAGTCAGAAGAGAAACACTCAGCAGAGACAGCCACTCGGCCAGTCAGGTATGGATCTTCTCTATAAGGATCAAAATAAGGCTTTCATTCAGCCAGTAAATGTTTCATACGAGTACGCTAAAGTCCGGTGTATACGGATTAATGTGACAGAGGTTGAAAGTTTAACCCGTCATCAGTCCCGTCCATCTGACTAATGCCATCAGTTGTGCGTATAGCTGGAATCTAACATCGTGTTTCCCTTAAATTTTTATTTTATGAGCTTAGACATATTGTTAATAATGTACATTTAGAATTATATATTTCATAATCTAAAAGTGTTAAAATTAAACAAAAAATTGAATTATATCTAAAAAATCTTAATATTTTTTAAAGTTATCTGGAGTGATCAATAATTTGGAATATGTGTGAATATTTTTAGTTCTATAATGAGTGTTAAAACCATAAATTGGGTTTCAATTCATTTAGTAATTATAATTATTAATTAATTAGTTTTATAGTATCAGTATTGTCGGCAGAATACTCTTCTGATGCAACATCAATTTCGGCACCACTCTTTTCTAGTTTAGAAATAAAACAATTCTCTTCCTCCATCCAACTAAGAATAATATTGTAATCTACTATGTATAATTTATACTATATAATATCTACTTCCCTCGACATCTCAAGGAATTGTATATCCCTATTGTACAAGTTCTAAACAAGTAACAACTATTTACAAAACACAAATCGGTTTAAAACACACATATATGACACCAAAAACTAAAACTAACGGTCCCGAGTATAAACTGCATCTAACAGACCATGCACACTCTCACTTTCCCCCCTCCCCCCTGTGACTATCGGATGTGAATCATCCGATAATGATACGAAATATGTGTGGCACATTGTCATGAGGCTCTTTGAGTCTTGAGGTGATAAACAAAGGATTAAAAAAATTTTTTTGATAGCATATGACTTTGTCAGATGCCATGTAACAAGGGTTACATGGCATCTGGGGGTGCCACCGATGCTGGGTTTAGCTACAAAAAAGTTTAAAATAATCCTTTTTCATTTAGCATTTTAAAAACTAAACTTTAAAAATCATACTAATCCCTCTTAAGGATTTGTTCTTATTTATTTATTATAATGTTATAGTTATCCTCAATGCCGTGTCATTAGCAGTGTAATGATTGTAATGGCTAAAGTTAACAATCAAATCTAAAATAACTAATGAATGATTAATAATAAATTATTTTTGTCCCGACTAAATTTTGACCCGACCTGACCTGAATGTCTGGCCCGCAGTATTTCTCTTACCTAATATTAATTTATATTTCTTGTCTCATAAGATCCAAGAGTACAGTCTGGTTAGTTAGAACAGGACAAGTTTCGTATTGATACTGTGTGTATTTTTGGATTCTTATTTACAGTACCTTCCCCCATTTGTAGAACTTTTCACCAATCTAACATTAATTTCCTTTTAGATTCTTAATGTTATTTCTGTAAACAATTTGCTAGCATTTTGGTTCACATTGCCTAGAGAAATTGCTTACCAACTACAAATTTCAGTCTTGGTATTTAAATCATGAATTAATTTATTTGGTAAATCTTCACACCAATTAGGCTTTGTACAAACACTTAAAATTCATTTTTAGTTGATAGTAAAACATAAATATTATTTTTCAGGTTACAACTATGCTGAAATTTTGAATACTCTAACAATTTCCGGTGTAAAGAAAGCTGGCTCTTTTGTGGATGGTTGTAAGGTAATTTAGCTTTATGTTTAGTAAAAAAAAAGTAAACATAATTTCAGTAATTCGAAAAAACAAAAACCTCAGAAATTAAGCTTTTCACTGAAAAATAATTTGCTACAAAAGTTCATGATATTTTTTAGAAAATTAAGTGACATGAAATTAATCTAGAAAGTTACTTTTTAATATCTCCTTTTTTTATTTCGTTATTCTGGAGTGAAATGTGTCCACTTTGAAAGCCCTAACCTATTCTGTTACTGTGGCGAACAGTAGGTCTGGTTTAGAGCTCCAGTTCACATTTCATTTCACAGGTTTACCTCAGTGGTTTCTCGCCGATGGAAGAAGAGAAGTTGACTCGCATCTTGAGTGTTGGCGGAGCCACTGTGTTCGACAAACTGTCAGAGAGTGTTTCTCACGTTCTCCTCGGTACATTTGTAGCGAATGATATGAGAAATCTCAACACTCTAGTTCAAAAGTAAGTACTATTTACATTTTAATGAACTTTTTAACATCATTATTTTAGGTTGTTGCTGTTGCTTTATATCCTATTTTCCTTTATTGTAGAAATGAAATTAATTAATGATTCATAATAATGTATCAACATATACAGGGTGTAACTGAAATACACTGACAAACTTTGGGATATTGTTCCTGAGGTCAAAACAAACAAACAAATCCTGTAAACATATGGACTATCTCACTCCATTTTCCGTCTGTTGGTATGTATGTGTTTTTTACGTAACTTGCTGTAACTGTGGAAGGTACCACTTAAGGTACTAACTTCAAATTTGGTAAGTGTATGTGTACTAATACGTTTTTTTGCATAGTATGAAATTTATACATTGTATCATTTAAAAACTGTGACAAATTCAATTTTTTGAAACTCAATAATTCAAATACCATGGAATTTAGAAGAATTAACTTAAAGACAAAAAATATGAAAAAATTAATTTCTTTAACCCATCAACTGGCAATTAAAACACCTCTATTGGCAGGCCATATTTTGATGTTTTGCAAGGGTTTTTTTTAAAAAAATCATGAAATATAGTAAATATGGTCAAAATCTACATTGTGATATATCATTTTCTTCAGAATTAACTCTACTTTAGAATGAAATATATTTTATAATTATATTTTTAATTTTATTTTTTTATATTCATAGTTTAGAAGTGAAAAAAAAAAACATTTTTTTCAAAAGTAAAGGGGTGAGACCATCCCCCCTGAATAGTTAATATGGTATAAATTGTATTTCCAAAATATACAAACTGTTATAAATTTTATCTAGTTTTTAAAAATATACAGTTTGATTGACTTTTACACATCTATATGTCTATAATAACACCATAACCGAGAATTGGCAATTTTTTCAAAATCGGTATCACCATAGTAACACTATAATAGTTGGCAAATTTACTCAATTTTTCACTCTCAAATAATATTTCTCTAATGTCCCTATATCGATCTACATAGTCTCTATCTATTTCAAAACATTTATATAAAAACAAGAAATTTAATTATAAAATATGATAGGCCTACGTATTCAAAAACACAACAGACTATTTTTATTTCAGGAAGGTCCCACCCCTTTCTAATTACATAACTAAATATAGATTTTTTTTACAGCAAAACGAAGCTAAAACTTCATAAATATAATAGTCAAAACATATATTTACTTATTCCAAGAAATAAGTAAGCAATTATCACTCATAACCAAACTGAAACATTAACCTCGGCGAACGTAAACAGAGATCTCATTGACGAACGACGCATTTGAAAAGTAGCATTGTTTTCTTTTTCTCTTCTCCAGCTGAACAAAATTTAATCCCTATTGAATGGTATATATCGATAGATCGTTTCATCCGTAATCGAATGATACCAATATATCGTCGACCATACATTTATTTTACTATGAAAAGTCGATAATACGTAGCGATGTTTGACCGTCGCAAAAGCGACGGTCACCAGTTGTTGAGAGTGATAGACCGTCGCTTTAAAAACTTAATTTTCTTTAAGAAAATGTAAAATTTTTATAGGGTTATAGCACGAATAACAAAGAAATTTCAATTTTAGTTATGTTAATACTTACTCAGATTGCCCATTAAAACCCAAATTGACAGTTGTAGCTTAAGAAAAACACCTTTTCTTCATTATTAGTGTTATGACACAATTAAAAGTTAACAATTCCTTAAAGAAAATTAAATTTTGAATCTTTAAGTTAAATTTTGTACATTCCGTGGTTTTTGAGTTATTGCGCTTTGACAAATTTTAATGGTCACCATTATGAAATGATGGTACGAAGTAGAAATTTGATACTATGCAAAAAAGTAGGTCGTATTAGTACTCATACATTACCAAATTTGAAGTTAGTACCTTAAGTGGTTCCAGAGTTATAGCAAGTTACGTAAAAAACACATACATATCGACAGACAGAAAACTGTGCGAGATAGTTCATATGTTATGGAACATTTTCTTTTGTTTTGACCTTAGGAACAATATCCCAAAGTTTTTCGGTGCATTTCAGTTACACCCTGTATAATTTATTACAACATAATTAAGTTAAACCTTCATTCCACGGATCAGAATCAGTTTTATTGTCATTTTCTTGAAACATTGTCATTTTGTACAATCAAGAATTAATTAAATAGATACACTCTAATAGAGTGAATACAATTATTTTAAAGTTATACTAAATTACACTAAAACAATAACAAGTTGAACTATTGATATGTTTGAAAACCGGGCATATCACTCTTATCTAAGGGGAGTTTTATGGAGTATTGTTGTAACCCCAAAATTCGATTTTAGGGATTTTACAGATAACTTATTTTTTATCTATAGGTTTTATTTTTTAGTACCATTTCAAAGAACTCAAAAAGCAATTTAGAAATTTGAATCGGTTTCTGAGATATACACCAAAACCTCGTTTATTCGGTACTCGCTTATCCGAAATTCTGGTTTATCCGAAATAGTTCCAAGAGAAAAATAAAAAATGTTGCTGGAAAAGTACAGAGCGATTTGTGACAACCTAAATGGCGCGCACGGTATTAGGCTGGCACTACTGCGTGGTGTTTTCGGCCGACCGTTTACAATACTGTCGGTCGAAAAAAGTCAACTGTAATCAAAGAAACGCAACTGTATTGCGCTCCCATATTACGAGTACGGTATAGAAAAAACTGAAGGCGTTTATTTAGCTTTTTCCTCCGAAAATCAGTAAAAACGGATTATCCGAAAATTTGCTTATCCGAAATGTCCCTGGTCCCATTAAAACCGGATAAACGAGGTTTTTTTTAGTGTACAGGGTCAAAAGTGTAGTCATTCCTTGAGAGTTGAATGAGTTATGAGAAGTATACCAAACATAGTATACCTGCAAAATAATGATAACATTTTGTTGTGTGTGTATGTTATTGTTTTGCACCTAACTTCCAAAATGGAGAATTTGGGGGGAAATTTTTATATGAAAATTTCATTGAGTAATACCTCATTTTAAAAACCTTTTAAAAAGTGGTATATGTCTTTATCTCAACTCAGTGGAATTTTTCCACTTAAAGTGAACAATTTAAAAAATGACCCTCGATAGGTTTAGTTAGGCTACTTTTGAAGATGAGAATGCAGGGACATTGGTCTGCTGTTGGTATGGTTTGCTTTTCAACGCGCTGTTGATTTGATGTCGGTGAAGGTTGTCAGCGTCGGGGCATCACCAAAATGAAGCGTAATAAGTTTACATAGGTTGTGTGAATATATTTTACTGACATAAACTCTCATAACAAAACAAAACATGTTAAATTAACAAACTTACTCGTTGCTCAGCAACGTGTCAGCTGGATGCCGTAGTCTAATGTAATGGATGTTGCTAGACCGCATGTGGTGAGCCTTGAGTGGCTGGTGGCCTCTGTGAAGCTTACGGCCCCGGCTGCGGAGGAGCCGTACTACTGCCTGGAGACAAGGGCAGTCGCTCCGGAGCCCCCGTCACCGCTCAGCCAAAAGGTAAAAGCTACTTACCTTCTAGTAACCAAGTACCTATTTATAAGTAGTATAAACCTACAATATCACCTTGCCTGGGATATAGTGATACCATAAATTGGTCTAATCTCGTACATTTTATAGTTTTAGGACTGTAGTTAATTTGAAGGTTAATATACCATAAAAATACCATTTAATTTAGTGTGTTTCATTTTTTATATTCCTATGTTGTTATGTCATTTCATTTGTCATATAAAAAAATAGTGTCTGGTTTTACCCTGTAAAACTTAATTCCGGACACCAAGTTAAACAATATTTATCATATCAATATCATGTGTTTGTTACTCCACTACCTATAATTTGCCAAGGTAATTTTCATCTGCTGGAACTGGTTGGGTGGGGAGGGGAGGAGGACAAAAAGTATTAAAGACTCACTGAATAGAGGAACAATGAACTTTATTTCATATAAAAATCTTGCATTGTTACGATAATTATGAACTTCGTTCTATTAACAATTTAAATATAAAAAGAACACATTTAGTTAATAATGTAGTAAGTAATGGTCTTTAAAAACAAGTTCTGCATCGTCTTCAGAATCCTTCAATGAGAAGTTGCCCTCCTCGCTGGATGATGAAGTTTTCCGTGCCTTCTTTGAGCTGCCGGCTCCACTGCATGACGGCCTGGGGGCTGGGTTGTCGAGAACCTCACTTGTAGAATAGGAATATGACTGTTAAATATGACTAAAAATAGTGAAAGAATTACATTTTAAAAAGGTTAAAAGAGGATTTTTACGTCACCTTCAAGATCCATTGCAGAAATGCTTAATCCTGGTGGAACCAGGATTAAGCATGACCTTCTTCTTCATCTTCGGCTTATTTTTCCCAGGAGAATGCTGTAAGTTGGAGAGAAAGTCAATGACCGCCTCTCTCACAAGCACTCGGGGTTTTGTCGGCGACTAAGGTACCTCTTCTCCCTGTCTCTTGTCGATTTTCTTAAGGACTTGCGTAGCATCTAGGGGATATAGCACACAGGCACTAAACCCGGACCTAAAGGTTTTTTTCCTGATTCGCCGATATCACTTCACATAGTTTTTTTAGAAGCCTAGGAAATAAGTGTTTTGGGAGATTGCTGTATAATCGGTCAGATGCCGTCGAGCAGGTAGCAATTTCCTAGGAAAGCAGCAAACGTCAGAGCCAGTGTCTATAAGATATCGTGTCTGGGTGGTACGATCAGTAAGATAAAGGCGGCCTTCAGAAACTAAGCAGTCCATTGCTGCTAACACTCCCTGACGTTGGAGTTTCTGAAACTTGCAAGGATGTATGCATTTAGTCGCCTTCTTGCCAAACTTTGAGTGATACCAACAAATATTCTGTACCTTTCCATCATTATCCTCTCTATGCGTGGAGCGGGGTCGAGAACGACCTCGGGATTGAGTAAGTCGCTTGTAGTTTGCCTAGACGGCTCTGCGACCTGTTGAGACAGCGCTTGAACGGTATCGGGCAAAGCTTTTCCTGAGTCCGGGTTAAGTGGCAGGATGGGAATTGCTGACTACGCATTTCTAATGTCATGGAGATGGGTGGTTGAGCTACTTCTACGATTTTGTCAGCCAAATCAGCTAATTTGTCCATTGGCAGGTCGAGTATCGCTTGAACGTGTATAGGTAACCTCCACATTCAGAGCTGACGGAGCAAGTCGTCATGAAATAACTGAAGTCACAGCTAGTGAACGAAGATGGCATAGGAATTGAAACGGTCTTCTGTCTCCTAAACCCTCTGCTCCTCTGACACGGACTGACGTTGTATCAGTTGTGTTCGGAGGTAATTGTACCTTCCAGTTGCTGGTGGATTTATTATTATGTCCTCAACCTCCATGGCATACTTCGTGTCGAGCTTCGATACGATGTAGTGGAATCATATGTTGTTGAAGATGGTGAGGAACCTGTGATGTTGAAGATGGTGAATTGCGAATCCACTTGGGTGAACCATAGGCGGGGAAGTTTGGCCCAGAAAAAAGTTAGTTTTACTACACGATTGATCCCCGGGAATGAATGGAATCCGTCGATGATTGAGCCTCTTGTTTCCTGCATCTTCTTATGTCGGGGTTCACCAAATAAGGTGTCTCGAGCTATTAAATCTCAAAAACAAATGAGGTACCTTGGAAAATGAGTTAATTTATTTAGAACGTTTGTACTACTAAAATTAAATATTATAAACACAAATTATTATTAAAACAGCTGATCAGCTGACCATTATAAAATAATAATTATTTAGAGTCTGTAAGCCAAAAGTCCGTTATTAAAAAAGGGAAAAATTCCAATGTAATTAGATAGACAGGTATTCAGTGTTGCCTCTAGAATGTAGAAAATCTTGGGTTTCAAAACTTCTTTTATATAGTTTGTAAATAATAGCTTGCTTAATGTTACTAGGATAAGACCACAAAACTCAAAGAATGGCCTCTGCAATAGACTTTCTGTCACGTTATGAGGACGAAGGAGAACTATTGTTAAATAGAATCGTGATCGGTGACAAAACCTGGATTAAGTACGTGAACCCTGAGACAAAAGAACAGTCAAAGATATAGGCACGCTCAAAATCGTCTACCAAACCTAAAAAAGCCCGACAAGATTTTTCTGCCAGAAAGCTGATCAAAACAGTGTTTTGGGATGCCAAAGGAGTGTTGTTGGTTGAATTCATGGAACGTGTGACGAACATTAATTAAGACATGAACTGTAAAACACTAAAAATTTACAACAGGCTATACAGAACAAACGCCGTGGTATGCTGACTTCTTCCGGTATTGTTTTTTTGCACAATATCACCCATCCTCACTTTGCTCGCAGAACAACAGCCCTTATGGAGCCCTTCAATTGGGACGTTTTCAACCATCCATCTTACAGCCCAGATCTGGCGCCAAGTGATTATCACCTCTTTACGTAATGAAAAAATGGCTCGGGTCCCAGCGCTTTGATGACGACGAAGAGCCCAAAGATGCTGTCACAGGCTGGCTCCAGGCACAGGCAGAATTATTCTGCAGGATTTTTATGAAGAAGGAATTTCAAAGCTTGTGAAGAGATATGATAAGTGCCTCAATCGTTATGGAGACTATGTCGAAAAATAGCGCAAAGATGTATATATTAAAATATTTTTATTTAACTTTGTGTATTTTTTTAATCAACCAGAGGTTACTAATGTTAATAGAGGTTTTGTACCCAAAATGGGGTTTTTCGTTTTCACATATTTTTAAAAATTTCTATTTTTATTTCACTAGGAATCAGCTTAAAAAAAAAAAATAGCAATTTTTCTCTATCTCACGGTATGAGATATTAAAAAATCTAAACACAGTGTTGTATTGTGCTCTTATGTAATCTTATAATAAAAAAATTAATATTTCACCTAAAACTGTATATTTTTGATGAAACTGGATATTATTATTTTGTATTTCTAAGACAACTTATTTAAATTTTTAAGGTAATGAAGGAATGCCTATGTGGCAGTAGGCAACGAAATTAGATATCAACTTCCCTGGGGTTCTTGCACATAATTCTTTATCTCTTTTATTCTAGGGCATGCAACTGTTAAAACCACAGTTAGAAGGAAATGAAACAACCATGATGCCTCCACCTGTTGAACCAACTGTCAGTCGAAAGCTGTTCTCAGAGTTCTTAAAAGAAAGTAAGTAGAGATCCAGCCAAGAGTCAGTGTTCTAGACATATACAATCGAGATAGTTAACCTGTTCCTGACAATCGACATATTGTCTACATCCACTGCCCCCAATATGTACTGTAAATCCTGAACAAACAATGTATTTTTCACCAGTGTTAGCTGTTCCATGTTGACCTAAACAAATGAAGCGTCATTCCTACTTCGTACTAACTGTCCAGTTTTAGTAAGTGGAGAGTAAATAAGAGGATGAATCCTAATTTATAAAATTTTCTCATTACCTATTTATTAGTGTATGGCAATGATAGTGAACTGAAAATGAAATTGTCGAGTGACGTAGAGGAATCTTCTGAAAACGGAACAACTGATGATACTTGTCAGCAGGTCTGCACTTTGGACATGGTGTTGTAGTATAATAGTATTTTTTTAAGCTAATAGGGAATACACTATAGGAAAAAACGTCAGCAAATAAAAACATCAGTAGGCCATTTATAAAGTAACAGATAAATCTATCAAACCAACACAGTAACAGTAGAAAAAGCTTACTTTTAATTCAATCTAGAGAGACTCATCGCCAAAAAACTCAGATGAGAATGAGTTCAAACATAACACATTTTATTTTTATCTTTACTTTTTACACCCCTACATGTTTTGGAGTCCAATGAGTTTTTTTATTTAACATTTGAGTGATATTATTTAAAGATAGAGAAGTGTTTTGTCATATCTGAATACCTCCCGAACAATGTTTAATCTCAATCGGTTCACTTTGCAAAACAATTAATTAATTTGAAAACAGTTCATCCAAATTTTCAACAATCTTAAATGTGCAAACAAAAAAATTGTTTGCTATGCAGGTATTGCATTATAAAAGAAATAAATTATTATTAATAACCCTTATTAGGGCGTATCATTGAAATTACCTCATGGTCATAAGTTTTTTTGTTTTTGCAACATAGATTGACATTAGCAGAGAAAATGTATTTGATCATGAGTCTTACCATAATGTAATAAACAAGACTTAGACTCTTCACTATGACACTTTAGACCCAAGTTATTTTCTGTTATGGTTGGTTATAATTTCTACATAATATTACTATGCTAACTACTAATTTTTATATACATACAGTAAACCCTCTCATATCCGAATCTCTCATATCCGGACCCTCCGATATCCGGACGTGATTTTGAAAGAATACCAAAATTTAAAATTACTCTAGGAGGTCAATGTTTGTTAAACCAGTAGTCGCGAACGATGTTTGTAGGCCGGTTAGTAGCGCGCCGATCGCCGAACGCGGGGTTGAAGCCATGTGGACAGCGGTATTGTTCAAAAGCGGAATGAGGAAACGATGAGTCACACTAGTCCCGAGTGCTTGAGTCTCTAGCGCTACTGTCTGTATTTTGTGCTATCTGGTGCAAGGTCACTAACTTACGAAACAATAAACCTCCCCACCCCAATAGCCAAGCCAACGCATCACATGTACTGTAGTGACAACACCTGCCTCCGTGGCCAGTGTCGCCTTTGTTTTGCTTCAGTGACCTTGTCTTTCTTGTAACGGTTAGTTTTAGTTTCGGGTAGGAATCAGTTATTATGGCCGGAAAAAGAAAAAGGGTTGTCCTTACGATGGTGGAAAAATTGTATTACTCTAGTACTGTACCACTTTGTACTGTATTACATGATTTTTGGAGTTTTTATATTATTAAAATGGTTTTTTTTATTTAATATACGAATGTTTTATTCCCCTCTCATATCCAGATTTTTTGCTATCCGGATCGGCCGTTGCCACATTAGTCCGGATATGAGAGGGTTTACTGTACTATAGTTGCATAAGTAATAAATTTGTAAATGTATATTTTATAACTACTTATCTTCTTCAAATTTTTTTATTATTTTGTAACCATTTCATTAAAAAACCTTGTGTGATTCATATACAAATGTTGATGATTCACTACTTGATGTTTCATATACAAATACTTTTAACGTTATTCAAACATGTTTTTCTGTTGGAAATGTATTGTTTTTGCATATGCAGGGGTAACTTCCCCTGTTCTTTAACCAAAAGTACACAAATAATTAATTGGCCAATTTTTGTTTAGATGTAAAAACTCCAGCTTCACCAGTCAAGAAACAAAACCAATCACTGGATGTTTCCACCAAAAGTCAAGATTCTGTTGTTTCTGATCTGTTTATCGGTAAATATTATAAATAATTGATGGATTTGTGTACCTTATGTTATTTAGTAGCATGGCTACTAGTTTTGGCTCACTATAGAGCTATTTATGAGCTTAATTTATATTATATATTATTATATTTCGTTAGACCCTGAACGGTTTTTTTAAATTTATTAGCAGGCATATTCTAGGGTTGTAATAAAAACTTAACCTTAAAGATGAACTTCTCTTGCTTTCTCAGGCAGCTTATTACAAAAGTAAATGGCATTTAGTTTAAAAGAATTTCTTTTTTTAGCCTATGCAGTACAATTCCCTTCCACCTCGTATCATAAGCATGAATATTTTGCCTAGTACGAAACATATTTAAGTTATTTTTAACAGAAACAAGAACTATAAATATTAATTACTGTAGGGGTTTGAATTCTGTGATAAGTAGCTTATAGTGTGCCATATGATCGGCTCCTACAATATTACGAATAGCAGAGACCATACTAGATTTTTTTTGCAAATTTACAGGATGGAAAGCTTTCTAACAACACACTAGTTAATGCAACCGGTCCAATTGAACTCTAGATTTAGTTGTACAATGTTGAACAAAAATATCTCAATTTTTTCAATGCAAATAAATTGGTTGTAGCTTTGGTGTTTTGTAAACTACTTTTAAACGGTGAGGAAATCGACCAAAGTGGGTGATGATTTTCTTAAAGAGAATTAAATTTTGTACAAATTACTATTCAGCATTTCCTGAAAAACCACTGAATGGCATCTAAAAATTTCCTTCAAATAAAAAATTTAAAAACCTTTTTCAATGTATTTCTCATAGTAAAAACAATTTTAACTTTTTCACCATAAATACTAGACAACATCAAATTCCATATTTTTTGGCAAATCTACAAAATGAAAGCTTTCTAATGACACATTAATTAATGAAATCGGTCCAGTAGAACTCTAGATATTTTTGTACAAAGATTTTTAAGAATGAATTATTATTATAAGAACCAGAAAAAGAAAACATAACAAGTAAGAAAACAATATCACAGAAAAAAGACAGATGTTGATAATAATGTTAAAATTTTATAATACAACAACAAAATAGTTAACAAATAATACTGAAATTGAATTAATATGTTTAAGAAAATTTAATCATTAAAAACTATTTTGTTATTTTCAAAGAATTCTTTGACGATGTAAAAAGGATTTTCCAAAAGCCACAAAAACAATGTTTTCTTAAATAGCCCTAATGGCAGTGACCTTGATCGACTGAGTGAGTTATTAAACAATTGGCAACTTGGCTTTTGTTTTAGCGAATTTCCCATAGGGAAGAAGCTATTACCGTAGGTCTCATGGCGAGACTTAAGCCCGGGACCATGTTATTTTTTCTTCTTTAGGTGCCCAAAGTCCAAAAACAATAGTCGTTAAAATTTATATATATATATATATATGTATATATGTATATATACATGTATATATATGTATGTATATATATATGTGTGTCTGTGAACACGATAACTCTCGTAAAAATGGTCCGATCGAGACCAAATTTGGTAGACGTGTATTCCTACAAATGCTCGGACGAATTCGTAAACCAGACATATCGGTCAATGGGAACGCGTAGTTTGGGGGGGTTTTGTACCCCAAAATGGGGTTTTTTTGCGTTTTTCACATGTAATTTTTAAAAATTTATATTTTTATATTTCACCATTGGAATCAGCTTAAAAACCTACACAATTAAGATCCTTAAAGTTTTTCTCTATCTCTAACGGTTACCGAGATATTAAAAAATCTAAACACAGTATGTTGTATTGTGGGACTCCAATTTTAATCTTATGGAGGATAGGGAAAAATTAATATTTCCCATATTAATCAATATTTTTGGATAAAACTATGTGGTTGAGGTCTATCCATTTATGCTTAAAAATCATAGTCTATGTGTTTATCATGGCAGCAAACCTGTACACTCTTTTCACATATTAATCATATAGTGAATAGGCAAACTCCTTTATTTACGGACAGATGTTGATGAAAGTTGATATAAACGCTCAAAAAATTAATTGTTTACGCTAGAAACACCTACTTTCAGCGTTCCTCACTGCAGCAAACCTGCATACTCTTTCCCATGTTAATCTATGGAGAGTAGGCAAATAATACTCATATTTATGGACAGATTTTTATAAAACTTGTCATATATTATTGTTATTATATATTGTTGATTTGGAAATTCGCTGAGTACGCAGGTCTGCAGCGACGGGGGTCTTTGGTATTGTAATTATGGACAGTTTCATTTAACCTAAGACTATTTTAATTTTTCTTAAAATTTATAAGGCAGTTAAAGATACAGTGAAAACAGTTAAAATACTACTACTTTTGAACAAAGGTTTACTGAGAGCTAGCCTTTCTGATTTGGTTATAATCCTTATAGCCTTCTTCTGGGCGAGCAAAACTTACATGACAACTTCTTCCCCCAAAGCAAAATACCAAAACTTAAAATTAAATGAAAAAAGCCAAAATATGTGTGATGCCAATAATCAGGAGGTATATTATTACTCAAGCTCTTGAAAAGAAGTTAAGTTAATAATATTTATATTTTTATACAATTATTTTATCATTTGTTATTTCAAATCTATTTCTTGTTTGACAAAGTAAATGCTGTGTTTTATTTCATTTAACGACCAAGCCATTTGCCAAAAACCATTGTTTGGCTTCTTTTAAAGTAAGTTCTGTGATGAGAGAAAGGTCGTTGACATTTGCACCAGCACTAATAAAGGAAGTTTCATCAGTAAACATTTTTATTAGAGGCAGACTGGCAGGAGACTATATTAGCCCAACACCCGTCTTCTGTTATCAGTAACACCCCTCCTCCGTTATCAGTAGTATAAAGGTTAAGATGAGATCATATTGTGTTTGCACTAATTAATTATGGTATTAAATATTGCATGGAACTAAAATTTAATTTTACATTTAAAATGTGGTTTCCATTGTTAATGTTTTTGTAACCATTATTTATTTCAAACTGCTCCAGTGGGTTAAGTTTATGTCCTTTAGAGCAGATGTGTAGAATCTTGAGGTTATTTTTAATACTATCCAAAGTGTGATTATGTCGATTAATATTGTATTATCATATGATTAAGTCAATTTTTGACTTAATCCTATTTTTGAGTCGGCTCGATGTTCCTTGAAACTTTGTTTTAAATTTATACCTGTCTGTCCATATAAAAATCAAGGCATTCTATGAATGAAATGAAATAACTTTTACTTGTCATACAGAATGTTAGTTGTAGGCCACAATTTTGAAATAATTACATAAGCCTACATCATGAGCTAAATGACTGTATTAAATGTATTTGTACTTTTCTGGCAGTCCAATAGTTTCAAGTTTCCTTTGTTTGTTTTTAAAGCTGTATACCGTAAGAATACATTTTTAATTTAATGTAAAATATTTTTCATTCAGTGATGAGTTAGTTTTAAACTTAAGAAAGCCCTGAGGATTCTCTACACAATGGTTTTATTTTTAAGGGAAAAAATTCCTTTTGACTGGATTCACTAGTGAAATAACAGAGGACAAAGAAGAAATTATAAAGTTGTACGGTGGATCAGTGGTTGCGACCAACTTCAAGGGGGTCGCTGACTATGCTGTGGTGCCCATCGATATGCCAGTGCCTAACGTCACGGCACTTGAAGTTGTTACCTCTCTATGGCTGGTGAGTACGGTTCATAACTTACATATATAAAAATACAATTTTCAACTTATAACCATGTGAAAATACAAAACTCTGTATTCTTATAAGAAGTATGAAATAGATTAGAACAACCCACCTGGCTTGCTATAAGGCGTAGCTAACCCTTTGATACTCTCTATTAACAAAGGACCTGGAAAGATGTGTTTAATTTCAAGATCACTAAAAAGTATCTAATTATATAACTTGCAAAACAGAACTATTTCAGAAATAAATTATATTTTAGTTCACCGCTACACCACCCTATGATATCTAACATCATGGTCACGGCACTAATCTGTGGCTCGTCAATGACCTTTTTCGATATAACCTTTTTTTGGTTAAGGCTTAACCTTTTTCGATAAGTGTGACTCCAAAACGATACAACAGTCAGAGCTAATATACAATTCATGTTATAACAGCCTTTTTTTTTTTGTGAAGGATGAATGCTTAGAGATGAAGGAGGTGGTGGCGACAGAGTACTACCACCAACCGATCATTGTTGACTACGAGAAACAACCACTGGCCGGGGTTTGTTTGACATTGAGCACCTACCTCAGTCAAGAGAAAACATTTCTGACTCATTTGGCCGTTGCATTGGGTGCACACTTTCAGGACATTCTGATAAGAGTGGCCAGAACAAAGGAAAATGTTGGTTAGTTGTAGTAAAAATATATTACAAAGGCTCCTTGAATCCTTAAGTTAATTCCTGAATATTTGTGTCAGGGTTGTCAAAAGGTGCTTTTTAGGTGCTTCTGTCTAGGATTGAAGTGAATGCACCAGGGTAGAAATTAAAGGTGTTTTTTTATGTCAATATTTAATTTAATGTTGGTAAAACATAAGGTCATAAATAAGTTCAAAAGTATGGTTGTGAAATGTGAATGCAGTAAAAAGAGAGAAATTGAGTAACTGAATTGATGACCTTGGGTTAGATACAGTCTCTGAGACTTGTGAATATTTGTTTCCTAACCCTGGAACTGGCAGTCACTTTACCTTGTGGTGGCAGGCTAAATTTTGCAATACTTATTGTTTATGTACTCGTCCTTGTAAGAATAATGTTGTTATATATTATTGATTTCAATTAAAAAGTATAATAATATATTATTACAGTTATAATTATTTCTATCAAAACCTAGAGAAGATAAAATTTATTTTTAATAACAATATAATTAAAAGACAGAGAAAAATATCTAGGTTTATCAAATATAACTTTATGGGTTTTTTTAGGGTTGGGTTGATTCCAAACATCGATTCTCGATTCCACCGATTCTCAGGGTTGGAATCAGAATCGAAAATGATCGCCAAAAGTCGATTCCGATTCTTTGATTCCTTCTTTGATGATTTGATTGAAGTGTTAATTTTTCTGCCTGCGACGAATGGCGAAAGAAAGAAGTATGTTCGATTTCTTCATCACAATGTTGTAATAAGATACATTCGTCATTGTTTTGATGAAACTAGGATTAGAAAACCAATCGTCTACCAACTTTAATTATTGAAAATTATCGAAATTATCTTTCGCTTTCAGTTTATTGTCGTAGCCCCGTAAATAAAAACCAATTTTTCATCTCAAAGCAATCGGATATATGGCTCTGAAACATTTATAGACTATAATATGTTTGTCCCTTTTCCTTTTAGAACTAAAACATATTCTAGTGTATGTAGACGCTTTTTTAGTTAATATGTTGTTTAACTCCATGTAAAAACATCTCTTGTATTTTATTTTCTGTAAATATTATCTTTCGGATAATCCAACCTTTTTCCGTTAAGACCATGGTCCAGGTCCCAAAGGTGACGGATTAGAGGGGTTCTACCATATGAAAAAGAGGACTTAAATAGTTTATGTTTGTTGGTATTTCTCTATCCCAATTCCTAAAATTTTGTTGTTATTAACGGTATTGATATAACAATGTTTTCATTTTTAGAATATTTCCCGACCACACATCTAGTATGCCCCAAACCAGAAGGAAAAAAGTACGATGCAGCCGTAAAATGGGGTGTGACTATTGTGACCAAGGATTGGCTTCTAGAATGTGCTCGCACTAACTCCAAAGTCCCAGAAAGTAGTTATATCGTCTCTAAAAATAAAGAATCATCAATAGCTTGTTCCAACAGTGACTCATCAACCAAAAAAGGTACAAAAGTAGAATCAGGATGTAATATTGAAAAGCCGTTGACTTCTGCCAAAAATTCTGCTGTTCATACTCCTGATAATCAGGCCTCAGTAATGAAGCAAGACATGAAGACACCAAGGGATGGTTGTGAAACAATGGAGCCCTCATCCTCCTCAAAGGAGAGTTCTAGTCCTGTCTTTAAAACACCCAATACAGTGGCGCCTGCTTGTGAATTTCCATCCACCCCGAACAACTCTGTCACATTACACCATCCTGTGGTGAACTCTCTGAAGCGGAAGAGCTCCGTCATTACACCTGACGACCAGAGCCCTTTCCATATTTCAACTCCTAACACTCCGTATGGACAATTCATCGAAACTCCGTCTAACTCAACAAAAAAGAGATGGAAAAAATTTATTGAAGATTTTCCTAGCAAGCCGCCATCAACATCGCTTCCTAACAAACCTCGCCGGGATAGTACGGTAAGTTGTCTGATAACATTTTAGAGCATATATTTATAATAAATAAATGAAGAGTGTGTAAGAACTTTATAGAGTAGGTGATCAGTAATTTAAAAAGACAAAGCTTGACTCGAAGGTTTTGGAACCTGGGTTTCAAATGGTAAAAATTGAATAGATGGAAAATGTTTTTTACTTTGGGGGAAATTAAAGACTACCATAGGATACTGTTTTCTAGTCAAAAGGTTATTTGTCAATGAACACAACTGCTCACAGCCCTGAAGATTTGATACGATTTTAGAGGTAGTAGAGATGCAGAAAGGGTGATGGTCTACTCAGCCCTAGGATATTTAATATTTATTTTATTTTATTTTTTTATTTTGTGTATTTCTACGCCAGTGGCATTTTTAACGTTTTGATGGGGAACGGTCCAAACCCCGGTCTTGTTACTACCTAACGTCGACCTGTTGTTAGGAAGCATCATTAATTAGTAGCCCAATGACAAATGGCGACTGGGTCCAGATTCGACCCTTGCGGGATTCGATCTGGCGACCTTCAGTTTTGAAGGCGGGTATTATAACCACTACACCACCCAGCCAGGATAAGAAGCTATACATGATTTCTACTTCAAAATTAAGTGTGATCAGTTTATTAGTCTGGACAACCTAAATTGAATCAATTTCCTTTGTTTGGACTACCTAACATATATTGAAGGGTGTAACTATCACGGGGAGTTAGACCTTGATAGGTATGAAGAAGGAAAATCCTTCATTACTATGTCCGATCTACATATACATCTATCTATCTACAAGGTTATATTAGAATAAACTTTGTTACACGAAATGTCTTAGCTATGTGATTAAAAATATGCAATTTACTCAAAAACAAAACCATTTGAAATTACTGTTTCAGCCTCTTTCAGAGCTTAAAAGAAGAGCTTTTGCAAGAGCTTTGGAAACATCAGATGATGACGTTCAACCTCCTAACTATTCAATAGAGGTAATTTGGTTGCTAAAAATTACCTGTAGCTGGTTCTGTTATATTTTTTAAGTGTTGACAAACGACGTAGACCTTTTGGTTGAAAAATATTTTTTATATCAGTAGTGCCATGTGATAAATAAATAACAATGATGGAAGATGATTTGATCCAATACTATTACTAATATCAATGCTATTAAAGCCAGTTGAATCCTGAATGTGTTGTTAACTGAATAGTCCTGAGAGTACAACACACAGAATTATTATTGTGGTAATAGTCCTAAAGACAAAGATTGTAAAATAAGATGTTGCCCCTGGAAATAAAGATATCATTAACTTTGAAAAGATTCAACTATGAAATGTATGGAAGACGTCAGAAAGTCAAGAACATGTGTGGAAATTTTGTAAAAACTATATTACAATAGAAAGGATATTACCAATAAAATATATAATTAAATATTTTCTGGGGGGGAAATTGTTAAAATATGAAGTCTATTTTTAGCGAATTTCCCATAGGGAAGATGCTATTACCGTAGGTCTGATGGCAAGACTTAAGCCCGGGACCATGTTATTTTTTGTGTTTAGGTGCCCAGAGGCCAAAAACAGTAGTCATTAAAATTTATATATATACAGTAGAACCTCGATTAACCGTCACCCTTTTAACCGTCAGTCTCTATTAACCGTCACCCCGCTAGCGCAAAAATAATTTTGTTTCCGCGTCAGCGCCGAGTCGGATCTTGAGTTGAGGCTCTATGATGAGTAGTGACGACTGTACTGCACAACTGCAATGTGCGTGAATCATTGGCGGCAAGGGTAGTGACCCTGCTGGTTAATCCCTTATACTGTCTTCTGCATTCCACTGCTACCGTTTCATTTCAGTTCAGTATAGTGCGTGGCTACAGTGAACTGAAGTTATTGTCGATTTCGAGTGCAATGCCAACTAGTGTTTACGTGCTTTACTGTTAATTGTTAACAACAGTTCTGTTTATACGTGGTGTGTAATGCTCGTCTGTTATGGCTGAGAAACGGTAACGTGTAGTTGTGGGACTCGACAATAAACAATAAATTATTAAACGCTGATGCTTCTTCTCAGAAAAATTAGAAAAGCCTGAAAAGCTCGACGGGGAAAGAAACAAAAGAAAATGATTATTTTAATAACTAAATACCGGCAACATAAAGTTTTGAGAGTAAAAATACGTACATATACAGTTCATATGTCATTGTTTTCTTAATAAAATATTTCAATAAATTATTTTTCACTTGAACTGGCGTAGTTTGGTTTGTTCTCATTTAAAATAAATTCACATTAAGTCTATCATGAAAATTAATTATGACTTAAAATGGGGCCGTTATAACATGCAAGGCAGTGAATTGCGAAGTTGCCACGCCAAACACTGTCTAGGTCCTAAGTTGTATCGGCACTATTACTATTTCTGTTATCCGTCTATTCGGTTATCCGTCATGGTCTCGGTCCCGAGGGTGACGGTTAATCGAGGTTCTACTGTATATATGTGTGTGTGTGTGTCTGTGAACACGATAACTCTCGTAAAAATGGTCCGATCGAGACCAAAGTTGGTAGAGGCGTGTATTCCTGCATTTGCTTGAACAAGTTCTTAAACCAGACATATCGGACAATCGAAACGGGTAGTTTGGGGGGGTTTTGTACCCCAAAAATGGGTTTTTTGCGTTTTCCCATGTAATTTTTAAAAATTTCATATTTTATATTTCACCATTAGAATCAGCTTAAAAAACTACACAGTTAAGTTCCTTAAAGTTTTTCTCTATCTCCATCGGTTACCGAGATATTAAAAAATCTAAACACAGTACCGTACATTGTATTTTGGGGCTCCAATGTATCTTATGGAGGATAAGTAAAAATTAATATTTCACTTATTATCTAAATTTTTGGATGAAACTTGATATTTAGCTTCATGTGGTTGAGACCATACATTTATGCTTAAAAATCATAGTTTATGTGTTTATCATGGCAGCTAATCTGCATACTCTTTTCCCATTTTAATCACATAGAGTTTGGGTAAACTCCTTTTTTTGTGGACAGATGTTGATGAAACTTAATATAAATGGTCAAAATATAAATTGTTTACGCTAGAAAAACCTACTTTCATCGTTCCTCACAGCAGCCAACCTGCATACTCTTTCCAATGTTAATTTAGAATAGTCAAATAACTGTCATATTTATCAACAGATATTGATATAACTTTTATTATTATTATATTATTGATTTGGAAATTCGCTGAGTGCGCAGGTCTGCTGCAACGGGGGTATTTATTACATTATCATGAATAATTATGCTTGACTGAGTTAGTGACGATATAACTATTCATTATGAGCAGCTTGGTTACATTGCATTTTATTATTTTGCATCTTATATCTAATATTGTAACTTTTTCCTAGGATATGGAGGAAAACCCTGAAAGTGGATTAAACCATTCCAATGAAGATCCAATTCCTTCGGTAAGCATCTATGAACAAGTTTTAACACATTAACTGCCATGCCTATTGCAAGCCTTATTAGTAGAATGCCAAATGTAATTCTAGGGGCTTTCTAGTTATATGATGTTTTTGTACTTGTTTAGCTTAGTTAAAAAGGATTCCAAATGAAAATTATAAATTATCGCAAGGCAAAATTAGGACCAATTTTGTATACACTGAAAATTTTTAGAAAAAAATTGCTGTTATGATCCGATTGGGTCGGCAAAATTTCTTACTGTTTCACTTTTTGTGGTTGGCAGTAGCATCATTTGCCCGAAAATTGGCTACACAACCTGATTTCGTATGACTTCAAAACCAAAAATATAAAATAAAACCAAGAAATAAGTATATATGTAATTTATATCTTATTATAAATAAATATCTTCATCGTCCTCATGATCATTTGACGACTCAGGTCAAATCATACGAAGTGTATGTTTGTCTAAATGATCACTCATTTTTATATATACTACTTTAATACTAGAAATAAATAAATAAAAAATTCTAAAAATATAAATAAATAAACTACAGTGGAACTTGGTTCTAACGTCATCGAAGGGACCACACAATTAATGACGCTATATCCGAGTGACGCTATAAAAGAGGTTACATAATTTTAATTTAAAACCGAGGAAAAATAGGGAAACACATTTTTTACATGAAATTAAGACCTTTAATGAAGGTAATTTGAAATACACCGTAAGTTTATGTTTATGACTGACTGACTACTCTACTATATAAAAAATCAAATTTGAAAATATTGCAATGAATTTCGGCTTGGTGAACTCAACTGTTGGTTCGATTTAAAAAAACAAGCCCGAACACATGTCTACTATCTTACGTCCCTCCTCACACGCTCTTATAACTCACACCTTTTCTTCAGCAAAACCTTTCTCTTAACATTTGCCATTATTTTTCAATACTGTATTCGTAAATTAAAATAACGAAAAACAAACTGTAAAAGACATACACTGAACTAACAAAATCTACACGAACTGTAGGTACGTACGAACGGCATTACAGAGCTTTGATGCGACGTGATTCACTGACACTGACCTTGATGACCGGCGACAGTGGATATAGGGGGTTGTGGTGGTTAGCGGTAAGACAGCAATAAAATGCCGTTTCTAAAAATAGAATGTAGCTAAACAATAGCCGCAGCCCTCACGTTGCACCATCGACCGAACTTTCTCTATTTAGCTATATGTTGCCTTCATCTCGGCCCGATTTTCTTGACGTTATATACGAGGTTTGAGAATTTACTGATGATATATCCGAGGTTTTTTCCTATGTAAATACATATAGTTTGGCGGGACCTAAAAATAAATGACGTTATATCCGAGTTGACGTTATGGCCGAGGCCGCAATAACTGAGTTGCACTGTATTAGTGAACAAATTGCATATATAATTCAATAACAGAAGGTAAACAAAGACGCTACCACACACAACCCAGACGGCTGACGTCAAATCAAGTCACCTGATATTATGAAGTTACACATCATGTAGGCTAATAATATTATTATCATTAATAAACAGCTGAACAATAAACACACTATTAGTGAACGAATTGCACAGAAAAATCAACAACAGAATGTGAAAAATGACGTCAGCAAACATAACACAGACGACTCACCTGAACTCAAGTCAGCTGACTAACTGCGTAGTACATAATAGCATTATAATTACTACTAAACTAATCTAAAATGTCCAATTGACCTATTTTATAACAGAGAACGTATTGAGAAGTATTTTAATACATTGAAATATAAATATATAGTAATAATATATAGTATTGAAATATACAGTAAAATTTATTTACTTTTAATTGCCTGTAGATCTAAAATCTTCAGGCAATGTACTAGTATATAAAGGTCTAAAATACTGGGAATCATAAAATATATATATAATTACAGCACAAATAAAGACGTATGGAATTACAAGGCTGAGGCCCAAGCTACATTTGGGATTCGTATTGAAAGGCAAGTGCAGTATCCCGAGCTGTACTCGGGTATAGGGCACAATGTGTTAAAAAGTAATTGTTTTAGTCATAATATAGTTTTCAAAAAGTAATTCTATTTTCAATGATATATATATATAGGTATATATAATTGCAAAATTTACAATATTAAATTCTGAAATAGTAATTTTGTGTAATTTCCTGGATACAGAACAAGGAAGTGAATGTGTCTTCGAGGGCAAGTGCTGGCTGGTCTACTCCCTCGGCCACTGACTTTAAAGCTGCTGATGGAACTCAATTGAGCAAGAAGAAGGTACAATTACACGATTAATGACACATAACTAAGGGCCAGTGTTCCTCTGACAAGAAATAAACAAGTTCTCTTTACTGTGATTATTTTTGTTAGATAAAATCTTAATGGTGCAATCTCTCACGGGTTAACTAAAAAAGCATGATAGCACCCTTGATTCTGAATATTTAAATTAAAACGAGTGGAAATAATGTTAGCAAAGTCAACAATGGAAATACGAAAATGGCCAAATATCGTTCATACGTATAATTTCCATCCCGTATAAGTTTGATAAAAAACGGTGAGTTTGTGAATGTGATCAAAAAAAATATTTCATCATAAGTAAGTATTATCTAAGATGAACTGAAGTCTTCAATTATTTTCTTGTTAGAAATTCTGTGTCATAAATTTGGCTAATGAGTATGTTTTTCTGTCATATGTTTCAAGGATTTGCTGTTTAAAACACATTTTTTATGTAATAATAAATAATCGTGTACTGATACTATGTAAATATCAAAGACAAATGCTTTTTGTTTGTAAAATGTAATGTCGTGTTTATTTGTAACCAAAGTAATCAAGAAGGATGTTGAAACCTCGGACCGGCCAATGATGTCCATGCATTTCAAAAAGAAAATTAATTTTTTCATTTTACTGTCTGCAACTACTGCTATTATAACATTTGAGCATAGATGTTACATATCCCTAGTCTAATCTAACAAAAGTTTTGGTTTTCTTAGTGTTAATGTTAGTTTTTACCTGTCAATATGAAAATCCTGATAACATCGGATTTCAGCACATACTTATTACACATCAAGTTCAGAGCCAGATATCCAATCTGACCCGATTTTTTTGGACATTCACCTCTATTTTTTCCATTAAAAAATATTATATAAAAAATATATCCACTATAGAACAAAAAATCCCAGCTCTATTTTTTATATATTTATAACAAATAATGCTGGAAAATTTGTCACAAAGACTATAATTTTGTTATTGTTTTGACTTGGCTTGTTAATTTTCTCTTTTTAAAAATATATAATACACAACAACAGACAAAATACTGTTTATAAATGGAATTTATATATTGTTACCGAAATGTGTATGTTCTTTCGAATGGCTATTTATAGGGCTTTAAATGGATATATATCTCAAAATTGTAGTTACTTAAAGATCAATGAGAAATTTATTTAGACATTGATGCTATCTTAACCTGTGCTTTCAAAACTCATTTACTCTTACAAATTTTTCAGAGTGCAGACATAACCCTACCAGAAGAGCAATCGGCAGAAAATGAAAGAATATGCCAGTAAGTGTTAATTGGAATTAGACAATTGGAAAAGCCCTGTGAACAGTTGACCACTTCCTTCAACTAGGGATTTTTTTACACAAACTGTACCCTGATACAGTGCTTTTTTCCTATTCTCATCCCTTTTTGGCAAGTTTTTAAAAGCATTTCAATTATAGTTCTAAAAACCCTATAAACATTTTTTTACCAAATTGTGATAAAATAATTATTTAATTAAAAAATAAATAAAAACATTGTGATACCTATCACTAAACCCTAACTATGAATCAACTCTCTCTCTACAGCTCATCAGTATCTTTAAATGTTAAATGAAAAAACAACAATTTTTATTTTTTTATGGCTTAAAAAAACAGGTCTGCACTAATTTTGTTGACTAACTAATTCTGTTATGTTACAAATGGCTACATTAAATAAAAATAATATATAAAGCATTTCTAGTATGAATTTTTCTCCCCTTCAATGCACCGCTTCCAAATTAATTACTATCACTTGTCTTAATTGCACTGACATCTCAAATTCTCAATCATAAAAAAATATATAGTCAACTTCGCCACATCAAGACAAATTTTCTATAAGTTTATTTTAGGCCTAGTCTAAGCTTCATCTACTTTCTTCTTCAACAGCTCATCGTTTCTATTCAAGAATTGACATCTAAATTTATACTGCTTGGACATTCTAATTTAGCCAATATTTCAAATCCCACATTTTATTTTTATGTGTTGCTGCCTGTTAATCTTAAACTAAATGAATTTGACAAAATAGACATAGAGGTTGTACTGTGAAGAAGTTGAATTTATGTCGCAGAATTAGTAATTAGTTCGAAAAATCTTTTGGTGTTTTGAGGTGCTAATTATGGTTTCAGTTTAGAATCTGAGACTTCAATACAGAATTGTTGTATTTAGTTTACTTTGTTACCTGTTTGTAGCATTGTCCTTGTAGAAATGTTTTTAGGTTTTACCCCAATAAATTTAGTCACGTTTGTGGCATATTCGGAGAGGATTTATATTGAATATCTTTCACCATATTTACATTATTTTTCACTTTTACATCATTTTTATAATTTTTCACTTGCGCATTTTTAATACCCTGCAGTGAATTAAATATATATTTAATTAAAATTGTACACTGGAAAATTTACAAAAATTATTTCACTTAGATTGTGAATTTTCTTTTTTTACCTAAAAAAATGTATGTTACAGTGTCTTATTTGAGCACACACCTAACACACTGTTGAGAAATCCTCATCCAAATTTGCAAGTTAATCAAGCATCAAATTTTCATAAACATATATTTTTGTATTTAAATATTTTTGATAAAAATAAATATTTAATTTACTAAAACAAATATTTTGATCAACCATAGTGTGTGCTCAAATAAAGTTTTTATGAAATACATAATTTTATTAGTCTAGGTTAAATGGTTTAGAAAAATTTATTTATTTTACAAAACAGTACTTTGTCAAAGAGTGCACAATTTAATTATTTTAAATTAAACTTGATAAAAATCTAAAAAATTTTCTCGACCTATGAGATCTATTGTGCCCAGACTAGTCTCTAGTTCTTGCCTAGAGAACCCCCTAGTCCTAATGCCTTAATAAAGTTTAGTATAACGAGGGGTTCTAACTTTGGAAAATCCTCCACCGCCACCTGGGTGTTCCCAAGCTTCTGGCTCTCTTCTTACTATCGCGTCACACTCAGCCAATAGGTGTCTAGGTGTTTCCTCCCCAGATTGGCAGAAGCGGCATTCACCCTCTTGGACAATGCCCATCTTGCTCAGATGACCCCTGAGCCTACAGTGTCCGGTTAGAAATCCCGTCAGTATCCTTAGATCGTTTTTCTTAAGCCTGATCATGGTCTCAGACCTTCTTATATTATGCACTCCAAGCATTTCCTTAGCCTGTCGGCATCCCGGATGAGCGGTCCAGGCTTTCCCTCTGGCTTCCTTCTCTTCCTCCTTTAATTTCTTTTTGAAAAAGGAGTCCTCCAGTGCACAACCTGGCTCCGGTCCAACAAAGGGGTGGCTGCCCCTACCCTAGCCAGTTTGTCTGCTACTTCATTCCCCTGGACACCTTGGTGCCCAGGTACCCAAAGTAGTGACAACTTGTTGTTCTTCCCCAATTGATCTAGACTGCTCCGACAGTCCCAGACCATCTTGGACCTGAAGGCTGCTGAGCTCAAGGCTCCAATGGCAGCCTGACTATCTGACAGGATCACAATCTCCCTTTTCATGTATCCTCTACTTAGGTTGAAGTGTGCACACCTTTCTATGGCCTTGACCTCTGCTTGGAATATGCTGGGGGAACGCCCCAGTGATTCGTTGTATTTGATCCTGGGACCAAATACCCCTACACCAGTCCCCTCCTCGGTCTTGGAGCCATCAGTGTACCACCTGATGACCTGATTCCCGAGGGAATTAAGGGTTTTCCCGTCCCAGCTAAGTTTATTTCCTAGCTCCACATGGAATTTCCTTTCAAAGTTATACTTCCTTACCATGGAATCCCTTGGTTGTTTCATCAGGTCCTTTAGGCCTGGCGGAAATAGCTCCCCGCGAATTGTGGAGAAAGTGTCAAAGCCAGTCTTCTCCATTCTAAGCAAGGTCTCCCTTGCTGCTCTCTCTACCACAAAGTGTAGGGGTGTGAGATTCAAGATCACCTCCAGGGCAGCAGTAGGACAGGATCTCATAGCTCCTGTAATGATAACGCATGCCAGCCTCTGTACTTTCTCCAGGGCTTTCCTTATAGTTTCAACTTTGGTTCTACCAGCCCAGACAACGCACCCATACGTAATGATAGGCCTCACTAACAGGGTATACATGCTTCTTAGTATATATGGGTTACAACCCCACATCTTCCCCGCATATCTCCTGCATGTCATCAGGTTATTACTAGCCCTGTTTGTCACCTCCTCTATGTGTCTATTCCACATAAGTTTCTTATCTAGTATTAACCCTAGAAATTTCACTTCTGATTTCCATTCAAGCTCCTCCCCCCCAAGCCTGATGGTCTTCAGATGCTCAAGTCTCCTCTTTCTTGTGAAAGGCACAAGTGATGTCTTCTTATGGTTGACTGACAGCCCCACAGACTCACACCAAGCCTCTGTACAGTCAAGCCCCCCCTGAATTAGATCGCAGAGAGTATTTTCGAACCTCCCTCTTGCGATGATGACCACATCATCTGCATATCCGATGCATCGCAAGCCCTTCCTGGTTAGTTTCCCAAGAAGCTCATCGACTCAGCTCCAAAAAAAGCTTGTATTATTGGGCATTTCCCACCATACAATTTGAACAATAAATTATTAAATGATATTTGGAATAACTTTGTAGAACATGATAGTTTTATTACAGATTGTCTTTTTTAAATTTCATTAAGGGAGAAAGTATGTGTCAGTCCACTGGTGCCGTTTATTATAATTTGTCATGGTGCGCAAGGGTGTTAGGGTGGATGGACTCAGACATGGGTGTAAATCTCTTCTCTAGGTTTTTTAGGGTTTCCCGAGTACCCTGCAGTGAATTAAATATATATTTAATTAAAATTGTACACTGGAAAATTTACAAAAATTATTTCACTTAGATTGTGAATTTTCTTTTTTTACCTTGTAGAATGTTGGGACAGCTTAGTCGGAGGTTGAGCAGCACACCTAACACACTGACGGAGGAGAAACGACCTCATCCAAATTATAGACAGTTGGCAAATCAACCATCAACGTCCTTTTCATCCAAACCAGGTACACCCTATTTTGTATTTTAAATTATTTTGATGGAAAAAACCTAACATCTCACCCCTTTAAACTTATCACTCAAAACAAAGCAGTTTTGCAGCTTCATTCTCATAGTGTGATTGTACTCATACTAAGGCGGCAAAGTTTTATGAAATACATGGAATTTTTATTAGTCTAGGTTAAATGGTTGGTGAGAAAAATTTAATTTATTTTCAACGGTAAACAGTACTTTGTCAAAGAGTGCACAATTTAATTATTTTGGAGAGTAATAAAAATCTCTTTTTCTTTATTTTCTTTGAGGGCAGTCCACAAAGTAACCTCCGTTTGGACGTGGCGCGATAGGTAGTGGGGGTAGCGCTGCCATCCTCATAGTGGCGAACGCCGCAGTTCAGTAAGCTTCTAGCTGTGCAAGAGAGAGTATCTTACGATTGCATATTCCTGAGTAATAACCTAAAAACATTATTGCCGCAATATAAAAACCTGCCAAGTGTGAAATGCTTGGTGTTTTAAGATTTTTGTGCTCAAAAAGCTACACAGCAACTAGAATTCATCATGAACTGAGAGCAGTGTATGACCAAACATTATGAGCGAAGGTGTAGTCCGTCAATAGGTTCATTTTTTTAAATCGGACAATAAACGTGCACGATGAATACCGGAGTGGTGTTGTGATTGTCCAAGATGACACCCGCCCTCACACAGCTCAATGAACAACTGAACTTTAGAAAAAAAATCAAATGGGACGTTTTTGACCACCCACGCCACTACGGCCCAGACTTGGCTCCTAGTGATATCTATCTTTTCCCGCACATGAAGCACATATGTATCTCAAGAGGTTCGCTAGTGATGAAGAGCTTCAAAACGCTGTGATAGGTTCGCTACAACCAGGTAGCAGATTTGTTTAAAGTCAAAATTTCAAAAACTGTTAAAAGATATTATAAGATCTGAAGTTTTTTTAGTATTTTTGAACCTATAAAATTTTTAATTGTTATGTTTATGAGGAATTAAAGAACACAATAGCCGTATGTATGAATTTTTTAAGTTTGATTTAAGAGAGAGAAAGTATATGTCAGTCCAGTCATATATTTACTTAGGCCGACCATCATCAAGGTAATTTAAATGTGTAAATTTCAATTTAAAACTTAAATAAAGCAATTCATGAACAACATGCAACTTTTTAAGGCACACTAGGTTATTAACTAATAGGTTTTACTAAATTGGTTTTTTCAGCAACATCTAGGTGGTGTTTGTCCACTTTCAAGGGACTTTAGACTTACCAACACTGCCTAGAAACTGGAGTCTGTGAACATCAAAACTACATACCACATTAAATGTACATCAAATGTGTTTTACTTACTAGTTTGGCAACTTATGAGCTAGTGCATAAAATATGGGCTTTGATTCCAGAAGCCAACCTAATACTGGACCCGGAATCTCAACCCATTCTCATTGGCTGGGAGGACCCAGTGGAGACAGCTGAGAGAGCCAAGGTAAGTTGGAATTTTTAATTTTGTCATAAACTAGCTGCTGGGGGTCCACATTACATATATCTCAACATCATGAATTACCTGGACTTTAAAATTAATATTTTATTGATTCAAGATTAAATATTTTAATTGATTCAAGATTTAATATTTTAAGCAATAGAAAAGTTTTTACTTCTTATTTCAGAATTTCTTGATTCTGATACAGTGGAACGTGGATAATTCGAACTTCTGTAATTCGAAAACTTCTTTATTTCGAAGTTTTGACTTGGTCCCTAGAATTTTATATAAAAACAATGTTAAAATATCCTGGTTAATTCGAATAGTTATTTGGATAATTCGAATTTTTTGCAGCGTAAATCTATAAAGAGAACAAGTCATTGTGTGCGATTTTCCCGGAATCGACATTCGGGCTTCCTGTCCGTAGACTATTTTAAGCTAGATCAACGTGCCCCCCCTCCCCAAACCCTTCTCACCTTACGTACGACTTGCTGTTGACTGGTCACATAATACCCCTCCCTCTCACCAGTCCACTACTGCTCATAAATCACAACATTGACATTTCTAGTCTGTCACTACACGGCGCCGGCGCAGTTCAGTAGCGTGTCTATCATTAATGGTGGTTTGTTCCGATAATCGTAATCTTTGAGTCGTGTTGGCATTTGTGACTTCGTCTGCATTCATGTTAACACGTCGTGTGTATGAACTGGTTCGCTTCGTCAAAGCGAACCTACAAATCTCTGATGTTGCAAGAATAAATAGCCGCAATCAAGGAGGTAGAGAAGGGATTTAAGGAAAAGTTTGAAATAACTAAATTTTCGGGATCCCTCCAAACACATTATCGACATTTAACAAAAATTAAGATTTTTAATCAATAATATCTTCATTAACCTAACTTTTTTTAATATAAAATGTTAAAACATGATGTTTTACTGTTTATTTCATTCAACCACTTGCAAAAACTTTTTTAATTCAAATATTTGGATAGTTCAAATTTTTTTGGATTGATTTTTTTTATATTTTGGATTCTACATTTGATACCAATAATCCTGTGAAATAAAAAGACTCAGAAGGATCCAAGGCTTAGACTTAAGACTTGGTGTCGTCCTGTAATCCACCTACTTGGTGGTCGTGAATTCTGACCAAATTTCAAATTTGAGTTGGTGGATATATCCATCTTAGTGCCCCCTAAATAGAAAAAAATGGGTTTTAGACTGATGTCTGTCCGTGTTAGTGTGTTAATATGTGGGAATGAGCAGAAATCTAGAAACAAGACTACTGGTCCGATTTTCATGAAACTCTGTATGTTGGTAACACCAAAAATATCTTGGAGTTTTTGAATTTTTTGAAATTTGAATTTTTAAGGGATTTTTTAACACTAAAAACCCCCAAAAAATATGTAAAATAAAAATTCCTCAAAAACCACTCGGTACGATTCTGATGAAAATTGTATGATTTATGGCCCTTTATAAGACAAACAAAATGAAAATACCTACATTTCTCAAAACATTGGAATTTAAAAGTTTCCCGTCAAATCCGTTTCCCATAAATTTTGTTAATACAGTTTAGAGTCACATCACCCGACAAACCCACTCAAAAAGTTTGGTATCACGTTCACAAAAACATTCTAACAATTAATTAATTTAATTTGTCTTCTCTTGTTGTTAATTTAAGAAACTGTATGATTATTTTTTAAATAATAAATGTATATAAAGGATATTTAAATTAAAAAAGCATATGTAGTTTTAGTAAATGTTGTATTTTTTATATTTGACTTATGAGAAAGCATGTGTCAGTTCACTGATACTGTTTATTTCTATTTTCAGATGTTGGGTGTGTCATCACCTACAACAAACAAACCAAGAAAATTTGCCCTATCCAGTGTTGCTGTAAGTATGTTTATAGCTTTGGTAGTATAATAAATCCTAAAGTTATTTTTTTTATTTAGAGTGGTGTTTACAGAGGATTTTGTAACGTTGGTGATGACTAGCAAATTACTGATTAATGCAAAAAATTGTTGATTCTTACATCAAAATCTTATACTTGAAAAATTAATTCTAGATCCTTGATGCTGCATGCTCATTGATGTTATAATGACACACTAAAACCTCGTTTATCTGAAATTCCGGTTTATCCGAAATGGTTCTAAGAGAAAAATAAAAAAATGTTGCTGTAAAAGTACAGCGCGATTTGCGACAGTCTAAATGGCGCGGATTGCATTCGGCTGGCACTGCGTGGCATTTTTGGCCGACCATTCACAATACTGTCAGTCGAAAAAAGTCAACTGTGTATCAACGCTGTAATCAAAGAAACTTAACCGTAATGCGCTCTCGTATTATGGGTGCGGTATAGAAAAAACCGAAGGGGTTTATTTAGCTTTTTCCTTTTTCCAAAAATCGGTATATCCGAAAATTCACTTATGCGAAATGTCCCTGGTCCCATCAAAACCGGATTAGTGTACCTGTATGTAAATTCAAATAAAACAATTGTTATAGAATACGAATTAAGTTTCATAGAATTTAACCTTGTTCTTAACCCAAACAAGCATAATTTTCTTATGCTCAAAAGTATTATTTGAAAATTAAATAGTAAACCAGTTCTACTAAACACACATAATTGATTGATTGATTGATTGATATTGATTTTTAAATCAATTTCAATAGTTTTATATCAAGTTGAAGATGTATCAGATTCCACTGAAATCATAACTATATCTTTGCATTTGTTTGCACTCGTAGTCGTTGCTTTACTGGGTAACGGGCAAGTCAGCGGATTTATTTCTAGAAATAGAAAAAGTAGTCAAATATTTTTTTATATATTTTTAAGTAATAAGGAATAGTGCATTTTAAATAATTTCCATATTCTTTCTAAATACATTAAACCCTGTGTTACTTGCGAATGGTTTCACGTTCCGGGCACCGGGTATTTTCTTTTTTACTACAGTTTGGGTTGGCAATATATTTGGTGCGCCAAGCTTCCTTCAGCATCTGCCCCTTGCACCGATTAAAGAGACAACCCAGGCGTTGACAATCAGTTTGAGGGGTGATCTTGAGATAGGAGGTGTTTTTACCGATAATTTTCTTAACCCTTTGACTGCCGCGGTCATTTCCATGATCTCGCGCTTAAAGTGCCGCGGCGTTGTTCATGAAATCGTAATGTTTGCCAAGAAAGATCATGGAAAAATTTAATTTTACAAATATTAATGTAATCTTTTTTTAAATTGTGGACAATTAAATTTTCTTTTTAGACATCCTATGTTACACTACAAAAAATTATTTTTCTCAACCTAAAGTAAAGTTAAAACTATAAAACTGAAAAATTTTTTGTTTGGAGTTTAATAAATTGTACAATACAAACAATATTTTACATTACTAATACTAAAATTAAAAAGAGAAATTTTAAGTAAAATTCATGTCTAATACATCACGATTGTTTGAAATTAACCCATTGGCTACGGTAGACGGGCACTGCCCGTCACGGGATTGCCAGCGCGTAACTACGGATGGCTGGCGGATTCCGGCATCGACGTAACTATTGATTTATTCTTGTATTTAGCAGTCTTTGACTGTTGTATTACGGTATTTGACTTTTAATTGATATATTCAAAATATTGCATCGCTATATTTTGACTCTCGATCATTCTTTGTTTTCGAGTTTACGGATTGTTTGTTTACATCGTCGCAGTTTGACAACAATGGTCATTTCGCAGCAATACATTCCCTTTTTCTGAGGATTTTTCTGATTTTTTTTAGACAGATTTTATATGAAAGTGGCAATTCGTAAAGTAAAGATAGTGATGACTTGAGTGTTTCCAGCTGTGAATGTGATGTAGAATACCCTAAAAGTAGGCCTAACCTTCAACAGTCGAACTGGACATCGAGTGATAACAGTTACAGAATAAAAAAAGTTTTAGGCCTATATAGTGTAAATTGGCAGTGTAAACATTTTAATGTGTGTAGTAACAAATTAGAAAACATTCAGCTAGATATATGGGGAGTAAATATTCCTTTTTTGTGTGTTTATTGAGTATTAAGCTTAAACCCTGATAAATTCTCATATAATTCAGTACCGGACTGCTTCAAGAGTCTATATTTTTTCAGTAGCCAATGGTTTAAGACATCACAGAAATAAAAACAAAGTTTTGTACGTAGCCATGGTTACCATTTTTGCCGTGTTTATTGAATACGGTTACATGCTTTGATGCTATGATTATTGTTACTCATCGGAAAACAGCTTTGAAACAATGATTACAAACTAGTTACTGTTTACCAACCAAATTTTCCTTTTTTTCAAATTTTCGTGTGTTAATATAAGAACACTTCAAGCAGTTTTACAACTTTTAACAATTGTAAACAAATATTTGTAACATAACCGCAAATAAAACAGCTGCGGCAGACGATGACGAAACCATTACAATGAAAACAAAGAGTACAAAAACTAAAAACCACACGGAAGGCAAATTAAACATTGACATATATATTCCCGAGATCTAGTAGTAAATAGTGATGGGGTAGTCGACTAGTCGACTAGTAGCCGCACGACTAGTTTCAATGAACGATGCGTCAGTGAGTTATTTACCAATTTAGTCGACTAGTCGGTTGTTTTAACTAGTCGACTAGTAGCCGCACGACTAGTTTCAATGAACGATGCGTCAGTGAGTTATTTACCAATCTAGTCGACTAGTCGGTTGTTTTAACTAGTCGACTAGTAGCCGCACGACTAGTTTCAATGAACGATGCGTCAGTGAGTTATTTACCAATCTAGTCGACTAGTCGGTTGTTTTAACTAGTCGACTAGTAGCCGCACGACTAGTTTCAATGAACGATGCGTCAGTGAGTTATTTACCAATCTAGTCTACTAGTTGTTTTTACTATTCGATTGGAAGTATGACTAGTAAAAATAATCTTAAGGGTGATTAAATGCTGTGTTAGTGAATACAAATAGTCAACTACTAAGGTTTACGAAGTACTTGTTTATTGTTATAATTAACTAGTCGACTATCACACAAATAAGGAGTGAACGAATACATATATAGCAACGAATATATAACAAAGTTTACTATATATATATTTTTATAAAAAAAGTACAAAAATCGTAGTTTGTATGGATCAAACTATCAAACTGATTAGATTTGTAGTAAAAAAAGAAAACAATAAAATACTATTGTTGTTTGAAAAAGAACTAAACATATATAAAACACAAAGTTGATTATAGTACATCTATTTTTATAAAAAAGTACAAAAATCGTACTACCGTACTATGGATCAAACTACGAAGCGGGGGAGGGGCCGGAGGGGGTAGAGCAGAGCAAATGCCACTAGTCACAACATGAAAACTAGTCGACTAGTTTTTACGACTAGACTAGTCGATGTTTAAAAGTAGTCGACTAGTCACTAGTCGATAGTGAAAAGTAGTCGATAGTCCCATCACTAGTAGTAAACTGATGTATCTGTGATGAGATAAGTATCAACAATCACTGAAGGCAAGTGGCCGGGAAAGGCAATCAAAACTACAACTTTGAACCTAGACTTCTCCTATTTCATGTTTAAGTCTCTTGTAAATTTAATTTCTTGAATAAAATATTCTCACTTCTTCCCAGTCGCTAATGTTATTATCCAGTTCAATTTTTTTCTTCTTTCATCATGAAAAATGTAATGTTTATGTTATTTCAACAAATAATTTAGAAAAGCAGTTGACATAAACAAAATAAAAATACTTATGTTTAATTATTTGTATGGTTTTTTTTACTCTGCAAAGTATAACCAATCGTATTATTAATTAATTATATATTATTTATTTATTCATTAAATGTAAACTTGAAGGAATCCAGCAGGAATTTAATCCTAGAACTGTGCCGAAGGTTTCCGAAGAGCCTTTGAAAAAGCTTTGAAATTGTGTGGAAGGCCCCCGAGCACCTTTAACTTTATAACTTTAAAACTGTTATTTTCTGACTGAAACCATAGCTAATATTGGTATAGATGATGGCGAGAGGTTTTAACTATACAAATATGTGCATTATTTGCCGTGAAACACCTAATGGATGCAAGAAATAAAATAAAAAAGTGTTAAAATATTTTTTTTAAATCCATGTGAAAAAGTTGGCTGACAGTGCTTTTTTTGGTTTTTAAATTAAAATTTTTTTATTTCAAAACCCTATCTCTAAAATTTGAAGTTAACCTGTACAGTTCAAAGTCCTGTAAGCCTATTAAATTCAAAGTAATTTCAAAAATGTCTGTTGAACCTTGAACCTGTGCGTTTCCACAATTCCTCCAGGTTTGGATCGTCATTGGCATTGTTTTCTTTGTTTCCTTACAGCATTAATAGTATAAATATCAATGGTTACAGTTATTGTGTGTTGTTTGTAAACCGTTTATTTATACACAGTATTTATTTTACTTTCTAGTGGAATTTTTCCCTGTATAATCGAGTAATTAATGCACTAAACATACACAAAATGTATGCAGGATAAGAAAGAAGCTCTGGAGGGAAAGTTACACAAGCTGGGAGAATTGGTGTGCACTGAGGATGAGTTTGAATCGGACACAACACACCTGATTGTGGACAAGTTGGTGCGTAGTGAAAAACTGCTGTGTTGTCTAGCGGGAGGACGTTGGGTGTTGCACACTTCCTTCATCGACCGGATGGTGCTTTGCGGGAAATATGTGCCGGTGAGTCTCAGTAGAATGTATAGTAAACACACAGTTGATATTGGACAAGTGATAAACTGCTGTGTCGTCTGGAAGAGGCCGTCTGGTATTGCTCAACTTATGCCTTGACCGAACATTGTAGACTCATACTTCATTTGTATAACTTTTAACCTTAGAAGTGGCAAACGTTTTACCTTTAACTCTAACCTAAAAATAATTATGTATCTCTTCTTAAAATATAAAGTACAGTGCAACTTGGTTATTGCGACCTCGGCTTTAACGTCAACTCAGATATAACGTCATTTATTTTTAGGTCCCGCCAAACTATAGGTATTTACATAGGTAAAACCTCGGATATATCGTCAGTAAATTCTAATATCTCGTATATAACGTCAAGAAAATCGGGCCGAGATGAAGGCACCACATATCTAAATAGAGAAAGTTCGGTCGATGGTGCAACGTGAGGGCTGCGGCTATTGTTTAGCTACGTTCTATTTTTAGAAACGGCATTTTATTGCTGTCTTACCGCTAACCAACCCAACCCCCTCCCCCTACCCTATATCCGCTGTCACCGTCATCAAGGTCAGTGTCAGTGACTCACGTCGCGTCAAAGCACTGTGATGCCGTTCGTACGTACCTACAGTTCGTGCAGCTATCGTTAGTTCCGTGTACGTCTTTTACAGTTTGTTTTTCGTTATTTTAATTTACGAATACAGTCTTGAAAAATAATGGCAAGTGTTAAGAGAAAGGTTTTGCCGAAGAAAATGTATGAGTTATAAGAGCAAGTGAGGAGGGACGTAAGATAGCAGACGTGTGTTCGGGCTTGTTTTTTAAAATCGAACCAACAGTTGAATTCACCAAGCCGAACTTCATTGCAATATATTCAAATTCGATTTTTTATATAGAGTAGTTCAGTCAGTCATTAAATTTCTTAATTTCATGTAACAAGCGTTACATGGTCACTACAAGCGTTTAGTCCAATACACTCCAAAGGAGCATCATCTAAGAAAGCTAGCTCTAGAAGATAGCTTATTTGACTCTAAAAGCATACTCTAGGGGCTGGATAGTGAACATTTCCTGTATCAGCTCCCAGAGGACAACACGGTCACGAAGGTGATGATGTCAATCAATTTCACTAATTTAACAACAGGTGACTCCACCTGCCACTTCTTATTGAATTTGTAATTGTTCCGTGAATCACGGCTTTGCCACTAGGGTTAAATACTGTATAACTGAAGTAATTAAAGTTTTATTGTTATAAATATTTTGTAGCTTGAGTTTTATGATGGATTTTAAAATTGTAAAACTAAAATGGTTTGCGATTTTTTTTGTATTTTAATGTTTTAACTGGTTCTTAAAATTAAAATTATCTAATTGTCAATGTGTGTAGCTATTGCTACATGGGTATGTCAAAGCTATCTATATAATGATTGAGTAATATGTACCAATAGTAGATAAGCCGTCTTAGAACTTCAAATGATATTAGACTAAGACATACCTTATCTATTTTTATGTCATGAGAAATGTATTCATTATATCGTATTTTGTAATTGTTGTTTTTAGGAAGAAGAGAAATATGAGTGGGGAAACCCGGCAAGTACTGTTCAACTGCCTTCTGATGATCTTGGTCGCCAATTGGCCCAAGCAGCATTCAGGTACAAACAATTTTAGAGGTCCAAGGGAGCTGCTGCTTCCTAATAGATAGTTTATTTTCCCTAGGATTTGCCTCTGTAGGTAGTTAGTGACTGTGAGAATATCTGGATTTGGGATGAAAGAAAATGTAAATTTTATTTTGACAAAGCGAGAGACAGATATGGTTGCTTGTAAATGTACAAATTGTTTAAATGAATATTTGATAAAATAGTTTAACCCTTTAACGTGCTTTCACGTACACCGTACGTAAGCCAAATGCCACCTGCAGTGTGGTTCAACGTTCAAGTCATGCTCGACTCATCATGTGCTGCTATCCCTTGGCAGTTTATCAAACTATGTTGACTCTTTTCAGGACCTGTGGACAGCACAAGGAGTAATTTCAGCTGTTTTCATGTATTTCCAACCAACACGAGAGAGACGGAGATAGTTTAGAGCAGGCATAAAATCAGCTGTTGATTTGTCATGTTACTGTCGTCAGCTCTGTTTGTTATTGTTTTGTTTCTCAGTCATTTTGATCATAAATATGATGTAATTATGAGAATAATTAGTGAATACATTTAGTTTGACTTTTTATTGTATTTGTGGTTACTTTTTATGGTTTATTCTTTTAATAATCACCCAGATATTGTTTTTGTTTTGTATGTTTTCTTCGTTTGTATAATGTAGAATCAAAGTGGACTGTAGCCTAGCCTAGCCTATTGTTACTATCACCTTTCAATTTACTGCAAGAATCATGTAAAAGATGTCTCATAGTGAAGAAATATATGTTTTAGTAATTGTTTGCACAAAAAGGTTGTGAGCGCCAAAAAAGTACTGCAATAGGGTCTGTTTTTTTTTTAGTAATAAAATGTCCTGCCTTGATTGGTACAATTAAGACAATCAATACTACTTCATTACAGTAAAGAAAGTTTAAGTTGTTAATGTTATAATTATTCTATACCTATAGTTGAAGTTCTACTTAGCAAACTCTATTTATTTTGTATACATAATACATAGTTTTATGGAAAGAAACCCATAGGTTTTGATGTTAAGAATGGCAATTACAGCTAGTGGAAAAATGCAGTTAGTAGCCTCGAAAATCCCTATTTTTACACTATGAACACTCAACTTGGAAGTACTGACAGATTTTTGACATGAATGAAATTTTAAATTATCATAGCTGTTCTTTTTTTCTGATTAACCCCTTAACCTCGACACCCGAGTTAACTCATGCAATGCTCTTGTTACGGAAACCGCGACACCCGAGTTAACTCGGATTTGACGTTCTCAGCTTATTCTCTCATGAATACAAGTCATCTGCTAGTTTTTTTCAACCTATGACTGTTACATTGACCATGAGAAGTGACAGGCCATTTGGTGCTGCATACTCGTAGATTTTTATAAAACTACGTCCATGCCACATGCTCTGCACTATCAAATGTGCAAGGCTGCCAAAAAATCCTGCGCTACTGAACTGTGGCGCGCTAACTTACGCCGCGGTTAAAGGGGTAAAAGAGATTCTGATTCTAAGAGATTATATGTTTGGAATTATTACTATTGGAGTATAGACTTTAGCCTATTAAGTGTAATTAATATCTCTTTAAAATTTAATTTTTACTCTTGTAATGTTTGACTTCTCAATACCTTGGAAAGTTAAAGCCTTAAAATATATCAAATCAAATACATTTTATTTCCAAAACATACATACAATTTTACAAAATATATAATTTAACATTATAACATCTACTACAGGTGGCGAACAAAAGTCAGTGGAACTGCCAACGGAGTTTACCAGGGAATGAAGGTGATGCTGTTCACTTCACCGTCCAAGATCGGATCTTACCAGAGGCTCATAGCTGCTGGAGGTGGTGTTGTTCTTCCTCCAGTTCTGTAAGTCAATAATTTTGATTGGACATAAAATTAAGTCTTAATCCATTCAGTGTCATGGACTGATATATCGTCGTAAGTTTCCATCCCAAAAGTCAAGTGGCAAGTAGTAGCATCTATCGATGACTTTGTGCAACTGTTAGTCATCGTCGTTCTCTGCCATCTAACCATGAACAATCCCAATTATTCTCATTTACCGGCATAATTTGGATTGTTCATTGGGTGTTGTACTACACATTTCTGTAGTGTTTATTAGGGTGTTTGGTGTTATGTGCAAAGGATTAAGTCATTGAGCTTTTTTCAAGTTCAGATGGGCTAGAGGCATTTTGAAAAAGCTTTAATGCAAAGTTGAAACCCGCAACACAGAGTTCTTTCCCATCAAATGTAAAAGTATTCTATTTTACTATTTTATACTGTTTTATTATTTTTTATTCTTGGGTTGAGAAAGATTATTAGGGAAATTTATTTTGCCAAGAGATAATTATCATGCCATTTCACTGGTATAATAATTATTGTATCTCAACTTATATTGACAATGTCATCTGCCGCTGGCTGATCATGGATTCGTAGTTCTTTGTCTCTGTCTACTTTAATTGAAACTATAAAAAAGTAAAGATAATATGGCAATTATTCATTAAATTGAAATTAATTAACAGTACTGTACTAGCTTACAGTACAACGGTAACATAGATCTGCAAATTTTCACGTCCAGACAAATGCTCATACATTAATCACCGAAATAAACTCACATTTGAAAATGTGGTGTGTTATCATCTCCTTTTGCCTCTTATAAGTTTGTGGTTTTTTAGTGTCAATCGTTGTATTCAGCTGCACTAGCACCGATCAATAAAATTAGGTTAAATTTAATAAGGTAATTCAACCACGAGGCAAGTCAATAAAAAAAAGAGCAGTGACGGATTATACAAAGTCATGGTTTTAAAGAGTGAAGGTCAATTGAGGTTCTATATTACTTTCAATAATTTTGTACTAAAAATTAACCTTAAATTTTCACTTTATAGGCCTAATTGTGATCTATTGATTAATCTAATGATCTTGATGACTACCAAAATAATCGACGAAATAAATAACAAAATTTTACCATCAGGACAGAAGATATTTTGAAGCGACTGTAGAAATTAGCTCATTCCAAAAATTTAAATCCTTAGATTAGGTCGTTAAATACATCATTTTACTCAACCTGATCTAGCCCCAAAAAATTCTTTGACCTGACTTGACGTTTGAGGCTGTGAAAATTTTGAGGGCCCTTAACCCCTAGTTTTAATGCAATACAAATTTACTTCAATTGAAAAAACCTTAGTCATAGAAATCATATTCGTGAGTTTCTCATATTCTTATATTAGAATATATATCTTAGTTCATATTCTTTCAAATTTCCCTTATCTCATTCAATTGGATTGTCTGTTAAATTACTTATCTCATCATTTGTTTTTAACTCCGCCACCTATCTGTATAACCTCAGTTGTTTGGAGCTGAACATGTATTTCTAAATCGTAATGATTGTACTATTTTTTCAGATTGTCAATCAAATCAGCAACCCACTGTTTTGTAGAGTTAAAGAAAGTACCAAACCTGCCAGTGCCCTTGAGTGAAATGGTGCTCCACAAGGTGCCCTGCTTGCAGCCATTCTTCCTCAGCGAGATGCTCACTGTCTCCTCGCCTAATATGGAGGCCTCACTCATCCCAGAGTATAAAAGACTGTTGGCTTCAAAAGATTGACTGCCAAGTGTATAGGATTACAGTTTTGAATTTGTTTTAACAAGTATATTATGCATTTACTTTTACTTAAAATGTCTTCAACCTGTAATTAATGTAGATTTTTATGTAATGTTATACGTGTAATCTATATGAAGTTTATTTTTGTATAGAGAATTTTAAAAATAGTACTGATCTCAATATTATCATAAGTAATAATTTTAATTTAAGGTCCAAACTGAAACATTAAAGTTTTGATTTAAATATTTTAAAATTCAAAATAATTTTAAAACAGGATGGCTCATTTAACAAATAAACTTTGCAACTAAGAATTACTCTTCGTCATAATTTTAATACAATTTTTATGTTTAACCCTTAAGGTACCAGAAAATCTTTGTACAATCTTTTGAAGGTAGCAGACCAGTTCTGCTAGGTGAGTACTGCTGTTTTTACAGCAATGAATATAGGGTTTAGTAACCTTACCAAAATAAATATTGAAATAAATAAATGATTTTTTATGATTGTTTTAATGTTGTTTATGATTGTTACTCCATAATTCTGGTAAATTCGGGTTATTGTACAAACCTGAGTGGTTGGGCGGGTTCAGAATGTCTTGGGTCTTATTCGGGCGGGCTTTTGTTAGACTTCGGGTTGGCGAGTATCTACTACCCGAATGGAATTGGGTACACCAAATACCCGATATAACATTGAAAATAAACCTGAAGATTAGAAATGTCCACAGGGTTTTAGAACAATATTTCGGCCAAAGATTCTGACCCTCGTCATTCACGCATTATGATCTTTCAAATACGGTCCTGATAGCATTGTCAAACTTCAAAGCCATAATCACTGACTAAAGTTTTTTTGCACAACTATACAGTCGACGAGACTTTCATGAAACTCAAGCAACCAGCCGGCTCAAAATTATTGTGCACTCGCAGCTTATTATTGAATTTCGTAGAGCAGCTTTTGGGGTCAGGGAATTGTTCTTCCTTTTCAAAATGTACAAATGTATAATATTTTTTTATCAGGATTTGACGAGTGAAAATTTATTAGAGAAATGAACAACAGACAAACATTGTGTGCAAATTTTGTAATTATTTGTCAACCCTTGATCGTATAACTCTTCATCGGTGAGTTTTTTAATGTGATGTCAAATAAGTAGTCCGTTTATGACGTATTTTTCCCCCTGTTGAAAAATATCGGCACAAGAATCAATTTGTACCATGGACGGCTCAGCCTACAATGGCAGGGATACCCCCAAAGTTCGTTTTTTAGCAGTTACAGGGACTGCACTAAAACCACAATAAATTTGGGTCTGACTCAGGCAAATGATTTGCATAAAATATAAAATCCAAAATTAGAGCCGCCTCATCATTGCCAGACCCGGGGTAATATTAACGTGAGTTTATACATCACTATTTTCCTGTAATGCAGGACGGAATGTGGCGTCGTTTCTTATGACGTGCCCACACAGGAATGCCCGTAGGGCCTATCAACAGGACTTACCCAAACTGACCACCAACATGATGAATAATTTAATTATATAATTTAGGAATATCTGGTCTCTCCGCTTGTCACCAAGATATATTTCCATAAATCAAACTAATGAATAATTATTATATTCACTGGGCCGGTCGTCATCCACGCAAGCGTGTTTAGTGCCTGTCCGTACTTGCCAATCTTGCTAGAACTCGGGGCTACCAGTAATTAATAATTATAATATGCTGACATATATATTCATAAAGGAATCTCTACAAGCACTTATTACAACTACGGTACTTAATACTGCACAAGTTGGCCTTAATAAATGAATCTTAAAATCCTTCAAGAACGTCCAACGGTAGGTCGTTACTGGTGAGCAATACTAAGCATTTTAATATTCAACATCGGTGCGTGTTCATACAATACCTTCCCAAGAAAAAACATAAACATATGGCATGAAAAAGTTTGTATCGTGTGACAGCAAAAACAACTATGTTTTACACATTGAATTGCATAGTGGAACTGGTTATTTAGCTGTGCCTAACCCAAAAAATGCCCAACTATTTACTCACAGGGTGGTGATGGAGGTAAGTGAAAAAAGTATGCTGCTGGATAGAGGCTACCACCTTTACAGAAATAATTTTTATACAAAAATTGCAATGGCTGAAGAATTACTTAGGGTTCCAGAAACCTTTTCATGACTGGAACCATTAACAAAACCTCAAAACATTTACCCCCTTCAATTAAGAATGTAAAACTGGGAGAAAGGGAGAGTGTCTACTACAGGGAAAGAAATATGCTACTTGTTGGGTTCAGGCAAAAGGTTTTGAGAAAACCATTGTTAATTAATAACTATAATCAGTCCATGGGAAGTGTGGATGTGAGCGATAAGTCTATCTATCACCTCTCATGCAATAGGCAGACTTCCAAATATTGGAAAAAGATTTTATTTAACCTGATTGACATTTGTTTATTAAAGCCTACCTACATTATATATTCATTAAACACAGACAAGTCTAAAGACAGAAGGGAATTTCAGAGGGAAGTCTCTGCCTACTCAAGAAATGCCAGCTGAACCTGCTGGAGATACTAGCCATAAAATCGAACATTTGTCTGGAAATTCTGTGAGGAAATGTGTGGTGTGTAACAAGCCAACCAATAAAGGCAGAACCAGGTTTTGGTGTCCTGGATGCAACTGTGGGTTGCGCAGGGAGTGTTTTGCACAACTTTTACACTATTGGTGTTCTTTCAAGGGTAAGAAGAGACCCCTGGTACAAAAAGTTGGGATTCAGAATAGCAGCAAATGTAACATGTATGTGAAAAATGATCTGTAAATAATAAAATTGGTTGTAAAAGTCTGTGTAAGCATCTGTATATATTTTTGATTCTTATTAAATTTGGAACTAAGTGGCTATCTTAGATTGTGTTAAAAACTACATACATATAAAATGTTTTCAGTGATTGCAAAGTTTTTGGAAACTTTTAATTTTATACAGTTTTTACTGGCAAAACCAATTCAAGGACTATGGTAAGTTGTTTTCTATATTTTTATTTTATATTTATATCTTCTTTTTCGCTTGATAGTTTACTATCTGTCACATTCATACTGTAAAACTGTGTCTCCACTATCGTCAGAAGACAAACTGATGTTTTACAGGTGATGTTATTTGCTCTTATGAGTAAAGGGGAGGGGGGACTACAGCATTCTTCTTACAACCCCTGTTAAGGGTGTGTGCGTGACAATTTTGTCGTGAAGAATTAAACAGTTGTCTTATCCGGAATATTTTCTTCTAGCTCAAACTCAATGCAAATGTCCACTGTTGACGTTTTCACAGATTCATTTTGTTTCGAGCAGTCTAACAGCTAGGTGCAATAGTCTTGAACATTTCGGGACTTAGAAGAGGTAAAGTAGTTCTCCCATTTTTGATTTCGATAACGCTCTTTAAGTTAGAGATTTTAGTTTTGAAAGGACTAAAGAGTTTAAATACTTAGGAGTGACCATAGCTCAGAGCAGAGGCGGAGTGGATGGAAGACAGGGAAGGTGGAGACTTGTTGGCAAGACCACAAACCTACTGAGATTTGAGTGGCCACATAGGTAAGGTAAACTTCCAATCGAGCAACGAAGGTGTATTTTCAGTTTTAGCTTCAATTAAGTCTGAATCACAAGACGACCACAACAGAACCAATTCTTGCTTCCCATCGAACATATTTATATATTAATTATCCATTTGTAATCTTCAGCAAATCCTAATAATATATTCTTAAAGGCACGGAGTTGACATAAATTTTGTAAAACCTGGTAGCACCCATCCGCTTGTCACCAAAGAGTTTGTTTCATTCGGCGACAGAGAAACTAAACCTTTAAATGTGCTGGTTACACCAACCTTTTTTGTAGAATCTACGATTCCAGAAATTTCATATCAAATTTACTCAAAAAAATGCCATGGTTTATTGGTAAAATGAACTTATGCCAGCAGTTCCATCATCGTTAGAGCGATTCTATGAGCAAACTACCAATAAAACTCGAGAATTCAAAAACGTATAAAAAAATATCTAGAGAAATAGCCCCCCTCATGGGCCATGGGAGGGGCTTTAGGGTGGAAGATAGAAGAGATAGTGCACCTGGTACCAAATTTCTAAAAATTGGACGATCAGTGTGGTTGAAATCAGCATACAGACAGACAGGTTATTTTCTTCTTCTGAGTTACACACATTTTTTGCCTGCGTGCCTGTCATTTTTCAGTATACCGGTAGGGGTTTAATTAATTTATGATGGTTACAGTTCATAACACACAACTTCTACATACAGAACCTCTATTCCTTAATGTTCTTATAACGTTTAAGCTATAATGATAATAGTTGTTTTTGAAATGGACACCGTATATCTAAGCTCTGAGGGGTGGGGTGTTGGCAATTCGCGAGACCAAAATTTGAAACAGTAACGTCATGTCAATAGTAACGTCATATGGTTAGTGACAGTTTGGTTATAAGAACAGCGGTTTAGATGAACTGAAAACATTCCCTTAAGACATACCCATGATCTAATCTATTTCCCACAGGGAAGTAAATAAAGTGCAAGATTTTGTCATTGATATGTCTTAGTTCTGAGGGGGGTTGGGCGATTTGCGAGACCAAAATTTGAAACAGTAACGTCATACGCTTAATGACGTAATATAATTATAACGAGAGCCCCTTAGAGGAACTGAAAACATTCCCGTTGACATATCCATAATGTAATCTATTTTCCACAGGGGAGTAAATATAGTCATATTTAACAGTGATGGAGTTTTGGAATACTTATTTTTAAGTTTAAACATTCAAGGTTATTGCTCAGAGCGCAGCACATGCATCGAGGGTGATAAGACAGTTTTGCACGAACAGCCGAGCTACGTCATCCGCCTAGCTACATCAGTATCACTATTCAGTCGACTGGCGACTGGCAACAGGGGGGGGGGTGCCGCCGCGATTGTGCTGTTCATCGCCTCGCTGATCATTGGCCACGCAAACTTGTTTACATGAATATATGACTCTTTTTTAGGCAAGAGGTTGATATTGCAGGTTAGGCTAGAATATCGGTTTACTATAGAATGTTTAATAAAGACTGGGAACAATTTAAAAATGGTAAATCCAATTTGAAAAAAAGGATTACACATAGAAAAATGTCGGGGGAGGGGTTTCACTGAAAGGCAAGTAGTACTGAAGACAAGCCAAGAGAGCCTTGATTAATCAGGCTTGGTAATTAGGCCTGCAGGCTCGGAATATTCACATTTACCTTAGCATGAATTTTGTATTTTACACAAGTTGTGATTATGAGAAGCTTACACAATAGCACGAATTCATAGTAATTATTAAGCATCAGCCACGTTAAACAATACATATTAACATTTTGGAAATGTAACCGTTCGTATTCATTCCCAAACCCGTGCAGACGTTCAACACTCTAGAGATATGGACTGAAAATTGTCTGGGAAACGTCAAACAAGTGGGTGTGACGCAATAAGTGATATCAGCGTACGGTAACAATTTGTCAATCAAATCAACTGCCCCCAGTCTCAACTTACCATGTATTTGCTTCCTAACCTCTTCATTATTTTTCCTTCCCTCCAAGTAACCTTTCCATTCTCATCTCAGACCAATAAATGGGCTGTACTGCTTGAAAATATTTCAAGTGAACATAAACTGGCAACCTTATTCATATAGATTAGTTGTCTCTTACCATTTGGTTGATCCCATGCTCGTCGCCACTATTATAAATTGAAAACAAAGTGAATTGTAAACCTTTTAATGTAACATTTAGTTCAGATCACAAGACATAAAAGCATAGCTTGAATGATAGAACAAAATCAATAAAATAAAAACATATGGTTGTTGAACCATATGATCAACAATATATCATATGTGATAGTTATTGATCCATGATCTAACCTACTTAAGGACGGTGGCGACGTCCTGTAATTCAGCTACTTGGAGGTCACGAATTGTGGATAGTTGAGAGAGATGGTCGGTGGATGTAGTGTTCTCTTGTGTGGATTAACGTCCGCACTACTGAATACTGCGTTAATCCGCAAAGACCATCCTCATAATTAGACCAGTTCGTAATTCAGAGGCCGTGGTTCGGATTCCACGTCAAACTGTAGGTCCATTAGTTGCCATCGGCTGTTGGGCTATTAATTAACAGTCCTGTCTAAAGAACATGTCAGCCTTAGTCAGCAACAAGACTACAAGATCGCGCCACAATCATCCTACATTCATTTCTCATTTATACTTGAATTTAATTTTTAATGTAAAATAATAAGAACAGCTGTTTAGATGAACTGAAAACGTTCCCTTTAAACATATTCATGATCTAACCTATTTCCCACAGGGAAGTAAATACAAACATTTTTTGACTTGGATATGTCTTAGTTCTTGGGGGGGGGTATTGGCAATTCTTGAGACCAAAATTTGAAACGATGACGTAATATGCTTGCTGACGTCATATGGTTATGAGGACAGCTGTTTAGGGAAACTGATAACATTCCCTTTAGACCTGTCCATGATCCAAGCTACTTCCCGCATCTTAGCAAAGAGTATGTTTACTAATAACTCACTACAGTACTTTGCAACAAAATAACAACTTTTTTAGTTAAAGTTACTCGTATTTTAATTTAGGTTATTTGTGATTAAATTATACTATGCAACAATGAAAGGAATTGCAGAGTAAATCAGAAAATTGACGTTTAATTGAACGAGAGATAACGGCCAGGGAGATAAGAACATAACTTGGCCTTGTGAATGATAACACAGCGCTGCTCAGTGGTTCAGTGGTCACAAGCGCGCCACACTCCGAGTAGCGAACATGCACGTGATGTACCGCAGCGGTGGAGGCGGCGCCGAGTGGACCATCGAGCGGTACGAGGGCACAGCCGCGACACAACTGATCCGGGACATACAACAGCGGCGCCGCGAGCTGCACGACAACTGCAGAGTGGAGCAATGGCTGACCGACCACGACGTAGCCGCCTACATACTGTACGAGGAGGGCAGAGCCCTGGCTTTCGTCCTGCTCTCGGGCTACCCCAAGGACCCGCGGGCCAAGCACCGCGACCCGCGCTTCATCAACTACATCTACACAGTGGAAGCGCAGCGCAACCGTGGCCTCGCCTCTGCCCTGCTGCGTCGCATCAAGCTACGCGACGAGGTCACGGCCGTCTGCTGGAACGACATCTCCGAGAGGATCTTCTACAAGACAGGGTTCGTTATACAGGAGATCGTCAATGGCAACGCGGTCTACAGATACCCGTGATGCAAAACACCAATGCAGAAACCCCTTATGTGTTATTGACATTGTCAACTCTACAGAAACACTCATATCAATCCCAAACAGTTCAACTCAGTCTGCAAATACCCTAGATGCTTCACAAACAATCAAACTACCCTACAAATTAAAAATAAATCACCCCTGCACAAACCACCCCACCTCATCCCCTCTTGACAATGACAACGGGATTGCCATGAACATCTACATCCTTATGCTCACCTGAATATACTCATCGTAAAGTATTATTTTGTAAAAACATAGGTTAGGTTAAGTGGAATGCACATTTTGGTATCGGTACCGATACATGGACTTTAAGAATGGAATAGTTAAGCTGTTTAGTTTATATAATAATATGTAATTTAGTATATAAGGAGAATTGTATTAGTATATTAAGTATTAATTGTATGATTAAAAAAAAATATAATTTGATATATAAAAAAAAAAAAATGTAAAAAAAATCAATTTATACAAGTTAATAAATATGTTACATCAGTTTTTGTTTTCTTCAGCATTTGGTTTATATTGATTTTGTAATTTTATTTATAAAACTTTACAAAAAATCAGCACACTTTAAAATTTTTAACGTGACCTTGACCTCCACCCTATCACACCATTATAATTATGATAACGCTAGTAAAAACCAGATAAATGTAGTAACTTGTTTCTCATCATATTATGATGCAAATCAATGTTTACTTTAACTCATGTAAACAAAAAAAGTAAGTTACAAAAGTTCAAACTCAGCTTATCAATAGTTACAAACAACTGGTTTATTTTGTAATTTTATTTAATTAGAAGAAAATCTTCAAAATATTCTATCCTTTACAACATAAAGTGATATTCACTGATAATTCAAGCAAAATCCCAGACCATACCTACTGCAGGTGCCCTATTTACTCATAGTTTTCCTCATAAAATTGACAAACACCGAGTTCCTTAGTGGCATAAAGGCTCATGATAAATATTCAGAGGCAGCTTTTAACATGAAACAGGATATCAGTGTTATTACTGACTCTCAAGCCCAGATAATCTACTCTAAATATGTTTGTACATTATGAAATTGTTCTCAAAAAGAGTCCAAAATTTGTACCATAGTTTTCGTTCTTAAATCGTTGACAGAGCACTGAGAGTTCAATGTGCTGGTGTCAGCACGAATATCAACATGTATGGAGACCTTTGATCGGTCGAGGCTTTCAGCTGACGCTGGAGTGCTCAGCACACTTCCCCAGAGACTCAGCATCTCCATGTAGAGTCGGCAAGAGCATTCCTTCTCCCCCTTTCCATTTTTAAATTTCAAAGTGCCATTTCAGCTTGGAAAACAGGAATCAGGCTGCCTGTCCACTGGTTGCTAGCCAGCTTTTACTCTGCCTCTTATCCAACCTCTTTCTGCCCAGTATAGTCAACCACAACCATGTTTTGTATATCTCCTTATTTTTGAAATTAACTGTTTATTCTACAATCACTGTCTGTCTATCTTTTACAACATTTGTCTCTAAGAACTAAATATAATAAACGGTACCAGTGGACTGACACATACTTTCTCCCTTAAGTAAATGTAAAATAAACGGTATCAGTGGACTGACACATACTTTCTCCCTTAAGTAAATTTAAAAAAGACAATCTGTAATAAAACTATCATGTTCTACAAAGTTATTCTAAATATCATTTAATAATTTATTGTTCAAATTGTATGGGGGGAAACCCCCCCGTCCCCAGGCAATACCAAGCTTTTTTGAGCTGGTTTTGTTTGGTGATTTGACCTTACACTTCATACCAAGTTTCATGGAAAACGGTTGGAAAGTAAGGAAGAAATTGATTTTTTTTATATTCTCCATAAGAATAACATTGGGCGCTTTCAGACAACGTACTGCGTTTATCGTGGAAAGTAAATTTAAATTTTCTCTGGAACTGTTAGTCGTAGACAAATAATTCAAAATACTAATTTGTTTAGTTTTTAAGCTGGTTTCAATGGTATCAGTCAAGTTATACTTTACTTTTATTGTTTTCGCTGAAAATTTAAAAATTTGATTTTTTTCACATTTAAAAGCCCATAACTTTTAACCGTCATTTTTACAGACATGCGGGTGGTGTCAAATTATTTAGTACTCTGTGCACTATAAACTATCAAATTTTAATCAAAATCGTTAGAGCCGTTTTTGAGAAATTTGGATTTTTCACGTTTTTTAAGGGTTTTTAGGGGTGAACTACCCTTAATAAAGTTAATCTACAAAGTTAATCTCAATAATCATCCCATTTCTGAAAATAAAAACAAGAGAGACAAAGTTAAATTAATTATTCAAATTGTATGGGGGGAAACCCCTCCCGCCCCGGTAATACCAAGCTTTTTTGAGCTGGTTTTGTTAAGTGATTTGACCTTATGTGCTATACCAAGTTTCATGGAAAAAGGTTTCGTCAGCAGGATTCGATAAAGGGGATAGAACATTTTGCTAATACTGGTATGTTACTTTCTGATATTATAATTAAACTTTTAAAGTACGGTACTTGTTTGATATTTAAGTGATAATTTACTTTAGCTCTTATGCCGAACCAATATACCAGCATGAGTAATAATATTATGCTGTAATACAGCTTCTTAGTGGTCACGAATTGTGGTTAGTTGTGAGCGATTGTTAGTGGGTAGTGTTCCCTTGTGTTGATTAATGTCTGCGCTACTGAAAAGTATGTTAATGCAAGAGAAAAGACCATCCTCATAATTAGACCACAAATTCATAGGCAGTGTTTCGGACTCCATGTTAAACTGTAGGTCCCATAGATATGCCATTGACTGTTGGGCTATTAATTTAACAGTTCTGACTAAGGAAAATGTCAGCCTTAGTCAGTAACAAGACTACAAAATTGCGCCACAATCATCCTACACTCATTTCTCATTCATAATTGGCTTAATATACCTCCCTGGGTAGGTTACCATATTAAATGTGGATAGCCTCGGGATCTTTGAGGAACAAAATTGTGGTTTAAAATACCAGCCTGTCGAGAGATCCTTGTGTAGCTTTTGCGACTACAGCCGTTTGGTTTTGCTGGAACACATCTTCAGGTCTTGAATATCACCATCAACTGTTTACATTACACTAAACACTACTATTTATACTAAAACTACACATTGAGAACACAACTATTTAGAAGAAGGGCGCGCGGTTCGTAGCGGGGGGTGGTTGAGTCGGGACTATGAGTCTGCTGTTCTAGCAACATGAAACGGCCCTAGTCGCAAAAGCTACACAAGGATTTTGCCAACTCTTTTCCCTAACTGTCAGCCTGTACAGCCTTAATGTTATACTTTTTTGGATTCTGCTGTTGAAGAACTTGAAGATGGTTGAAACCAGAATTTTACCAACATATGTTTAGGCGACGTTGGTTTATGGACTTAGAATTTGACTTGGTGACCACCTATACGAAATTGCTTATGATAACAACAGTTCTGTTTGATTTCTTGAATATTATTAGAATTAAAATTTTGTTTTTCCAAACTTCTCAAATTAGATTGTTGTTAAGTTCAACTATTATTTCGATTGTAGACTTTTCTCGGGAGGAGGTCAGTGACTGACCAAACCACACTGGATCCCTAGTCAATGTAAGGTCTGATAAAAACTTGAATTTTTCATAAGGCTTTATTTTTCAATACAAAATAACTATTTATAAATGAAGCTACTTTTCATACACAATACTCAGTTCAAAGCAAAATATATTAGTTCTTAAAAAAAGATAACAAATATGAAACAAAAATCATTTTCAACATTGCTTAATAATATATCTTATTAATTAAATACATATTTAATTCTATCATATTATTCTTAATTGGTTGTTAATATAAATAATTGTTAATAGTAAAGAGGCAAGACAAGCATCAATTAAATATGATGGTTATCTAAGATTGATACCATTATCTCTAAATTAAGAGAACATAAAATTTTTGTCAAATAAGCCTCAAATTATGTAAAAAACTGAAATTATTAAAAGTATATTTAAAATGAATACAAAATATTTTTGTTATTAAACGATTAGAAAATATACAGGAAAGTAAAGTGTTGATTATACTTAAACTGTTGATCCAATAATAAAATTTGAAAACACTTCTGTTTCTAGAGTAGTTGAGACAAACATAATAGGCATCCAGGGTTTAAAACATAAATAACTGCACTAGGAAAAATGAATCAAAAGTCCTGCAAGACTGAAATGAAAAGAACAAAACAGTTTCATCAGTTAAGTAGCAGATGAAACAAAAAATACAACAAATTAGTGTCATAGGCAATTAACAACTTTTGGTTTCATTTTAATTTTCAAATTAACAATCGTAATAATTTGTTATGTACACAGATAAATTGTTAGGCTATTCGGTTAATCAACACTCTACTTTGAACAATAAATTTAAACTCAGAGTTCTATATATTTCTTTTTTTGACAAACTGAGACAGAGTATTTCAAACATAGATCAAACAAAAATAAAACTCAAGGAGAAATCCGCATAGAATAATAAGTAATTTAATGCTGCATTGAATTTGATGTCTTTTAATCCATGGGCCATATTAAAAATTTTATACAAATTTAAAATATTGACCAAGATATTTATTTATTGTTGTTTTCTTCAAAATATTACTATAAAAGGGTAAAGGATACAAAATTAACTCAAGTTAAAATATATATTTGCAAAAACATTACGACTAGTATAAAGTGTATAAAAATAGTTATGGAAAATTTAATTAGACATAAATGAGAAAAATAAACACAAAAAGATCCATAAAGGATGACATGGATGGAATGTAATGCTCTCATGGGCTGGGATTGTTTAAACTGTCCCCATCCGTTATACAACCATTCTGATGCTTGTATTACCTACATATGATTGTTATATTTCAAGAGATTATCTAAGGAATAAAACTTTAAGGACTAGATATAAAAATCAGTGTAAATTTACAACACATTAGAGTAAAGTGACCCTCACTGATTCTCCTTTCTCATTCTTCCACCTTTAAAATAAATAAAAATAAACACTAAAGGACAGCTGTATCATATATGACAAACTAAATGGCAGTGCACATAAAACAAAACTTGAGCAAATCTCCTCTGACCCAAATGAATAACCATCGGATTGTAAAGATTCATTGTTTTCAGCACCAACTGCAGGTAAAATTTACAGGAACTTATGTCTGGAGAGAAAATTACTTCTAACTGAATCGATCAAACACAGGTATGGTTAGGTATGAAATGAAAATCAAACATTTAAAAACTGTACAATTCCGTTTTCTTGATTGCTTGAGGGAAAATTTGACTTTCCCAAGTCTCCATTCCACACTAAAGTCAATTTTCAATTTTTTTCACCGGGCATAATATCCTGATGAGTTGTGTCATGAAAAAGTTGGTTTGAATTTTGAAATCACAATAAATTTTTTTAATTAAAAAAATTATAATATTTTTTATATACGGTAATGCTTGTTGGACAGTGCTATTTTTCAAAACTTAAACAGGTAATGTAGGTTTATTTAAACTGAAAGAGGTAAGCATTAACATAAATAAATGACATATCATATTATTATGAATAAGTTACATCATGTTCCTTTATTTTGTATATCGAGAAGTTCCCTTCATGAATTCTTTATTATTGTAATAACTTTATCAAAGGGAATGTTTTTTTTCAATACCTAACAAATAAAAATTATGAAAAGGAAAGTATTTTTGATTAGAAACCTGCTATATGCAGCAATATAAGTGTCACAAATTCTCATCACATTCACACATAATTAAAAATACAAAAATATAAAAAGTATATACAAAATAATGGTTTTAATGTGTTATAAAAACAAAAGTTCTATAATAAAGGTTAAAAAGCACAAAAATTCACACTTTTTACAGGTGCTATAGAGAGAATGATGGATACAAAAATAAAATTATGCTATAAGAAATTTTGTTTTTTGATAAAAACATTTTCTGAAGTTCAGTAAAATAAAAGAATTAATTGTTAACTTTGGTAGAAGGTCGTGTGTTAGACAAAAACATTCAAATGATTTTTTATGTTTTCACAGCCTATTCTTAACTCTTTTTAAGAGTCGCTCAACAAATGGTGGTCCAGTCAGACACCTCAAATAAATGCTTCTTTAAATCATATAAACTACTATCATATTTTGACAGAGATAAAAGAATACTTTTGTAAGTAAGAATATAAGATGACCTATGGTTTATCAATAAAAAAATCACCCCTAAAAACCGAAATATTCCTGGATTTCTATGCCAACCATTTCATGTCTCTGTAACTAGATGTTGTATAGAATTAGAATTACATTAAAACCTCTCATAATAGACCTGGTCCATACTGGTCCCTACTGACTTCAAGAAAGTCAATGTTAAGATGTAAAATGATTTCCCAAGGCTTACTAATAAGAACTCACTACTCGATCACAGGGTTCATGTTTTGGTTGTAAACTGTACTGATAAAGAGGCAGCTTAATTAGTTTTCCAGAAATTATTGCAAAACTTTTGTATGCTTGATAAAATATCAACATTTATATAGGATAGGCTTTTAGTATAGGTTTCATTCAGTAGAACCATGTTAATCGGAAGTAATTGGCAGGAGAATAGGAGCAGGTAACTGTAAACCACGGTTAATTAGATCGGGGAAAATAGCATAAAATAGGATGTTTATTTACGATTATCTTTTCCAAATGCAATACCTATCAACTCTTAAAAGTATAGGATAAAATTTAAAGTGCTGTGTCGAGATAATTTAATTGTCGAGAAATCTTCAATTTCTCTTTCTCGTCTCCTTCGTAGCCGCATTTTGGCATTTTCTTTGCACACAAACATGCTAACTTAACACTTCAAATGCGGCAAGATTGTATCTCACTTGATCCGATCTTTGATATTCAAATCAATAATATTTTATAAAATATAGATGTACCTAGTTTACTGTGAAATGAGTGAATTATTGTTTAATGTAAAAAATATACCCGTCAGAAGTTTCTATTTCCCATTACTCTAATTTACTAAGAATTACATTTTTATAAAAACTAAATTGTAAACAGACTAATTTTAGATTGATATAATTGAAATATGTTGAACCCAGTTGACTTGCCATCTGAACTGTGCCCCCTCATAATCGATGCTCTACTGTACTGTATTTCAAACATAGCATAGAGACTTTTATGGTTATTTTTTCGAAGTTGTAAGTACTACTACACGATTAATTACTAATTACAAAAATTACCATATTTTAATTAGGTATAAATTACTGTTTCAACTATAGAATTTTATTTGACCAAATTGTATTCCAGCCAAGGATATGAGAGGTTCTACTGTAATAGATTTAACATAAAGATTTTGGAGTTATAAAATATGTTGTCAAAGATTTAGGAAATTACTGTTGGTATTTTGAAAAAGCGTAAGATACGAGCGGCCCCTTTTTACTTAAAAATATATTTCAACTTTCAAGGCAAAAATTATTAAACTATCAGTTAATCTAAACATAGATTAAATGATATCTTATAAGAGATAATCATAAGATTTAAAGTGCAATTGTTATATTCTGTAACAAATTAGGGGATTAAGAAATTAAATTGAGCTTAGAATGAAAGGAATTTGTTGGATATCTATTTAACTACATTAAATTATATTATTTTATATTATATTAAATTCCTAATCATGAAGCTAATTCACTTTCAGATTTTTTACCTTAAATGATGCTCACTAAAATTGATTACGAGAAGGCCAAAGTTTGTCCACCATTCAAAAAATATAAAGAAAAAAATTGACATTTAATTATTTATCTGTCATCTTTTTATGCCTAAACATATTTGGTGTATTTTATGAAATTCATATTACTAATCTTCATACAGCAAGTTTATGCACGCGCATAGTGCTAGTATGTTTTTTGCTATTTTAAATGGAACTAACAACTAAAAATTAAGAACAATTCTTCACTGTGAACACATAAAAACATTAATAATAAGTGCATTATAGTGAAATACCTAACCGTCAAAATATACTTCTTCCATATACCAATACACATTCGAAGAGACTTTTTCCAATTTTTAAAAAAGTTAAAAAGTCTAGAATTAAAACACAGCCTTTAAAAAGATCTATCAGAGAGTTGTAGATATTATTTTAAGATAAATGGTCGTTGCAACTGCAACAGAATAGTGAGATTCTCAAATTCAAGATTATTTCTTTACGAACCAGTACAAAATAGTTCCTACTAAAAAAACCTTTTTTAGAATAAATAGATATAATGAGTATCCTAACGTCATACATTACGTCCACTCCTTTCATCCTTGAATTTACCTGTTTCTCCAATTTAGATAAGTGTTGTTAATCATTAATAAACCAATTAAAACAAGAATAAAGATTCAATAAAAATTGATACTTATGAACAATCAAAAATTATGAGAGTTACTTTACACATGATTGTAAAGAGTGGAGTTCGATATGAAATAAGTAATGAAAATAACTTCATATGAGCTCAATGTCTTCCGAAACATCTAACAATATAAACATAGCAATCGCTAAGTGAAGCAATACAAATATACACAACTAAATAAATATTACTATTACCTTCGAGATTCAACAAAAATTATAAAAAATCTAAACTATTAATACAATAAAGAGCCTTTTTAAAACGGCTCTTATATTTACAAAGTATATTATATACAGAGTAAAGGAAACACATATTGTGAGATGGACACTGTGTCTAATTTATAAACACAGATTTATGGTAAGAACCTGAAATGTTTTGCTGCGTAAAAAGCACTGGACACATACTTTGTAGCCAACAGAGCTGTATTATAGAACAATACCGTACAATAAACAACACTAACAATTAAGAAATAAAAACAGGTACGTGTAATCATTACCGTATCACTCACAAAATTTACCTAAGATTTATTATTATTTTATCATTACTTGTCACACAATTTTGTTCATTAGAAAATTAACATTAACATCAGGATTAACTGGTTTGTCTTTTTGGAAATATATAACCTAAATAATCCTTAAAATATAAGATTTGTCTTTGTTTTCATATAACATTGTTGTCCATTATTTAAATTTAATATATTGATTTTTTTATTGATTCCTGAACTATTTTCATTGTTTTTATGTCTTAATGACGTCAAGATCTCAGGATGTGTTTTTGAACATAAAAATATGTAGTTTAAGTTTCAAAATATGTATTGACGTAAATGAAACAATATAGAACTGTCAACGCAAACCTAGTTAAATTTAATAGCTTTTTCAGGTTTAACCCCTTAAATTTAAGTTGCAAGTTAAACTCTTGCATTTAAACTTAATTTGTTATAAATCCAGACATAATTTATTTTGAACAGTTCCTAATGGTCTTGATAAAGGAAATTATTATTTTCAGGAAGATAGAATTCTTTCAGAATGTAAAAAGAAATTGAGTACTGTATAGTAATTGTTTAAAACTGAATCAGGTCCCCAATCTGTGAATTGAAACACTTAATGTGCCACATTTAGCTTTTGAAGCTTAGTATTATAATTTATAAGCTAAAATTGTTATTAAAACGTTTAAGGTCATAAAAAAAATTGAAACCTTTTTTACTCATACATAGAGTCACTGATGTCCAGTGCTTTTTAAGCCTCCTATCTATTTTATATTATAAATGTACAGCAATATTGTACAGACTAGTATATACAAGGTTACATGCAGCTGTCTGGGTGTTGGCTTGAGAGTGACTTTCGACTTTTTGACTTGTCTGTTTTGGTAGTCGGGTCTAAACTAACTTTGCGAGGATTACCCAAAGTCACCAGTGCAGAAGCGATCGCCAAGCCAGCTGTGAAAAACAACATTCTTTGTATTTCCAAAATTACAAACTTTTGAGGACATTACCCTTTGAGTGCCGCAGTGTTGCTCAAAGCGACTCTAGAGTCTATGCATAAAGAGCTGGCGTCACTGACAGCGACTCACCGTAAATCAATTATAACTCACTTATTATTAATGTGCTGGCTTACTTCTTGCATAGTTAGCTTTCCAAAAACCACCGACAATCAATTTATGATGTTTATCTTGCCTTCAGTCTGTTTCAGAATTTTTGTACTCTTTGTTTTAAAAGTGAATAGTTTTGTCATTGTCTGTCGCAGCTGTGTTAGTTGTGATTGTGTTACAAATGTTAAATTGCTTGAAAAGTGTTCTTATATTAATTAATAATACTAGTATGTTTTTAGTTTGTTTTAAAGTTTTTTCCATGAGTAATATTAATTTTTGTTTACGCGGCTATGACAATAAACTGAAAATGAACGATAATATTGAGGCGACAGGGCGACAATTGGTTTCTTGATCCAAGTTTCATAAAAATGATGATTGTTTCTTATTACGACATCGCGAAGAAGTCGAGTCTTCACACACCCCTAATTAACTATTGATATCAACCTTAATCGTCTACTACCACACAAAATACTCAAAGCATTGTATTTTCCGTTCATCGTTGGCGGAACAAAGAACGTCTGGAATCAATGGAATCGTTATCGACTTCAGACGTACATTTTCGATTCTGATTCCAACTCTGAGAATTGGTGGAATTGAGATTCGATGTTTGGAATAAACTCAACCCTATTTAATATTAGTTGACTTAAGTTCATAATGATTTTATGTAGCTACATTTTTTAGATACCATCAGTACACCCATTCTTCTTTTTCTCAATTGAAGTTCGTGTACCTATACTTGATTCACAGTTACATTGGAGATTTATTTACATGTGTTTTATTACATTTATCACATTATTACATTGTGTTTGCAATTTGATGGGCTGTTTTGACCTGAAAAACTAGTATATAATGTTTACCTGACTGTCCTGGTGGAGTGAACCTTTCTCCCCCCGTTGGCAGCCGTACCAGGAGGGACAACACTGCAGCTCTGTTTCCACAGCAAGGCTCCAAAGCTATGGGGCTCGGAGAGTCCTGCAACCATTAACAATGGTGAACACAGCGAAAAGTTCTTACTATCATGAGAGTCCAAGAAAAATTCTCCAAAAATGAGTTTCTAGTATATCGTACAGAGGGATGTGGGAATAGTGATTTTTGGGTTTGAATCAAACCGAATCAAATATTTATTTACTATTCCGAATATCGAATACTAGTGTAAGGGTTTATTTTCATCCATTTAGATGATCTTCAAAACTTGGTCGTATAAACAGCTTTATTAAAAAATGTAGTTATTGCATGGTTTAAATTATGTAGGAGGTTTTGCCGTACCAGGAGGGACAACACTGCAGCTCTGTTTCCACAGCAAGGCTCCAAAGCTATGGGGCTCGGAGAGTCCTGCAACCATTAACAATGGTGAACACAGCGAAAAGTTCTTACTATCATGAGAGTCTAAGAAAAATTCTTCAAAAATGAGTTTCTAGTATATCGTACAGAGGGATGTGGGAACAGTGATTTTTGGGTTCGAATCAAACTGAATCAAATATTTATTTACTATTCCGAATATCGAATATTAGCGTAAGGGTTTATTTTCAGTTTAGATGATCTTCAAAACTTGTTCGCGTAAACAGCCTAATTAAAAAATGTAGTTATTGCATGGTTTAAATTATGTAGGGGGGTTTAAATTATATATGATTTGCTATTAAATCCTCTCAATTAAAAATACAAAAACTGTTTTAACCGTTGTTAACAAATCAATATCTTAAAACAAAGATTGCATTTACTGCCCTGTGGGAAATAGGTTAGATCATGGATATGTCTAAAGGGAATGTTTTCAGTTCTTCTAAACAGCTGTTCTTATTATTATATATTAATGATACAATACAATAGCTTTAGTAGTTTCTATAGAAACCTGATGCAAATTTTCATCTTACAAATTACCAAACACCCCCCCCCCCCAGAGCTAAAACCTATTCATGTCGAGAATACATATTGAATACCCCCGTCACACCTGCATACTCAGCAAATTTCCAAATAATATAATAATAATATATGAAAAGTTTTATAAAAATATGTCCATCAACATTAGAATTATTTGCCTATTCTCCATGAGATTAACATGGGACGTGCCGAGCCCGCCCGACCACTCGGGTTCACGCAATTACCCGAAATTACCCAAATTTTCGGGTACTCGCAGACCTCTAGTTTTTTATTTATCCAACTACTTTTGAGAAGAAAGTCTGTTAATCGAGTAATAATAACCAGCTCGGTACAAAATCACAAAAAAGAAAAAAAACATTTTCAGTTTAGATGACTGGATATAGTGGATTCTTTTGTATCCCTAAGGCACCATGTCGGTTAAAGAATATAGAATAACTGTCAGAACTACTCACTTTTTTCTTTCTTCTCAGAGTGTTATTTACTGTTGTGTTGTCTGCAGAGATGTCCCTTTTCTCTATTTCTACAAGAACTTGAGAGAAGGGACGACTCGCCATCTGTTCCATCTCCACAAACAGCCTCTAAATAATAAACACTTGGTTAAAAACAGAATAAAATAATTTTACTTCTCAGGAGGGTGGTTTATCAGTAATACAAAGTTATAAGAAAATGTGTTATTTATTTATTTACACCAGAATGACAAAGACATGTTTTGAAGCGACTTTACGACAAATATATGGTTGATGATGAGAATACATAGTTCCCGAAACTATCCACATTTAAACAACCTTTAAATTAGTCAATTCTCAACCTTGAAGGCAAAAATGTTTGTAAAAAAAATCCTTGCAAAGATTTATATGATCCATTTTACCCTAACCTCTCATTGAAGGAGAGAAAATGTTTCTTATAGCCTGAGAAAAGTTTTACATAAAAGCTGGCCCATTGGGTCTTCCAACTGGTGATCTATTTTGGACTATTCAGAAATAGTTAAACAAATCTTGAAAACATTTTTGTTGATTGATGTTTGATTCAGCTTGTCATTTATAAAATTATAACCTAATCACAACTAATCAGGTGACCAAGTAAAGCTTGACTGCTACTTTTCCTTTACAGACAAACTTGAATAGAATTACCTGTCTACGACGGTACATGTCGTATTTCTGTTTAATTTTCCATAAAACTGCGGCTACCAACAGTAGTAACAGAAAGCACCTGAAACAAACATATTGTACAGGTTTAATATAATTTGCCAAGCATATTTATAGTTCTAAATTCAACCTATATTCAGCACTTTCATAAAATTCAATCTAGTTTAATAACAAATTATAATCAATACGGTTAAGGTAAAAATAAGCTTAGTAGAAATAATACTAATGATTTATTATTTATTTTATATGAATCACCACTACCGTATCTTATAAAGCATTTAACATAATAAACAAAATTCCAGAGAAACTTATCTGGGTTTTTAGCAAAAATAGCTTACCATCTTTTCGAACAAAAAAAGTTAACTGTATATTGGTTCAACACGTTTATGGCACAGTTAAACTGTGATATAATACTAACAATTAAGAAACTATTGTACCAGTCTAGGTCTAGTAAGTCTTGAGTCTTGATTATCTAGTTATTCAGATATTGGGGGTTTAATATCTTGTAATTTCCTTCTAGACTGTGACTAGTAAAATTGTTTTTTAATACCTAACATAGTCAGTTAAAAAGGTGTTACGAGTCGGCATAAGGTGTGTTGTGCACTACCAGGTCTCAATGTTCATTGTTCATGTTCATGGGGTTATCTTAACTTCAGTCTACTTATTTTAGAAATTTTTGAGTAAAAATGAGTTTTTAAAGCACTAATAAATGCAAAATTCGTTACTAAATCATACAACGGAATGACATAATTAGTCAAATTTTAATTATTACATATAATTAAAAAATAATGATTATAATGAATAATGATTATGATGATAATGATAATATTTTAATAACCTTCCAGACCATTAAAAGTGAAACAAGATATAAAAATGAAAACTTCATTTTGAATTTACAGTAAAACCTCATTAATCCGGACTAATTGGGGCTCCAAGTCGTCCGGATTAAAACAAATAATCCAAAACGAAGAAAGACAGTGATTTTGGGTACCCCTTGTATATAATGAAACACCTTTTGCAGATTAACTTGAATAGTATGTATGTTCTGAATATAAAAATACATATTGTACAAACAATACATACAGTAGTTACATTTGAACAAAAATATACACTTGGTATTTACGTCCATACAAAAATGAGACAACGAAAAAAGACAAAATTACTTTGAACATGAGGGTTGAGGTTCGTCCTCAAGTGACTGAACTAGTTTAAAGAAGGAGTTGAACTTTATTTGCCTTTCTTTTCTGTTAATTTCACAATTAAACAACTAAAACGTACAGTGCAATTGACCTCTGTGGATCAACTGACGGCCTGACACGAGCAGGAGAAACACAATCGTGTGACTGAGCTACTATTGGCTGACAGTACCACTGTAACCATGGTAACGGCACGTACGCCTTGCGCTGTGACCGCCCGCACTCGGCATACGCACACTCACATCGCCGGGCGCAGTCGTACGGTGACGATCGCATGCTACTAATCAGCGTTCTGCGCATTAAAACTGGGATCCATTGGCTGTCCGGATTAAGCGAAGTCCGTATTAATGGGGTCCGTATTAACGAGGTTTTACTGTATTATTTTATTTTCATCGACATCAGTAGACCACCTTACATTGCAGTGTCTGCATGGGCAGTAGATTTGTCACAATTTTATGTCCATTAGTTAATTTTTTTGTCTATCAAATATATAAATAATAATAAATATCTAATATTTAAAAATAAATAATTTAGTCAAAATAACAACAAAACAATAACAAAAAGAAATAAAACATACATTTTCTTGAACTAGATTTATTATCACTCAAGACTTAATCAACAACAGCTTTCCCTATTGCTGAGTTCGAGGTACTATGAGAGGAGTTGTAAAACAGTTTCTCTGTTTAGTATTCAAAGATTGGTAGCCAATTAAAATAAAAATCAATAGCTCCTCTTCAATGTAGTTTGAATATTTTGGTAAAAATCTTTAGCCAAGTGAGAAAGAAGTCGATGAATTTGATTACCAAAAGATTTATTGATTGAATAACACAAGTTTAGTATTCAGATCAGAGTCAGATATCGAATCCGATTTTTTAGAAATACGCACACTTATAGTTTTAATATAATCCAATACAGTCCTCATGACTATGCTGTCACTACAAAGAACTTATGTGTTTATGTGTTAAATATTAAATTGGATTATGTTGATGAATTCATACAAACTAATATACTGGATAACTGTTAAAAAACTTTTATTTCGATTTTTACTGCGGACATTTTCCACCATGAGTTTCATGACGTTTTGGGATCTGGTAGCTGATCCCGTCCTCAGGTGAACTAATATCTAAAACTTAACACAATTAACATACAATCCGGACTAAGCCGATATAAAGCTGAAAACATAAAAGTTTTAAGTAGTCAAAAAACTTACAAACAAACCATTCACTAACCATTACACACATAAGAAACAAAACACGTCCACTCGTCACGGAGACTCAAACCATCCACAATAATGAATTTCAAACAAAGTGTTAAAAAACTACTTAAAAACTTTTAAAAGTTTGATTATGCGTGCATCCATGTTTTGAAGACTTTCATACGAAAAAAGTTATAAAATGTTCATTTTTGGGTATTTTGAACCAAATACACATTTTCTGCTATATTTACAGTAGGCTGCAATAAATTTTAGTGAAAAAAATATTTTACTCCTTTGAGGTATGATTTGATATTTTCCCCTTACTCCTTACCAGCTCTGAGATAGTGACGTTTTAAAACGGTTACTTAAAGGGTTAATGGTCAATTCTTTGTCATAACACTTACGAAGAAAATGTAATGAAGAACTGTTGAAGGTTGAGCTTCGGGTACTGCGAAAAGGAGATCTGAATCCACAGAGGAGGGTGGAAGTCGTAAACATAGACGTAGAATGTGGTTAGAGTCACGTTGTCGGAGACCCCGAAGTGATGTTCAGTTTTAGTGAAACGGGATCGAAAATTAGAACAGTTACCAGCAATTAAAAGAGGTCTCTCCGGGCTTGTGGCTGAAAACACAATCGTAAACAACATTAAATAAATACTTAAATTAGTCTTTAACAAAAGTTATGACAAAATTGTAACTTCGTTCAGTTATATTCTTGATTAATCTTCAGTACTTAACAGTACTAAAATTTTTTGACATTTTTAGTACTTAACAGACCATATTGTGGTACATTTTTGGTGCTCACGACCTTTTTGTGCAAACAATCAGTAAAACATATACACAATGAGACACACTATGACAATGAGACTTCACTTCACAATGAGACATACTATTAACATGAATCTTACAGTATATTGCAGGGTAATCGAAACACAACAGTAAACATTTTATAAATCACGAAAACAAATAATAACGAACTAAATCTGGTTATTTATTGCAAAAATAAACCATAAAAAGTGCCAATTAATAAACACAAATACGATAAAACAGTCCAACTAAATGTATCAACTATTTATTCACACTACTGCATCGTATTTATAAACAAAATAACTGAGAAACACAACAAAAACAAATACAGATGACAATAGTAACATGGCAACTCAACAGCTGCTTTTATGCCTAACTCTAAACTAGGGATGGGCCAATTCCAATTTTATTCGATTCCGATGATTCCAGGCATTGATTTTACCTCCGCCAACGAATATAACCCTTTAACCCTAGAAGTGTCCAATATACTTTTTTCAGCGTCACCAGGTTCATAAGGATTTGCAATCCTTTATATGAAAATCTTTTTTTATGTTTACAGTTTGTGTACTTTATATATACACAAACACAAAATATGTTTAAAAAAAATTAAAAAAGCAAATATGCTTAAAATTTATTGGTGAAACCAAAATATATAATTATGTAAAGTTAATTTGAACAAAATTAACATAAACCTCTGCTAGTGGTAAAATCATGAAAATTGCAAAAATTACAAAAAATCATATTTCAGTCCTTGTATCACTTTTTCAAAAATAATCCCCTATTTTTATGAAAAAACAATAAATAATAATAACTAATGCATTTCTTCATTAAAACTAAATAAAACACAAATATAAACACTGTGAACAAATGTGTTGCAAAACAATAACAGTAAATGACGCGTCGACAGTGGACAGACTACGCCATTTAGGAAAAAATAATATGAACCGACGTTCTTGCATTATTTTAAAAAGGATATGAATTACGTCATTCATCATCTGCTTTTTTGTGTTCGAGCAAAGATATTTCATACCTATTGACGATGTAATCTGAAACGAAAAGTTTGAATGTTAACGCTCATTTTTATATGGTCTATCAGTAATTTCGGATATTAATTGAATTCTACTGTGTACTTGTTACTTTCGTTTCAGAGCCAGATATCCGATTGCTTTGAAATGAAATATTGGTTTTTATTTACGTGGCTACGACAATAAACTGAAAGTTAACGATAATTTTGAGTCGGCAGGGCGACAATTGGTTTACTGATCCGAGTTTCATCAAAACAATGACAACTGTATCTTATTATTATTAGATTAAATATTATTATATTACGACATCGTGACGAGGAAAACAAACATAATTCTTTCTTTCGCCGGTCGTCCTTGGCGGAACAACGAATGCTTGGAATCAAAGAATCAGAATCGACTTTAGACGATCATTTTCAATTCCGATTCCGAATCGATGTTTGGAATTGACACAACCCTACTCTAACCTACGCCTATCTCTCTCATGTTGGTTGGAAATATACAAAAACAGCTGAAATTACTCCTTGTACTGTCCACAACATACTGAAAACATCAAAGAGTCAAAATAGTTTGGTAAATTGCCAAGGGATAGCAGCACATGATGGGTCGCCATCGCCTATACCTTCAAACTGAATTGCAGACATTTGGCTCAAGTGTGGTGTACGTCAAAGCGTGTTGAATGGTTAATCATCTTCATAGTGGTAATAATAAAACAAGTCAACTTTAGGACCCTTTCGTTAAGTCTTCTGATTTAACAGGGCCAAATATTGTTGTTTTTTGGGAAGTAAATTGAATACATGACATCTGAATTTAACATTACATTTAAATCACAAACTAGATCACATAGTTTACCAGTTTTTATGGTGATATTCATTTTAGCCATGACAGAGCATGTTATGCTGAAATCTGCATCCACATCTGGTTTTGGAGGACTGTTCTTGAAGTTTATCTGCGTGTAGTGCCGATCATCTTTCTTGCTCAAGTTGAAGGTAAACTGGTAATCAATTGTCAAATCATCTAGAATCAAAAATCGATTTGTGCATTTACAAGAGTGTAAAAGTGTAAGCACTTCCATTTCAAAACATTTCAACTTTCCAGCATGAACACAGTTTTCATTATTCTTTCACTCAGCAATTTAGATTCACATAATATAAAACACCTAAAAATTTCTATGATTATTCTTTATTTACTTTAACTACTATTCCAGTTCAATTTCAGTAGCCTATAATTACCAAACCCCAAAAAATTAAGGTTTTTACAAAACATATATTTGTCACTTAACTAACACTTCAGCAACCAAACTACTCTCTAAGAAAAATTGGATACATACGGAAGCAGAATGGCCTAAATATTATAAGCCATGATTGTGCGTATTATTTCTTTGGAATAAAAATTTTAAACAAAATACATATTCAATTTTTCACTTCACCGATTTTTCATATTGTATACTTTTAATTCTATATTAAAACTTGGAATATTCTTGTATATTTTAATAAAATTAATTAACAAGGGAAGTAAGCTTGAAAGTAATCTTTAGGTGATCGTATGGCCTTATCTGAAGAAAATTTAGCTGTAAACTTACAAAAACACGAGCCATGGTTGGTGGGGTCGCCATGGTAATGATTCTGAGCATCACAGCGTTCACAGTGGTCGCCCACGATACCCTTGGTTGTGCAGTAGCACTTGCCAGTCTCGTGGTCGCAAAGAGAGCCATGGTCGTTACACTCACAGGCTGCAATGAAAACAACACTAGTATCAAATAATCTTTCCTTCCACACTGGATAAAAGGTTTGGAAATCAAATTCATTTATTCATACCAGATGGAGTCTCTTAAAATACTGCACTATCATGGGAACCCTATTTTTTTTGCTATTTCCTTTCAAGAAAATAATAAATTAGGTGTAACGGCAAAGAACATACGGGTGTGCTCAAAAGAAAAACGATCTTGTAATTCACAACACATTACATTTACATATTCAATAAGAAGTGGCAGGTGGAGGCATCTGTCGTCAGTTCAGTAAACTTGTTAGACACTAGCGCCTACGTGACCGTGTTGTCTTCTGGGCGCAAGCAACCGAACCTGGTCTCGTAGTGCACTAGACTGCCACCTGGCTGGTCTATAACCTGGCTGAACCGGCTAACGCGCTATGCTGACGAGCATAACGTTCTAGCCATTCGGAAGTGCTAGGATTAGAATCCCGACCATGAGCAATCCCAATTTGGCTTGTAAATGTATGGTACAGCGGAGAGGAGGGCCCACCTTAAATAAACGGTGGCCGGCTTGGGTGGAAGTAGACGGCATTTGTAGGCTTAATTGGGATTGCAGTGGACACCTGTTTTGCTTTTATGGTTAGTTATAAGGCAGGTTATAAGGGGGGGCAGGTTTTATGCTTTTTTGTTTAAACTTTGATATTTCAAGAAGATATTAGTAATTATTTTTATGTTACAGTTAAGAGTGAAAAGCTTGCCACTTCTAGGGTTAAAACCCGTTTCAATAACACTGAAAAAAAACAACAAACAGATAAGATTATTGAGTTTGATAAGTTAAGTAAGATAGATAATTAAAATTTGAAACATGTATAAATATTTAATTACAAAACCAAACACAACACAAAGGCCCACAATTTCCTCAGCATCTTCTGCGCCTCCTCATACGACGAGGCCTCCTTTTCTTTGTCCTACACCGACGTTTCCTTCTCTTCCGCATCTGTCGTCGCCGTGAACGCCTCCGTTTGCAGAGACTACGGTGCCTCCGTCGCCGTGAACGCCTGCGTTTGCAGAGACTACGGTGCCTCCGTCGTTGGGTTCTACGTCTCCGGCGACGGCCGCAGCTACTTCGTCTGCGTTTCCTCCTCTGTTTGCGCTTGCATCCATCTTTTATCTCAAAGTCATATGGGCTCTCTTTCCTTTGGAGAGCGGCAGATAGAAGAGGTAGTGTGTTGGAGACCTTGAGAGCATAGCGTCCCCTATTTTCCTGTAGTATCCCATACTCTGCACCTCTCTTCAGAGCTGTGACAGTACACCTCCTCATCTGCCAGTTCAATCCGTACTTGTTGTCGATGTAGTTGAGGACCTCTCTCTGTGTGAATCCTCTCCTCGCCTTCAGGTGACGAATGGCCTCCACTACCAGCTGACCTGCTCTCAGTGGATCCTTTCCAACCATTTGTGACCGTTGGGTTAACTATAATTTTGAAACTGGATTTTGTCAACGAAATATTGATTGTGAAAAGTTAATAATTTAAATCCATGGCAACAACAATAATGTGTAATAGTAACATTTTTGAAAGCTAAGAAAAAGTAAGAAATAATTTATTTTACTATCAGCATTAGAACATTTACATATGAAACAGACAAAGTGAAGCTGTTGATATAAGATAGATATTTTTACCTACTATACTAAACGTGAAATACAAAATTTACTCGGATGAAATTTATAACACATGTGGATTATAAAAACGAATGTAAAATGTCAAATTTCAATGTTTGAAGTAGTCGAAAAAATAAAAAATATTGTGGATAAATTTTAGGGATATGTGGGTATTTATTTTGGAGCTTGATTCTTTCTTTTCTTCTTTTCTCTCTCCTTTTTCTCTGCTTTCTGTCATTTCTCATTGCACATAATCTACTGTACTATTTATTTGTAACTGGTGACTTCAAATGTGGCAAGATCATGCACACCTGTTCTTCGACATTTTCAATGAATAATATTTTTTTTAATTATTAACAATGGTTCACTGAGCAGCCGTTGTTTTGACAACGAACGTTGTAAAAAGGCAGGAATTCCACAACAGCATGCTCTAATGCGCCATACTTCTCAGTACCTTCCTCCCACCCCGCCCAGAGCTCAGGACCGGATTCATAACCAAGTAGTTCACGTCGTTGTGGCATAAATATTCCTCCCGTCATCGGATCGACGAATACTCAGTAAGAACATTACTTTATCAACCATTAACCCTAGAAGTGGTAAAGTCGTAATTCACGGCACATTTACAAATTAAAAAAGAAGTGGCAGGTGGAGGCATCTGTCGTAAAAATCTGTCAATTTAGTGAACTTATTACTTCCGTAACTTTATTGCCATCTGGGGGAAAGCAACCAAACCTGTTCACTAAACTAGGGCATTTCTTATAGCCAAGTAAGCGCTTTCTACTCCTAAGCATGGTGGCTATATTGGTTTAAGCGCTACAATGACAAGTGTAATGTTTTAGCCATTCGGAAGTGCTAAGGTTTGAATTCCGACCATGAGCAATCCCAATAATTCCTCCTCGATTTTTCAAAACTTATGTTGTTTATTTTTTATCTAAAAACTGAGTATACTTTGTGGATGACCCTCGTATCTTAGTGGTTTTATATGGATTTACTTGGCTACTTACGTATGCAACGGCCACCGTTGACTGGGTTTCCGTGGTAACCTGGGACACATCTCTCACAATGCGGACCTTGTGTCAGGTTGGCACATGGTTGGTTACAAACACTGCTGTTGTTGGAACACGTGCTGTGACCATTACACTGGCATGCTGAAACAGTACAACAATGCTAAAGCTACTCAGCAACTATGAGTCCTCTCACTGAATATCATTATTTATCCCAGTAGGAGGTTGATAACCATTGCTCCTCCCCCGACGAGATTCTAGCTGATCTTTGTAAATTTGTAAGACACTAATATTGAGCATACAAAAAAGTTGTCACAACCAAAGATAACCTGGGCAGTGGCAGTGGTAGCTGTAATTCTAGTGAATACCATTCTTTCCCTTCCAGGGGAGATTTGTCCAGGAGTTCAAAGGTACTGCGTTAACAGGAGGACTATGTGTATCAGAGGTGGTTTGGACTCATGACCTAGCTGGAGACCCAAGGTCAAAGTCAAGTTGTTGGCATGACGGCCTACATTCCAACTTCACTACACTCCAATGTTCAGCCGAATGAGCTGTCCTCACCACCTGATCCATAATTTTTTTCTATCTCACTCCTATTACTAATCACCCACTTTAGACAATGAGAGTGCTCGCTTTCCGTCAGGAGGCTAGCACAATAAGCCTGTGCACCCATCTTTGCTGTGGTTTGAGTTACGATCACATCTCCAAAATCCCCAAGGCAAGGGCCTTGAGCCCAACCTAGTTTACTCAGTTTATCTATGTGCTTCCAAAAAGTCAATCAATGTTAAGTTACGATAAAAATGGAGGGCACAAATTCTAAACAAAAAATAACCTTTCACTAACATTTTTAATTAACTTGACTTAGCTTGGCCAAGAGGTAAGTGTAAGTGATAGCCACACAGCCAACTAAATGATGATTGCCATGTATGAAAGGCTCTCTTACTGAATTTCGCTAATTAAAATCTAGGGTCAAAACTGGGTACATTAAAAATAAGCTGTCACATTTTTTGGTAACCTATGTAAACAAACTTCCCTACCACCTTGGTTCCTTCTTGTCTTCTATCTGGGGTTGAGCTTTGGGGGGGATGTACCTCATACTGTCCACCCTGCCTAGGGGGAAGTATACTTTCTTGGCTTTTGTGTGGGGATGTGTATAGTGCACTCTCATACTAAAGATTGAGGGCATCCTAGAGTCGATCCTGGCCTAATTCAGTGACTTTGGCTTCACTTTAAGTCAGAGTGAGAATCTCCAATAATTATATAGATTATACAAATGGGCATTCTAATTTCCTATCCTTACAACTCCCTTCTTTCCTAAGGCTGTACAGTATTCCACAGGAAGACTTGCCCATTTGTTATTATTGGCAAAATCTAACATCTCTTAAAGCAAGTATTGGTGGGAGACTACAGTTGGAGACGTACTGGGACAGCAGGTGAAGAACCACTTGTCAGACGGGCAGGAGTGGGGAAGATGAGGGCCAGTGTTGCCACCGGGCAGACAGTCTCCCAGGCCTGTGCCGCTACCGTCATCGCACCACCCGCACTCAGGGTCGTCTCGACACTGGAAGCATGTTCGGAAGAAGTTGCACTGCGACCGTCCTGAAATACAAATACATAACTCAAAATAACTGGAATAAATGTTATTGTTTTATGTAATTTTTATTTTGATCAATTGATAATTTACAAAGAAAGCCGTGTTACAGTAGTAGTAAAACGCAGGCAGAGGAAAGACAGAGATTTTTGCTAGGGAAAAAAGGGAATAACAGGAGTTTGAGTTTGTTATCAATGTAATCATTGTGCTGTACATCAATAAAACTGTAAATATTTGACTTTTGTTATTGTATTAATTAAATTAATTTAAGTTGTATTAATTGTTAGAAATTGTAAAATTACTCAAAACTTGTGTCCTCGCCCACCACGTCTCAGAACAAATACCTGCAGTCGCTCGGCACCTGGCCTGGTGGGTGGTCCACTCCCGACACTGGCCATATGGGAAGCTAGCCGTGTACGCCGTCTTGTCCACACACCTCTCCTCGTTCTGACACCATATACACTCCTCGACAGTACAGTTGAGACAAGACGTCAGCTGAGCGCAGCTGCTAGGGCAGATCGTGGGCTCCTTTAACATAAAAAACAGAGTTATTTATGTACTAAAAAATTCATATCAGTTTATATATATTGTACTAAAGTGAAAGTACCAACAGTTTGTACCTCTGTGACCATGAAAATATATATTTATTAGTATTAAAACAACCTGATACAGGCATTGTGTAGAATCCATCTGCTACTGGACAACCCCTGAAGGAGAATAGTGTCTGAATAATTAAGTAAAATAATCATGAGCAACCACAACGAAAACAAGTCTTAAGGAAATTAATATGTACTGTTGTTACCTGTTGGTCTTCCAGAGTAAGGTTGGTGGCAGGCTTGCAGGGGCCCCCGTAGTGCCAGTGACACAGCGGATGGGCGGCACACGCCTGGCACGAATGTAGCTGGCTGCAGATGGCCTCTTGTGACACAGCTCCACACTCCTGCTCCGATGTTATCGGCTGTAACATAATCACATATTGTAACTTGAGGATTTGGTGTTGCAAACCTGAATTTCACGAGGCCCAGTAGATTTTTCAGCAACTGGCGGTTGCTATCAAGCATGGTGTACATGATTATTGATGTACTAGTTCTAAAATTACAGTATGAGTTCCACTGATGATGTCGAGAAACGTAAAAAATAAGAGGTGAGCTTGTATATAAAGCTTAATACATAATATACTTTTCAATCTGCAAAGTTTTTTTAATAGAATACTTTAAGACTACAAAATGAGTGATCTTCTCAAGTACAGTACGGATAAAAATTTTCTATTTTAACCTTCCAAGTGGTGAAAGACGCAACGTCTATCTATTTACGTCCGCTATTGGCAAAGAAGCGCGGCGTCTATTTATGTAAGCTCTTTTTGTAATCCAGTTTCCAGTAATAAATTGCTGCCATTGTAATCTGATTCTAGTACAGATGTAAAGAGAAACATACAATCTTTATTTTCATATAGTATTAGTTCTTATTGGCGTTGTTTATCACTGAGATTTTTTATTCTTAAGTCTTTGGAAATCACCGAGCAGTAGACCTACAATAGGCGAGCAGTAGGTCTGTTGGTTGGTTTGTTTCTCATAGTGTTTATGTTTTATGGGAGGGCTTCAACCTTTTTGAACACTACTGGAGGCCTCTCAGACCAGGAAGAAAGAGGAGAAATAAAGCTGGCTCAGGATTCCAGTAAATAACCAAAAAACCATGGGTACATAAAGTGTGAATAATGGTTGCTCTTTTTTTTGTAAGGACATTTGTATATAGACTTCTTTTTTCTGGAATCCTTATTAAATTTGGAAAATGATGGCTATTTTGAATTTTGATTTAAGTGACATATTGTGTGTGACAAGTACAATAAAACTTCAAAAAACTTATTTTTGGTCCAACATAAAAATGTGGAACTCCTGCTTTGGGTAAGTCAGATAGCTTAGTCATTACTACAATGTTATAAGGTTTATTTTTATATTCAACACGTTCGCGACGGAAGTGAAAATGCCAACTTTATTACTTGCCGGAACCAATATAAAAAATGACCAAAATGTGTACTAAGGATTTTTTAAATTTCGCTTTGTTTTGATGGAAAAAGTACTTTGTTATCATTGTTTTGTCCAAAATTATTTTTCATTATATTTTTATACACTTTTATTAAGTGTACCCAATATTTTTTTTTATGCCTCAAATGTATGCGAACGTACACCTGATCGGGTACACACTTACTAATGGTCTTCTGCTAGAGGCGGGAACACATTTCAGCTATATTTAGTGTGACTGTGTTGGTCATTAACGGCATTAGAAAACACAGCAAGTGTACCCTATTGGGCGCACTACGTCGCAAACATGTTAACATATAAAATAATTTCTATATTTTCTATGATTTTTTGCCCAGGACTGTATATTTGTTAAATTGACCTCACTTTTTGGAGAGTTTAATATCACCACTAGGAGGGTTAAAGGTTGTGTTGTTTAAAATGTTTTCATTCTTTTATTAAATAGTGTAATAACAAACAACTAAGATGGTTGAACACTAAATACAATAAATACATTATCACAGTGACAAACAATTAATGTCAATTGGATTTTAGTGACAACATTAGTACTGACCCTGACAGTGGTGTATCCGGGGGTGTTGGGGATGTGCTCCTTGCAGCGTTCCTCATGGGTGCAGGTGTTGGATGCAGGACACCAGCCACACATCAGCGAGGTGTGCACACACGACGTGCAGTCTCCCAGCGACTGACAGGTCAACAGCCCCGTGCGCACTGACTCTCTCCCCACCTCCGGACATTTGCTGGCAACACACACACACACTCAAACAGTGTTACCACCAATTAAGGAAAAAGTAAAGTAAAGTTCCGGGTATAGTTTCATAATTATGTCACATCATATCCGATTTAAATATAACCGTAAACATGTATGAAAATATTTTACAACTGTCAATGTTTTTACACATGTTTTTAAGATAGTCAAGAATTCAGGTATAAACTAAAACCAAACATTCACATCAACTATCAGAAATTCTTTTTTTTAACCTTATTTGATACTATAAAACAAGGTGGAAGTAACTAATACATTGATGATCTTGGACTGAAGTAATTATGATTAAGATGATGACCCATAACAACCAATTTTAATATTTAAAATAAACATTGAAATATACTCACATATAAGTCTACCTAATTCTCAGAGAGATAACCAACAGTTAATAACATCTAAGGTACCTACAGTTCAACGTAGGAACCAAACCAAAATTTTGTTTGAATTATGAACTGGTCTAATTATGAGGCTATACGTATGGATTCAATAGTGGTCCACACTATCCTGGTGTAGATCAACATCCGTTAATCCACACCAGGAAATATCACATTCTCCAGCCATCTCTTTAAATTTCCACAATTTTTGAGCTCCAAGTAGCTGGATTACAGGACGCTCCAGCGTCCCAGTAAAACAATTAAACAAGAAGTGATCATAAAATAGCTATACAGTATCTACAGACAAACCATGATTGGCTTTAAGTAAAGCGGCCAGATTTTTTTTGAAAATCAAATAAATAAGTACTCACATGATGAGAGGTTTAAGCTCATCAGAGATGTGGGTCGGCAGGGAGCTGAGGGGTACACAGCGGTTATGCTCCTTATGCCACACACACTTGACACCCACTGTAGCCTTGACACACTGCGCCGGGTTAGATAAGGCAGAGCACATGCCCGGAGTGTACCTGCACACATTCACAATCACTGTTTACACTTGATATTTGATATACAAAACAAACTTACCAGATACATACCAAACATATACATTTTTGTTGCCAGGTTTGTATCGTAAAAAGAATTCCTACTAATTTTCAGATTTCATTTTAATAGTTTTTATTAACTTTACTTTAATACTACGTTTATAATAGCCACAAAACCCAAACGTCTGTCTCTTAACAATTTTTTGGTAACAAGAATCAAAAATAGATTTTCATACCTTTTGATTTAAAAAATCAATACATTTTGATATTGATATCCCTAATAATAAAAAGTAATAAGTGAATCAAAATAATTAAATATTTCTAGAGCTGCGATGTTAGTGCATGCAGGAGCTTTTGTGTTCTCACTGGGATTATGTATACAATTTTTTATCGAACTACATGTCTTAACGCTATTCAAATCATTGATCCTAACACTTTGAAGGCTATAGTTTAAATTGACCAAGAATGGCAAATGTATAGATTATCATCAGTACCTCAACATGTCGTTTAACATCTGCCCATCAAATCCACCGTAGATGTAAAGGCTGTTCTCAAAGACAACGGCGGACTGGCCAAACCTGGCAAGGTCAGCGCGGAGCTCAGTGGGCACGGAGAGAGAGGACCATGAGTCACAGGTGACATCGTATGTGAGGAAGTCATGCGAGTAACACTTGGCTCCATGTGAGTGTGCAGTGTCGTTGTGGGTGTTACCCCCAAACACCAGCATGAGCCCATTGAGGAAGCTGGCTGTGTGTAGGAACCTGGCACTAGTAGCCGGTGTCAGCATCCTCCTGCAACCAGGTATCACTGATTAGATAGCTGCAGAACTATCAATGTCAGAGGTGACACTGCTGCATAACTATCAGTGTCAGCGGTGACACTGCTGCATAACTATCAGTGTCAGAGATAACATGGCTGCATAACTATCAGTGTCAGAAATGACACTGCTGCATAATTATCAGTGTCAGAGGTGACACAGCTACATAACTATCAGTGTCAGAAATGACACTGCTGCATAAATATCAGTGTCAGAGGTGACACTGCAGCAGCAGAACTATCAGTTTCTCAGGTGACACTACTGCAGAACTATCAGTGCAGCAATGTCATCTGACACTGCTGCATAACTATTAGTGTCATAGATGACATTGCTGCATAACTATCAGGTCAGAGATGACACTGCTGCATAACTATCCGGTCAGAGATAACACTGCCATATAACTATCAGTGTCAGTGATCACATTACTGTAGAACCATCTGTATTTAAAAATCACATAACTGTATAACTACTGTTCTAAAACAAAAACTAACAATGTTGCACAGCTTAACACTATCAGATCAGATTGGTGCAGAATCAGTCACTTGGCTCACCTGATATAAAATATTTAAAAAATTCATGAGATGTAGTGATAATTCCTGAGATAACAATACAGTATTACCAAGCAACTTCTAGGGACTCACCAGACGTGTGTAAAGGGCTCATAAGCGTACAGCGACTGGGATAGTGCCGGGGTGGCATTAGAGTCGTACACCAGTCCTCCGTAGATGTATATCCTCTGAGTGATAGGGTCCCAAGCTGCGCTGTGGCCGTAACCGCCTTTCACTGGGAACCCTGTCGTCTGCACGATACTCCACACCCGCGTACCTGGTGATATCAGACAGACTTCATGGATCTGGAAAGCTGACTAAATTCCATCTTACTGTACAATAAAAATAAGAGTAAAAAAAATATTTTACTAAGTGTCAGGTTTTTAATGTTTTATTGGTGTTTCTCTGACTTCATTAGTGAAAACATGTTGAAAATAAAACAATAAAAAATTATATTAGACAAACTGGATGACACAAGATAGCAGAAGAAGATTATGCCATCATTACCCAATACATCAAACCTCAGCTATAACTGCCCTTGAACTATTCTGAGTATATCCGGCATATTTGGTATAAAAACTTATCACAGAGATGTCATATTATTATTTGTGTCCGTGTTTCAAGGTTCAGTGAATATTTAAAATATAATTTGAAATACTGTAATGTTTTGCAAATAACTTCTCGTATATTTAAATATTTCATAGAAAAGCATATTGGACAAATCAAGAAAGCTTACCAAAGTGATATTCCTGCACAGTATTGAGATACCCATAGATAGGAGAGTGTCCAAAAATGACCACCATCCTTTCAGACTTCTTTTGCTTGTTTGTGACTAGAGTAGCTGTGTGCCCTGCAGAGTGCAGAGGACCTAAAACAGTCAATGTCAAAATATCCTTTATTGTGGTAATAACATATATTGGCTTGTGTCAATTTAACAGTTAATCTAAAATAGACTAATTACTTCATTCATTATTTCCATACAATGTTCACTGCAGAACCAATACTAGTGCTGTACTGTTACTAAAATAGTATGTATACTGGTATATATCAAAATATAGCAGTCCCATTCAAATGAAGGATTTCCTTATTCATTCTACCTTCCCTTCCCTGCTTCCTTGGAGATCATGGTACCCTGGTGTGTCATTGGTTTCCCCATGACGGAGGAATTACACACAGGGTATAATGTCGTACAGTACAACTTCGCTACCATGACCTTCAATCGCACGACTACCTTAATATTGAGTCTCAATTTTCAACCCCCATGAATTCCTTATAACAGTCAATGTTCATAATACATCTGAAGCACAAATACTTTTTCAATAAAAACCTGAATGGCACATATTTTGATAGTGGTAAACCTCTATAAAACCTCTTACCTGATGGCTGAACCTTTATAAAACCATTTCTTGTGTTGTCAGAAGTTCAGTTGATGCCTTGAAATGTGGTTCCAATAGTTTATTTTTTATCAACCGCCATTTACAAAGTACCCACTGGCTCTCCATGCCATAAATAAACTTTTGCACACACGAATAAAGATCTAATATGTTTTCCTATTGCCTAAGATCTCCAGTGCTGATATGCCAAACAGGAGGATTGATTTCAGTGTCAATGTCAACCTCTGAATCAGTCAGAAATTGTTCCTCATCAATTGTATTTTGGCGGCTGCCACTAAACAAAGAGAACACTTCCGAGTCATAGTCACTTTCACTTGAACACATGGGTCGTTTCCGTGAAGTAGAGGCCATTGTTAAAAAACAGTTATACTAGTATATTAAGTAACTAAAAGACACTATATACTCTTAAAACTAACGAATCATTACACATAGTCTAAAAACCAAACAGGTAGAAATAGCCAGTATCGTTTTACACGGTTAATTGGTAGAGTTCGGAACACATACGAAACACAGACAAAAATCTCTAGTCCGTCGCTGTGTGCTGCCAAGCACCAATTGACTTGAGTTGAGGCAGGGCGAGCACACACGGGTGCACACTCCGCGAGATGGCAAGGATCTAGACCACACATTGATGAGTGGTCCACAGCAAACGTGTTAAGAAAGAAACTATTTTCTATTCATATGTATTAATACCACCTTACTACATCAAAATTAACTTCCAACAAGGTAAGGTAAGAAAGGTGACGTACCACAGAGGTTGGTTGAGTTGGGTAGGCAAGGTTCCGCCTTGACTGTGATGTTTTCCCACGACTTGGCACTCACGTCAAACGCCCACAGCTCACGACACACTTCACCTCCAAACTTCACCCCTCCATACATGTAGATTTTATCCTAGAACACAGTCAGTATAGCTTAAAACAGATAGTCTCTCTATTCCTCTCTGCCTCGGCTATGGGGAAAAAATTAACCCTTTGAGGACCCCTTATAAGGTGGCACTCCTCGCGACCGCTTGTGTTTCAATAAACCACGCAAGCACCTTGTTAATTTAATCATGCAATTTGATGATAGTCTAAATAATTTTCAAAATTTAATTGGTTTAAAAAACTTTGTTGTACTCTTTTCTCTACAATTTTATTTAATCCCACAAATAGTTCAAATAACCTTAATTCGGGATATATTTTTGTTCAAATTATAAGACTGAACAATGTAGAAATCTAGTACGACCAGTAACAATCAGAGGTTGAACAAGTCGTTTTGTGCTAACTATAGTGCCTGAAAATGAAATTTAAATGTATAGTGAAATGAAATTTGTATGTGATTGTGATGGTATATGAGATATTAATAAATAAATATTCCTATTCCAATGAAACAACAATTTTATTATAAAACTATGTTCAAGTATCCACCATTTAGAAAAAAGTTACCAAAATTGACAGAGGCGTTTTCTTCCCTACTAAAATTAAGTCGTAATAAACGAGGCATTGGGTCTTTAAGAATCTGTCGTTGTTCACTCATTTTTATGTATTAAATACAAATAAATATGGGAGAAAGTCTAAATTTATGTTACAATAGTAGTGACATGGATTAAATGAAAACTTACTCCAAATAATACAGCAGAGTGACCATAACGAGGTTTTGGAATATTTCGGCTTTCGAGGTGTGGCGTCTCCCAAACATTTCCTGTAAATAATATTAAATGAATATTGCTATATTTTTATTTCTGTTATCTAAGCCTTTATTTCTGTTTCCAAATTTATAAACAAGTTAGACATTCAATTTTAGTGAACAAAATCTATCTTGTATTTGCATTGCCTATATTTATTTAAATGTTGAAGATAAGAAGAATTTTAATCATATAAATAAAAATTTCTTTTTTTTATAAGAGATGAATAGGAGGTGTCTATTAACCTATTGTCATTATTTGAATAACATATTATTAGAAAAATGCCTAACTAAGACCACAAAAAACTGTTTAATTAATATAATAATAAATATAAATTACAAATATGTGATGAGAACTTTTCATTTCCTTAAATTCAACCTTGAAAGTTTCTAAACAATTTTCTATAACATCCTGATATATAATATTGATACTACCATAGACATAGTTTTTGTAACAAAGTTTCAGATCATCAAATCTATGACACTCACCCTTCACTCACATTCACCTAAAAACACCCTCTGAGTGATTGGGTTGTAGTCTCACAAATATTAATAAGAATAGATAAATAGTACCACAGATAATAAGGCCTACACAAAGATTCCTACGTAGATTCCCACTGTAAGGACTGGTTTTAGTTTCTTTCTAGTGTGTCTTTCCACTTGGCCGATGTGATCTACCTACACCATCAGATGGCGCTTTTGTTGCTATAACATAACATGGCTAGCAGCCGACCTTGCTTCTAGTTCATAACCAAATCTGGAAGATAGCATTGTTATCGATCAGAAATGTCAAATATCGACGGCTCGAGCACACGCTAAGTGCTTGTGCTTATGACGCTCTGCTTGGAAACACCCCCAATATCGAGTGTGCGTTCTTCATGTTACACATTCATCGTTAGTAACACTTGCCGCATCCAGCAAGGTACTGCTGTTGCGTCTGATATTTTGAAGAAGCTTGAAATAAAATTCACATCTTAACTGTTATTTATATTTTTTTCCAAACCCAAATCTGATGATTTGGATCCAGATAAACCAGACTTAAATGTACTTATAATAAACAATGACATTGTTATACATATAGAATATTATAAAATCTGTGATGTCACCCACCGTTAAAGTCGTAAATATACATCATCTGAGAGCGGTTGTAGGACTCGCCACCAACAATGTACAATGAGTCTCTCCAAACAACAGCCGTGTGCGATGCTGAGCCGTCCGGTTGGAAGTCCTTCGGCTGTACCACTTCCCAGTAGCCAAATTCAGCTACCTGACTGCAGTCTTCTCCTGCAAACACCCACCACAGAGAAGTTTACAAACTGAATCCAACTGAAGTTAAACACATTTGCAATTCAACATCAGTGTCAGTTACCACCAACCTCTTCTTCATACATAAACTGACCTTAAGTTCAATGAAGTAAAAACATGGTATATGATGTAAAAATAATGAGAAGTTTATTTTAAAATTTTAATTAACTTTTATCTGAAGCCGTAAATGATCTTTTCTTAATCTCATTAATGGAGTGTGTACAGGTGAAGTTACAGAGGGTCAGCTATCATCATGACACACATAATTATGTAATATGCCACATATTTTGATATCACTACAATTGCATTTCCGTATAAGTTTTACCTTTATATTTCTCCTCACAATCACAGCGGTGCGCCTCACGGTTGCACACACCGTTGCTGTAGCTGCAGTTGTTGGGGCAGATCTCCTGGTCGCAAGCCTCACCCATCCACATGGCGTCACAGGTGCAGACACCGTCTAAACACACACCGTGGCCCGAGCAGTTCACGTTGGACTTGCTGCTGGGGCATGAGTTCAGTCTGCAAGGCAACAATCAGATCACGTCAATAAAGGTTGTGAATTGCTGTTTAAGAAGCACAGAAGTTCAGCCACTGAGACCCTTGCACCTGGTTGGGTAGCTCAGTGGCTAAGTTCTTATATATTGCCACAATTCATTTCAAACCTAGTTGACATTTGTAGTCAAAATATCAATTATTTACTTATTTAGTACTGCCATTGTGTAGTATTGCTATAGTATTTTGTAGTATAGCATTGCTATTCTCTATAAAAAATTTTTACAAATTGCCATTGGTGTTTATAATATACAAAAAACATAATCAGATAAGACTGTTCATTTGACCATCCAATATACTGAACTGAAAGCAATAGACCATGGTCCCAAATTTGATATTTTGTACTTTAAACTCATACTCTCTTACATTAAAGAAAAGTTACAGAATATGTTACATATCTTCATATAATCTCCTACTCAACCTTGAATATTTGCTGAGTAATAGTATGTTTGTTGAAAGAAAAATACATTAATATCATAGTTTATCAACAATATTATAATACAATAATAATTTTTTAATTGCCACAAACTTTCTTTATACAGTGCAACTTGGTTATTGCGGCCTCAGCCGTAACATCAACTCGGATATAACGTAATTTATTTTTAGGTCCCGCCAAACTATAGGTATTTACATAGGTAAAACCTCGGATGTATCATCAGTAAATTCTAAAACCTCGTATATAACGTCAAGAAAATCGGGCCGTGATGAAGGCAACATATAGCTAAAGAGAGAAGTTCGGTCGGTGGTGCAACGTGAGGGCCGCGGATATTGTTTAGCTAGATACCCCATTATATTTTTAGAAACAGCATTTTATTGCTGTCTTACCACTAACCATACCAACCCCCTCCCACTACCCTATATCCGCTGTTGCCGTCATCAAGGCCAGTGTCAGTGACTCACGACGCGTCAAAGCACTGTGGTACCGTACTTATGTATCTACAGTTCGTGCAGCTATCGATAGTTCAGTGTACGTCTTTTACAGTTTGTTTTTCATTATTTTAATTAACAAATACAGTATTGAAAAATAATGGAGAGTGTTACGAGGAAGGTTTTGCCGATTAAAGAAAAAGTGTGAGTTATAGGAGCGTGTGAGGAGGGACGTAAGATAGCAGACGTGTGTTCGGACTTGTTTTTTAAAATCAAGCCAACAGTTGAATTCACCAAGCCGAACTTCATTGCGATATTTTTAAACTCATTTTTTTTATAGAGTAAGTAGTTCGGTCAGTCATAAACATAAACTTGTGTATGTAGGCCTATATCAAAATTACCTTCATTAAATGTCTTAATTTCATGTAAAAAATGTGTTTCCCTATTTTTCCTCGGTTTTAAATTAAAATTATCACTCGGATATAGCGTCATTAATTGTGTGGTCCCTTCAATGACTTTATAACCAAGTTCCACTGTATATACAAAAAACCCAATTAGATAGGATTGTCCATTTGACCATCCAATATATTGAACTAAAAGCAATAGACCATGGTCCAATATTTGATATTTTGTACTTAACACTCATACTCCCTCATACATTAAAGAAAATTTACAGAATATGTTACATATCTTCATATAATTTCCTACTCAACCTTGAATCTTTGCTGAATTATAGTATGTTTTTTGAAAGAAAAATAAATCAATATAGTTTATCAACAATATTATAACACAATAATAATTTTCTAATTGCCACAAACTTTCTTTATAGCACTAATAGCATTTATAGTATTCACTATTCAATTGGATATTTGATTCAGTAAGTTTCAATATCATATAACATCTGGAATAAATACAAAGCTAACCATTTAGTTACTGACCTGTATGAAATATTGAAACCAGTCATGTTATAAGCAACATCACTGTAGAAGTGAAGCAGAGCCGAGCCAGAGTGAGCCACCACCTCGGGTATCCTACGGATGGCATACGCATCCTTGTACATGAGCCCGCTGCAAAAAAACTCACAATTAGGCCTGAAACTAAACAGTCCCTAAAAATAAAATTAAAAAACGATTGTAATGTGAAACCTAAATACATCACATATTTACACAAACTATGATTAACCCATTGGCCACAATAGACGGGCACTGCCCGTCACGGGATCTCCTTCGCGTAACTACGGATGAAAGGCGGTTTCCGTCAACGACTTAACTATTGATTTATTCTTGTATTTAAATATATTTCTTATGTTTATAAATATTTATATTTAAAATATAGCATCGCTATATTTTGACTCTCGATTGTTTTTATATCGTTCTTTGTTTTCGAGTTTACGGTTTGTTTGTTAACATTGTCCTGCAGTTTGACAACAATGGTCATTTCACAGCAATACATTCCTTGTTTCTGACGATAACCTAATTTTATAACGAAGAATAACGGTTATAATGAAGAATAACCTAAAAGTAGGCCTAACCTTCAACAGTCGAACTGGACATCAAGTGATAACAGTTACAGAACAAAAAAGTTTTTTAGGGCTATATAGTGTAAATAGGCAGTGAACAATTTAAATATGTGTAATACCAAATTATAAAACATTCAACTAGATATATTGGGAGTAAATATTCATATTCTGTGTGTTTATTGAGTATTAAGCTTAAATCCTGATAAATGCTCATATAACTCAGTACCATCTTCAAAATGTAAATTTCAGTAGCCGGGTTCATCCTAAATCTCTACAAATTTGGTTTATTCTTTTATATCTTTTTTGTATTTTGAATTTTTTTTATTATATATGTATTTATTTTATTAAATATATTTTTTATTTGTTTTTTTTTTTTTTTTTTTAATTTATATTATAATTTAATTTTTTGATATAGTTATCAATTTTTCAAAGATTTTATTTAAATATAAAATAAAAATATTTATAATTTAAACATAAACTATAAATCAGTTATTAAATAAAATTATAAAATTATATTATATATATACATGATATAATAAATAATCATTTAATTATTATAAATAAATTAATAAATATTATAATAAATTGTAATATATTTTTATAATTTTTTATTATTAGCTAAATAATAAACTCATATAAATTGACAAAATATAATTCTTTCAAATACAATATTAATATTTTAAATTCTCTACAAATTATTTACCGATTACTTCTTTCATTTATTATACATACATAGTATCCAAAAACTTAATTTACATCTTATAAGAACACTTGTGTGCCATCTCAAATCAACCACTGTCACCAAGCTATTAAACATTGTTTATTAACAGCTGTTTGGATTTGGTTTGTTTACATTTGAATCTTCATAACCCCAACATAAAGATTTTAGATTTTAAACTTAATTTTACAAGTAATAATTTTTCGAGACATAATTCCAATCTAGAACTTATTTTTTACTAAAAAATTAGTTACTTCCAAAATTTAAGGCAATTCTATAAAGTTGTTTATGCAAATATACAATATATATATTTATACGCTCGCTTGCTCATACTCGTACATAATACTTTGTATCTAGGATAAAATTATAGTTCATAGCATTAAGGCAATTAATACTATTTCAATTGTCAACCTATTCAATTTGAATGATTACTTAAACTGAATCCTATAATCTACTAACTGCGGATTCTTGTGTTCTGTGTCAGCAACTAATTTTTACTGCCATAGATAAAATAGTCTGATATTAATTTGACAACAGAATAGTAAATGTATGTTTTTGTTAAAGGTGATTTTTAAAATTTTTTCATCCCTCCAGTGGTTCACTATTTTACCCCTGAGAGTTCACCGTTTTTTGACTGTTTTGCAGTTTCCAAAAAAAATCATAAAAAATATAATCGCTATAGAAATGGTAGCTATTACTTGTCAGATATATGATCATATGACCTGCAGCCTAACGACAAACAATATGAAGGAGGTGAAACATGTCGGGTCAAAGAGGATGAAGGAGTTGCTCTTATTAGTATGCTAAGTGAGTGCCAAGGTCGATGCCATGATTTGTAATCATTCCAACACCTAATGAAGGCTCAATCATAGCGTTACACCACCCTCCTCACATATATTTTGCAATGTGAACAGACTGCTACAGACACAACCGTTTAGTTGGGATCTGCTCTACTAAAGCTGTGCGAGCACTAATACTATTTTATGCCTTAATATTTTGAATACAAACATTTCTACACACAATTGTAATGGAATAAACTTGTATGCATTTAACTTTTTAAATAATGCAGTTTTTAACTGTAAAAAAATGTTTGTTCATTAGTGTGGATGTCATGACAAGACCTAGGACCATTTTTTCTGTTTTATTATTTTGGTTGGAATCAGCTTGAAGAAAAATGTTTGTATTTACTTCCCTGTGGGAAATAGGTTAGATCATGGATATGTCTAAAGGGGATGTTTTAAGTTCAACTAAACAGCTGTTCTTATTCGTTTATATTTAAAATTCAATACAATAGTTATGGTAGTTTCTATAGAAATCTGTTACATGTTTTCCATCTTAAAAATCACCAACACCCCCTACCCCCAAGAGCTAAGACATATCTATGTCCAAACAACGACTTCAGTATTTTAATCTTGCCTCATGTCAATCGGTTACTGAGATATTGAAATTGGTTAATACAGTAACAATGTACCTACTGTGTTGACTAGTATATGTAGCCCCAATTGTGATCAAACTTGTTTAGCTGTTTTCTCTAACTTACTAACTTTGTATAGATAAACCTTTTTTATCTATACAAAGAATGAATGTTACTGTGGTAACATTCAAAACTAGGGGAAAGTTTTATTCCTATCCCGTCTAATATATTTTGCTTTCAAAAATTCAGTAACTGTAAATTAAAAAGAGAAACTTAAAACTTATTGTAAAAAGTTAAAAATACAAACATACAAATATGTTTTACAAGAACAAAAAAGAATTTTTAGTTTTGTTTGGCAAATGAAGTAAAACTACTTTAATTTAATCTTTAAGCTGAAATTTTTACAATCAGTTTTGAGAATCTATTGTACAACATTTTGAAAACTTGATAAGCATGATTTTATAATAGGTTATCAAGATAAATTGAGTTTTTTTGCCTCTTTATGTTCTAGCCTCTAAGTATTAAAATTTGGATTATTTTGGCTTCCTACAATAATAACTGTGAAACTGTATAAACCATAAAATTGTTTAACATGGGCTAAAGTTGTTGAAATCGCAGATTCGATATTAGGGTTTAAATAAGGTCAAAACCAGTATCAAATTTGTGATACATCAATAATAATGATAATGTTGTCACAGGAGAGGTAAACATTATTATGCGGACATGAGCTGTCAGAAGCAGTGAACCAATATTAATTCTACCTACATAGATAATCTGCAATTATCTATCTATTAGTCATGGCTTATAATAAAAATGTTATAACATAGTATAATGAAAAACAATGACAAGCCATTATTATAATTATTTTTTTGTTGATATAATAAATAATTTAAATGATATCAGCAAATTTATCAATAATGTATAAAATATTATATGTATGATTTATCAATAATTAAAATATTGAGTTATTTTGCCTTATTCTCATAAAATTAACAAAGGAAAAGTATTGGTTTGGTGTAACACTGAAATAACAAAATACAATTTTTATATTTAATTGTCAAATACATAACCATATAAATTTTTATCAAAATAAAACATGGAAAAAGAGTATGCATTTTAGTGACATGTTGAAGCTGAAATTAATTTCTACATAAACCACTGAATGCCAATTATAATTATCAACATCTTAATAAATAAAAATTACTACATAATGAAACATGAAAAATGCAAGCTGCATTATATATACATATATGATTTTATAAATGATATAATTAAATAAAAGTATATACAAGTATATAAAAAATATTGATGATAGTGAAAATAAATTTATCATCCTTGTAACACAAAAAACAACGTATTTTTGAGTTTTTTAACGCAAAATAAAAGAGAAAACTTGAAAACAAAGGCTACTAAATCGTTTCAACAATAAACTACAGAGACACTGAATAAAATTATAATTTCAGTAGGATGTAAAATACAGTGGCAGTAGGTGGAGGTTTATGGACAAGTCTGTGTTACTATATGTTATAAGTGAACGAGGAGATTCAAGCAAAACTGGCAAGCCGAGCCGACACATGGCCAGAGAGTTGAATTATGAAACCCCTCAAATCTAGTCACTTTGACACTGAGCCTTTGACAGACAACAATCTGGCACAGCACAGGTGGACTTGTTTTGTTCGGATTTTGTATTGGTCAATAAGTTTGAAAACCATTAGTGTATAGTGGGATAGAAAATACATCAGATGTATTATATAATCCAAAGAAAGTTCAGTATGATCAAACTGAGCATGTTTTGTCGAGTTTCAATCGTTACCCTAAGAAATCCTTCAAAGGTATGCTTCAAAATCAGCTACAGAATGTGTAGCAGCAATTCCCAGTAAGATTCAGATTGACTGGCATATAAGAATATAAATAGTAGTTTTGTAAAATTTAAAATTTTTAAACTTTAGGTTGATTGGGCTATTATAAATTGAAATGGATCAAATTTGTAAAGCACAGGTATACAGTTACAAATGTAGCCACCTGTTGTCACATGACAATAAAAATGTTAGGACATAATCCAATTATTCATATTTCACAACACTTCCAAGACGTGCTTCTAATTTGAAATTTCTCACGTTTTATCTTTTCAGTTTCAGTATGAGCGTAAAAAGCTTAAACAAACCATCATCCTAGTGATAAATAAATAAATTTATATATATATATATATATATACACATGTTCTCTGTGTACCTATATAGTTTTTTTTTCAAATGAGGAAAATAAGCAAAACCCTATATATAAGTTTATATTGATTCCATATTTACCAAATGAAGCTAGCAAAAGTAAAAGGCTTACCTAAATACAGCAAGAAGGGGGGAATGTACAGAATCACCATCAAATACGTATAAATGGTCCCAACCGCATTCGGTAGCAAACTCCTCAATGTGCAAGCGGATGGAGGCGTTGTACGGTTTAGCATCCACCAGCCAGCTGCACTTGACGTCGATGGAGTAGTTACCTGCTCCGTCATGGATGTGCCCTGAGAGCTGTGACAGTCTGCAAACATCAGCATGTTTACTGTCACTGGCTTTATTACCAACAATTAAAACTATACTGCATTAACAGAAAAGAAAAATACCAACTTAATTCGTCTGTATTTTCAATTGGTAGGATTCACCAAGCCAAAGCCAGTGGGCGAGTAGTTTGGGGAGGTTATATTCCTATTATTAACCCTTTAGTCATGAAAGCAATCGCTTAATTTTGAATCCAATATATTACATTTCGGAAAAATAAAAATATGCATTGGGTAAGATAGAGCAAGCTGCTCCTCCTCATCTGATTCAAATTTAAACACCATTTGAGAACTTGTAAGACAACCAGCATCTCGATTAAAGACATAGCCACAGCCCTCGTGAAATTTATAGGCCTAATTCATGAACACTCTATGGGGCAGTACGCAGACCTCAAAGACTGTGAATAAGAATCCACTCTGCACTACCAGATGGATAGATGTATACACATACATATTGATGTTAACACATCACCCTATAAGAGTTTGAGTCTGACTTGATCAACCTCAGACAGGAGTCAAGACAAAACCAAGTTATATAAGAGGATATTGCTCTAAATATATTGTGACCTATACAGATAATTTGGATTTCTCCACGGCATGGTTGATCACAGTACTGATGAAAAAATAATATAAGATTTGCAGTAAGACTGTCCTTTCACAGGTTATATGACTCAATGTTAGGAAAAATGTTAATTATTATGACTATTATAATAATATTAGCCTATATAGGACTAGGGCCTAGTATAATTTTTGGATATTATTTTAATCAATGATCAATTTAAGCAAATTAATCTTATACTATCAAACAAGCACTGTCCTGGCAATTATTTGTCTGTCCAAGTATTTATGGTTTTTTTTGCATAATACATCACAGTATATGGCGGAGCAGGTCTCAAGGCTGGGAAAAATGTGGTTTTCGTCCATCAGCCCTTCCAAGAGTCCATGTTATCAATAAGAACCCTTTTCTACCTGCAGTTAGCCAAAACAACTGATTCTGCTTGTCTTTATTTTTATGTTAGTTTGAAAGAAACGATTTTAAGAATCTAGTAATGTTTATTTTGGTTTAATTGTAAAGAAAACTCTATGAAGAATAGTTAAATTTAGTGTGGTTAATTTTGAAGTAAGTTTTTTAGTGTTAATATTTATGAAAGTAATATTATTTAGGATTAAAATTGGAAATTGCAGCAGACCTCCGAAAAAAAAGGTACCTATTCAGAATCTGCTAGGGAGAAGACCTACAAAAAATCGTTAGGAAACTAATCCAATCCCAACACCTCAGAACCACGGCCAAGCCAAGCAAGAATAAGTGTAGCGGAAATCTTATGGCCCAGGTAAATGTTGAAGAACGAGTCGATCATTTAGAGGATTGGCAACAAAAAGCTGTCAGATGTTTGGAAGAAACATTTGCAATTCTTCAAAGCTACAAAACCAAGTCCCCATCTCAGCGGATGTTGAATACTCATGAATGGGATTTGAGGTCGCATGAATATGTTCTTTATTATATTACAAACATTTAACAGTCAGAACGGAACTACTTCTCTTTTTCTATTCATAATGGTATACACCTTCATCTTGTTAAGTTCTACACCTATACTAAATATATGTTAAAACATACTAGTTTAAAATGTTCTCATGGTAGCAACCCTACTCGCTCATTTATTGTCGACAAAAATAACTACACTGGCGTAGACTTATGTTTCTTCTGAGTTTTCTCATCGTATTGGAAGAATATCTGAGGAGCCTATTTACAAGGCACTCACGGATTTTCAACTTAAAGTTCTTTGTGATGGAAAGCTACATTATTGTATATTTAAATACAGTTAGGCAAGGTTTTTTAACAAAGATGATTTGTCTGGCGGTGGTTGTTTAATTTGTTTCTTACTAGAACCTACTGTAGAACCTACCATAGTCATTGCGGAATAAATATTACTCTACTATTTCGTAATTATGCTATTAGTTAACTTTTGTATTCACAAAAGGTCGACCTTTGGTAAGGTACCAATGATGTAAAATATTGAAGATTTCCAATTAGAATGAATGAGTGGATATAGTCTATAAATGAGAGAAAGCTAATTGAAGTAGGTAGCCAAAAGGGTACCGCAGTAGGCTTTAGTAAGCCTTTAATCCTTTTGTGGTTCAAGTTAATTAGTTTCTTTCTTTTGGTAAAATGTGAACCAATATGTCAGCCAATAGACTAACTATTTAACACACAACAACGGAAATATAAGCAATAAGACTTTTATGTCTTTGGGCCTATAAGCCATGGGAAAAAAGCTTTGATTCCAACAGAGAGGAAGGAGGTGTATGGAGCAATAATGCATAGGCTAAATATTACAGATGCTACAATTTGTATGACTAAGGAATAATATAATTAAAATTCAGTCGATTAATTTTAGACCAAATAAGGTAAGTAAATAAGACCTGTTATTACACAAAATTGGAAAGAAATAACTAAATGAATTCTAAAAGTGACTATATTTTTTCATCCAACAATATAACATCACTACAAATAAGTAAAAGTTCCTTAGTCTAGCCTACCAATCAATCTAGCCTACCATAGGTGGGTTAGCCTGGGGCCTACTTTTAATCCTAGAGAAAGTTCGGTTTTAGTACTCAGTAATTGGGTTGATATCCACAATTAAGCATAGGATACATTTACACTGTACAAAAAACGGTTTTGAAACTTTGCGAACTATATGCAAAAAATTAAACTTACCTTACTTTACCCCCACAAAATTGACAAGAAGGCCCTTGCCACCCATCAAAACAAACACAGGTCCCATTAACACATTCACCATTCACACAATGTACGTCACTACACTTTGCACTGCACATAACATTTAATGCCGTAGAATAAAAAATAACAAGTAAAATGAAAATTTGTTCAATTTTACATTTTCGTCGATATTTTGATTTAAATAAGAATAGTAACAACTGCAGATTATCTGCCATGTCGTCTGAACCATTTCCGCGATGGTACTGGGAGATGACGTCACGAACTATCTAGATAACAGTAAGGCCTCCATCTGGAACAAGATCAAAGAAACACAAAATTTCCCTTCTTCTTTTTCCCGTTTTAAAGTTTAGATCATTGAGCCTATCATACTGTAAGAACTTCATATAGTGTTTGAGTTTGAATCACTACTTATTTTAATCCTATATATAACTTGCTCTTAAACAATTAATAAATTTATTGTTCAAAATTGAAATCTTCTAATTTTTCTTCAACAGCTCACTGATAAACATTTTCTCATTGATAATAGTGTATTATTTCCAGAAAGTATACTCATTTTATATCTATATCTATACTTACACTCACCCACTCTCATATTTTAGGATGAATAAGGCCACAGATAACTAAAGGACAAATATTCTACCTCTACAATATAAGTGAATCATGAGTGTTATGAATTGGTAAGAAAGCATCTTGTAATAGTTATTTGTTGAGTGCTTCTAAAACGCTCATCGCATAGATAAAAATAAGGCTTCACATAATTGGTAATTGGTTTTCTTTGGTTTAACAATAAATATATAATTAATGAATAACATTTTTTTTAATTGGTACCTGGCACGACCCTTCAATCCACCAGCTTGCCCACCCTTCGTCATCACGAGACACATAAATTAATTCATAATAATACACTTTGAATGTTGCCTGTATCAATTTATGCCTGAAGCCAAACGGATTGTTAATGGACTTACGTCTGCCTGTCTTCATAGTCAAAGCGATGGATATTGGATATATTTTGTGTGGAATTTGGTACAGGGGTACACATTTGAAATATATCTTAACACATTTTTTAGTACTGTATTTGATTTCCTTGGGGTATTTTTCCCCTTAAAGACTAAAAAAATAAACATTGTATAAAACAAACATTTTTAAAATTTCAAAAATACTACCTACTACAATAAGGACTACCACTTACCTAACATGTCATAAGGACGCACGCTGATGCAAGGGTTTCGTAAATCTTCCACTGTAGTTTTTGTTTTCAACCAATTTTTAATATCTTTAAGTTATTTTATTTGTAAAAATGTTTACTTACCCATCATATATTTTTAAATTCTGATATTGTTTCAAATCCATTAACAGGTGATTTGTAAAAATTTGTATATGAATTTTAATTTCAGTCATTTTTAACATGAAACAACTTTTTCTGTATAGCTCTGTATAAATAAAAAGTCTGTGTAGCTAAATCAGAATCTTAGTGATAAAAACATGCTTCCCTCTTAAAAAAAGTTAACGTTTTCCTAAAAATTCACTTATACAAAACTTCTCCACTATTTTTAGAAATGTAACACAAAATAAATTGTTCGTAAAAAACATTATTTTAAAAACCTGTATTCATTTTAAGGATTCAATTTTCCAAAGTCACACTATAAACTGGGAGATGGAGGCAGAACATCATGTTATTTTGTTAATAAAACTAATAGGATGTTTTTTTACATTATATTATTTTCAATGCCAAACAGAGAAACATTGTAATAAACAAATAAGTTAGGAAAAAGACAAATAAAATTGCCCTTTTTCAAAACGTTTAACCAACATATTTCACTCATAAATGTGTAGGCTAAATTATACTTACAAATTATTAAGTTATTATAAATTTCCAGTTACTTTTATGGTTTAAATAATATTTTAATAATATATCATAGAATAAGTGAAATTGTTTTTGAATTTATATTTTATATCAGTAGGTTACATTATTAGTCTTAAACTGGATTGGTGAAATGCAGTTACATTATGAAACATCTAACTATTGTAAAGTAAAAATCAATTACAGTAGGCCTAACTACAGTTATGGATAGTTATCGATGTTAGTTCATCACCCAAATACCTATCAATCACATACAAATAACTTTTAGTGTGGTTTGTCCGTAAAAACATGCAAAAACAACAAGAAAAAAGGCGCGTCCATAGTGAGAGATAGTGCTATTAGTGGGTAATTTTTACATAATTTTTTTCACATAATGTCACATTTTTTTACATATGTCCTCGTATGCCACATGTGGGTGGGAGGGACGAACTTCCGCCGGCTCGTTTTCCAGCGTTGAGTTGGAGTTCTATGTTTATCGTTCTACAATACATTTTTTCTTCAAATTGATTTGAATAATACGGTAATTAAATACTGTATAGCTTACCATTATTTAAAATAACATTTAACAAATACTAGCGTACCTGGCGCACGAAATCGTGCGCTGTAAAGGAAACAATCTGTCCACCAATAACTATGTTTAGAAACTAAGTTTAGATTTTCCCAACAGATTTTCATTTTGGTTATGTTTTGGTTTTATGCAAACAAAAACCGGTGTTTTATTGCCAGCTGTACGATAATGTCTTCACTAAACAAAAAAGAAAGAACCATGTTTAACTGTCAGATTTTATTAGTTTATTTAACCACTTCCTTAAATAAACAGCTGATTTCTCGATCGTCGGTGTTTACCTCCATATTAAGTTTATAGGGGAAATCGCGAATTTGACCCAATTATTTTCCATGACCACGGTGAATTTTCAAAATTTTTTTAATTGATGGCAAAACTACATGCTAAGACCTTTATAACGACACCTTGGACATGGTGATTGGTAGCACCACCGCTCCAAAACAATTATCACAAAAATAGGCCTAGTGTATTAAATATATAATCACAAAAATAGGCCTAGTGTATTAAATATATAAGATAACGTAAAAATATAGTCATTAAATGGCATTCAGGCACCCTCTTACTATAAGTTGAACAATTTTGGAGGGATTCATCCCAGGGGTAATCAATTAACTAGAAAAAAACCCCGAGATGTCAAAATGACACTTTCAACAAAATTCACAAAAATCGTACCATTGGTGTGGTTTCTTGTTCGTTACACAGACAGATTGACAGACAGACTTCAGTCCAAAAAACACTTTTTTTATTCGGGGAGCCTCAAAACGGATATTTTCATTCCAAATTCAAATTCGGAATCATTTCGGTTAGCTTTGTATTATTGTGAATGTAATTTTAATTTATAAAGTAAAGCAAAAACTCAATCAAATAAAATATTAGCTGAGTAATTGTGACAGATCCTTTCATCAATCATTTTGTCAATTAATATGAAATGACGTATTGCCTCGACGGAGAATAAACAAACCTGAAATATGCCTCATGAAGTCTATTAACAAAGGATTTAAATTATTAAAACTTACTCCTTGAATATACGTTTTGGATTTTCACTTTGGCAGTAAAGTATTTCATTACAGAATAATAAAAAAAACTCTTATGTGAAGCTTTTTATATTTTCAAATGAATAATGTTTATATTTTGACATGGATATGTCTTAGCTCTGGGAGGGGGGGTTTTGGCGATTTTTTAAGATGGAAAACATGTAACAGGTTTCCATAGAAACTAGCAAAGCAATTGTATTGAATTTTTAATATAAAAGAATAAGAACAGCTGTTTAGATAAACTGAAACCATTCCCTTTAGACATATTCATTATCTAACCTATTTCCCACAGGGAAATAAATACTGTACAAACATTTTTTCCTTAGACCTTAATAAAATAACATATTAGCAAATATTAACGAATGACCACATTTAATATACACTATTTTTTTATAATTTCTGTAGGGTTAGAAACATACGGATATATCTACAAGAGTAAAATAGGAATACAATTAATATTCAGTATAACAGCTAAGCATTTTTACTTCTCCGACCTAAACACGGAGAAAGTGATAGTACCGCCAAAGATTTAGAATTTGACTTTTCAGTGAGTATGTCCATTTTTTGGGCTCTCTTGAACCCCAAAAAGTGGTTTTCGAAGTGAGGTCTGTGTGTGTGTTTCAATAAAAACTATTTAGATTAAAATTTCATGGTTTATAGTGCTTGGGGTCCCAAATAAAATTACACCACCCGTATTTGTGTAAAAACAATGAATCATCAATTCTGATAATCTTTTAAATGTCAAAAATCTGTTTTTTTTAATTTTCTGGAAAAATGGATGAATTAAAAAATTACTTTGATTATCTCTGTAAAAATCGAATACAAATTTTAACAATAAGTCTTTTGAGCCTACGACGAACGGCCTCAGTTTAATTTACTTAAGGAGAATACTAAAAAATAAATTTTTTCTTTATTTTGCATGAAACTTGGTATGCAGTGTAAGGTCACACTGCTTAATAAAACCCATGCAAAAATCTTTATTACCTCAATTAGTTAAACGATTTTAAAACATTTTCAACTTGTATTGAGAGTGTTTCTCAAAGAAACTAGACCACTATTTCGTGAGTGATAGATTTGTTATGCTATTTGAATATGACGTGATAGTTTATAAAGGTATGTATTGTTTTGACTACTTTTAGAGAGAAAATATTGTGACAGTTAACTGATACCGCTTATTTACTTTTTGAGTATTCTTAAAAGAATTAGAATAGTTCGTAGGGGTTTACTATCACGAGTATATATTTTTCTTGATGACCCGAAGTTAAAAACCCGTCGATTTCAGTGATTTGAAATGTTCAAAATCACTGTTTTCACTAAATCATTATTTTTATTGATATTATTGGAACGGTATGTTAGATTAGATTAGATCATTGAAATGACAACCATACTACAATGTAGGCATTTTAAGCCAAGTATGAATGAGGATTGAGTGTAGGATGATTGTGGCGCGATCTTGTAGTCTTGTTACTGACTAAGGCTATGTTCCTTAGACAGGACCTACAGTTTAACGTGGAATCCGAACCACGGCCTCTGAATTATGAATTGGTCTAATTATGAGGATAGGCTTTGCGGATTAACGTAGTATTCAATAGTGCGGACGTTAATCCACACCGACCATCTCTCACAAGTATCCACAATTCGTGACCTCCAAGTAGCTGGATTACAGGACGTCGCCACCGTCCCAGTCCATGTTTTGACTAATAGAAAAGCAATGAGTACTCAACATACTAAACGATAAAACTCTGAATTTTATAGCGAACAGTGTCTTATGATGTGGATAAGGCTAAAGTGTTGAGACCAATATATATTTAATGTTCATTACTTATGATTACTTTGTATATATTCATATTGTTGGATATAAAAATCTCTAAAAATAAAATTAAATGTATATCTGTCTGTATGTATGTCCTTTATGCGTTGCCAAACTACTCATCCGATCGCCATGAAATTTTAGGAAGTTGCTCTATATGTATCCAGGAAGGTTTTAGTGAAAAACTATTTTCTAAAACCCCATAAGTTTCCATTTTATGGCGTTTTAAATTTCCAATGTTAACCTTATGGAGAGTAAGTTTGTTTACAAATTGTCTACAATGAAAACATTTGATTTCTTAGCTACAGCTGATTGGTTTACTTTCCATTAGCAATATGTTTACTATATGATCTGATTTCATTAATGTTAAATATGAATAAATGTGTATTTAAAAAATGAACAGCTTTATTCAATTAATAGTTTACAGGTTTCCAGGGGGATTAGAATTTTTATTTTCGCTCTGAATAAAGTCACGTGTTTATATGAAATTACAATGCTATTTATTACGTTTTATTATAATATTCCTGTTGTATATTTTTATAAAAGCCGTATTACAGTTAGGTTTCGTTTGGGTTTGGATTGGATTTGAAAATTGTGAATTAATCCACTCAGATTTATTTGTTTTATGGGAATGATATTTATATGTTTTATCGTTTCAGTATTGTTATTCACTATGCCGCGACCCAGAATATATAACCTTTCACAATGAAGCCGTATTGCTATTCGACTTCAGAACATGGCCAATCTTAAAGTTAACATGTGTTTACTGAGAGGCGTTACGAAGTTCGCCGGGTCAGCTAGTTCTCTATAAATGTTTAGAACATTACTATTCTAAGGTTCAAACTGTTTGCACTTTTCTGGTTCAAACTGAGCCTTTTAGACGTCAGCCACTGCCATAAAAGGTATCGTTTATACTCATAGAAAATAAATTTGTAAAAAGTTACAAGAGCTTTTTTTGATACAACCAAAGTCTCGACGTGACAAGACGAGGTATCAATCAGACGTGAGGTCTGACAGCTGAGTATTTCCCCGGGGTCGAAGCCTGAAGTCCCAATTTTCCGCTCCGACGAATTTCGTCTTTCCTAGCACTGTATTGTGACGTCACTGTTACCAAATAAATCGAATACAAGTTTAGAGCGAGATAGATTACATTTGAAACCTCACATTCAATAATTTTTCCAATTATAATTAGCTCATAAATATAAATAAAATTAGAGTGTTGTTTGTATATTACATGGAATTATAATATTTTTCTGTATTTCTATTACGCTAAACAATATCTTTTTAATAACGCCTCTCCGTTAAAACGAGGCATCAGGCACCCACGGATATGAAACTTATTTTCGCTATTTTACACTTTTTTGAGAAGAGTTTTTATGTACTTTATACTTTTAACTGAAATGGCGACCTACCCAGGTATTTAAAGCCAAGTATGAATGAGAAATGAATGTAGGATGATTGTGGCGCGATCTTGTAGTCATGTTACTGACTAAGGCTGACATGTTCCTTAGACAGGACTGTTAATTAATAGCCCAACAGCCGATGGTAACTAATGGACCTACAGTTTAACGTGGAATCCGAACCACGGCCTCTGAATTACGAATTGGTCTAATTATGAGGATGGTCTTTGTGGATTAACGTAGTATTCAATAGTGCGGGCGTTAATCCACACAAGAGAACACCACATCCACCGACCATCTCTCACAACTATCCACAGTTCGTGACCACCAAGTAGCTGGATTACACGTACATCAGCTTTATGCTGATCCACGTATTATCAAGATAAAAATATTTATCTATTGTATGGAATACAACTCACGTAACTTACGAGGATGCCTTTGAGTGAGTGCAAAAGAGATTTTTAAAATATTTGTATTTTAGAATTTTTAATGTAATAACCTATCTATTCCCTACAAAGATTTACTACATGTTTGGATTCGGGAGTTTAGGTTGAAGGAGAAGGTTGCAAGAGCTAAAGTTTTTATACAAAACTGTACATGGCTTGGTTAATGACCATCTAAGCCTGGATTCTCTCGGTTACCGTGTACTAAACTTCAACAGCAGGAGTATGTTATTATTCTCTTTGTCATACTCACGCGTGCATCACATGCCGGCTTCCCTATTTTCCGAATGATGGACTAGTATATTATTTGTTTATGGATTTTACGAAATATAATTTTTTCTAACTCTTTAATTAAAAAAACCCCTAGTATCGAGGTATTGGCAACCTTTACATATTTATATTATCATTCGTATTCATTAGTTATTTATTGTTGTTCATTTGGTATTTCATTGTTGTTCATGCGTTTTTTATTGTTGTGTTTTTCGGACCACTTTATTTATTTTTTCTTCAGCAATCTTGTGTTTACTCAAGAAGGAAGATTTATACTATTCAAGTGGTAATAAGTACAGATTCATTTAATTTATTTAAAATTAAATAACTGCTTCATTGTTATTAGACCAAACCCTGTTGTGAAGCATGTAAATAAAAAATTAATGAAGCAAATTAATGAAGTAATAAAAAATAATGAGCTCTTAAAACTAAGTTTTAAGCAATATTAGACACACACACATACACACGCACGAACGAACGCACGCACGCACATACATTCAGTGTATACATATTTTGTAAATTGAACGGGACATGTGATATATAAAAAGTTATTTATCCCCATTTTAAAAAGGGAAACCTCTATTATATACTTTTTGAATGAGTAACGGGTTAACATTTGATTAGATCTTAAATTTGAAAAAACCTGGTAAGTTTAAAGTTAAGAGAAACCCCCTGAGAAATTGCATAGCTAAATATTGCTGTCGCTTTTGCTGCAACAATTTTATTGCAATGACACAGCTATTTTTATGTGGTCAAAGTAATTTAAATATTACTTCCTTCAAAATGTATAATACAGAAACAACACATAGGAGTATTGTTGTTTGACCAGGTCCACTCGTGACTCACGGACAGTATGTGCTGCCCGAGAAGGTTGCAAGAGCTATAGTTTTTATACAAAACTGAACATGGCATGGTTAATGACCATCTTCTCTCTGTTACCGTGTACTAAACTTCAACAGCAGGAGTATGTTATTATTCTCTTTGTCATACTCCCGCAATGCATCGCATGCCGGCTTCCCTATTTTCTGAATGATGGGCCAGTATATTATGTTGTTTATCGAGTTGACGAAATATACATTTTTTCTAACTCATTATTTATAAAAAAAACCCCTAGTATCGAGGTATTGAAAACCTTTAAATATTTATATTATCATTCGTATTCATTAGTTATTTATTGTTGTTCATTTGATATTTCATTGTTGTTTATGCGTTATTTATTGTTGTATTTTTCGGACCACATTATTTATTGTTTCTTAAGCAATCTTGTGTTTACTCAAGAAGGAAGATTTATACTATTCAAGTGGTAATAAGTACAGATTCATTTAATTTATTTAAAATTAAATAACTGCTTCATTGTTATTAGACTAAACCCTGTTGTGAAGCATGTAAATAAAAAAATTAATGAAGCAAATTAATGAAGTAATAAAAAATAATGAGCTCTTAAAACTAAGTTTTAAGCAATATTAGACACACACACACACACACGCACGAACGAACGCACGCACGCACATACATACAATACATACATATTTTGTAAATTGAACGGGACATGTGATCTATAAAAGTTATTTATCCCCATTTTAAAAAGGCAAACCTCTATTATATACTTTTTGAATGAGTAACGGGTTAACATTTGATTAGATCTTAAATTTGAAAAAACCTGGTAAGTTTAAAGTTAAGAGAAACCCCCTGAGAAATTGCATAGCTAAATATTGCTGGCGCTTTTGCTGCAACAATTTTATTGCAATGACACAGCTATTTTTATGTGGTCAAAGTAATTTAAATATTACTTCCTTCAAAATGTATAATACAGAAACAACACATGGGAGTATTGTTGTTTGACCAGGTCCACTCGTGACTCACGGACAGTATGTGCTGCCCCCAACGGCGAGAAGGCGGTACTACACTCAGAGTAGATAAACAGAGACCGTATCGCTGTTCTTTCGACTCCAAATGTCATTTTGGTTATACTTTTATAATTATAATGTTATATTTCACTTTTATATTTTTTATGGTTTGCGTGAATTATATTCAATTTAATTATACTAAATTTTATAATAGTTTTCTTGTTTTCTCTTTTTTGGATCGAATGATCAAGAATGCCTCAATACAAGTGGTTTGTCAATACTATATTGACAAAAGTCAAATATACCAATATACATAAAGAATACCTAATTTGGCATTAATAACCTATTAATACCTTATTAAACTCTTTGTTTTGATTTTGTTTTACCATTCATATACAATGTATCGGCTATAATCTTTTATAATATACGGCAATTCAATGAATTTGTTTTAAATTCATTGTTTGTGATTGTGGGTTTATGTTACTTAGATAAATCAACAAAGCGGACTTTTCCATTACGATTATTATAATGAAAAGTCGTGAAACTTTATTTTACTAGTCATAATAGTAAGCAATAAAAATTAAAATAATAATTCACATGGTATTTTTTGAAACGAACTAGCTGTTAATATAGGTCATTGGTTGTTTTGTGATTTTTAATTTAAATTCTGTTAATTTGTGAACATTAAGTGAATTTTTTAATACACATAGTAACATGTGTTACTTTCAGATCAGTGTTCACAAAAAAATAATTGTTTTGGGGAAAATTACACTTAAAATGGAGACTTAGATAACTAATTATATTCAGTTGATAATTTGTTTTAATGTTCGAAGTGAAAGAATCTCATTGTGATCGTCTAATGTTAGTCTATAAACTATCAGCAAACGCATCCTTTGACGGGTCGTGGGACTCGGTATATAGTAGCAAAGACAATTTATTCTAATAATTTAATTTAATTCGATTTAATTGAAATATAAATTGTCTTTGATAGTAGCAAGACAATTGCTGTCATGAATAATTACACAATTTTAGGTTAATATAAAATATGTAAACTTAAAATTCTAAACAAATAAATAAAAAGAAAACTCAGCTCGGATTAAAAGAAGGAATCAGCTGTTTAAAAGTAATTTCAAAAGTAGGCCTGGATATATTTAATACACTAGGCCTATTTTTGTGATAATTGTTTTGGAGCGGTGGTGCTACCAATCACCATGTCCAAGGTGTCGTTATAAAGGTCTTAGCATGTAGTTTTGCCATCAATTAAAAAATTTTGAAAATTCACCGTGGACATGGAAAATAATGGGGTCAGATTCGCGATTTTCCCCATAAACTTAACATGGAGGTAAACACCGACGATCGAGAAGTCAGCTGTTTATTTAAGGAAGTGGTTAAATAAACAAATCAAATCTGACAGTTAAACATGATTCTTTCTTTTTTCGATTAATGAAGACATCATCGTACAGCTGGCAATAAAACACCAGTTTTTATTTGCAGAAACCCAAAACATAATCAAAATGAAAATCTGTTGGGAAAATCTAAACTTAGTTTCTAAACATAGTTATTGGTGGACAGATTGTCTCCTTGACAGCGCACGATTTCGTGCGCCAGGTACGCTAGTTTTTCTGAATCCAATATTATTTGTCACATTAGAATAACAATTTTTTATAACTTTGAAATTGTTTTAATATAATTACGGAACAATTTAAGTAAATTAAGTCAAATTGAGGCCATGTTAATTTTTTTGACCTTTTTCTTGGATTAATTTAATAGTTATAAATTCTCCAAAAATTACACGCACCCCACCAATTACATGAAGTAATGTATACTAAATCTTCTTAACCCTTTCATTGCCGACGTCCGTATATACGGACGTCGGCAAAACGTGCAAGAAGAGCTAGCGTCCGTATATACGGACGTCCAAAAAATAGTTTTTTATTTTATTTTTTTAAAACATGTTTTTTATACATTTGTGTTTAGGATATAAAGAGCACATTAAATATAATTATTTAAGTTAAAATGTTATTCTAAGTATTTTTGGCTGCAGTCCACGTCAACTTCTGTTGTTTGTTTGCTTGTTTAGGTAGCGGTGAGAATTTGAGAAATTTGAGGTTATTATTATTTTTTGTTTAGTTTCTGTTGTAAAATAAGTGTATTGATTCACCTGTCAATGATAAATCAATTCTTAGAGTGTTAAAAAGGTGATAGTAATTTTTCCACGAGTAATTTGAGTGGGAGTGATGAGTTGTCAAGTTTAGGCTTTGACAACACGGACAGTGATCCAGATTTTGATCCTGAAAAACATAAACTCTTAAAAGTAATAATCAGAATAGTTTGAATCATTTTATTCATTTACTCAGCTATAGAACAAGTTCAAATTCCATGTCTAATGTAAAAGTATTTTTGAGAGCAAGCCTATATTGTGTTTACAGAAGACGACGGCAAAAACACTTCCTGGACAGAACTGATCCAAAATCGAACAACATCTAATACCCTTTTGAAACCAGCACTGAAGACATCATTCTCTGGACGTCGAATCCGTCTTCTGGTTCGTGTGTCTGGCTGGCTCTGGGTAGCTAGGAGTTCCCCTGGTAGACGGAGTGGTTGTCCATAGATCATCTCAGCAGACGAGGCATTGGGATCATCACCACGCGGAACATATACCAAAGAAAACAACATCTAAACTGACGTCAACATTTGTAGAACATTTAATTTCCCACAACCATAGTTACAATAGTATTAATGAAAATATGGAACTACTTCACTTTTACAGAATAAATTCAAAGTTAACACACTCGAAGAATTCGAGATTTATAGAGCTTTTAAATCTGACAGGAACAATATACTAAACGATCAACTTTTCTTCCAATCGAATATTATTTATAACACCGCTATTAGAATATTGGAAGGCGAGAAGGGGAACTACATACCGAATTAACATGCTGATATTCTGTGTAGTCAAATGTCAGCTGTTATAAAGGTTGTGTCAGTTGTGTAATTATTTTTATTCTTGTTAATTTACTTTTTGGGTTATGTTTTTGTTCAAGTTTTGTTTAATCTAAATATATAAAACAAAGTCGTGTTAGTTACACGCATTATAACTTGAGAACGGCTGGACCGATTTTAATGATCTTTGATTTTTTGGATTCGTCTCTGCTCCGGTCATGCTTTAGGCATATTCAGTTTCCATAAATTCAATTAGTTTCCATTTTATAGCGCTTTAAATTTCTAATATTAACCTTATGGGGAATAAGTTTGTTTACAAATTTTCTAAAATCAAAACATTTGATTTCTTAAAACAGCTGTTGGTTTACTGTCCGTTAGCAATATGCTTTACTATCCAATGCCATCTGAATCATTCATTAATGTAAAACTATGAAGTAAATATGTGCTGTACAAAATGAACAGCATTATTCACCACGTTAATAGTTTACGGTTTTGGGGAATTATGTACTGTATTTATATATTTTTTATTTTCTGTATGATTAAAAGTAACGTGTTCATATGTTTGCCAAATAAAATAATTACAATGTTTATACATATTAGGTTTATTATAATAATCAGCTGTTGTATATTTAAAGCTTTCACAACGAAGCCGCAATGCTAATTGAATTCAGGACATGGCCAATCTTAAAGTTATCATGTATTTACTGTTAGGCGTTACGAAGTTCGCTGGGTGAGCTAATGTTTTAATGAAGTGAAAGAACAAGAAATTATTATCCTTGTGTCTGATGATGGCCTAATTAGGCCGAAACTATAGTTGTGCCACTTCAAATACTTTTGCTATAGAGAGGTATTTAAACCATTTAATTTATTATCAGCAATCCGGAGGCTTAATTTTTTAAAAATAATCCCAATTATTTGGCTCATGTAGTAGCTGCCGATATACCGCAGACGGTAGCAGGTTCAAAGTTTGGTGGAATCGGGACTATGATTTGATCATGTCTATTAACTACCGAGACTTTAGTAATCAAGGATAGTTATCAGATTTCCTCTATGATAAAGGCAAACAACATTGCACAATTGACCAGGTTTCCTACTAAAACAGCCTACTATTTAAAAATCTCCTCCGCCCTTCGAGGAGGAGTTTCTAGACTGGGAAATGTTGATTATTCTCAATCAGTCTGACTTTAAGTTGGAAGATTATTCGCAAGAGCGCGCGACGATCGACAAATGACTGCTGCCCGGGGGAAATCTCCGTCATCAGCGGAGGTAAAACTTCTCATCGCGCTTTTGAGGACTTGACTGTCAATCTGTGCCTCGTTCGCTCTGAGGGGCGGCGGGGATGGGTACACAAAGGCAATCAAACCGCAGATCTTCTGCAATCTCAGATTTTTCAGCAGGTTTACCAGGGATCACGAATTTATTGACTCGTGGAATTGGAAAAGCTATTTTTAATACGCGTGTAATCTATCTTTTTCTCAACTCAATTCTGGCAATTTTCTACTACAGTCAATTTTAAATAATCAAAATGATAATAATAATGAAATAACAACTATCAAAATTAAAGGTATCAGCCACTGATACATTCTACTTCTGCTTCTAAAAATAAACTAAAAAACAAATTCAATAAAATGTTTGTCCACTTGAACGTCTATTAAAATAGGTATAGTTAAAATTTAATTGTTTACAAAATTCCATTCACTACTCACCCGGCCATTATCATCGCGCAGGACAAACTACTTACCCGAACTTAATTTTTTTGCACATTCCTTTTGGGGTGTAGCCCTAAGCGACTTCTAGAAAGGGGGGTTTAAAATTACAAATCCTAGAGGCTTTGGGTGGATGGGTGGTGTTTAAACACACAACTCTCGCATTTAAACAAGTGATCCAATCACGTGGAAAACCCAGATAAATCTTTTTATCTTTAATTCGTTATTAACAACTGTTTACTGTAATCGGCCAGTAAAACTTCAATCTACCTAAACTACCTTTCCTTAACTGCAGTGGTCCTGTAGTGATACCCTTATACTACCTGATAAATATTCTAGATCTCCATGAAACTACATTTCCAACCAGCTAAACCTAATTAAGTTGAACTGAATGTAAAGCCTCGGTAAAAATTTTAAATTATACAGTTAAGTGTTACTCGTACATTTTCTACCAGATTTATACGATTCGACGAATCAAACTAAATGACGCATTACGAAAATTAACTACTAACAATGATGAAGATTAATAAAAGGAAATGAAGCTTTACAAAGACTCAGAGAAGAGGGAACTTCAAAGCTGCGGTCAAATATTAATATATCAGCTGTAAGCCATATGAGTGCTTTGTCGCGACAGATCAGCTGTTGGAAGGATCAGCTGTTAGCAGACGACGTGATTGTAGAGATTAGAGCCAATCACTGGGATGAAGCAGGGTGGGAGGGGTGATCAACTGTGCACTTGGACACCCGCTACACGCATGATAACAATCTACTCCTGCTCTTTGAGGTTCCCGTATCCAAATTACTTTCAAACACTTGATGTTATTCTCTGTGAAGCAATAGATGAAGTATTTCAAAGAAGATACAACGTAGTCTGCATTAGTATGAAAACGATTAGAATCTTTCATTACGATTTAATTATTTACTTCGAATTTGATAACAAAACTTTTTATTTTCTCAGCTGAAACTTGACAGAGAAGTTTTACTTACGAGAGTTTAATTCGAATTTATAGGGATATAGTAGGTCTCATGGTAAACTTAAGCCAGACATGTTATTTTTCGTCTTTAGGTCACAGAGACAAAACAACAAAATTAAATTATATATATGTATATATTATATATATATATATAGAATTTCATGTTGTGTTGTGTGTAATTGTGTGTGTGTGTGTGTGTGTGTGTGTGTGTCTGTGAACACGATAACTCTCGTAAAAATGGTCTGATCGAGACCAAATTTGATAGAAAACATGTTTCTACATTTGTAAGTTCGTAATCCAGACATATCGGAACAGGTAGTTTGGAGGGATTTTGTATCCCAAAATGGGTTGTTTGCGTTTTTTCCATGTAATTTTTAAAATTTTAAAATGTTATCTTTTACCATTAGAATCAAAAAACTACATAATTTAGATCCTGAAAGTTTTTCTCCATTTGCACCGGTTACCGAGATATTAAAAAATCCAAACGCAATACGTTGTGTTGAGGGACCTCAATGCTAATGTTATGGATGATAAGGAAAAATTAATATTTCCCTTATTAATCAACAATTTTGGATGAAACTTTGTATTTAGCTTCATGTGGTTGGGATCCATACGTTTATGCTACAAAATCATAATTAATGTGTTTCTCACAGCAGCAAACCTACATACTCTTTCCCATATTAATCTTATGGAGAATAGGCAAACTCATTTATTTATGTCTAGATAATGATAAATCTTGGTATATGGTCAGATTAAAAATAGTTTATGGTTAAATGCCTACTTTTACTGTTCCTCAAAGCAGGAAACCACTAAATAACTTCACGTACCTGTATCCACCAGATACCACGTATCTGATAGGAAGTTCACTAAAAATCATAAATCGGGAATATACATAAGCGCGAGGATGAGCCAGCTGGAGCCAATTAGAACGTGATCACGTGACCTGGAAGTATGATCTCTACCTCTACTTCAAAGCCGTACATTAATACTGCACCGTGGTCTCAATACAGACCAACCGCCTTTTTGGGATTTGATCTGTAGCTCATCTGGAGGGGGCGCGGGGGGAGTTTTACTGCGCTTAGAGTCTACTAATATTTAATACAAGACCGCTGTGACAGTAAAAGGGAAATTGTAATTAAGTGTGGAATCCATCTTGGAGAAAATTAACAAAAGTATTTGATTCAATTAGCTGATATGGCTGGAAAACCTTTTGTAGTGATTTTCAAACACTCGCTAGATAAATTACTATAAGTTTAAATGCTTGAAACTTAAATTATTTAGGCCTACTAATTATATGTTCTAGAATTGTTTCGCTTATAAAATAAGGTTACAATGTTATCTTATCCGTCTCATTAAAACATTTATGTATTATTTTCCATACTACGGATCAATAAATTTCACTAATGTCAATTTTAAAATTATACTTTAAAAATAAACTCACACATGAACGCACACGAAATGGTTGTGTTTTTTTGGGCCAGGATAACATTTATGGTAAATGGTAAGCTGTGGTTAGTTAACACAAAAGTTTTGAATTGCTTTCCTACTTTTGTATCCACAATTTTAAAATTGATTGTAAATATCATCCTTGATGCTTAAGAAGAAATAGATGGCTCCGAATCATGTGGGAAATAATAGCAATAATTTTTGAACTGGGTTGAAAAGTTAAGGAACCTTATTTTATTACTAAATCACAGTAAGTTATCGAGTTTAGGGCAGAGAATATGCATAGGAAGCTATTGAAATACTAGGAAGACTTTTGAAGACGATACCTCTAGAAAATAAAGAAAAACATGTCTCTACTATGTCGGCATGAAGTCGCTTCGATCCTGTTTATGATTTTCACAAAACTTCCTATAGATCATTTAAGGTATGGAATCTTAAGTTTAATCTTATGAATTCCTTTTAAAAATCGATTTTCGTCGAAAATCGTTTTAAACTTGATTTATGTCGATATGGTGATCATTTCAAAATTCAAATGTAAATTTTTGCTTTTAAACTGGGAACCTTTATAACTAACTGGAGTGTAATTTTGGCTAAGAAAATAAAATTATAAACAAACTGTGGTAATTATATTAGGACATTTGAGTTATTTAGGGTTAACGGTGTTTTCATTCGTATTATCTTACGTGATACTAAATACATATAATTGATTAAGTGAAGTCACCCTACACATTAAGCCTACACGTCTTAATCCTGGTGTCGAGGACTTGGTGAACTTGGAGCAGGGATTTGGTTTGAAATTAATCCAAGTCCAAAATCTGAAGGTATAATTTCATTTGTCATTAAAATATGCCACACCTTATAAGTATTTTGTAAATGTTAACCATTTTCGGTTTTATGCAATTATGGGATACGTTACAATGCGTAAATAACCGCCTAAACAGAATTAGCTTGAATGTTGATGTTTCATTCTCTTATTTGGGTTATAAGAAACGCTACTTTACCTAGTTTCTACCTCGAACGAATATAGACTTAAAAATAATTTTTTGAAACACAAACAAAGCTGTATCGGTGACAGGTGGAAAACGAATCGGATGTCCTGTGACCATCCTAGTTTATGGGATGTCTTGTATTATTTTGATGGGATGAATTAGATTCAAAAAATCTTGAAATATATTAACTCCCTGAATGATCTACGGTGTTAATGTAGGCCTAACAAGATACAACATTTTAAGCCTAAGTGCTTTATTTTTAGGTTCAAATCAAATCAAATATCGGTAATCGGTAATCAAATCAAATCAAATAAAGTATCGGCAAATAAATGTATGGTAATTAAAAGAGATACAAAGTACAAAATATAGAATGAAACATAAATTATTTCCTAATAACTATCAAATATTCTAGTTTGTGAAAGAAATCTTCCAGTAGTTACTGTTTTACCCATTTTTTAGTAACCTAGTTAGTTCTTAAACAACAGATCAAGAGGCTACTGTATAAAATGAATAAAATAAATATCTCATATTTTCATTCAAACGATTTGATGATACCGCAACGGTATAGCACCTATAATCACATTAGTATGGTGATAGGCTGATATTTTGTCAATATTTTCAATAAAGTGATCAACGTTCATGACAATCATTGTGATTAAAGTTACTCAGGTCAATCGTATCCTTTGTGTATCAGATTTTAGAAAAAGTTTCGAATTCATTTTCTGTTTTATTTTTCAGAAGGGTTTCTCGTCAAGAACTAATATTTCTAAATGTCTGTCATATAGTATAGTTATTTGTGCAACAAGGGATTAAAGTAAAATCTTTTGCCCACGAAGGAAACAAAAATGTGTTGCCACTCGAGGCGTAGCTGAGAGCAAGAATTTCCTGAGGGACAAAAGGAACTTTAATGCCATGACAAAAAATTATTCCTCCACTTACACATACATGTAACATTAGCTAAAAATTCAGCTGTCCGTTCAATTTTCCCTTGGGAATAAAAGTATTACTTTTGTAATCCATTCCAGAGAGTAAAGTACGGCTTTACATTGTAGCTGTAGGAAGAAGTTATTTTATGTTTGTTTTTTTTATTTTTACTTGTATTTTGTATTACTGAATGGTTTGAATATCTGGTGTCATTAAAATTGTTCATTGGCTGTGTGGATGATTTTTTTATTCGTTTCATTCTTCCATGAATTTAGTTTTTACCCCTACATTACTACTAGATGTGTTTAAACCTTGAATTTATTTGATAGTTCATTGGTTATACAGTTTACCAATTGAAACTTGTTGTTAATATGTCATATATTTTTGGTTCATCGTGTGTTGAAGAACAAAACTACTATTAGTGTATTATGTAATTTAAATAGAAAACATGGTCATTGCATTAAACATTAAGAGTATCTCAGACTATGTCGTGGCGATTCACGAAATTTCAAATCACCAACGAGAGTAAAAATAGAGAAAAACTCCCCTAATAGCGCGCGCTGACTCGAGGACTTGGAGGGTAGTGGAGGCATCCCCAACACATTACATTACTCTTGATAATGTCGCATGTGATGAATTAATGATCGGAAAGGCCCTAAATAGTTGTCGAGGGTAAAACAAACGAGGGGGTGTTGGGGGGTCGTAATTAAGGTGCGTGTCGTGATAGATAAACAGTTGGGCAGGGACAGGGACAGAAGCAGCAGTTGGGGGGATAAGTAGCGCCGCGCCGGGTCGACAGATGGCACCACTGCGCCGGCTAATGGAGCGACAACCAATCATGACCATCTGATATCTGATCAATCATCAGCTGATATGATAACTCCATCAGGGGTTAAACGCCCTGCCGATATTTCACCGGGGTGTGCCCGTTCTGTTCTGATGGTTTGCGGGTTTCGCCCAATTAATAGGATTTGTACGTCCTAATTATTGATGCACTCTTTTAGAAATCTATAATATTATAAAGAAGAGGTGGTTTCTGTATGTTTGTTTGTGGGTTTGTTTGTGGGTTTGTTTGTGGGTTTGTTGTGGCAAGTAAATGCGAAAAATACTGAACCGACCGGTTTGAAATTTTACAGAAAGGTAGATCTTAAACTCATGCAACACATAGGCATATTAGTTCCCTTAAAATCCCCTCTGGCTACGCCCCATGAACGTCCTAAATTTCAATGTTTACATTTTTAGAGAATGAAAACATAAAATTACTTGAATGTCAACAGCTGTGAACACTAAAATTTGACAGTTCGGGAAGAAGAAGAAATAAAGTTGATTTTTCAGATAAACTGCTGGATCGAAATTAGTGAATTATTTGAAACTAGCCAAAGTACCCGTTCTTCGCACGGGTTAAAAAGGCTGAAAGGTGTAGGCTCTACTGATACATTTAAGTTATTGTTAATTAATTCTTCAATGTTTACAAAATGACAAAACACGAATGTCTACAACATTTCAAAGTAACATCTGTCAAATATTGGGAGAGGATAAGGATTAATGTAATAGAGACAGTTGTCGGAAAAAAACTTAAAATCCACCATTCCGCAATAAGCAATATCAATAAGTTTAAATGACTAGATGGTGAGATACCATACTTAACAGTAATAACTAGTTGGGATGATGGTCAAAACTTCCAATATAGATATTATAAACGCGCATTGCGCAAGCTCAAGAAATAATAGGAAAGGTGTCAGACAGGAGATAGGTTATTAGTCGATTGATTCCTTAAAAAGTTGACATGTCCATAAAACAGGATTTTCAGCATAAAAAGGTGACAAATTAGGTGAGTACCCCTCCTCCACCACAAATGGAGTTTCTTGCTAGCCTAGTGGATAGCGTGTTGGACTTCGGTACAAGAGGACACGGATTCATATTTCGGGATGACCATTTGGATTTGGACTTATTTTATAAAACGTTTCTTTATATCCATTCTTTGGCTATGGATGGTGTAGATGAAAATATCACTAGGGTAAATGACGATGATCAGCTAGGGAGGAAACTCTATAATATAGAAGGGTAGAAAGACATCTGTTCATCAAGTGGACAACCATTAATGAAAGAATTATCATTGTTGGCTTGGAACGTAAAGATTAAGTGCCACACATAAAGTTCTCTCGAAAATGTTTATATTTACTTCCCTGTGGGAAATAGGTTAGATCATGGATATGTCTAGAGGTAATGTTTTCACTTCATCTAAACAGCTGTTCTTATTCTTATATGTAAAAAATTCAATACAACAGCTCTGGTGGTTTCTATGGAAACCTGTTACATATTTTCCATCTTAAAAATCGCCAACATCCCCCAGAACTAAGACATCAATGTTAAACAGAACATTCTACAAATTTTCCAAAAATGGGGGTCAAAATTGTAGCCCGGCGCGGAACAACTTTCCAGCTGGAATATTGAATGATCAGGTGTCACCTGATCAATCATAAAGCAATTTTTTTTAAATAACAAAACTAAGCCTATATTTATTATTATATCAATCAAATTTATAACAATCGTAGATGATTTTTCGTTTAATGAGTATTCATGGTTTGCGCTGAAGCGGACTTCCGAAGGTTGTTCCGTCTTCAAAAAAAATCCATTCGAATAATGGCCAAGCTACAGTTCAGAGAGTCCTGTAGGAATGTCTTCAGGGAGATGGGGATTCTTACTCTGGCTAGTCTATACATACTTGAAACATCTTCTTTCTGCAAATTTAAGTGCGTGCCAATTCAAGGTGCATACGTACACGACCACCACACGAGAGGTAGAGAGTTTTACAGACTATCCCAGAACAGATCCAGAGCTGCCTTGAATCTGCCTTCTCAAGCAGGGATTAAGTTCTTGAACAATCTCCCCGAAGACATCAGGCTGGAGGGAAACTCGAGGAGATTCAGGAATCGCCTTAAGCGCTTCTTGGTTCAGGGAGAGTTTTACCATGTGGGCGAGTTCATGGACCACACATGGTAGGGTAACTGTGCCCATGGGGGTGTCACTGGGTGAATTAATATAGGTTTTTTCATTATTACGTCTTATCATTATGTATTATTATCTGAATATTTATGTATTATGTATAATTATTTTTGTCTTTTTATTAATACAGTTCAAAATTATGTCAACTTTATATTTCTAACTTAATGACGTTTGCTACACAATTGTTTAATATTGTAAATGGCAATAAAAGGATTATTATTATTATTATAGCAAAAGGTTTTGAGTTTACTGAACAGTTTTGAAGGAATTAAGCACAGGAAAGAACAATGAAATTTGCCCCCACAGAGCTAAGTCACATCCATGTCAAAAATATTGTTATTATTATTTTTATTCCTAAATACCTTGATGTAGACTATGTTCACTTTGTACGAATAAGGACCTAAAATATAAAGCGTCTGTACGAGTACTTTGCGCCCAGACTATCCACCGCACAGCTGTGTGCTGTGAGGGGCGACTTGGGCGGCTTCAATGATGAGCTTTCGACATGGAACGTCGCTTTTTGGCGCCAATTCATCCCGACTTCTTTCATCCCCACAATGACGCCCCTGCAGATTAACACCGCTCCCTCGTACAGACTTAATCAAACACACATTCGTCTTCATTTGTCGCTGGGTCGTCGAGCGGGGCGATTAGTGTCATCAGCCGCCGGTAGATGTGGCTGCTAGCAGCGCTCTCTACCTACCATTCCAATATGGTGTACATAGTATTTAAAAATACCCCCGTCGCAGCAGACCTGCGTACTCAGCGAATTTCCAAATCAATAACATAGTAATAATAATGTGTGACAAGTTTTATAAAAATCTGTCCATAAACATGAGAATTATTTGTCTATTCTCCATAAGATTAACAAGGGAAAGAGTGTGCAGGTTTGCTGCTGTGAGGAACACTGAAAGTAGGCATTTCTGCCATAAACAATTTTTTTTAAATATATACCAACCGTCATCAACATGTGTCCTTATAAAAGGAGTTTGCCTATTCCCTATTTGATTAACATGGGAAAAGAGTATGCAGGTTTGCTGCCATGATAAACACATCAACTATGATTTTTAAGCATAAACGGGTGGGTATCAACAACATGAAGGTAAATACGAAGTTTAATCCAAAAATATTGATTGATATGGAAAATATTAATTTCCCATCACCCTTCTTCATCTGATGAAAGGAGGGAAGCGCTACTTCGATAGAAGTCTTCCCTGTTTGCAATCCTCCCAAAAATATGAAATCTATAATAGGCTCTATAAATTAGCTACACTCATCAAAATGGTTATAAATTATTAATTAATTATCTCGTATTTAGAATTACATTAGTGTATAGAATAGAATAGAATAACTTTATTTTCTCTTTTCTCATGAGTACATCATCAAAAATTATTGTATACTCTCAAAGAATAACAGAAATCGTCAACAAGAAATACAAACACACAAAATAAAATAAAAGAAAAGTCAGACAATAATTTACAATAAAAAGTTCATGACACATATCAGGCTGACTTATCCTGGGAACATGAAATAAAAAATATACTTAAAGAAGAAAAGAAAATTATACCAATATAAGTTTAAGTGTTCAATAAATAAACAAAAATATTACAAAAACGAGAAAAAACTAGGGTCTAATTAGGTTATTTTTGCCTGTTTAGAGGTTCCACAATACATTTTTTAACATAAAAAAGCGATCAGAAAAGAAAAGCTGCGCTATCAAATGAAATAATAAAACGTATATTACAGTGGCACCTGAATACTATAACACATTATCTGGAGATAGCCAAATGGTTATATTCATAGGGAATAGAAGAAATGTATTTATTACTTTTTCTTTATGATCTTCAATTAACTTGATATCCTTAGGGGGTTCACTTAATTATCCAACGTAAATACTAAAGTATATTGCTCAGAGAGAATTATTGAAAGCCTTTTCAAAAAATTTTAAAGACAAACATTTTAACACTAACATTTAAACACAAACATTTAAAAACAAACATTTCAACACGAACTCCTACGAAAAGAAGCGTGAGAAAGACACTTGAAGAGTATTTTAGAAATCCTTACCAAAACTCATTGGTAAGATGAGACTACCACTTCACCTTACCGATGGAATTTGGTGAAGTTTTAAACAGAAATACTAAAAAAACTAATGAACACACCATAGAATGTATATATAAAATTTATACCGAAAACATATTTTCAGATTAGTTAAGTTTAAGTATTAATAAAATAGTTACATTAGTTTTTGATATGAAGTAAAGAAAATCTATCATAGCTCCTTAAGGACTTGATATTCGTCTTCTAGTAATAACTTTGAAGAAACTTCGTTTCCACATGTGTTCTTAACAACAGAAATGTACTAAGTCTTTTCTTCCACTAACAACTCTCTGAAACCCTCTCTGTATTTTATGTGTTCTCCAGAGTATGTTCTTCATGACAATTTTAATAAAAGTTTTCAATAAATTAATTAAAACCATTCAAAGCCGCTTATTGGAGTATTGGAACGAAAGAACTGTATATACATGGTGGACAGATGGCTCAGTTCGCCCGGGCGTGAAATGAACTGGCGATTAATCGATTAACCGATAGTTCTATTCGATGAATGATTTATCGAATCGTCCATCGCACCAATCAACACCAGATTGGGACTTGTCATCGACATATCAACTTTCACTATCACTGACGGGATCAATGTATGTTAGAGGGGTCAAAACCACCAGTTTTTACATGGGTTTTATTAACGGTGACAGCACAGTATTCTCAGATTTAAAAATCCCATCCTGTAGTTCACCAGTTACAAAAATCCTCTAGAAATGTCGTCTTTATCTTCTTCAAAATGTGTTTTATCTTCCAGTAAATAAATAAAAAGTTGCGGAAGGCATTGTTTCAGCCATCCCGTACAAATTTATTATTTATTTTTACTAACCTTTACAGTAAGTTATATTGAACATTGTGCAAAATAGTAAACATATTGCATATAATATATTATGATTATCACATACCTAGTATCGATGCAAAAAATTGATAGTACCGTATACAATAATCATATTAAGAGTGTGCTCTACTTAGGGAAAATCTCATACTTCATTTAAAATTATTGTTTGTTGAAAATTACAGTTCTACTTTCTCAAACAATATAAAATCGAGGAAGTTTTGCTTAAGTCTTGGAATATAAGAGTAGAGTGGTAACTTTTGAGACTAAATCTCGTAGTGTTTTTCGGATTAATAAATAGATTATTTGTACCGAGCCATCATTTTTGTGAAAGTCTATAGAAAGTAGCGCTTTTGTAACTCGAAGTGGGTTTTCATTTTTAATTTCTCCCTTTGATACGAGAGTATGCGAAAAAGTATTGTTTTTATCAAAATTTTCATTTCAAACTGTTTTTTTAGAGTTACCTCCGTTTTGAAATCTCCTGAATCCAAAAAGTGTTTTGTCGAAGTGATATCTCTGTTAAGGTTTGAAATAATATGTCACTACCTGAATACCTGTAAAATGATAGTTTAACAGTTATGGACTTTTTAAATGTCAAAAACCATGTAATTTCCGGGTAAAACAATAAAATTACAAATCAATTAAATTGTGCCGCTAAAACACAAAAACTAAACTAATTAGTTCCTTAATTTTTAGTCTATGGTTCGATAGAACCGTTACTGCCCGCGGCAAAAGCAGTGGTATGCAGCTTACGGTCAAATCAATCAATAAAAACCACACAAAAATATTTGTTATTACCACCACAGGAGGGGGGGTGTTATGGTGAGCGTCTTCCCAATAATTTTTAAACATTTAAGATGCGGTGGTTAGAAGGGGAAAAATTAGATAACATTTATGAAATATATGAATATATTTGCTATGTTGATAAGAGTTTATAAATATGACAAATTCTTTTAAATGAAGTAATTTTTCAGTTTGCCTTTAAAGAGGGAAGTATGTGTCAGTTTACTGATAGGCCCTGCCATTTATTATAGTTTACACTGAACCTCTAAAAATGACATGCGATTTTGTACCTTCACAAATACCCGCACACATTTTGCTTAGGGGGAGCGATATGGCCCAATAATTCAAATAATGTTGCTGGTTTAAAACCAATGACCGGCAACTCCTGTCAGATCATGAGCGGTCACCTCAGGCTTTTCGACTTTTTTACGTACCTCATTGTCTCTTCACCGCACAGGTGATGGGGAGCCGGAAATTTTTATTGAAAAAAACCAGATTCCCTTCTCCCGGGGGCTGGACATCTATACTAAATACCCCAAAGTTGTTTAGTGAGAGGAACTCCTTCTGAATTAGATGACCGACTTTGGTAATCTTGCTGTTTTTGATAGAAACTTTGGCGTTATCTAACTATAGGTCATACAAACTATTAAAGATGACTAAGTATTCTATAATATTTATGTAAAACAATGTTTAAGTTAATGACTAAATGTCAAGAAAAAATAAAAATAGTAAAAATAATTGTTATTTTGCATCTAGAAATTACTATAAAAAATTTTCTTTCGATAGTTTTTAAAGCTTGACTAAAACTTGTTTTTAAGTTAGGAGCTGTGCAGAGTAAACACAGTTCATCAACGAGAAAATTTTAAGAGAAAATCCATTATTTGAGTACCGTACCTATGGGATTGTTAGTTTGCATAACAACAACCTTGACGACCAATTCTCCTAAAAACACTTTTTTCTTCTCGCTTCTCATATACTAGTTGAGATCGTCCGGGACGAGACGCTTGAGGAGATAGGGAAATGTTCTGAGGTGGGAGAATATGCAGCAGAGAGGATAGAGTCTTTGACTATCCATTTTAAAATGTAAAGTAAAAGATAGTTTATCACTACAGCACCATTTATACACGACGGTTGTGTACAACTATCTACCAACACTTGTAATCCCCGCGGGCGCACAACCGCATCTTAAACTGAGGCTTGACACAGCTCCGTGTAGGGATCAAACAGTGCAGTTGCACAGTGCCGGGTGGAGGGTAGCGCAGAGGCGCGTCACGACGGTTGTGTACAACTATCTATCAGCACTTGTAATCCCCGCGGGCGCACAACCGCATCTTAAACTGAGCTTGACACAGCTCCGTGTAGGATCAAACAGTGCAGTTGCACAGTGCCGGGTGGAGGGTAGCGCAGAGGCGCGTCACGACGGTTGTGTACAACTATCTTGCAGCACTTGTAATCCCCGCGGGCGCACAACCGCATCTTAAACTGAGGCTTGACACAGCTCCGTGTAGGGATCAAACAGTGCAGTTGCACAGTGTGTGAGGGTGCGCAGAGGCGCGTCACGGGTTGTGTACAAACCGCAAGCACTGTAACCCCGGGCACAACCGACAAGGAGGAGAGAACAACAGCTCCGTGAGCAACAGTGACAGTAGCGCAGAGGCGGTGTTAAACCTATCTTGCACAATCGCGCGGAAGAACAGCATAGGGAGCCCCAGATGGCTTGGGATCAACAGTGCACCGGTGGAGGGTAGCGCAGAGGCGCGTCACGACGGTTGTGTACAACTATCTTGCAGCACTTGTAATCCCCGCGGGCGCACAACCGCATCTTAAACTGAGCTTGACACAGCTCCGCGTATGGATAAAACAGTGCAGTTGCACAGTGCCGGGTGGAGGGTAGCGCAGAGGCGCGACACGACGGTTGTGTACAACTATCTATCAGCACTTGTAATCCCGCGGGCGCACAACCGCATCTTACACTGAGGCTTGACACAGCTCCGTGTAGGGATCAAACAGTGCAGTTGCACAGTGCCGGGTGGAGGGTAGCGCAGAGGCGCGTCACGACGGTTGTGTACAACTATCTATCAGCACTTGTAATCCCCGCGGGCGCACAACCGCATCTTAAACTGAGGCTTGACACAGCTCCGTGTAGGGATCAAACAGTGCAGTTGCACAGTGCCGGGTGGAGGGTAGCGCAGAGGCGCGTCACGACGGTTGTGTACAACTATCTATCAGCACTTGTAATCCCCGCGGGCGCACAACCGCATCTTAAACTGAGGCTTGACACAGCTCCGTGTAGGGATCAAACAGTGCAGTTGCACAGTGCCGGGTGGAGGGTAGCGCAGAGGCGCGTCACGACGGTTGTGTACAACTATCTTGCAGCACTTGTAATCCCCGCGGGCGCACAACCGCATCTTAAACTGAGGCTTGACACAGCTCCGTGTAGGGATCAAACAGTGCAGTTGCACAGTGCCGGGTGGAGGTAGCGCAGAGGCGCGTCACGACGGTTGTGTACAACTATCTTGCAGCACTTGTAATCCCCGTGGGCGCACAACCTCACCTTATACTGAAGCTTGACACAGCTCCGTGTAGGGATCAAACAGTGCAGTTGCACAGTGCCGGGTGGAGGGTAGCGCAGAGGCGCGTCACGACGGTTGTGTACAACTATCTACCAACACTTGTAATCCCCGCGGGCGCACAACCGCATCTTAAACTGAGGCTTGACACAGCTCCGTGTAGGGATCAAACAGTGCAGTTGCACAGTGCCGGGTGGAGGGTAGCGCAGAGGCGCGTCACGACGGTTGTGTACAACTATCCAGCAGCACTTGTAATCCCCGCGGGCGCACAACCGCATCTTAAACTGAGGCTTGACACAGCTCCGTGTAGGGATCAAACAGTGCAGTTGCACAGTGCCGGGTGGAGGGTAGCGCAGAGGCGCGTCACGACGGTTGTGTACAACTATCTTGCAGCACTTGTAATCCCCGCGGGCGCACAACCGCATCTTAAACTGAGGCTTGACACAGCTCCGTGTAGGGATCAAACAGTGCAGTTGCACAGTGCCGGGTGGAGGGTAGCGCAGAGGCGCGTCACGACGGTTGTGTACAACTATCTTGCAGCACTTGTAATCCCCGCGGGCGCACAACCGCATCTTAAACTGAGGCTTGACACAGCTCCGTGTAGGGATCAAACAGTGCAGTTGCACAGTGCCGGGTGGAGGGTAGCGCAGAGGCGCGTCACGACGGTTGTGTACAACTATCTATCAGCACTTGTAATCCCCGCGGGCGCACAACCGCATCTTAAACTGAGGCTTGACACAGCTCCGTGTAGGGATCAAACAGTGCAGTTGCACAGTGCCGGGTGGAGGGTAGCGCAGAGGCGCGTCACGACGGTTGTGTACAACTATCTATCAGCACTTGTAATCCCCGCGGGCGCACAACCGCATCTTAAACTGAGGCTTGACACAGCTCCGTGTAGGGATCAAACAGTGCAGTTGCACAGTGCCGGGTGGAGGGTAGCGCAGAGGCGCGTCACGACGGTTGTGTACAACTATCTTGCAGCACTTGTAATCCCCGCGGGCGCACAACCGCATCTTAACCGCGTTCAACCTGCAGCCGCTCCAGCGTTAATCTTTGAAAAATCGTGCTTTTGATCTCGTAGACGTATTAATATCGCAACCACAAAAAGTGACTTTATGAAAAAGCTCCGCTGGGGGCAGCGATACCGTTATTAAAACGGGACTCCGAAGCGCCGCTCTTTGTGCACTTATTTCGGAAAAATCTTTTCTTTTGTTCGCGATACTAAAACATTTTCATTCCGGTGAATAGTTTTTGTTGAAGATAAAGAGCAGCCCTAAAAGCTTTGGCGAACGTTGCGAATTATCTCTGGCCATGTGAAGTCCGTCGGCCGAAACTAATTGTCCCTTTACGTCGGTTATATTTTTATATTCCTCTCTTTACTTAACGGGCGCATTTTTTAGCAATTCGAGCGCGGCCTTTATCTGATCGGTAAATGGACGTTAAGCCGCGCCTACTTTGGCCGCACCACTCATCAGTTTTAATGCTACTTTTGTTAATTTCCAGGAGAATCAAAGAGTTTTGTGTTTTACATGATCGACGATCTTTCCCAACCCCGGTTGTGATCAGTCTCCCCTCTGAATTTGTTTACGCACCACTTTAAATTTAGAGCTTTAATATTATTGAAAATAGATTCGGCCTTACAGAGGCCTAATGAATAATAAAAACGATACTCAATTTGTCTGATAATCTTTACTTTTTATTTCAGGGTACTTATCATGTTTTGATTCGTTTAGTTAATGTAAATGTGTATAAGCAATAGGTCTAATTGAAATTGGGTTCATTTAAAATCACTGTTTTAGTTACAGCGAAATAGTTGATAATTAATAGTTTGATATTAAGTTGAAAGTTTGTTAGCGACTTATTCTAAGACTCAGCAATGGATAGAGTAAGTTGATATTTGCAGAAACGTATCTAATGTGCCCAGTAACATTCTAAGATTCCTATGTATCTTACCCTATGGGGCTATAAAGTTGCAATAATAAATCAGAAAGAATTTCTTTTACTTAGAATACCTAAATGTCGGATGTTAATTGTATTTTGCATTTGGTTTTTTAGTACGTAAAAAATGTTAGTTCAATGTACGACATATTTTTAAAGCGTGAATGATCTTTTAACTTATCTATTGCCGGAGGGGGGTCATTGCATTTACTGGCCTGATATCTGCTTTATTTAAATAAACGTTGTTTATTAGTAAAAGTATGTTTTAATAAGAATAAAAATTAGCTTTTGACCAAACATACACTAAGAGGGAGTGACTGTAAAAATTAACCTATGTACTGTTTTCAAAACTAACACGAATTGCAAGCGTGAAAAATTGTAAACATAGAAATTCGTCACCTGCCGTGGAGATTAACCCATGTAAAAACTGAACGAAAACGCGAGATAATGAGAGAGGAGCCGAAGGTTAGGTGTGATTTGGGTCTATTGTCGAGCCAGCCACAAAAGGATTTCATTTAAAAGGAAAATGACAACTTCTTGTGTAAATCGAGAAATGGAGGGAAGGGGGAGATAGAAAGCAACTAAGCGAAAACGAATTCTTGGCGATAGAAGAAGTGATTGTAACTCGTCGCGCGATTGGTTGAGGGAGATTGCGATCGGGCGCTTTGAGGGGTCTCCCAATATATAGGGGGGGAGCGGGGGGGGGGGCTCGATCAAAGATGGAATCACAATCCTGAGCCGGCTTTGCTTCGATTCTTTATAGAAAGTATTTGACGTAGACGACATTTCTCACTTCAATTAAAAGGAGTTCCAAAATGACACTTTGATGGGAAAGTATTAAACAGTCGAACCTGGGTGACGTCGGATACAGTCTGTTTTTCTTACCAGAAAGACTTTCTGTTCATATGGAATTTCTCATCGGATAATACATGAGTAAAATACGCTTAATAGTACCATTGAACATACTTTACAATAACTAGAAAACAATTTACTCTGTTAAACAAAATATCTTATATATTTAATACACTAGTCTTATATATTTAATACACTAGGCCTATTTTTGTGATAATTGTTTTGGAGCGGTGGTGCTACCAATCACCATGTCCAAGGTGTCGTTATAAAGGTCGTAGCATGTAGTTTTGCCATCAATTAAAAAAATTTTGAAAATTCACCGTGGACATGGAAAATAATGGGGTCAAATTTTCTCTATAAACTTAATATGGAGCTAAACACCGACGATCGAGAAATCAGCTGTTTATTTAAGGAAGAAGTAAAATCAACAAATCAAATCTGACATTTAAACATGGTTCTTTCTTTTTCGTTTAATGAAGCTTCTCATCATCGTACAGCTGGCAATAAAACACGAGTTTTTATTTGCACAAAACCAAAACGTAATCAAAATGAAAATCTGTTTGGAAAATCTAAACTTAGTTTCTAAACATAGTTATTGGTGGACAGATTGTCTCCTTGGCAGCGCACGATTTCGTGCGCCAGGTACGCTAGTATAAATGAATAGATTACATATCCAATGAAAAATGTAGGGGTTACCTTACTTAGGAAAACCTGAGATGGAACCTCCCGCACAACAAATTTAAACGAGAGTCATATGTAACAAAATCCCTCCTTAATTTTGAAATGCAACTTAACAGTATAACAAAAATTACATCTAAGAACTCATTTAATGAATAAAATCCAAAAAAAGACAAACATTACTCCTATCTACCACTATATGCATTACTATATATTATTAAATTATTTAATGCCAATAGATTTATTATACGATATCAAACTATGATATCAAAGAATTCCTCAACATATTCATATTTCATAAGAAATTTATTTAAGGAAAATCCGAAGGTTTTTAAATTCTGTTTTTTAGTGATTCTAAAAGCTATCATATTAAAAAGTCTCGGAGCACTGCAAGTATAGAACTGTTGATGAAAGATGAAATTCATTGACGTTCATTGACAGCCACCATTTTTGAATCTTAAAAATAAGCAAATTAGTATTTTTAATCATTAGTCTACAACAAACGGTTCCAAAGAAAAGTTAAATTTAATGTCCGTAGTAAACTCAGTACATCGGCTGAGAGCGCCCAATGTTATTCTTAAGGAGAATATTTAAAAATCAATTTCTTCCTTATTTCCCAACTGTTTTCCATGATATTTTGTATGCAGCGTAATGATAAAAGGCTTGGTATTAGGGGGTGGAGGGGTAGTCCCCCCCTGAAGTTTTAACAATCAATGTAATTTTGTTTCTTTTGATGTTATTTTCAGAAATTGGATAGTTATGTTTGAAAAAAAATATTAATGTTAGAATTACTAAATTATATTTATAAACATTAAGGAATTTGACGGTTTAATTATGGGGGGTTTAATATGTGACCCTAAGCTGCATGCCAAGTTTCATGGAAAACGTTTGGGAAATAAAGAAGTAATTGCTTTTTTTAATACTCTCCAGTATACTGTAATAACATTGGGCGCTCTCAGTCAACGTACTGCATTTACCATGGACTGTAAAGTTAACTTTTCCCTCTAACCGTTAGTCGTAGACAAATAATTCGAAATACTATTTTTTTTTAGTTTTTAAAGCTGGTTTTAATAAGGGTAGTCAAATTATACTTTACCTTTATCGTTTCGTGAAAAACTTAAAGAATTGATTTTTTTGACATTTACAAGCCCATAACTTTTGAACCATTAGTTCTACAGACATACGGGGGTGAATATTAGCCTATTAACTTAATACCTATAAACCATGAAATTTTAATCGAAATCGTTAGAGCGGATTTGAAGAAATTTGTGTTTTTCACATTTTGAAGGGTTTTAGAGGTAAGCAATCCTTTAAAATTAAAAATACAGAATTTTTCCGTCACAGGTGACCTGCATACTCGTCAAAGTTCCAAATCAAAAATTGATGATTGTAATACTGTATATGATACGTTTGATCAATATCTGTCAATAAATATGAGAGTTTGCCTATTCTCCTTAAGATTAACACGGAAAAGTGCATGCAGGTTTTTTGCTGTGAGAAACACTGAAAGTAGTTATTTTTACACTAAACAATTTTTATTTTGACCATATACCAAGTTTTATCAACATCTGTTCTGTAGCATGAATGCATAAATAAAGTAGCTTGCCTATTCTCTATATGATTAACATGGGAAAAGGGTTTAAAGGTTAGCTGCCATTATAAAATGATTTTTAAGCATACCTGGATGGATCTCAACCACATGAAGCTGAATACCAAGTTTCATAAAAAAATATAGGTTAAAAGTGAAATATTACTTTTTCTTATCCTCGTTAAGATTAACATTAGAGCCCAAAAATTAATTAATTAATTTAATTTAACATCAGAATAATATATTGGGTGAGTTTTTTTAAAGTGATACAACAGCTAAATTTTTAACTACACGACTTCATACACTGAAAAATAAAATAAAATTTCAGGTTTTTCAATATAGAAGTGCGGTTTACTTAAAAACGTCTTATGAAACATTCTGTATTTTATCTTTTTTTTTGGATTCTACTCTCTAAAATAAAACATTTTTGTTATTGGGTGTTTTTCAACTTCTCTATGGTTTATAAGCTACGAGAACTTAAAGTTTTGAATTATTTGATATGAGGTTTTAACCTGATTTAGTGAAAACATTTTGATATAGTTATTTGGCAACTAATGATTAAAACTTCCTGTAACTCCTAAACCATTTATAGATATTGAAAAACACTCAATTACTAATATGTTTTATTTTAGCGATCCAAAAACAGAGAGAGAGATAAAACCATGTTCCATAAGACATTTTTAAGTTTTTTCAATATGGCAGCCATTTTGGAAAATGGCGGCCATATTTAAGAATCTGAAATTATTGTATTTCTGAGTGAAACTTAAAATTGAGCAACTTTCAAATTTAAAGTGTAGTGCTAAGTCGTGTAAGTAAGAAATTAGTTATTGGTTCACTTTTAAAAACTCACCCGGTATAGGATTAATACATTTAGTCGGCTGTTCTTCTCTCAAAATACGAATAATTTAGGTAAACCTATTTTCCTGGATTCTACGGGTACTTTATCTTGCCTCCAAAAAGTTAAAATATTCTAAATTCCAAATTATACCACGCACTGGGGCATAACTCTGATTTTGTCACTTACGGTACACATTTTGTCAATGTTTGTGAAGTTCCATAAGTTTGCCTAATAAATTAGAAAATGTTTATAAAAAATATGCAAAATGGCAAGTTTGCGTGTGTTATGACCATGCGCATGCGAGATAATTTAAGGGGAGTCGGACCGTCACTTAATAGCCATTTTAAATTATTTTAATATTTATATAATCTTTTCCCCTGTCATGATACTTTGATTAACTATCAGACAAGAAGAGCTGAGCATCGTATATTTTAAATTCTAATTTACATTACAAGCCCAAGGTGTTGACCCAGGGACAATGCACATTGACGTGAATATACGCTCCTGGTGGCAGCGCGCAGCACGGAGTGTATAGTGTATAGTGTGTAGGCTACATTGGGCGTGAACACATAAACAAGACAACGGCGGAACAGGACAAAGGTCGATATCATCCGGCGGATGAGTTTGAAAAAGGCGGCGAGCGGACAAACTCATCTCGAAAGTAACCTTCACACCTACACAATGGACGGACCAAAGACAAATAAAACGTCAACACAATGATGCAGAGACCGCTAAAATAATACTGGAGAGCTCCGGGCGAGCCGTGCCTTTGTCATCCCTTCTTTAGGGAACGAGGGACACACGCAAGGATCAGAAAACCGGATCTTCAAAGGGTTAGGGTGCCGGTTATAATAAACAGATATGTCTCCGAAGCCCTTGGTCCGGGATTAAAGGAATGAGCGAATGTTTTAAATGAGTCTTTCCTTTAATTATACGAAACGAGAAACGACGCTGACTCCTTTGGTGATTTGCTCCAAGTATGTGTCGTGGATGTATTAGAGCTTTTCTTATTCCTGGAACATTTCTCAGTCGAATGTCAAATGAAATTACTTAAAATAAAAGAGATATTTGGAAAGGATTTTCTTGTCCGTGCAAAATTGTCAAAAAGAGAAACGCGATAAATCCTTGTTTTTCGTTTTAAAGGGAGTTTAGGTCTTGTTTAGCTTATTCATCTGTTAATCACCTTTGTTTGTCTTGGAACGTTAATTCCTTGTCTCTGATGGCTTTCGTGTTCTAAAATTTAATTTTCTCCTTTTTAGCCCTTTTTACTTATATTTAAAAGTATTTTTGTCACATACTCTGAAGATTGTTAATTTTTCAAATGTAAATGTATTCGTTTAAGGTCAGTAACTACGTATAATTATAGAATTACTTTTTGTTTTAGCGAATTTATCATAGGGAAGAAGCTATTACCGTAGGTCTCATGGTAAGACTTAAGCCCGGGACCATGTTACTTTTTCTTCTTTAGGTGCCTTGAGACGAAAAACAATAGTCGTAAAAATGTTTTTTGCGTTTTCTTATCTAATTTTTAAAAATTTCAAATTTTATCTTTCACTATTAGAATTACCTTAAAAAACTACACAATTTAGTTCCTTAAAGTTGTTCACCATCTCCAACGGTTACCGAGATATTAAAAAATCTAAACACAGTACGTTGTATTTTGAGGCTCCAATCAAGTTCTTATGGAGGATAAGGAAAAATTAATGTTTCACTTATTATCTAATATTTTTGGATGAAACTTGATATTTTGCTTCATGTGGTTGAGATCCATACATTTATGCTTTAAAATCATAGTTTATGTGTTTATCATGGCAGCTAACCTGCATACTCTTTTCCTATGTTAATCATATAGAGTTTGGGTAAACTCCTTTATTTGTGGACAGATGTCGATGAAACTTGATATAAATGGTCAAAATATAAATTGTTTACGCTAGAAACACCTACTTTCAGCATTCCTAACAGCAGCAAACCTGCATACTCTTACCCATGTTAATCTTATGGAGAGTAGGCAAATAATACTCATATTTATCGACAGATAATGATAAAATTTGTCATATTTTATTATTATTATGTTATTGATTTGGAAATTCGCTGAGTACGCAGGTCTGCTGCGACGGGGGTATTTTACATTTCGCTTGATCTTAATTAATTGAGTTCCCAAATTCCACAGGGGTGTCAACCATACAATTTATCCATTCAGGTACATTTATTTCTTTTTGTGGCCCTTTTAAAAAATAATAAATATCCAAACCCCAACTATGTTACTACTTACCAACACGGTAGTTCAGGTGTGACGTGCATGCCCAGCAAGTCAAAAGTTGTTGGTTCGAACCAGTTTCCGGCGACTCCTCTCCGATCATGAGTAGATACTTCTAGCTAACCTATATGACCCACGCCGCTAAGGTAAATTGCTGACTTTAATTCACCACATAGACTCTAGAGGCCTTAGAGAGGAGTTTTTTTAAGAACACCCAAAAATATCAATCTAAGATATATAATAAACTAGCTGACCCGGCGAACTTCGTAACGCCTGACAGTAAATACGTACTAACTTTAAGATTGGCCATGTTCTGAAGTCGAATAGCATTACGGTTTCATTGTGAAAGGTTATATATTCTGGGTCGTGGCATGGTGAATAACAATATTGAAACGATATGACATATTAATAACATTACCATAAAACAAATAAATCTGAGTGAATTAATTCACAGTTTTCAAATCCAATCCAAACCAAAACTAAGTGCAATATGGCTTTTATAGGAAAGATATACAACAGTTGATTATTATGATAAACGTAATAATATAAACATTGTAATCATCATATAAACACGTGATTTTAATCAGACAGAAAATAAAAATATAAATACATAATCCCCCAAAACCGTAAACTATTAACGTGGTGAATAAAGCTGTTCATTTTTTACAGTACACATTTACTTCAAGGTTTTTCATTAATTAATAATTCAGATGGCATTGGATAGTAAAGCTAATGGAAAGTAAACCAATCAGCTGTAGCTAAGAAATCAAATGTTTTCATTGTAGACGTTTTGTAAACAAACTTACTCTCCATAAGGTTAACATTAGAAATTTAAAACGCCATAAAATGGAAACTTATGGGGTTTTCGAAAATATTTTTTCACTAAAACCTTTCCGGACACATGTAGAGCAACTTCCTAAAATTTATTGGCGATCGGATGAGTAGTTTGGCAACGCATAAAGGACATACATACATACATACATACATACAGACAGACATACATTCAATTTTATATATAGAGATCAAGAACAGATAATATTGGGCGTGTACCTAAGTCGATTATCAGATAAGAAAGTATACTTTATTATGCTAACTTAGGAGTCTGCATCAGTGGTAGCCATCTTGGATTTTAGTCCCGTAAGAGCAATGTTAAATTCTGGCGCCTATACCTCCTTGACCTATTGTCATAAATTAACGGAAGAGGTGTCAAATTAAAGGTATTACAATCCTCCAGGGCACCACTTCACAGAACTTCTTATTTTCGCTCTCAATAAAAAAATAATAGTGATTTATTTTGTAAAATATTCCAGAATTTTTGTTTTTATATCAAGTTAAATTTCTGAACATATTAAAAGGTCATGCCCTTGAGCCACATCTCATCAATGTACTTCCAAAGTTTTACATTGATGATTTGATAATTAACGCCACTACAGACGCCAAAGTGAAGGTATGTTCCGCCAGAATTCAACATTGCTCTTACGGGACTAAAATTCAAGATGGCTACCACTGATGCAGACTCTTAAATGAGCTTTGAAATTTTTGGCGAGTCTGGTAGCCTAAAAATTCATTAGAAAATTTGTTAAATCAGACCAAACTAAATCATCTAACGATTTTTAGAACATAGTAAAATATTAGTTCACTTTCGTTGAAAGAATTTTATTTCTACGTTGCCGTAAGCTGCTTCTGACGAAACATAACTACGCACAGCACGTCTCACATGCGGTGTAATCTTTTCCGAGAGCTTGCACTCCATCACTTTATAAAAACTGTCAATTTATGTTCCTTGAAGGTGAAATCGTCCCGGAAACAATGAAATCAATCAGCGGAAATGTGCCCAGGGCCGGAAGACGTTTCTTACACCGGATATCGTGATCCACGAGGGATTCATTAGGCGCTCTTTGTCATTAACCTCCGTCGTATCAAACGTTGTTCCATTTAATATCACCGGGTAAGGACAAAAGCGCTGCAATCTTTTAGTGGCGGAAAAAGGAACAAACAACATGGAAAGGGAAACAAAGAAATCGGAGATATGGAGATGGGGGAGGCGCACTCTTAAGAAATTAGAACGGATCATCACCGGTGGTGCTGCGGGCGGAGGATCTTTGAACTTTGCCACCCATTGTCGACAATATGTGTGATGTTCAATTCCTGCTTGCACACTTTTCGGTAGTAGAGTAAGCAGAGAACAAAATATTAATGAATTCAAGATACAGTTATTTTAAGGCTTATTGGTTGGGCGATGAAAACTATTTTGGTTTAATTTATGGGTATCGAATGTAAATCAACGTATTATTTTAATTTTCACAAAAAAACATAGTACAAAAAAGATTAGTTTCTCTTACGTAGATTTATTTTCTAAGTGATCCAAAAAAGACAAATAGTTGAGTAAAATTAGTCAACTTTGTCTTTTACGCACAAAATCGAAGTATGTAAATTTTACAAAAGAAAAAATGGTTACTCAAACTCAAACTCAAATCTCTTTATTTAAGACAGTTACAAACTGCATAATAGTGTCATGACAGAAGTGTTCCTTACAGGAATAATTATTAAAATTAAAATTATAGTATCATAACAAAACTGTTCGACAGAGATAGTCTAAATTAGACTAAAAAGTCTTTAACGCTGTAGTAACAGCGTGACAAAAGAAGATTCTTAACCCCTTTGCCAAATTTTTCCACGTCTGTTTCAACTTTTACGGTGGCTGGCAGTGCATTGAACAACTTTATGCCATTAAAAAAAGGTGGGTTAAAAAAAAGAAATTTGTGCTTCGGGATATCTATATCAAGCCGGCTTCTCAAACCGTAGCAGAGGGAGCGGGTTGAATTTTGAAAAAGGTCCAAATGTTTCCTGACAAATACTACGCAGTTCAAGATATATAAAGATGGGAAAGTGAGAATTCTATTTTTGCCAAAACGTGATTTACAAGAAAATGCGCGGTGCTTCTTAAAAATTATTCGAATCGCTCTCTTTTGTAACTTAAAAACGCGTTTTGAATTTTCACATTCAAAACCCCAGATTGCAACAGCGTATGAAAGATAAGGGAAAAGCAATCCATAGTAAGCCACTAAAAGAACTTCTAAACTTCGTTAGCTATGACAAACTAATATAACACAAGCTATGACATATAATGCATCCTTGAACAAGGCCTACATATTTCATAAACCCCTAAATGAAAAGGTTACTTATCCAACTTGTAAATTAAAAGTAACCAACATTTACCACAACACAAAGCTCTAATTTACAAACACGATCTACATATTTCATAAACCCCTAAATGAAAAGGTTACTTATCCAACTTGTAAATTAAAAGTAACCAACATTTACCACAACACAAAGCTCTAATTTACAAACACGATCTCATAGATAATTTACAGTGCGAGCAGGAAAACCGATGTGGTCAAATTTACATAATTGCAATTGTAATAATTTACAAAGTAGTGAGTAGTTTAACACGGTGAAATAATCCTTGAAAATTGCTCACGAAATGGTGCATGGTATATTTAGGATATTTAATGGAATATTTAAAAAAGTAAATGTGTAATTTAAAAAGGTGTGGCAATTGTCATGTGAGTTAGCGACACGCAGATGTAAATATTTACTCGCGCGTGAACACGCGTGTTACAAGGTCACAAGATGATCAAACGCTCGCTCGGTTTACTGCGTTTACCTCGTGGGCTTTTGGTATACATTTTTAATTCATTTGATCGCTTTGACTTTTCCGAAAACAATCCTTTGTTCTCGTCAAAACATGTTTAAAGTTGGGTAAAAATAAACGGTACCAGTGGACTGACACATACTTTCTCCCTTAAGTAAATTTAAAAAAGACAATCTGTAATAAAACTATCATGTTCTACAAAGTTATTCTAAATATCATTTAATAATTTATTGTTCAAATTGTATGGGGGGAAACCCCCCCCCCCGATAATACCAAGCTTTTTTAAGCTGGTTTTGTTCGGTGATTTGACCTTACACTTCATACCAAGTTTCATGGAAAAGGGTTGGAAAGTAAGGAAGAATTTGATTTTTTTAATATTCTCCATAAGAATAACATTGGGCGCTTTCAAACAACGTACTGCGTTTATCGTGGACAGTACAGTTGATTTTTTTAACATTTAAAAGCCCATAACTGTTGAACCGTCATTTTTACAGGTATGCGGGTGGTGTCAAATTGTTTAGTATACTCTGTGCACACTATAAACTATCAAATTTTAATCAAAATCATTAGAGCCGTTTTTGAGAAAATTGGATTTTTCACGATTTTTAAGGGTTTTTAGGGGTGAACTACCCTTAAAAATCAAAAATTCAAAAAATGAAAAAAACGCCTGGAGATACAGTGACTATATATATACATGCCAAATTTCATCTAAATCGGACCAACGGGGTAGGCTGTGGCACTGTACACATCCAGACACACACACACACACACACACACACACACACACACACACACACACACACACACACACACAGACACACGGACGGACAGACATCACGTCAAAACCCACTTTTTTGGATTCAGGGGACCCCAAAACGGATACATCCACCCTCAACTCAAATTCTAAAATTTTGATGAAAACAATACTTTCTCCATACTATGTATAAGGGGAGAAAGTAAAAACAAATTTGAGTTCGAATTTTAGTCCAACGTAGCAGCTGAAAATCATAAAAAATACTGTAAGTTTGTAAACATGTTTGACATTTTTATCGTGATCAAAGGTCTAGTCTACACCATCCGCACTAGTGTAATAGCATGTTTCATTACAAGGATAGAAAGTCGTTGTTTCCGGATGCCGAGCGTGAAATTCGATTAAGGCACGGAACACTTTTAATCCAAGTTATAAATGATATTTTTCACTATACTGTAATCATACAGAGAGGACTAATTAATTAATATAATTGTTAAAACTGACATTTATTTGCATATTTGATTCCCTCAGTAACGGTACAATGGGGTATTATTAGCGAATTTCTCATAGGGAAGAAGCTATTACCGTAGGTCTTATGGTAAGACTTAAGCCCGGGACCATGTTATTTTTTCATCTTTAGGTGCCCAGAGTCCAAAAACAATAGTCGTTAAAATTTATCTCTATATATAAAATTGAATGTATGTCTGTCTGTCTGTATGTCCTTTATGTGTTACCAAACTACTCATCCGATCGCCATGAAATTTTAGGAAGTTGCTCTATATGTGTCCGGGAAGGTTTTAGTGAAAAATATTTTCGAAAACCCCATAAGTTTCCATTTTATGGCGTTTTAAATTTCTAATGTTAACCTTATGGAGAGTAAGTTTGTTTACAAATTGTCTACATGAAAACATTTGATTTCTTAGCTACAGCTGATTGGTTTACTTTATTAGCTTTACTATCCAATGCCATCTGAATCATTCATTAATGTTAAACTATGAAGTAAATGTGTACTGTAAAAAATGAACAGCTTTATTCACCACGTTAATAGTTTACGGTTTTGGGGATTAAGTATTTATATTTTTATTTTCTGTCTGATTAAAGTCACGTGATTATATGATAATTACAATGTTTATATTATTACGTTTATTATAATAATCAGCTGTTGTATATCTTTCCTATAAAAGCCGTATTACAGTTAGGTTTCGTTTGGGTTTGGATTGGATTTGACAGTTCTGAATTAATCCACTCAGATTTATTTGTTTTATGGGAATGATATTAATATGTTTATCGTTTCAGTATTGTTATTCACTATGCCGCGACCCAGAATATATAACCTTTCACAATGAAGCCGCATTGCTATTCGACTTCAGAACATGGCCAATCTTAAAGTTAACATGTGTTTACTGTCAGGCGTTACGAAGTTCGCCGGGTCAGCTAGTTGATTTATAAAAGTGTATACCTAAATAATACCTGTATACCTTAATAAACCTTCATTCTCGAGCAGTACATGAAATAGTCAAAGAACGTAATCTAAACGTAGAGAGACATTTATGGAACAGAGATTTAATTACATTAGAAAGTGTCTTACACCTAATATATTAGAAATTAGGGCGTATAAACTAATTAGTGTAAATATTGGTGTTTATCTATATCTAAAATATTTAGAATATAAAATATATTGTTAACTTGAGTAAAAATGTATTGATTGCATTCTTGTGAAGATAAGTTTTTACTTTTTATATTTTAGCGTACTAAATTGTTTATGGCTTTAATACTGACTGTTTATAATTTCCGTAAATATGTAAACATACCATATTTTTACTGACTTTTATTTATTTTTTATGGTTTTCGGAAGTGTGTTTATTCTTTATCAATCAATTCCTCTCTGTAAAACGACTTGATTTGTGAGGGGTTATTGTATAAATATAAACAAGTTTATAATAGATATCTACACAGAGGTTATAGAAATGGTTTACTAGAAACTAAGAAACTAAAACTACTAACGAAAGAACAGTATTAAATATCAAATATTATGTTTAGCTCTATCTCAATTTAAAAAAAATAGTTTCAGATCCTACCATCCAACCTTCAATACTCTATTATTATACTTTATTTATTTACTATAATATAACAAATTTTATTTTGATAAAAGAGTATACTTAAAAAAGGGCTGGATCCCAGTAAAAATATACATATTAATAAAACGAATTTCATGGCCAATATACTATTTTTTTGCCATGTTGTTTTACAGTGTAATTATTACATTTGTTATTATATCCTGCAATTTGTTATACGTTATGCTCGTGTTTCTTATTATTGAACGAAAAAATGCTTTATATTAATAGTCTAAAAAGTAAACAGAGTTAATGATTACAAAACCAAAAATTTAAAAATTTCAGACTCGTTTCTACTTACAAAAATTTTACTCGTATTTATATCAATGAATAAATAATCGGTTTATTAGATAAATTAAATCAGTTTAATTTTTTCTAGAAATATACAAATTTAGTCCATCTGAACTATAAGTAAAACAAATTTGAAAGCTGTAAGTAATAACAGACGACAATCACTATTCGATTCATGATAACCGAGCTCTTTTTCACCAAACGGGTGAAACATCGAGCAAATTAAAATCTGGAACAGTTCGTTCGGCGAGCCAATGAACTAAAATCCATCACTTACTAATTAAATGGGCTGCAACCATGAGAGTGGCACTTTAACCGGACCCGATGACTCGAAATAAATGAGTTATTGGCTTAATTTCAGAGAGTGAAACAGGATTGGTTGGCGCTTGATAGGTTTTATTGAGCCACAACCGTTACGCTGCCGGCATTTACCGAAGTGGCGGTTTTTATTTTCACGTGTCTTTTTCATATACATTTAACGCCATTTAATTGTTCTGTGACGTCATAGTGGTGATGTTTTTAATGTGTTTTTTATGTATAATTATTTAATAGACTAATTTATATTTTGATTACAGCATTTTTAAAGTGAGTGCTGATTTATTATAACATATTAGAAGGGAATGGTATATTAGTCATCAATTGAGCATAAAAAACCGGAAAAAATAAAAATATAATACCCCCGTCGCAGCAGACCTGCGTACTCAGCGAATTCCCAAATCAATAATGTAATAATAATATTATATGTCAAGTTTTATCAATATCTGTCGATAAATATATGAGTTAGTTATTTGCCTATTCTTCATAAGATTAACATGGGAAAGAGTATGCAGGTTTGCCGCTGTGAGGAACACTGAAAGTAGGAATTTCTAGCATAAACAATTTTTATTTTGACCAGTTATACCAAGTTTCATCAACATCTTTATGGACAGATGATGATGAAAAGTACATTTTGGATTAAAAAGTAACAGGATAAAACTATGAGATAAAAGTGACAGGTGAACAGATCAGCAGACCAGGGAACAGTCCTTTTTAACTGTTTATGGATACATTTTGTACAAATGGTTAGGCTTACACGATTTTCAAATGGTGTACAGGCGTTCGAAAATGTCAGGATTAAAACTTACATTACATCTTGAACTCCAAACGATGTGAACTGTTACACCCATCTCATACGAAGGTATCTATTACCTATAAATTGGTTTTATACGGTAGGCTAGCTATTACTGCGGTTTAGGGCTATGATAATAAGTTTTATTATTTTTCATGTTTATATCTGTCAATAAATACGACATGATATTTTTTTCGTTTCAAAAATCAACTATTGTCAAATTTATGAGAGCATTAAATAATTATAGATAGTACGTATTTGTAATATACTGTACGTATTTCATAAAGGGTTTTATCAATTAACTAGCCAAAGTACCCGTTCTTCGCACGGGTTAAAAAGGCTGAAAGGTGTAGGCTCTACTGATACATTTAAGTTATTGTTAATTAATTCTTCATTGTTTACAAAATGACAAAACACGAGTGTCTACAACATTTCAAAGTAACATCTGTCAAATATTGGGAGAGGATAAGGATTAATGTAATAGAGACAGTCGTCAGAAAAAACTTAAAATCTACCATTCAACTATTTCAAATAATTCACTAATTTCGATCCAGCAGTTTATCTGAAAAATCAACTTTATTTCTTCTTCTTCCCGAACTGTCAAAATATAGTGCAAACGGATGTTGTCATTAGAAAATGTAAACATTGAAACCTAGGACGGTCACGGCAGCTCTTTCTTCTTCTTCTTCCCGAACTGTCAAATTTTAGTGTTCACAGCTGTTGACATTCAAGTAATTTTATGTTTTCATTCTATAAAAATGTAAACATTGAAACTTAGGACGTTCACAGGGCGTAGCCCGAGAGGATTTTAAGGAAATGAGTATGCCTATGTGTTGCATGAGTTTAAGATCTACCTTTGTGTAAAATTTCAAACTGTTTGGTTCAGTATTTTTTGCGTTTACTTGCCACAACAAACCCACAAACAAACATACATACAAACATACAGAAACCACCTCTTCTTTATAATATTATAGATTAAGAGTAGCCTATATTTGTGGAAAACAATTAGTCACATTTAGAACACAATGAGAATGACATAAAATTGTCTGAATCCATCCACTTAGTGAGTCAACAAGCCATCAGAGCGGCAAACGGCGCGGCGATAGGAATCAGATGAATGGCTCGGCCCGGTGGATAGCGTGCATTGTCCGATGTATTTATTAGCCGCATTAGTTGTATTGTGGGCGCGCTCCTCCGCACGCACACCACTCAAGTATGTGTTGTTAATCACCTTTCACGACAGGTATATCAATTAATTACATTATTGTCTCGTAATGCCAGAGATCTTTTATTGTAATTGTTTACTAAGAGATACAACTATTAGGGAAACATAGAATAGATTTGAGAATATTTATCAGTAACGAAAATAATAGTGATATTTGGAAAACATACTTTGAAGCATTATGTTTCATTTTGAACTTTATGGTTTGTTTTATATTTTGGGGTTGACTGGGACGGTGGCTACGTCCTGTAATCCAGCTACTTGGTGGTCACGAATTGTGGATAGTTATGAGCGATGGTCGGTGGGTGTAGTGTTCTCTTGTGTGGATTAACGTCCGCACTATTGAATACTACGTTAATCCGCAAATACCATTCTCATAATTAGACCAATTCGTAATTCAGAGGTCGTGGTTCGGATTCCACGTTAAACTGTAGGTCCCTTAGTTGCCATCGGCTGTTGGGCTATTAATTAACAATCCTGTCTAAGCAACATGTCAGCCTTAGTCAGTAACAAGACTACAAGATCGCGCCACAATCATTTCTCATTCATACTTGGCTTAAAATACCTACCTGGGAAGGTCACCATTTCAAATGGTAATCTAATCTAATCTAATTGTGAACTGACTAACAGTCTGCGTGATTTCGGCCGTCCCAAGACTAGAATTTTTCTCATGTCGCAACCTCGAGCAATAAAAATTGTATTTACTTCCCTTGGAAAATAGCTTACATCATGGGTATGCCTAAAGAGAATGTTTTCAGTTCCTCTAAAGAACTGTCCTTATAACCATATGACGTCACTAACCACATGACGTCACTTCCATTTCAAATTTTGGACGGATTGCCAATACCCCACTCCCAGAGATAAAACACCTCAACGTCTAAATTGACACTTTTGGCAACTCAAATCGAACGGTAACCTTAAAATTCACCTTAAAATAATAAATGGCCGTACAATTCCCAGCGCACAACAAAAACTCTTTGTGTCTAAACAAAGAAGTTCGTTAGGTCGCAGTATGTATGTAAATTCAATAAGTGGTTCGCCGTAATGGCCTCTTACACGGTAACAGTTAACGAGCGTGTAAATCAATGCGGGCGGAGCGAGTGCGCGCCCCTGAGGATCCCGAACAGCTGGCCGCGGCCGCGTGATGGGCGTACGCGAGCCACGTGACCGAGCGCGTCGCGACGCGTGGCGCGGGCGGCGACCGACGTGCAACTGGGTTAGGTAATCCACTGACCGGGAGATTAATTAGATTAGATTACCTGTTGAAACCCGCTGAAACCTGATGAAACTACATGCCAACATAAATAAAACTAAAGAATACTGCAACAACAATGAACTAGCACTGAACGAAAGTAAAACTGTGCAAATTGGCAACTGTACAATGCATACAAGCCGAATGCAGCACGAAGTATCTCGGAGTCATCATGGATGCAAAACTTACATGGCACCAACTTGTTACAACTCTGTGTAAGAAACTTTGCTCTGGTATCCATGTCATCAGAAGGATGATGCACATAAGTGATCTAAACACTGCAAAAACTAACTATCATTCACTTTTCGAGAGTCACCTTCTATATGGCATAGTGGTATGGGGAGGAACCACCAACACTAACCTGGAGAGAGTACTAGTGCATCATAAAGGGCACTGAGATGCATGACAAGAAAGCTGTCGGGATAAATTTAAAGAACTAAAAATACTCACAGTGACATCCCTCTATATACGCGAGGCAGTGCTTCATGCTGTATTCACTCATCAAACAAGAAATGAAGACTTGCACCTCCATTACACAAGACATGCCTTAAACTTCACCCTTCCAGTATACCGACTCAGCCTGTATGAAAAGAAGCCATCCTACAGAGGAGCGCTGTTCTACAACCGTCTTCCAGACAACCTCAAGATAGAACCAGTCAACAAACTAAAGAAAACCCTGACAGCATGGCTACAGGACAGGCCCTACTACACAGAAAAAGAATTTCTACTAAACTAATTATAACTCAACGGAATCTGACGCATTGTACTGTTCTCAAAGAATATGTCAATAAAGTATATTGTCTATTGTTGTAATACTGACCTACCCAGGTAGGTATTTTAAACCAAGAATGAATGAGAAATGAGTGTAAGATGATTTTGGCGCGAACTTACAGCCACTTATCATGGCATCTAAGGGTCCTACATTTTAACGTAAGATTTCAACCACTTTTGCCTCTAAATTACGAACTGGTCTAATTTATGAGGATGGTCTTTGCGTTGAATGTAGAATTCAATGGACGTTAATCCACTCCAGAGAATTTAACATTCACCGACCATCACTTATAACTATCCACAATTAGTCACATCCAAATAGCTGGATTACGAGACACGCCACCGTACCAGTCTAATATTAATTGTATAAATTATTGGTAAATTTTCCACTTTAAACTTTTGTAAGTTTTACCTTCCCCTTGATATAATGTTTGAAAGGAGAAAGTAATAAATACGGCAGACATTTAAAATTAATGCTTTATCACTGCCACCAAATTTAATTTTAGTCTCATAAGAAAAAATTGAAATTGATTTTTGAATTACCTCTCATTTGATAGTTATATGACGATAGTTAAGGTGTGAATTAAAAAAATTACTTCCTCGTCGGAAATAGGTTAGATCGGGGATATGTCTAAAAGGAATGTTTTCAGTTCATATAAACAGCTATTCTTATTCTTTTATGTTAAAAATTCAATACAAAGAAGAGAAAATGAAGCTGATCTCTGTCTGGGTTTGAACGAGTGACCTCCAGATAATGAAGCGGACTTCATAATCACTCCAGTATAAGATAATCTATATGGAGTGGTATTTGTAGTTGAAACACCAGTACACGAACCTGGTAAAACATAACTAATTTTTGGGAAACGGAAAAATAGAAGAAATAATTTCTTCTACAGTTACAGTTTATTTAACCTAGTTTTGACTGCGATCTAAAATGGAACAGTATAATAATATAATATTTTGACTGTACATTAAAATTTTATGATTGCTCATGTCTATTTGAACACTAAATATTTTAGGATTTACTCGGATGTTTGTTATGATGCAAATTATAATTAAAATACTGTACTCCCCTTCAATCAAAACACTGTCATAGAATTAATGGACTGATAAACGAGTTTCGGGAAGAGAATAGGTTATCGCACTGACTATCCAACGATGAATCAATAAATTAAACCATCACGGACTAATTAAAATGTTTTTAGCCGCGGAGTAACTTTTTGTCGGGATCACTGGCTTGAAATAAATGAGTTATCGGCTTAATTTGTGAGAGTGAAACAGGATTGGCGCGGTTTGATTGGTTTTGTTCAAATGTGCGTTTATTGACAACGGCCGACGAATGACAGCTGCGGCGACGCGAGAAACCACGGAACAGGGATAGGAAAATCGAATGAGCATACAGCTATTATAAAAATAGTCGAATTGTCATTTATTTTATAATTACCGAATGATTTTGGTTCTGGAACATCCCTGAAAATCTCATCGGTTAAACTATTCGATCTGTTTAGGATGTCACAATGTACTTTCAGTTTGGTATCGAAGCCAGTTTATTTAATGTAATTGTCATTTATCAAAGAGTAGGTGTGTACTGGAATATAGGATATTATGAAAGTAAGACTGAAATAGAAATAGTTTGCAAGTGCAAACTATTTCTATTTCAGTGAGAACATTTTTATAGAAATATGCCTCCTAAAAATGTATTGTCTCTGACCAGATTGAGAAAATTGAAGAAGAATCAAATCGTTGAATTTGTAGAAATCGTTTTTTGAATGTCATGAATGAGATGGAATACATATCCAACAAAACATCCAAGGGTGATTTCTGTTCCATGTGACATCATGGGCGGAGGTAGAGGTCATTTGTTTGGGACATAACATCCCGGGGTGGGTCTGGGGGTCTGGAATATACCCTTGTTGAAAGGACTTTTGAGAAATACAAGAAAAACGTATTTTTATGAAATTGTAAGCACGACTGGGACGGTGGCGACGTCCTGTAATCCAGCTACTTGGAGGTCACGAAACGTGGATAGTTGTGAGCGATGGTCGGTGGATGTAGTGTTCTCTTATGTGGATTAACGTCCGCACTATTGAATACTACGTTAATCCGCAAAGACCATCCTCATAATTAGACCAATTCGTAATTCAGAGGTCGTGGTTCGGATTCCACGTTAAACTGTAGGTCCATTAGTTGCCATCGGCTGTTGGGCTATTAATTAACAGTCCTGTCTAAGGAACACGTCAGCCTTAGGCAGTAACAAGACTACAAGATCGCGCCACAATCATCCTACATTCATTCCTCATTCATACTTGGCTTAAAATACCTACCTGGGTAGGTCGCCATTTCATTTAAAAGTATAAGTAAGTAAGAACGTTTTGCTTGAAGAGGCAAAGAAGAAAATGTATGATTTAGCAAATTACGATTTAGGGCCCTTTAACAATTATTGTGAAGTTCTTATTGAAGCGGCAGCGATCTAGTCTACTATCGCACTAAAACCTGTTTTGTATTTTAACTCTTAATCTAATTTGTATTTAGTTTGTATCCTGGGCAAAGCTTAATGTTCGATAACTAACAATAAACATATACGTCATACGTATTATCAAAAGGCTGGGGTCAATGCCCTCCCGTAACCCCTCCTATGCGGGACATCTATTTTTGGTTCTTAAAAAATCAACTTTTCCTTCCTGGCACTGGAGTAGTCGTCATCGTCATAGACGTCTCGTCACTTCAACTGGACATCGCTATATTGCCATAAACCTTTCCTCTTAATACTTTCTATCATTTGTTAAACTTTTGAATTTTGTATATAGTTTTTTACATTTAAGCTAAATAATTAAGTGTCATAAACATTTAGATTTTTTAGATTTTTCCTGGTCTTACATTTGCTTAAGACGATAACTGATTGTTTTTAAAATATTTGTATTAAGTAATTGTTTAAGTAAGTCGATTATTATGCATTCGCCTATTCTTCCCTTACGGGTATTGTAGTAGCTTATACATATTATATGTCCATCTGAGCGAAGCTCGGCCACCAGGAACTAAATTTTAAATGAGCGATATATTAACTGTAACTCTAGACAAATATTTATTGACTAGATTACCTATCGTGCGTTGCAGCGATCTACTTAACGTATTTATTAGGTTTAGGTTCGCTGGCAAATATAAAACATAGTATAATTATTATTACCTTTCGAAATTTGTAGCCCATCCAGGTATTTTAAGCCAAAGTATTAGTAAGAAATGAGTGTATCCATGTGGACTTTAAATATTAAAGCATATGACAAATTGAGACAGACTATATTGTCTTACAGCAGGGTACCTTTGATAATTTTTTACAGCTTGGTAAATACACATTCTCGCACGCGCGCGGGCACACACACACACACACACACACACACACAAAACACAGAATCTAATATGTGAATATAGTACACAATATCAACCATTTATATATTTCAGATAGCAAAAAGAAAATATAAAAATATACAACAGCTGATTATTAAAATAAACTTAAACATTGTGTTAAACATTGTAATCATTTTTAATCCTGCCCACATATAAACATTTGATTTGTTTTAATCGCAAAACATAACCAGCAAAATATGAACTAAGAGAAATTCTATTTATACAGTAATTAGATATGATTGAAAACCATGTTATGCTTGCTTCTTTGGCTTGCTCAATGAATCAATCATTTGCTCAACAAAATCATTTCCTTATTAGATTAACATGGGAACTTTTAAGGCCTATAGGGTGGAGATTTATGGAGTAATTGGGAAGTGGGAGAATTAGTAATGAGTGAGTAAGTGAGAGCTTTGACGTTCATATATACAGAGGAAAAGATACAACTTTAATCTTCAAACTGCCGTGTAATAAATATTTACCTACAAAGAATATGACTACAATACCAAAACGTACTCCTATAAATGACCTGATATCGAGGTAAGGGTTACTTCAAGGAACAAGCATGGTGAAGCCACCAGACTCTCGGAGAGACAAGCCTACGTTCAAAGTACACTGTTGAGATCACACTGTATAGCTAAATAGTTGTTCATAACAGATATTTTTATAATGCCACGCCAAAGACAACTACGCTGCAATACATGACAAAACACGAAAACCCTCGTAAAAAAGGTCAGACTGAGGCCAAATTTGGCACAGATGTGAAAAAAACTAAGTAAATATCAGTTAATTTAAAGAGAGGTTTTCGGGGGTTACCCCAAAATGAGGTTTTCAGAGTGTTTTTACATTATTCATCATAATTTATTAGAAAATCTAATTTTATTTAGCAGCATCAAAATCAGCTCAAAAACAAACAATATAGTATTTTGATTTTCACTCTATGTTAAGTGCGTACTGATATATAAAAATTGATAAACGCAGTACGTTGTCTTATAGGCTCCGCTGTTAATCTTACAGTGAAGAGGTTAAAATTTACAATTCGCTTACCAATTAAAATACTATAATAACACAGTGTACACAGCTACATCTGGTTGGTTGAGGATTGCTGTAGTTTTTTGAACAATCTAATTTGTTTATTCCTCATGGCAGTAAACCTACTTACTCATTCCCCGTGTTTTTCTATGGATGTAAATTGATATAACTTCACTATTTAACTGATGGTTAATTTTGGTTAGTTTTTGACCTATGAACATCTAAATAAAAAAATAATATGGTCCCGGGCTTAGGTTTTACCATGAATATAGCGGTAATAGCTTCTTCCCTAAGGAAAATTCGCTATAAGAGACTAATATGTACTTTAATATGTAATGTGTAATAATATGTACTGTAGTTAAGATTTGTTTATAAACCATGAATATGATTAAGCTTTTAAATGAATAGTACCTGGTGACCGAGCTTTGCTCGTATAGAATAAGACAGTACCTGGTGACCGAGCTTTGCTCGTATAGAATAAGACAGTACCTGGTGACCGAGCTTTGCTCGTTTAGAATAAGACATTTATTATAAAAATTAATTAGAAAAATTAAAACACATTTATTACTCAATGAAAACATTTATGTGGATGGAACTCGCGGCCTATAGTTCTTGAGGCCGACATGCTACAACTCGGCTACGACGTTAGTCAATTGAGCGATGTCGTTTAACGTCTTTTAGCCAAAGCCGATCATTTACTGTTTAATTATCCATACCGTTATTATTAGCCTGTGATTATTAGCCTGTGATGTTAATTTACATCAATTAATTGGTTTGTTACAGTGGCTTCAAGCAATACAACGAATACGTTTTCTATCAAAACACGGAAGATTTTGGAAATACTTTTTTCTGCTTTTATTTCGCACAGCTATGTTATCCTTAAGTTTTTACAAATTGTTTAGTAACCTGATAATTTTGCATTTATTTAATTCATAAAATAAATATTAATGCATAACCTCTATATTGTTCCCCGCAGTCTTCAATCAAGAACTGTCAAACGGTTATAAACAGCTGTTTTGGTTTGTATTGTTTACATTTTATTCTCCATAAGCGTAATGTTAAATTTTTAGATTTTAAACTTAATATTACAAGAAAACACGAATTTTCCTGGACATTAGACCTATCTAGAACTTATTTTCTACTCGGAAATTAGTTATTTCCAAAATTTAAAGAAAATCCTCGGTGCCGTTTTCGAGATCCGTGTGCAAATATATATATATATATATATATATATATATATATATATATATATATATATACAAACCTTGCTCGTATTATAGTATTGGATGTAAGGTCTGTTGTGAGTACTGTGAGCTTAAGTAATACAAAAGTTTAAGTACGTAATTTTCTGAAGATTATAGAGGATTAAAGGAATTTTCTTTTTTAATAATTCTAAAAATCGTTTATTTATAAGCGCCACTGTTACTCTGGACCATTCTAAACGTCTGGATAGCCTCCCGTCATAACAACTCCAAACCTACATCCGTTATCATTGACACTTATCTTGAAGAACCCGTTTTCTCCCCAGTCAGAGTTCCACGAGTTGGCCACAAGCCAGTAGTCTTCCCCGTGCTCAGTTCCCCAACCAATCACCTTCACACTGTGTCCACCCTCTAATTCGCCTGTAGTATATTTATATACTCCTGTAACATCATAGTATTCAAGATATGAAATGAAAATGAAAAATGACATCATTTATAGAGAAGAAAGTTAGGACTAGTAATACCTCTCACTTAACCTCTATCACCAAGGAAAAATACAATTACGTGAATAAATACAAATAAAACTTTAGATAACCAGAGAAATAATTGTTATGGATTAAATTAACAAGTACCTGGTGACCGAGCTTTGCTCGTATAGAATAAGACATGAATTATAAAAATTAATTAGAAAAATTAAAACACATTTATTACTCAATGAAAACATTTATGTGGTTGAAATAAAACCGATTTAATACACCATAATTAATATAGCACTGAACAAAAAGTAATGCCCCTGGTGGGGATGGAACTCGCGGCCTATTATAACTCGCGGATATAACTCGGCCGACACGCTACAACTCGGCTACGACGTTAGTCAATTGAGCGATGCCGTTTAACGTCTTTTAGCCAAAGCCGATCATTTACTGTTTAATCATCCATACTGTTATTATTAGCCTGTGATCAACTGATTTTGTTATAAACGGAATTAGGATTGAAAAGCAAAAGAGAAATTTAATTTACATAAATTAATTGGTTTGTTACAGTGGCTTCAAGCAATACAACGAATACGTTTTCTGTCAAAACACGGAAGATTTTGGAAATACTTTTTTCTGCTTTTATTTCGCACAGCTATGTTATCCTTAAGTTTTTACAAATTGTTTAGTAACCTGATAATTTTGCATTTATTTAATTCATAAAATAAATATTAATGCATAACCTCTATATTGTTCCCCGCAGTCTTCAATCAAGAACTGTCAAACGGTTATAAACAGCTGTTTTGGTTTGTATTGTTTACATTTTATTCTCCATAAGCGTAATGTTAAATTTTTAGATTTTAAACTTAATATTACAAGAAAACACGAATTTTCCTGGACATTAGACCTATCTAGAACTTATTTTCTACTCGGAAATTAGTTATTTCCAAAATTTAAAGAAATTCCTCGGTGCCGTTTTCGAGATCCGTGTGCAAATATATATATATATATATATATATATATATATATATATATATATATATTGTACCTAGTGACCGAGCTTTGCTCGGATAGAATGAGACATGTATTTTACAAGTTAGTTAGCAAAATTAAAACAAATTTACTGCTCAATGAAAACATTTATGTGGTTTAAATAAAACCGTTTTAATACCCCTTAATTAATATGGCATAAATACTGAACAAATATATAGCCCTCGGGTGGGGATCGATCACGCGACCTTGCATACGTGAGATCTAAGCGCTTAAGCTACGGCGTCAGCCGATTTCGCGTCGTCGTTTAAGAGTTTTTGGCCAACCTCAATTAATTGTTTTAGCTAACCTTATACTGAATTTAAATGTCCATACTGTTTGTTATTATTATCCTGTGATCAACTGATTTTGTTAGAAACGGAATGAGGATTGAAAAGCAAAAGATAAATTTAATTTACACCAATTATTTGGTTTGTTACAGTAGCTTCAAGCAATACAACGAATACGTTTTCTATCAAAACACGGAAGATTTTGGAAATACTCTTTCCTGCTTTTATTTCGCACAGTTATGTTACCCTAAAGTTTTTACAAATTGTTTAGTAACCTGATAATTTTACATTTATTACATACATAAAATAAATATTATGAAAAACCTCTATTCACATATTGTTCTTTGCCGTCTTCAATCAAGAACTGTCAAACGGTTATAAACAGCTGTTTTGGTTTGTATTGTTTACATTTTATTCTCCATAAGCGTAATGTTAAATTTTTAGATTTTAAACTTAATATTACAAGAAAACACGAATTTTCCTGGACATTAGACCTATCTAGAACTTATTTTCTACTCGGAAATTAGTTATTTCCAAAATTTAAAGAAAATCCTCGGTGCCGTTTTCGAGATCCGTGTGCAAATATATATATATATATATATATATATATATATATATATATATACAAACCTTGCTCGTATTATAGTATTGGATAAAGCTAAAAACCCCCGTTGTAGCAAACCTGCGTACTCAACGAATTTTCACTTCAATAATATGGTAATAATGATAAAATTATTGACAAGATTGATCAAGCAATACCTGTTGAAAAATTACAGTATTTGTCTAATCTCCGTAACATTAACATGGGAAAGAGTATGGCTGCTTTAAGGAACACTGAAAGTAGGCGTTTTTACCATACACTATTGCTATTTGGACCACATACCAAGTTTTTTTTTGCTCAGACGAGTTCGTAAACCAGACATATCGGTCAGATAGTTTAGGGGGGTGTATACTCGAAAATTGTTTTTTTGTGTTTTTCGTTTGTAATTTTTAAATTTATCTTTCACCATTAGAATCACCTTAAAAATGTTTTCTCTATATCCAACAGTTACCGAGATAAAAAAGCTAAGCGCGGTATCGGGGCTGTAGTTCTAGTTGTAATAATAGTCTAGTTGTAGTTTCACTTATCTAACAATATTTTTTGATTAAACTTGGTATTTTCCTTCACGTGGTTGAGATCTCATGCTTCAAATGCTTAAAAATCATAGTTAATGTGTTTATCATGGCAGCCTCATGACAAACCCCTATGTTAAATGTCCCATGTTAATTATATAAAGAATAGGCAAACTCCTTTATTTAGGACAGATGTTTATAAAACTTGGTATAAATGGTCAAAGTAAAAGTTTTTATGCTAGAAATGCCTACATTCAATGTTCCTCACCGTAGCAAAACCTGTATACTCTTTCCCATTTTAATCTTATGGAGAATAGGCAAACTCTCTTATTTATTAGGGATATTGATCAAACCTGTTATATAATATTGATTTGGAATTCGCTGGATACGCAGGTATGCTGTGACGAGGGTATCATTATCACTCAGTGGCACAGTTTTTGAATGGATGGGAACGAGAAACTTAATTGGCCTGCTAGGTCCTAAGACCAAATTCCGTACGTTATAGTATGTGTTTTTTTTTTTAAAGAAAGCATGTTTCCATAGAACCCCCAAAGTTTATTTGGTGTTAAAAATGTACTTCACGTATATAGCAATGGTGATAATCACTTTGAGCAACCTTTCTTGCAGTTACATTAAAATAATACTGTTATAGCTATGCTTAACACTAGCTACAGTTAATAATACTACTAACTGTAACCATAACTATAAATACTAACTTAATTTAATACTACTACGAACTGCATTTCAGTTACACCATACACTGACGTTTACGCCATATCCGGTAATAAACAGTGGACACAAAAACGTTTGCTAATTTACTTTACCTTGTGAAAACATAGTATGTCCTAACTGGGCATTAACAAGGGACTTCAATTAGAAGCGTTTAAAAGTAATATACGTTTAAATAAATTTGTTACAAGCTGATACCTGATTTGTAGCTCAAGAAGTCTTGATACACAGAAAATGAAGCTTCAACTGGGCCATGTGTAAATATCTCCTTCTTCATTGACGCCACAGTTTTAATAAAAAACATTTTCTTTACTGAAACAAAAAAAACTCTTTATATACTCTTCAATACCAACAAAAATATGAACTTTGAAAAGGTATAATGTTATTTTTAATATTAAAGTGAATACAAAAATTAAGAAATACTTATGTTTGACCTTATACTTACAATAAATAGATTTTTAATTTATAGTAAAAATGGCTCAAAAATAAATAACAATCATTTTTTTATTTTCAACGTGTTTTAAATGAATAAGAATTAATATATATTACTTAAGGTATAATAATATGTAAGTTTTTTTCTAACCAAAAATTCGAATTCAGTATGACACCAGTTTGATTATTTCAATGGGTATTAATTCACATTTGTCTTCATCAATTATGGCGTATTTAGTATTGGTCCGATAAGAACAACGCTAATTGCTTATTATACTCGTACAAATTAATTGTTTGCCAAAAATTATTTTCCATTGCAATTAATTTCACAGTCAACTTATTTTGAATTCTTTAGATAACAACTATGCATTTATTAAGCACCTGAACTATATTTTTATGACTACCAAGTGAGAAGTAATGGATAAAGAAGTATAAAATTGTTCGTATATGACTAAAATCCAATAGGAGGCACTGATGAAGAACACAATAAATGAGCTAATACTTCAAGAACTCCCTTTAAGATATACAGTGGAACCTTGATTTAAATTTCATTTAATTTTTAACTTTCAAGGGATCAAGAAAGATAGATGTTATATAGGGGTATTGTTAAAAACGAGGTTCATTAAATTGAGGTTGCCGAAATCCGTAATATAGGGATTAGTCATAACCTCCAAATAAAGAATAACGAACTTGTCCAACCTCTATTTAAAGAAGATTTTTAGGCATATATTATTTTTGTTATACTGTATGTTTTAGTGCTACAGATTATCTTAACCAGTTATTGCTTGCTCGAAACCCATTATGGCCTAACTCCTCGTCCAATTGATGAGCTTTTTCCTGAAGTAATTTTCCCGAAACGGATACATTTTTGCTACGTCATTGTTTCATCCATAACATGACAGCACTTTCAACGTCCTGTGATTCAGGGCGTTCACCTTATTTACACTGACCAGAAAGTCCACGTTCTTCTTCATATATCTATTTATTGTTTGAAGAGTTGTTGGTGTTATTTTATACTCCTTAGCAATGTCCACTTTCTCCATATGCAGGTTTTCGTCTATGGTTTTTATTACTTCACGTTTGAATTCCACATTATGAGTTTTTCTACTATTTTTCTCCGCCATGACGCATCAATATAAAAAATACACCAACACGCTGCTACGTTATGCAACACGATCTTTACACTGCAATATATATATTTTTTGTGAATACGCCATATAATGGCATTTAAAAGGGAATTGAAAAATAATACGTTATACCGAGCAATAGGTTACATTGAGGTTCGTTATAGAGAGGTTCCACTATTAAAATTTATAATTTAATTCGTTCACTTCGCATTTTATTCACTATGTTTCTAACGCTTCATATCATTTCGGCAGAAACAATTGGAGTATACATTTACCCTTATGAATGTCATGTTCCTTTGTAAGGTTGTACTCCTTGTTGTAGCAACTCGTTTTACATTGAGGGGTGGGCACGAAGTGTTCCGTGCATTGCTTCCGTGGCCCTGGCACATCATGTTCACATGGCTCAATTGTGTACGGTTGACACCCCTGTGGAATTTGGGAACTCAATTAATTAAGATCAAGCGAAATTCAAAATACCCCCGTCGCAGCAGACCTGGATACTCAGCGAATTTCCAAATCAATAACATAATAATAATAATATATGGCAAGTTTTATCATTATCTGTCAATAAATATGAGTATTATTTGCCTACTCTCCATAAGATTAACATGGGAAAGAGTACGCAGGTTTGATGCTGTGAGGAACACATAAACTAATTTCTAAGCATAAATGTATGGATCTTAACCACATGAAGCTAAATATCAAGTTTCATCCAAAAATATTAGATAATAAGTGAAACATTAATTGTTCCTTATCCTCCATAAGATTAACATTGGAGCCCCAAATTACAATGTACTGTGTTTAGATTTTTTAATATCTCGGTAACTGTTGGAGATAGAGAAAAACTTTAAGGAACTAAATTGTGTTGTTTTTAAGGCGATTCTAATAGTGAAAGATCGAATTTGAAATTTTTAATTATTATATGGGAAAAACGCAAAAACCCCATTTTTGGGGTGAAGAACCCCCCCAAACAACCCGTTCCGATTGTCCAAAATGTCTGGTTTACGAACTCGTCCGAGCAAATGCAGGAATACACGTCTCTACCAAATTAAAAGTTCTGAAAACTCAATACACCCCATTTTTCAGTGAATCAATAGAGATTTTTCACGCAGGAGGACTGCTGCAAAGATCCATGGAGACCAATGATAATACAGTATTGAGTATCTGAGTGAGATTCGCCCACTACATGTTCGAACGAAACGGGCAATAACCAATACTGACTAACTTCCAACCTACCCTCCGAACACAATTACCAAATGGTTGATCGGCTAACTTTTGTCACCAATATTCATCTTATATCTTATTTTTGTCATGAAATAGTGCATTTGTTTTTACTTTCTCCCCCTATACGATGGTAAATTATTGTTTTCGTCAGAATTTTCGAATTTTCTAGAGACAAGAATATTAGTCCGATCTTTGTAAAGATCGGATCTTTTTTCGGTATGTAGGTAATAATTTTAATTATTATGGTATATCAGGATTTTAAGTTTTGATTTTTAATCCCTAAACCCCCCCTAAAATACCTAAAATTAAATTTCCCAAAAACGACTCTAAGGATTTTGATAAACAATTTATGATTTATAGTCCTTTGTAAGACAAACCAAATCACACATCCCACATTTCTCAAAACATCGGGGTTGAGCCACAAGGTTATGGGCTTTTATAAATAAAAAAATTAAAACTTTTTTTCCGCAAAAGGTAGTAATTTTGAATTATTTGTCTACGACTAACGGTTCCAGAGAAAAATTAAATTTACTCTCCATGAAAAACGTTGGAAGTTTGAGAACGCAACATAATTCTTATGAAGAATAATAAAAAATCAATTTCTCTTTCATTTTCCAACAGTTTTCTGAAACTTGATCATACCAAGTTTCACACCCAATCAAAATTCAATTGGCACTGACCTCTCCAGATTGGAAGCCCCCACCAGTGCAGATACCGGTGTCTTGGAAGTACTTCCAAGCTTGTGCTGGAACTCCCCCGGAGCATCCGTTATTGTCAGCAGAGCAGGTTATCAGGTCTTGTGCTGATAGCTGTACGTTGAACCTTCCTTTGGTTGCGATACACAATCGGTCAGAGAATGCCGAAGTCGTTGAAAAAGCCTAAAAATCATTACTATTCATTAAAATATAAGACACCTTTTCATACACTTCTGAAACACTGGCAGCTGGAGGATGTTTTAGCGTGAACAGTCAATGATAAAAGTTTAATGGATTTGAAAATTATGATGCATAACCGTTTAACTGCCCAGCCAGTTTTTGACCTGATTTTAAAGTTAATACCAATGGCCAGATATGATGTTTATTAGGAAAATATGTATTAACAATGTTCCAGATATTTCAAGTGAATATAGCGAAACTTCGCTCAAAACGACATTATTTTATGGTTTATGTTTATAAAACATTGCAATTATTTTTTATTTAGCCAACATATAAACACGTGACTTTTAATCAGACAGAAATAAAAAATATAAATACATAATCCCCCAAAACCGTAAACTGTTAACGTGGCGAATAAAGCTGTTCATTTCGTACAGCACATATTTATAGTTTTACATTAATGAATGATTCAGATGGCATTGGATAGTAAAGCATACGGTATTGCTGATGGAAAGTGAACCAATCAGCTGTAGCTAAGAAATCCAATGTTTTCATTGTAGACAATTTGTAAACAAACTTACTCTCCATAAGGTTAACATTAGAAATTTAAAACGCCATAAAATAGAAACTTACGGAGTTTTTGAACATATTTTTTCACTAAAACCTTCCTGGACACATATAGAGCGACTTCCTAAAATTTCATGGCAATTGGATGAGTAGTTTTGCAACGCATAAAGGACATACATACATTCAATTTGATATATAGAGATATTGGTTATAAAGTTTTAATTTTAGTTTTTTTCTCGTCAAATTAATGGCATTGTTTTTTCGTCATAAGGGTATTTAATCTGGATTGGGGGTTTACATTCAGGAATTACTACTTAATAGTCTCATCGGTGTGGTAAAAACTTAAAAGTTTAATTTAGCAGCGATTGTAGAAAGGACTAATCATTGGGATTAAAAATATTGTACTGTTTCGGAAATTTTAAAACGCTCTGTACTATTTACCCAGCAAGATCCGCACTCCCCCTGGTCCCTGACTTGCAGCAAGGTTTTGCAAAAGTCCCATTTCTTCCTGGCGTCAAATTCGGCTGGAAGGTCCACGTCCGTGGTCCCCGCCTCATCCTCCAGCAGTGGCAGCATCATACCCTCGGGAGGGTCTTTCAGACCGAAGAGGCGTGAAATAGCTTGATTTGTTGTCGAAGGGTGAAAATTTCTCCCAGCCTAAAAGTCATATAAATTTAGAACCTTTTATAATAATGTGAGAGAAATAATATAACAAAATACCCCAGTCGCAGCAGACCTGCGTACTCAGCGAATTTCCAAATCAATAATATAATAATAGTAACAATTATATATGACAAGTTTTATCAATATCTGTCGATAAATATGAGAGTTATTTGCCTATTCTCTGTAAGAGTAACATGGGAAGAGTATGCAGTTTGCTGCTCTGAGGACCAATACAAGTAGGCATTTCTTGCATAGACATTTTTATATTGCCCATTTATAAACTTTCATAAACATCTGTCCATAAATAAAGGAGTTTACCTATTCCCTATACGATTGAAATGGGAAAAGAGTATGCAGGTTAGCTGCCATGATAAACAAATAAACATCATTAAAATGATTTTTAAGCATCTGAAGCATAGGACATCAACCACATGAAGGTAAATACCAAGTTTAATCCAAAAATATTGATTGATAAGTGAAATGTTATTTTTTTATCCTCCATAAGATTAACATTGGAGCCCCAAAATACAACATACTGTGTTTAGAGTTTTTAATATCTTGGTAACCGTTGGAGATAGAGAAAACCTTTAGGGGACTACATTGTGTAGTTTTTAAGCTGATTCTAATGGTGAAAAATAAAGTTATATTTTTTACATTACATATTAAAAACGCAGAAGATCCAATTCCTGAGTACAAAACCCCCCCAAACTACCAAAATAACATGGTCTCGGGCTTAAGTCTTGCCATGAGACCTACGGTAATAGCTTCTTCCCTAAGTGAAATTCGCTAAAATATAACCAAGTTTAAGGTTGGTAACGACGTTGGGAAAATTCACAGGACGAAAAGAAAGTATTGAGAAACGGAAGTAGGTAAATTAATAGAGGGAAACGGAACGGTAACTGTATAAAAAATAGAAAGCAAGGTAAAAATTAAAATCCGAAATTCAAAAGCAACTTGTACCTGTATGTGTTGTTTAAAGCTTTGTTCATATAAATTAAAACAATTGTTGTTGATATTTGAATTATAATTTATAGTTTATTGTTTTTCAATAATTTTTAAATAGTTAAAGCCAATAAATAGTATATTTTATATGATAACTTAGTTATTTTTAAACAAATTTTTACAAACTATTGTAATTTGTTTTTTTTTATTAAAGGATATTGGATTACATTACTGAAATAGCAAGCATACCGCAAGGTAGGTATTTTAAACCAAGTATGAATGAGGATTGAGTGTGAGATTGTGGCGCGATCTTGTAGTCTTGTTACTGACTAAGGTTGACATGTTCCTTAGACCAACAGCCGATGGAAATTAAGGGATCTACAGTTTAACGTGGAATCCGAACCACTGCCTCTGAATTATGAAGTGGTCTAATTATGAGGATGGTCTTTGTGGATTAACGTAGTATTTAATAGTACGGACGTTAATCCACACAAGAGAATACTAAGCTACTCCCACGGACCATCGTTCACAAATATCCACAATTCGTGACTTCCAAGTAGCTGGATTACAGGACGTCGCCAATGTCCTTATATAGTGGCAAGTTGTGTTTGTAATACTTCTTGCAGTTTGAAAATTACTTATTGGAAATAGTTTATGATGCTATGGTGAACTAGCACTTATATGGGGTGAAATCATATTTATGTAGCAGAAAAAACTGAATAAAATAATAAATGACTATTGAAAATGCTAAATACAATAATGAACATTAGAGATTTTTTATTTTTATTGTCATAAAATATAATCAGCCTACCTGCCATGTAGTGTTCTTTTTGTTGACAAAATCTATGACGTAATCGCTCTCCAGGGGCTCGTCGATGTAATAAGCCGTGGCTAGTGTGATCAGTGACATCACCAACACCAGACCTGCCATCATCCCCTGGTAGACTGTTGAATGTTATTGCAGGATTACTCATTGATCAGTCGCGAAAATGTCTGAGGAGCAGACCACCAGGAGGCCTGGGGGCATCTCAAAAAAATTATAACTGCAGTGTTGTAGGCTCCAGTGGTTATCGTATCCAGTTCTATAACTTAGAATAGCTCTTAACTTTTTCAGATTATAACAAAAGAATGACCATTATGCGAAAATTCTTAGATGATGAATTTGTTTAATAAACACGTCAGCCTTAGTCAGTAACAAGCCTACAAGATCGTACCACAATAATCTTACACTAAATCTTATTCATACTTTTCTTGAAATACTTAACTGGGTACGTTGCATTTTAAATAACTTTACGTCACAGTTTTAAAATGGTTTACGAAAAAAATGCACGACACGACATTTTTAATAGACGGAACTAGCATGCGTACTTAAGCGAATTTCCAAATCAATAATATAATAATAATAATAATAATATATGACAAGTTTGGTCAAAATCTGTCGATAAACATGAGAATTTTTGCCTATTCTCCTTAAGATTAAAATGGGAAAGAGTGAGTAGGTTTGCTGCTGTGAGGAACACTGAAAGTAGCCATTTATACCATCAAAAATTTTATTTTTAACATTTATACCAACTTTCATCAACATCTGTCCATAAATATAGGAGTTTGCCTAATCTCCATATGATTAACATGGGAAAAGAGTATGCAGGTTTGCTGCCATGATAAACACATAAACTATAATTTTTTTAGCACAAATGTATGGATCTCAACCACATGAAGCTAAATATCAAGTTTCATCCAAAAATATTAGATAATAAGTGAAAAATTAATTTTTTTAATCCTCCATAAGATTAACATTGGAGCCTCAAAAATACAACGTACTGTGTTTAGATTTTTTTATATCTCGGTAACCGTTGAAGATAGAGAAAAACTTTAAGGAACTTAATTGTGTAGTTTTTTAAGCTGATTCCAATGGTGAAATATAAAATTAGAAATTTTTAAAAATTACATGTGAAAAACGCAAAAAACCCCATTTTGGGGTACAAAACCCCCCCAAACTACCCGTTCCCATTGACCGATATGTCTGGTTTACGAACTCGTCCGAGCATTTGTAGGAATACACGTCTCTACCAAATTTGGTCTCGATCGGACCATTTTTACGAGAGTTATCGTGTTCACAGACACATATATATATACATATATACATACATATATATATATATATATATATATATATATAAAAATTTTAACGACTATTGTTTTTGGTCTCTGGGCACCTAAAGAAGAAAAAATAACATGGTCTCGGGCTTAACTCTTGCCATGAGACCTACGGTAATAGCTTCTTCCCTATGGCACAAATTTAAAACAGAAAAATCTACTTGAAACAAAAGTGTTATTAACAATTTAGGTCTGAAATTCGTCACATGAGATTAGTGCAATGGCACTGAGGTCCATTAATACAGAAGATACAGAATTAATAAGAAACATCAGGATATCTTATTAGATAATACGAAGTTTAGATTAGATTATTGAAACGACAACCATGCCACAAGGTAGGTATTTTAAGCCAAGTATGAATGAGGATTGAGTGTATGATGATTGTGGCGCGATCTTGTAGTCTTGTTACTGACTAAGGCTGACATGTTCCTTAGACAGGACTATTAATTAATAGCCCAACAGCCGATGGCAACTAAGGGACCTACAGTTTAACGTGGAATCCGATCCACGGCCTCTGAATTACGAATTGGTCTAATTATGAGGATGGTTTCGCGGATTAACGTAGTATTCAGTTGTGCAGACGTTAATCCACACAAGAGGAGACTAAACTCACCGACCATCGCTCACAAATATCCACAATTCGTGACCTCCAAGTAGTTGGATTACAGGACGTCTCCACCGTCCAAGTCGAACAATGTTATATTTACATGGTGTCCTGGAAGTATAAGGACGTCAAGGTCACCATGACATCTACCACGCCAACTAAGGGATCCCAGCGAGTCTCACACCCTCATGAGGCCCTTCACCAAACGTACGCACTGGTCAAACAAAACTTACAGGGAAAATGTTAAGTTTAACAAAAATTTTTATATTGATCAATTTTTTATTTAGGGGTCTGATATTCTCCCCACATAATTAGTATAATTTATATTTTATAAAATGGTTTCGTATTAAATAATTACTAGTAAATATTAAATTAAATACAAAATTAAATAATAGTAAATAAAACTTAAAATAATGCAATTTAAAAGTCTTAAGTCACTTTATATGACAAATGGAGTGGAAGAGAGATATATAAGAGGATAAATACACTATACTATCATATTTGAATCAAATTTACTCTTAACTTAATTATTATGTTCAGTAAACTTTCAGTAAATGGTTCCAATAAACAGTTAATATTACTTACCTTACTTCACGATAGGATGTGGAGTATTGTAGCTAGAGCTTTATTTATATCACGGAGGTGGAAAGTTTAAGCGTAGAAGGTCACATTAACTTTAAAGCACTTTAACTGTTACATCGAAAACCATTTTAACTATCGCATTTTCTGTTTGAACTCATAAAGTAAAATTCTAATGACCGGAACGTATGTGTAATTAATTAGGTAAGGATGATTTAGATATGTTTTATGTAAACAACTAAGTGCTAGAAATTGAACACGAAGGGAAAACTTTTCGAACTTAAAAAGTAATGAATGTGTTATTTAAATTAATACGTAAAAATAACTAGGCCTAAGTTATAACTTTTTTTAAACACGAAATAATTGTGTGTTTTAATCTTGGGACCTCAAAATGAAAAGAATACTTGGTCATGGGTCTAGGTATTGTCAAAAAGGCCACTGAAATAGCTCAATTTCCTGATTTAAAAAAAGTCGAAGTATGATGGAGTATGATAGGTTGGCATGAGTTATTTGAAAAATATATATAAATGAAAATATTGATTCTAAAACTGCATTTGTCCTGGTATAATACACCATATTATTGTTTAAGTTGGAAGCAGCCTGAGTAAAGGGAATTTTTCTGTGCAGGTTTAATAGTTTTCTGAGTTCAAAACGTCAAAATTTCTTAGCAATTGAATGAACTTCTCACTGTGAAGGCGGAAGTGCATCTAGGATCTTTATTGTTTGAAATTTCCTTGTATTTAACAATGGTTTGCCCTAATCGAGGTTTAAACAGAACATAGAAAAACTTTGGTTATCCCAAAATCATATTATTAGGTTAACTTTCGACTTCCCATTAGAACGACGTTCGCTATTTTTGCCCTTTAAAAATTTAATCTTTTTAAAGGGCAAAACGAAATACTTTATAATTATTCATTACTAGTAAGTCCATAGATTAGTTTTGAAATTAGAACATTTTTAACCATAAAAATATGTAACAGTGATCTATATTATTTAAATATGCAAAAATTTATCTTGGAAAAGTGTTATTTACTTAATTTTTGTGTATTTTTTTCTATTGTTTACTATAAGTTCAATGAGAAAAATTTTTATTAAAATATTTATTAAGTTTTTTTAAGTCTTCAGTATTCTTCCATTAATGCAATATTCAGATCATTATATTGTCCTTCTACCAGTCCATTTATATGCTTTTAAAAGATTGAAAATATTTTATGTTAGAAGTGGTAACATTATAACTGAACAATCTTTTGTACTAAACTATGAGAAATGTAGAAAAGGTATTTCAGACTTCCAAAAGTTTGTAAATCTGCCTTCAAACATTAATTTACTCAGTACTCTGCCCCCAAATATTTAAATATTTGGTATTAAACATTCCAGCTGTCTAAATCTATAAAAGACTGTCCAATCCAAAGAAAAATTTATGAAACAATTCAAATGTTAGCTCTTTTCCAACAGTGATTTAAGTTTCTTAAATTTTAGTCTAGTTGTAATTAATATTTTTTTAATTAGTTGTTAAATATTGAAGTACAAACATTTTTAAATTTTTATTTTAACTGTTTCTAGAACTTCAGTATATTTTTTAGCTGAGAAGTATTACAAACCCCATTTTAAAACGTTCATATACACCTTCATTACTAAATACTCTTTATATTTTTTTAAGTCTTTGTGTTTTTTTCACTCATGATTTTTAGTACAGGCACCACGGAGCGCGAGTGTTAAATCAAGCGTTGCTGTATTACGAAAGTGAACTTTTAGCGAATTTCCCATAGAGAAGAAGCTATTACCGTAGGTCTCATGGTAAGACTTAAGCCCAGGACCATGTTATTTTTTGTCTTTAAGTGCCCAGAGACCAAAAACAGTAGTTTGTCATATATTATTATTATTATAATAATATTTGGAAATTCGCTGAGTACGCAGGTCTGCTGCGACGGGGGTATTTATTATTTATTGTTTTTCAAATGTTCCAGTTGACCAGTTCCAGTAATAATTAATGGAGTTTTTAACTACAACACTTACATTCGTTCAGAATAAAACCTTTTAGCGAATTTCCCACAGGGAAGAAGCTATTACCGTAGGTCTCATGGCAAGACTTAAGACTTGTATATATATATATATATGTGTGTGTGTGTGTGTGTGTGTGTGTGTGTCTGTGAACACGATAACTCTCGTAAAAATGGTCCAATCGAGCTCAAATTTGGTAGAGACGTGTATTCCTACATTTTCACGGACGAGTTCGTAAACCAGACATATCGGTCAATCAGAACGGGTAGTTTGGGTGGGTGTTTTGTACCCCAAAATTGGGCTTTTTGCTTTTTCCAATGTAGTTTATAAAAATTTCAAATTTTATTTCTCACCATTAGAAACATCTCAAAATACTACACAATTTAGGTCCTTCAAGTTTTCCTCTATCTCCAACTGTTACTTAGATATTAAAAAATATTAACACAGTACATTGTATTTAGAGGCTCCAATGCTATTCTTAAGGAGGATAAGGAAAAATTAATATTTCCCTTAGTAACCAATGGTTTTGGATGAAACTTGGTATTTAGCTTCATGTGGTTGAGGTTCATCCATTTACGCTTAAAAATCATAGTTTATGTGTTTATCATGGCAGCAAACCTGCATACTCTTTTCCCATGTAAATTATATGGAGAATAGGCAAACTCTTTTATTTGTATGTTTATATGTTGATGAAAGTTAGTATAATTGCTAAAAATAAAAATTGTTTATGGTAGAAATGCCTATTTTCAGTGTTCCTCAAAACAGCAAACCTGCACACTCTTTCCCATGTTAATCTTATGGAGAATAGGCAAATAATTCCTATGTTTGACAGATTTTGATCAGACTTGTCATTTATTTTTATCATTATATTATTGATTTGTAAATTCGCTGAGTATGCAGGTCTGCTGCGACGGGGGTATTTATTATTCCCTGGACCATGTCCGGACGGTTAAAACAATGTAAAAATACACAGAATTGTCTCTTTGGTATATCGAAGTGTGTTGTGAGAAGAATGACTGTAATGTTAACAGAGAAGACAACTTACTTTTTATGTTTTTTTTAGCATTCGAGTTGTAAAAATATCTAGAGTTTTAATTTTTATTGACTTTGTTATGAGGATAATAAACATACACTATTATCACTGTAGACTTATAGTTTTTAAAGACTTAGGTAAGTTAACATTTGTATAACCAGACATTTAAAAACCCCTCTTATACTTTGTCAATCGTGTTAAAGGATAGGACAAGGAGTTGGGAATTGGCCAAATAATGTCGTTTCATGTAACAAACTGTTTTACAACTGGCTTGATCTCACACACTTTCTTGAAATGGTTAGTTAGTTACTGAGGTAACAACCTATTAAGTACCAGGCATTTTAAGTTCCACGTAATGCTAATATTTAATAAGAACACGACTTTTAAAACTTTATTATAACTCTACATTAATTGATTTTGTTACTAAAGTACAACAGATATACCAAATATCTGCCAGATAATAGTTCAATATTTACTCACTATATTGCAGCACCATTTTAACTCTTAACTCCCTGGTTGGTTACTAAATAACAGTAAATTAGGAAATAAATGATAGCCAAACGCTCTATAAGGATTAGGCAGTTAATTTAATATTTATCTGTAATTATTAGAATAATAAATAATTAAAAATAATTTACACAACATCAGAAATAGACATTACTTTGAACCCCGCTGTTTTGGGCTAGAAGATACCAAAACGGATAAACGGACTAAAAAATGAAAGAGAACTTTTTTCTTTCTTCATATAGCATCGTACAGGGATTTAAAAATAAAATTAAAAATGTTACGTTTGGTAAAACAAATTTTTAAATAAAGTACATGATATCAGCAAGAAAATTGTTTTTTCTTTTTTCAGGGTGTTGTAATAAGGTTATGTACCGTATATTAAAAATAATAAGGTGGAAGATAATTTTAGAAACTTTTACACTGTTTCTTCTGGCTTACTATAAATTCTTACATATTAAAATTATGTTATTGCGTCTCCTTGATGGTTAATTAAATGGAACAGACCACACGACAGCGGTGTAAATTATTTCAAAATGTTTGTGACTGCGTTTTTGTTTAATTATAAGTAAATAATTTTGTATACATCATTCTAAGATAAAGACTACTATTTAAGCCCTGAGACTATAAATGTTTACGATTTAATACTATTATTTTTCTACCTAGGAAATGCGTTTATTTACACCTCCCGAAATCCTACCTTTGGCCGTTTTCACCGTGGCCCAGTCCCGTCATGGTCGGATGTGAGAGGGTTTACTGTTTATAAACAACTAAAAAAGTAGTTCAGCATGAAAACTGATTTTACTGATACATTTTTTTATTGTTAATTGATTTCTTCATTTAAAAATATGACTAACATCAAATATAGAATAAGGATTAACGAAAACATCACAAAAAACTTAAATCTACCATTCTACATTCGAAAAATTAAAAGATCCAGCAGTTTATCTGAAAATCAACTTTATTTCTTCTTCTTTAACTGTCAATATAAAAATGTTGTCATTAAAAAATGTAAATTTGAAATAACTCACGGCAGCTCTTTCTTCTTCTTTTAAAAATGTCGAATTTTAGTGTTCAATGTTGAATTCAAGTAATTTTATGTTTTCATTCTAAATGTACATAAATACTTCAATACTATTTTAAAACTTAACTATGTGTTGTTGAGTTTAAGATCTACCTAAAAATTTCAAACTTTCAGTATTTTGCGTTTACTTGCCACCTAAAATACAAATAACCCACAAACATACCATTTACAGAAAATCTTCTTTATAAATTATAGATTAAAATTGATAATTTTTGGGAGGAAATTGTCAAAACCCGTTATTATTATACTTTACCACTTGTGGCTTTTAAAAATATTACACAAATGGATAAAGGTTTCCGAATACAAACATGCCTACATCATATACACTCTCTGGGTCAATACAAAACTTACCATAAAGAAAGGTCTCAAATATCACGTTTTCCGTTTATCCATGTATTTTTTTGAAAATGTAAAGTTAAGATTATAACCACTTCTACTAGGCCTTCATAATTAAAACTTAGTACAGGATCAATGAGTAATAACACCAATGTTCTTGGAAATCCAAATTTATACTTTGCATAGTTTTAATACTGCGTCTAATTGAATTTTAAAATTAGTGACTTCAAAACTAATAGTTGTGTAGTACTATACCTAGAAAATAAGAAAAATTAAAAAACCTCTATGTAAAAATGCAATAAATATATTACAAATCAATTAGAAAATATGTTCATATTTTTAATAATAACAAAAATATCCCTGGAATAACGGTTCTCAATAGTATCAAGCAATCTTTGAAATCTTTATTTTAATGATATGTCTTCAAATATTAACCTTGAGAAAATTGAGGTTTCACAAATGTACCACTTTTGATTTGCGTTTTGATCAAAAGTGAAAATTTTGACGCTATTTAAAAAGTATATAAATAAAAAAACTAATATTTTATATCTTTAATATCCAATTAGTCAATACTCCTTTACCTAGTTTGACTAACTTACCCTACGTTTATATTGTAATATAAACATTGTATATTTTCATTAACTTGAAGTTCAAGGTCACGAAATAAGTTTTGAAAAAGGGGAAGTTAGAATTTCAGGTTCTAAATAATTAATCATAACGTTAATTCTAATAATTGTATTTAGATAATTTTTAAAAAAACAATACTAACAATACTTAATTTTTTAAATTTTTTTAATAGTGTATATTTTTTATACATTATTTTATATATATTTATTATTATTAATATTTTTATATTTATTGAAGCAACACTACTTTCAGACTTATATAAGACCTAAAAAAATCATTTCCTTTTGAATTTCCTAAAAGGATTCTCAGTACATAAGTCAATTAATTTTTGTTTTTATTTTACTCAATATGGGATTCCCACAAGATTTTTCACTGCATTGAAACTGATAAGGCTCCGGTATTGGCTAGGAGGGTTGCAATGACATCAAGAGATTAGGCGAGGGGAGCAAATAGGGGAGGACACCGAGGTAATGCGGCCCTGCCTCGGGGGCCGGGGGTTGATAACTCAACTACATTTGTGAACACGTCGATTTGATAACATTTATTTGCCAGATTATCCCAAAATACTAAAGTCAATTTTTTATGAGGAGTAAACCAAACCTTTTTAATTTATAGTTTATATTCTTTTCATTACTTTATACTTTATATAAATAATTCATTATGAAATGTTAGTAAAATGTTTGCATATAATCTCATCTAATAATAAATATACAAAATATTTCTGGTAGTCTTATTTTTAACAACAAAAGGTTGTTATTTATGATGATACTTGTACTTACGGATAAGCTAGAGACATAAGACTGTAAATATTTGAATTACAGTACTGTAAAGCCACTAAGAGGACTATTTGTGTAATGTAATTTGACTGGGACGGTGGCGACATCCTGTAATCCAGCTACTTGGAGGTCACGAATTGTGGATAGTTGTGAGCGATGGTCGGTGGGTGTAGTGTTCTCTTGTGTGGATTAACGTCCGCACTATTGAATACTACGTTAATCCACAAAAGACTATCCTCATAATTAGACCAATTCGTAATTCAGAGGCGTGGTTCGGATTCCACGTTAAACTGTAGGTCCCTTAGTTGCCATCGGCTGTTGGGCTATTAATTAACAGTCCTGTCTAAGGAACATGTCAGCCTTAGTCAGTAACAAGACTACAAGATCGCGCCACAATCATCTTACATTCAATCCTCATTCATACTTGACTTAAAATACCTACCTTGTGGTATGGTCGCCATTTCAAATAATCTAATCTAATCTAATCATTACGTCTTTGTTTTCCGCTGTTCTAAAATATGGAATATACTGATTATTGAAATAAGAGGGGATTGTTACTAAACCTACCGTGAATAAAACTATGCCGATACTTAATTTAGTAATAAAGTCCGCATGGGTGCCGTCGAAACCGCAAACGCAATATGAATACTGTGTGGAAGTTGCCTAACGCATACGTCATGGGGCGATGCACGGCGTCGAATGTGTCGCCCTAGTAGTATAAATATATGTTATATTTAATTTAATTAAACGAAACACAAAACCTTTTTGAATCACATTATGTTACAATTTGTTTAGAAAAATTATATTTCATTTAGCCCGATGAGTTCACATAAAATTCAATCCCGCAAAAAGTACAACCTTAACAAATACATCTGCAGAAATATATTCAACCGGAACTAACTTGGACCCAAGGTGTTTGACTTTTCATTTGGATTATAGAACGTATTTTGTTAAAAAAAACATGTTTTCAAAAGTTTTATGTTGTGTTATTTGGTCTAACACACCATTGGTTGGATAGTCACTTGCTTGCTTCGTAACCCAAAGGTCTCCGGTTCAAATCCGGATTAGGTTACCATTTGTATTTAGGCTATTAATTAATAGCTTAAGAGTCTGCATCAGTGGTAGGCATCTTGAATTTTAGTCCCGTAAGGGATATGTTAAATTCTGGCGGAACATACCTTCACTTTGGCGTGTGTAGTGGCGTTAATTATCAAAGTACCAATGTAAAACTTTGGAAAATCCAAGATGGCTACCACTGATGCAGACTCTTAAGCTTATTAATACGTGGAAAATATCTGAACTTGCACCGTTCTATATACAGGGTGTTCATAAATAAAGTGCCAAACTCTAGGAAAAGATGTTATATATCAAAATAAAGAGAAAATCAAGCTAAAACATTTTGAATACCAGATATTTTGTATTTTTATTAAGTACTGTACTTCTTATCTTTGAAATTTATGAAACTAAGTAAGTATGTTTAAGTAAAAGTACAGTAGAAAAAATTAAACTAGGTTCAATTTGAAATTAAATAGGGCAGGCCACTTTAAACTTTTAATCTACCTACAATGGTGGAAAAACAGCAAAAGTTTTAAATGGCCACCATTTTGCAATTTTGAATAGGACCAAGTTTATTTTTTCTACAGTTTTTCTTTATTTATTTCTTTTATTTAAATATACTTCCTGGGTTTTATAAAGATAGGATGAAAATTTCAAAGGTAACAATCATTTAGTAAAAATTATATCAGATTATAGCAGATATCTGATTAACAAAGCGAATTTAGAAAAGAATATTCTTCAATTTCTCTGTATTTTGACCCACACAATCTTTTCTCAGAGTTTGGCACTTTACTTATGGAACATCCTGTATACACGTTAAAAATTACTACAGTGTCGAAAATGCACAAGATAATAAAAATTATCATATAAGAATCCACCTTGTATTGACTTTTGATCCCTTATAACATAGTTCACAAACATAAACCCCGTGGAAAGACATATCGACCAACTTAAACATATTTGATGACATGAACTCCAAACTTTCACTTACACAATGCACGATTACATCCGTAGTACTACTGATCGTTGTTACCAATACTGATTCTGTTTCTGTTTGTATTTTAATAATTTTTTTATTTGAATGTATGGATATAAATCCATTTTCGGTCTTACAATGAGGTAAATATTTAGTCTATGCCCCATTTATAGAGTTGTTAAAAAAGAGTGGTAATATAAAATCAAATGCATTGTTCGGTGGTATCAAGTTAAATATACATCGTTATTTTATACTGAACTATATACATGATAAACTTTAATGTTGTAACTTAATTTAATTTGTAAACTTAATTTACACGTTTCACATAAAGAATCAAAAGCTTAGTTCGTTGTAGTTAAAAAATTATACTTTTTTATTCATCCGAAATCACAGACAGAGTTTATTATTCATTTGAAATGCTTAAAAGTTTTCAATTTTCCGGAATACCGCTTCGAAAAACAGACTTTAATAAAAATTACTCCAGTTAATTAATTAGAGCTGACTCGGAGCTGAAAACCAGTTTATGAACTTATTAATTCCTAAACAGCTCCGCGAACAAAGTTGGAGTTGGAACGATAAAAGTGGTGTCTGCAAGGCGGTGCTGTAATAAAGTTATCCAATCCACGGTTTGTGGAGGGGAGGGTCGAGAAGTTAATTTTCAATAAAGATAATTAAAGACGAGACAAAAAGCTGCAAGTTTCCAGTAATTGGGAGGAAACAGAAGATGCTCGTTAGGGCGACGCGTCGATTACCGCCATCTTGGATGTAACGCGACGCCGCGCTACGATTGCCGTCTAATTCCCGCCACTTTTAGGTAGTTTCCGCACGGGGGGCGGGGGGGGTGTGATAATAGCCGAGCGCGGGCGGCTCGCTGGCTGACAACAGAGATGCTGCTCTCTGGTTGCGGTCTTACGCAACTGGATCGATATCTTCGTCTACTTAGCTTAGCACAATCAGTGCTTCAACAAGCCTCGTGTATACATTGTGTTAAAAAGAAGTTTTACCTACTTTTCTTATAAAATATTCTTATAAATATGTTAACGATTATAGTATTAAAGTTATACGTTCTACAAACTATAGTTTCAGTAATAGTCTTAATAGTTAAAATGGTTTCCAAATATAATATCTTTAACAGTCTCAAAAGTTACAGACAAAGACGACATCTGTACAGGACCGGTCGTTATGTACGAAAAGTACAATACTACATAATTCTCAAATGAAAAGATTGAAGAAGAAAAATGTACGAAGATTGAGATTGATATACAGTAATATTTAAAATTAAATTACTTTAAATTAATGGCTTTGTTGATTTTATCCAACACGAAATAAATCTAGTATTAGAGCCAAATTTCAGTTGTTTCATTGCAATTTCAAAAACAACTTTCCGGTACTAATATTAGTAAACATTTTGAACAGCAGAAACATAATTGTTAAAATTTTAGACTAATTTGTAAATTCAAAGATTAAACAGACTATTTTGGTTTTAAAATTCTTTTACTTAATTAATTTTAAAGCAATATTCAAGAATCAAGTAATTAATTCACAATTATTCGTATACTTAACACTGTAAAAATTAAGTGTATGTAAACGTAATAACGTAATAAAATTTGGTGAATGACATAAACTAAAATTATTAAAGTATATTTTTCGTAAGAATTTAAACTTATTAAATTCAAAATTTAAAGTTAGACATTTTATTCGTACTTCACATCTGGACGGTGGCGAATCTAGTAATCCTACTTTTTGGAGGTCACTAATTGTTGATAGTTATGAGCGATGGTTGGTGGATGTGATCTTCTCTCGTGAATATTAACGTTCACACTATTAAATACGTTTATCTGCAAAGATCAGATTGGATTAGATTAGATTAGATTATTGAAATAGCTACGATACAACAAAGTAGGTATTTTAAGCCAAGTATGAATGAGGTTTGAGTGTAAAATGATTGTGGCGCGATCTTGTAGTCTTGTTACTGACTAAGGCTGACATGTTCCTTAGACAGGACTAATAATTAATAACCCAACAATGGTAATTAATGGACCTACAGTTTAACGTGGAATTTGAACCATAGCCTCTGAATTACGAATTGGTCTAATTATGAGAATGGTCTTTGTGGATTAACGTAGTATTCAACTGTGCGGACGTTAATCCACACAAGAGAACACTACACCCACCGACCATCGCTCACAACTATCCACAATTCGTGACTTCGAAGTAGCTGGATTACAGGACGTCGCCACCGTCCCAGTCATCCTCATGATCAAACCAGTTCGTAATTTAGAGACATAAGAGGTTCGGATCCCACGTGAAACTGTAGGTCCTTAGATGTCATTGGCTGTTGGAACAGCTCTGTCTAAGGAACACGTCAGCCTTAGTCAGTAACAAGACTAGAAAATCGCTCCACAATCATCTTACACTCGTGATTCATTAGTACTTGAACAGGATGCCATTTCAGTAACTAACTAACTAAAAATGTTTGTATTTACTTCCCTGTGTGAAATTGGTAAGATCATGGATATGTCTAAAGGGAATGTTTTCAGTTCATCTAAACAATGACTATTACAAACTATGACGTCACTCTCAAAATAACACCACTGTTTCAAATTCTGCTCACGCAAATTGCAACACACCCCAGAGCTAAGACATGTCAATGTCAAAACATAAACGTAAACATAATATCTGAAACAGCTGATAACTATAAAGACAGGTCAATGATAAAATTATTCTCGGCCCTTACTGTGACGTCATACGGTTAGTGACGTCATATGGCTATAATGACAGTTGTTAAGAAAAACTGAAAATCCCCTTAGACATCCATGATCTAATCTATTTTTCTCTGGGGAGTAAATACAATCATTTTCGACATGAATATGTCTACTTAGCACTAGGGGGTTGTTAGCAGATTTGTGGAACACAAAAAGTACGGTGGAAGTGTGCCGTCATATGGTTATAACAACAGCTGTTTATATATGAACTGAAAACATTCCCTTTAGACATATCCATGATCTAATCTGCTTCCCACAGGGAAGTAAATACTATCATCTTTAACCTGAATAATATTCAGGTTAAGGTGTAAATGTGTAAAGGTTAAGTGAAATGGGTTTAACGATATTTTATGACTTTGCACTAACAAATACAGTACTATCATTTCATTTGGGGATATAATATACCCCAATAATGAAAAGCAGACAATAGACAAGAAGAGCAGGAGGATTAAATAAACGCAGTTGGTTATAAATCGAAACGAACCTGTTTAACGTAATTTTATTACAACTGTTCTTTCTCAGACTGACACTTCAGTAGCGGAATACTAACTTGTGGTTGGCTGGGAATTAATGTCCTGGAGGTTAGATTGACGCTCCCTGATGATCTACGACGTGGCAGGTGGGTCTCTCATCGGCTACGCCCCCCATCGGTCATCCGCGCCACGCGTCACCACCACCTACCATCACCGTATAGACGTGTGCTTGATTACACAGGTGAATATAGTAAAGACAGTGATTATTTTAGCCTTTTTTGAATAACCAAATTTTGATTTATTGAACCTAGTAGTGATAGTAAACAAATCAGAGAAATAGTCTCGGGAGAAAATTATGAGACAGTACAAAGAGAATATTTTAGTTTAGAATTTCAGTTTTCAGTGTTTACCTTTTTTGAGGGTTCCTTAAATACAAATAAAACAAATTCGAACAAAATTAAACGCCAAATTCAAAAGATAACGAGATAATTTAAATACCCTAACCTTTGAAAACAGTAGGTTTTTTGACAGGTGAAGTTATTCCTATGGGGAACACAAGAAAACAATTTATCCTTATATTAATTAATCACAGTTTTTTATAGATAAACTTTATTACATTGTAGCATTAATAATTATCCTAGAAAAAAGTTAATCTTTGTCGGTTACAAAATATATACATTTAAGTCATAATCATGGTTACATTCATCACACTATCTCTTTACAATTATTCGCCTTAAAATATTCACGTAGATTTGGTCGGTGTCTCTAGAAAAAGAATAAGATAACACAATCCAATGAAACTCAACTAAAATATGATGCTGTTGCCTTATGAAGGGTGGGGGTAAGGGTAGATTCATGTTTTTGATTTGTTAAATATTATATACGTTAAAGAAAGTTGGTGAACATATTCTAGAAGAAATAAGAATAAAAAGAACTTTCAAATGGAAAAAGTCAGTGCTGGTTGACAGACACGTTTTAGCAAATTTCCAATAGGGAAGAAACTGTAACCGTATGTCTCATGGTAAGACCTAAGCCCGGGATCATGTCAATTTTTCGCTTTGAGGTATCTAGAGACCAAAAAACAATAGTCGTAAAAAATGTATATAACATATAAATTGGATAAAAACATAAATAAATAATAGTACTCATCAAAATGAACAAAAATATCCAATAAACGTAGGCTATGCCAAAAATTCTTCGTTTAGCCGCTAGATGCCGTTTTGTATTTTGTATAAAAATCGTTTTATCTCAAGAAATATTTCAGCTACAGAATTAAACTTTGCACGCACCTTTATTGGCTAAAGAGAAAAACATTTTCAAAATATCATTTAATTTGCTTTTATACATCCAAAAAGGTTACGGCTATAAATCGTTTAATTTAAATATAAAAAAATCAATAACTATAAAATTCGTTAGATTTGAAATTAAAATTACAACCTGTTTTATATCTTGGAAATATTTAATAATGTTAATGGGGTTTTTATTGGATATAAAAGGTTTTTTACTACCACCATTTTGGAAATATAAAAAAATCTTCTCCATAACCAATAAAGATGCATGCAAAGTTTATTTACTGTAGCTTAAATAGTTCCTGTTCCTGAATTACAGCGATTTATGTAAAAAAATACAAAATGGTGTCTAGCAGCTAACTGAAGGATTTTTCGACATATATTCTTGTTGAATACTATCATCCCTATAAGTTTATCCTCAACTTTATTAAACATCCAGTATATGTATGTGTGTGTACGTGTAAGTCGTACCTCAAAAATGGGTTTTATGCATTCATATGTAGTTTTCAAAATTGTAAAATTTTAACTTATACCATGAGAATCAGTTAAAAAACTACACAATTTGATACTTAAAAATGTTTTGCCCTTTCTCCCAACGGTTAACGAGGTATTGAAAAATTTAAATACACGTTTTATTTTGGGGCCCCAATGTTACGCAGGATAAGGAAAAATGTATCTTTCACTTACTAACCTATACTTTTGGATAAAAATTGTCATCTAGCTTCATGTAGTTTTAACCCATCTTGTGCATGAATTTTATGTGTATTTTTTTAGTGTATTTATACATAAAAGCATACATAACGTATCATGTAGATTTTGAATAACTATAATTCTATTTGTTTTTATATTCATATTCTTCACTGGCCACACAAGTGGTCAGTATATTTCCTATTTTAAAAATATACATTTTCTGTTTTCAAAGGTAATGAATTATTTATTTTGAGAGCAAGGAATTGAAATGAAGACCGGATGAACAGTTATCTTGGAGCGTGTAACGGACCACAGAACAAACAACCCGGAGCAGACGTTCACAATTACCCTAATGGACGCCGAGCTATGATTAACCGACGAAGAATTAATAACAAATATGATAACTACCCGTTATTTACAACTGTTACAAATGTGGCGTAATTAATAAACAATTTCCTCGGGTCTTGGGTTTTCAATTAGAGGCGGGGTGTGTTATTAGGCACCCTAATGCCCGAGATGTAGATAGTGCGGCCGGCTGCTCGGCTAGGGGATGGTCGCGTGCCCGGTTACCAAACACTCCGCTTGCTTAACAAGGGTGGTTTTAACACTGCGTTTAACCTTAATTAGGGTGTTGGTTTTTATACTTCCGTGCGTGTAACCATGATTGGCATTTCCGCGGTTGGGGATCCGTGATCTACGGATAAGGCGGGGACAAGAATGTTTGGCTTTCTTCGATTTAACTCAGTTTAGGAAGCTGAATAAAATTTACTATTGACTATAATCTTATTACAACTAAATTTTGAAACAAGTTTAACGTATAACTAATTATAATAATTGTATAAATGTTCTAATCTATTTAATTGTAAAGTAATGCTAAATAATAAAGCTGGATATCGATTTATTTTCTTTGTATTGATTTGTTTAGGATTTCAGGTTTACATTTTGGTATGATTATCTTTCTTCATTAAACCGAATCCTACAACCCGTACAAAGGACGGGCTTACTGCTAGTACTTCTTAATATTGGACCGGTGACCTTTATTTTATGATGAAGGCGTGAGGTTATAGCCACAGGTACCAAAAGATAATTTTTAGTATTTTAATTGAATTAGATCAGATTATTGATTGTTTGAAGATGTACATTTTTACATCCAGTCTTAGCTGAAAACGAGTCCACATCACTGAAAACCGTGGTACTTACTTGTTGGTAAGGTTGTAAGGTTGTTAGTAAATTAAGGACATGTAAAATGGAAAACCTTAACATATAATTCATTTTTCGGCTTTAAAAACTACATGTGTTTTACAATCTTTACTTCACTATTTATAAAAAACTAAAAATTTTCCGACTCAAAAATATAAATGATTCATAAATAATTAAAAAGTCCTATAAATGGTTCAATTGTTTTACCAACTAAATCAATAATATTATAAAGAAGAGGTGGTGTCTGTATGTTTGTTTGTGGGTTTGTTGTGGCAAGTAAATGTGAAAAATACTGAACCGACCGGTTTGAAATTTTACACAAAGGTAGATCTTAAACTCATGCAACACATAGGCATAATCATTTCCTTAAAATCTCGGGCTACGCCCATGAATGTCTAAGTTTCAATGTTTACATTTCAAAGAATGAAAACATAAAATTACTTGAATGTCAACAGCTGTGAACACTAAAATTTGTTCGAAGAAGAAGAAGAAAGAGCTGCCGTGACCGTCCTAGGTTTCAATGTTTACATTTTCTAATGACAACATCGTTTGCACTATATTTTGACAGTTCGGGAAAAAGAATAAATAAAGTTGATTTTTCAGATAAACTGCTGCATCGAAATTAGTGAATTATTTGAAATAGTGGAATGGTAGATTTTAAGTTTTTTCCGACGACTGTTTCTATTACATTAATCCTTATCCTCTCTCAATATTTGACAGATGTTACTTTGAAATGTTGTAGACACTCGTGTTTTGTCATTTTGTAAACAATGAAGAATTAATTAACAATAACTTAAATGTATCAGTAGAGCCTACACCTTTCAGACTTTTTTTAACCCGTGCGAAGAACGGGTACTTTGGCTAGTTTCTAATATAATTTAAAAAGATGATATATAATCTTTTTTGTGCAAATAAAAAGATATAGTGAATTAATGTTTCGTTGCGACATTCTTAAAAATACGTTTCCTTCATTTTCACACAGAATAGTTTATGATAATTCTTAAATATTTTAAAATTATAAAATTTTTAGATTTAGACGAATCTAACGATTCAAACTAAAATAGTTTTGATGCGTTAAGTGTATATCCAAACCTTAACCTTGATATTTATCTCGTATATAAATCTTGCATTAAAAGAAGATTCAACTAAATATTTCAGCTAGAGCCGAGGTTTGACTGACGGAACACTATCGTCTGTCTACACGCTCAATGCGCCGCATCGTTGAGCTTGATCTGTGAGTGAAGTGATTGACATTTGCCGGGGTCTATTGTGGTATTGTATGCCTTCAATCAGGTCTCCTCTCTCTGAGCCATTGATTGCTGGTCTTGATCCTTTATCGGTCTCGTCTCGTAATTGATTACTATTGTAGGTCGTCAATCTAATTAATACATTGTCAGATTTATGTTCGTTTTCACCTCACATTTCAGACAAGAGTTGTTGTAAAGACCTTTTAGCAGTGTTTTTGTGCCTTTCTACGCCCTCGGCATTTTTAATCTTTTTTTTTGGCAGGTGGTAACTCTTTATGAGTACCCCCGCTCCTGCGAGGGTTATGTGGTGACTCCACCGTTAAGCGGTGTTTACTCAAACTAAACCCACCTTCCCCCATCCATCCACACGTGTATGAGCAACTTACATACGGGCGAAAGGACTTCATTTGGGCGAATCACAGCATTAGCGTTTACCGCTGTAGCTGCTGAATTACCTCTTGGAGTGGCTAGAACAATCAAATCAGAACAGAGCCGGAGCAAGTGAAATATCAGATGTTAATCAAGATATATTAAACATAAACATAAACCTAAATAAGGAGAGTCGACGCATTGCTGTGTCAGGCTTTGGCTGAACAGGTCATGCTGTTCACCTACGGTGGATCATCCAGGATGGCGATGGGCCTAGGCCTCCAAACCTCTACGTCGTCATGTCGTCTACAGAGCTACCTGATGTGTTCTAGGGTGGATTCGGCTGCTTTCTGAAACAGTCCATGGGCTTTTGTTCTATTAAATAGATCAAGATTTGGGACTCCCAACGTCCCCAATTTGGCATTTTTAACGCTATGATGGGAAACGTTCAACCCCCGGTCATGTTACCTTACATCAACCCGTTGTCAGAAGGCATCAATAATTAATAGCCCAATGAGGAAATAGCAACTGGATCCGAATTCGACCCTAGCGGGATTCGATCCGGCGACCTTTAATTTTGAAGGCAGGCACTAGAATCACTCAGCCACCCAACCAGTGTTGGTGGTACCTGTGGTATATGGTGTGGTATGAAAATGGTATTTTCTGTGTAACTATTTTAAATTTTATTTTAGGCTTTTTTTATTAAGACCAGGCAGAATAATATTTTAGTATAATAATGTTATAATTGTTTAATAATTATAAATAAACTAGCTGACCCGGCGAACTTCGTAACGCCTGACAGTAAATACATGTTGACTTTAAGATTGGCCGTTTTCTTAAGTTGAATAGCATTACGGCTTCTTTGTAAAAGGTTATATATTCTGGGTCGCGGCATAGTGAATAACAATACTGAAACGATAAGACATATTAATATCATTCCCATAAAACAAATAAATCTGAGTGGAATAATTCACAATTTTCAAATCCAATCTAAACCCAAACCAAACTTAACTGTAATACGGCTTTTATAGGAAAAATTTTTATACAACAGCTGATTATTATAATAAACGTAATAATATAAACATTGTCATTATCATATAAACACGTGACTTTAATCAGACATAAAATAAAAATTTAAATACATAATCCCCCAAAACCGTAAACTATTAACGTGGTGAATAAAGCTGTTCATTTTTTCCAGAACACATTTACTTCATAGCTTAATATTAATGAATGATTCAGATGGCATTGGATAGTAAAGCATATTGCTAATGGAAAGTAAACCAATCAGCTGTAGCTAAGAAATCAAATGTTTTTATTGTAGACATTTTGTAAACAAACTTACTCTCCATAAGGTTAACATTAGAAATTTAAAACGCCATAAAATGGAAACTTATGGGGTTTTCGAAAATATTTTTTCACTAAAACCTTCCCGAACACATATAGAGCAACTTCCTAAAATTTCATGGCGATCGGATGAGTAGTTTGGCAACGCATAAAGGACATACAGACAGACAGACATACATACATTCAATTTTATATATAGAGATATCAATTTAATACTACTTTTTAATCATACTTATTAAAATAATTAATTAAAATAATAAAAGTTTTAATTTTTTTCAGAATAACTTTTAAATAGCCCAATGAAAAAGGTAGCTGGGTATAATGTCAAACTTGTATCACCAAAAGGTCTCAAGCTTCCAATATACTGTATTAAATTTGTAATCGTCGTTTGATTAACGATCCAGGAAAATGAACCGGATACGTCATCAAACATGTTACACTCACCCTTCGCACCCCTAAAATACCCACTAGGATAACTTCTGTTATAGATTAGGTTAAATTAGTTCACCATACCCAGGTGAGTATTTTCGGCCAAGGATAAATGAATCATGCGTGTAACATAATTATGGCGCGATCTTGTAGTCTTGTTACTGCCTAGAGCTGACATGTTTCTTAGACAGGACTATTAATTAATTGCCCAACAGCCAATAGGGCTGTCAATGGCTTATAGAGTCTAATATAGGCTATGAATATAAAAATATTAACATGAAATAGACCAGCTCTTAGAAACTGTTCTTTGATCAATTAATATATTTTTGTCTCTTCATAGTAAAATTTGTTGTATATGAGTTATAACTAAAAGATAAATATGCTCCTAACTTAGTTTTGACTCATGAACTGATCTAAATAAGGATTAACATGGTAAAGAGTATGCAGGTTTGGTGCTGTGAAGAACATTGAAAGTAGGCATTTCAAGCATAAACATATTTTATTTTGACCATTCATACTAAGTTTCATAAACATCTGTCCATAAATAGAGGGGTTTGCCTATTCTCTATATGATTAACATGGGAAAAGAGTAAGCAGGTTAGCTGCAATGATAAACACATAAACAATGATTTTTAAGCATAAATGGATAGATCTAAATTACATGAAGCTAAATATCAAGTTTCATAAAAAAATAGCTGATAATAAGTGAAATATTAGTTTTTCTTTATCCTCCATAAGATTAACATTGGAGCGATTTTAGATATTTCAGTGTTTTCGTAGCCTTATTCATAGAATCACTTCTTAAGATTGCAAAAAGTAAATTTGAAAACGATAAATTGCATCATTATCGTTTGAAGGTAGTACAGTAATGTATAGTTGGTGGATATTATACCTTCATGTACAGTGTGTCCAACAATATCTCGGAGACATCCAAGATAGTGCCGTCACAGATATGTTCCATTGATTGTCTTTTCGGGGAATCCAAGAATAATATCGATGAGAATAAATAAGAACAGGTGACTTTCAATGTTTCTCAGGTTGGGTGTCGAACAATGCCGTACATTGGGCTCGTGGAAAATTTACATCTTATAGGCTATTTGTATTTGTAGTTTATGAAAAATGAAATTGAATAATTAAAATAGTTAAATAAAATATATTAGCTTAAACTCATTAAAACTTATTTACTTGAAAACTAAATTAAGTAAAAAAATCTACGTATCTACATATTATTATTTTCTGTGGTTTGGTTTTTGTGAGTTCGCTCTCACTTACGACACTTTCACAAACACGTGACCTTCGGTATTAGTAACTGATCACACTCACAAGATTATCACAAGAAAACGGCAATTTTCACTCACAGTATCTAGACTAGTGTTCTGTTTGCTGTATTAGAGGGTTTACATATTTGTATTCTCAGTATGAATCGTCTACACTTTTATGGTCAGTATTTTAATTGTCAATGCTTATATGTGTTGTAATATTTTTTTCTTAGGTGTAATTTTTTAATGTAGAAAACATTATGTTTTTAAATTACGAAATATATTGATGATTATAATTTTTTTAAATTAGGAGACAATTTTCACGAATCGAATTATTAATAGCACATGAATTACGTTGAACTTAATTTATACATTCCTTCAATATTTAGTATCTACTTTAAATCACTAAACTTCCTTTCCCTCCAACTTCTTTATCCAACATCTCTTGGCATTTATTTCTATGTATTAAATTATGACCCCAAAAGTACGACATTATAAAATTTAATTGCATGCATATATCAGTCTTTAGTCTAATATTGACTTAATTATGTGGCCCGTTCGATTTATATTCCCATTAAAAACACTGTTGCAAGGTTGAAATTTCGTAGCAATATACTACAATTAGGAGGGAATCACTCCGGACGCACTGCATAGCTTCCTCGGCTGTTTGTTATTGTAGGTCACAATTATTGCGCGCGATAAACACAGGTTAACAGCTGAGCGGCGTGCGCGGGAACATATCATTTACCGGGGAATGCCGGGACATTAGCATAATCAGCTGGTCCACTGACAATTAGGAGATGCCGGAAAGCGTCACAGCTCCAGCTGATCGCAGGAGGAAGCCGACGATGTGATTAAGATACTCGGGATAGTAGCAATCAAATTATTTCGGACGGAGCGGCATTTTTTAATGAGAGAAAACTCGAAATGTTTGCAAAAAATATTCACGTTTTATTACTTTGCGAATAGGGGAATTCCACAAATTCTTTAGCTACAAGACTCCCATCTCAATATTAGAATGTAGCTACCAGTGGGCTTATGTTTGTGTTTTTAAATAATTGTTTCCTTGAATATCATCCTCCACACACTCACCTATCAGCGTTGCTTGATGGACTAAATACTTAACTGGATATGAACATGTTTAACTCACGAATTTCACATTTCTCTCTAATCCATCAGTTATTCCTGTTATGACTGGGACGGTGGCAACGTCCTGTAATCCACCTACTTGGAGGTCACGAATTGTGGATAGTTGTGAACGATGGTCGGTGTATGTAGTGTTCTCTTGTGTGGATTAACGTCCGCACTATTGAATACAGCGTTAATCCGCAAAGACCATCCACATAATTAGACCAATTCGTAATTCAGAGGCCGTGGTTCGGATTCCACGTTAAACTGTAGGTCCCTTAGTTGCCATCGGCTGTTGGGCTATTAATTAACAGTCCTGTCTAAGGAACATGTCAGCCTTAGTCAGTAACAAGACTACAAGATCGCGCCACAATCATCCTTCATTCATTCCTCATTCATACAAAATGCCTTCCTGGGTAGGTCACCATTTCAGTTAAAAGTATAAAGTATAAGTATAAAGTATTTAAGTAATAATAAATTTTCCGCAAGACCTAAAGTTTGGAGTAGAAATACTAATTCCAAAACATTCGAAGGATATCGCTAATATATTAAGTATATATCCATATTTAATGGATGCCAAAACACCCAAACCCTTCAAGAGGTTATCTGATATACGGAGCAGTAGACCTATAAAATGTGAATACGCGGAAGACTGAACATTCAAGTGGGTCCATTGTGCGCGACATTTGAATAAGCCCCATTCTAATTAAGTCGCAGCCGACCACGTGACACCTGACAGCCATTGTGGGCCGCCGCTTCTTTAATTGGGCCAATTCGAAAGCAGGTAACCCAAAACCACCGTTCCACAATAAAAGGCTCATTTATTTGTTTATAAATTCGATTCCCCGTTGTTTTGTACGCACAAAAACGGCGTCCCTTCGCGTTCACAAGTCGGGCATTATTTTGGCTTCAATCGGAGAAAAAGAAAAAGCCTCTGGTGGCAGTTGTTTGTCAAAAACCAATTACATCCCGTTTAGCCTGACGAGGGAGGGCACCTTTTCAAACGCTTTCATTGAAATTAAACGCCGCTTTTGAAAGGGGGTCCGATTGCTGTTGTAGGGCCGTGTGTTCGCTTATCGATCGGCTGCTATCTTACGCACAATGCGCCAAGACCAGCTTCATTTACAAAGTAATCAACAGCTGATCGCTTTGTCACGAGGCAACAATCAAAGCCATTACAATCACGTTGCACCTCTATCTGGTGTTGGAACTTGGAACTGCGAATCAGGTTAAATCACTGCGAAGTGTTATACCAAATGGTATGTACCGCTTACGTCGACTTACATTTGAAAACATTTTCCAGTATACGTTGATTTTTAAATAAAATACTATTGAAATTTAATCAAACTGTAGTTTAATTTAATGACATTATTACTAGACAATTTACAATGCTAATTGATTGTTTAATATTTAGTTTGAAAAAGTGAAATTTTAAAATGTGATATACAGTTAATAATATTAAAATAAATAAAACAAACAAATCTGTATTTTTATCGATTGCCAACTGCAATCAATTAGTTAAGAGAAAAATAATTGTCACGAAGAGTTTTGATCTAATCTCTGGACTATTTTATAAATGAAAGCTAAGTTTTAGGGACCTATTATTAGTTTCGTTTTATAAACAGCATTACAATAAAATAACAATAATTAATGATGTTTATAAATTATCATAAAACCTATAGACTAAGAGGATTAAAATAATATAGATTTTTCAGTATAAGCTATTAGGTTTTTAGTATATGAAACTACACACATGGTTTTTCACAATGTTTGAAATGATAAGCAGGATACAATTTTAACCTTTTCCTCTGAGTTTAACATTGGAGCTTCGAAAGACAACGTATTGTGTCTAACAGTTTGTATATCTCAGTAAACGCTTGAAATATAATAAAGATTAATACAAAAAAATCAATAATCTTTAATAATCAAAAGCAAACCTCCTAAATTCATCATTGTGGGGTTTAGAGCGGTGGACTCCCCTTATGATTGACCAACATGTCTAGTTTTAAAACTCATTTGAATAGACACAGGATTACACATCTCTGCCAAATTTTATTTCAATTGATCAATTTATAATGATGTTTAGATTAGATTAGATTATTTGAAAAGGCGACAATACCACAAGGTAGGTATTTTGCCAAGTATGAATGAGGATTGAATGTAAGATGATTGTGGCGCGATCTTGTAGTCTTGTTACTGACTAAGGCTGACATGTTCCTTAGACAGGACTGTTAATTAATAGCCCAACAGCCAATAGCAACTAAGGGACCTACAGTTTAACGTGGAATCCGAACCACGACCTCTGAATTACGAATTGGTCTAATTATGAGGATAAGTCTTTTGTGGATTAACGTAGTATTCAATAGTGCGGACGTTAATCCACACAAGAGAATACTACACCTACCGACCATCGCTCATAACTATCCACAATTCGTGACCTCCAAGTAGCTGGATTACAGGATGCCACCACCATCCCAGTCATGCTAACATGATTACATTTATACAATTTTTACATTTATATAATTTTTAACGACTATTGCTTTTGTCTAGGGGGCTCAAAACGTAAAATTATCATTGTCTTCGAATAAGGTCTGACCATATCCACGGTAGCTTCTTTCCTATGGAGAATTCGATAAAAAGGTTCTAACCTAAATACTATATAAGGAGTATACAAAATTTAGCTTTAATAAAAAAATTTGGAAGAATATTTAAGTAAATAAGTGAGTTATTGATTTTTAGCTATTCTCCATTAACATTGTACAATGTACTGTGTTTACCATTTTAAATAACTCAATAACTAATTAACCTAGAGTCATGATTCAAAATACTAAATTGTACGTTTTTAGTCAAGTGAATGAAAAGGAAGATTAGATATTTTTGAAAACTCATACATAAATAAATTTAAAACCTCATTTTTGGGTACAACCCCCTCCCCCCCACATTTTAGGTAGTCCAATCTCGATGCCCAACGAACTCATCCAAGATATAACAGAAAGGACAACTCCAATTAATTTTATCATAATCACAAAATAATTACGGCCATTATTGTGTTGACTCATCTATATATGCTTGAAGAATCTATATATGCTATATATGCCTGGGCACCTAAAGAAGAAAAAATAACATGGTCCCGGGCTTAAGTCTCGCCATGAGACTTGCAGTAATAGCTTCTTCCCTATGGAAAATCCACTAAAACGGTGGTCTTTCTAAAATTGTAAACAAAAATTACTAGAAAAGTGTAACTTTCATAAAAAAATACCAAGAATTCTGTATTGTAGCCCTTTTCATTACAAATTGAATGGTGTAACTGTAAAAACACTCGGAAGACGAATATCACCACAGCATCGTTTAGTATTTAGAACTCTATTGGAACCAATAACGAAATAGATGTTCCTTGGCTTCTAATTCTCCAAAAGCTTACCCTCTATTAGTGTTGGTTGCAAACACTAAAGCTTTGCAAGCCCTCGCACCCAAGTGGCACACAACCCCAAACATTTCCAGGATGGGGAGGAGCAAGCTGTTTTATAAACTCGTTTCTTTGCCGCCTCAAATCTGACTGTAGCTAATCCTCCGAAGGGCCTTGAATGGGAGGTGGTTTTTCAAACACCTTCAAAAGGATATTTCCGTTTGGCGACTCCGACACCTCCGGGCTAGAAAAAGGTCTCGGAATAAATCGTTGAATCGAACCCGAAGCTTCCCAACCTTTGTGCGCCCATGCTAGTTCAAATGTCACCTAATTTTCGGCTTATTGAAATTTGAGTTGTTAATGATTGCTCCCCTTCGGGGCGCTTTATTCCCTTGTTTTTTGGGGCGGAGTCGACGAGGGGAGGTTTTAATTCCCGCCTTGCAGCGAACACATGGTGCCGGGTCTCGCTCAATGTGCTCAAACTGTTTTGTTTCGCCTCGTCCACTCGTACGACCGACCCGCAATTCTCTGTTTGACCGATACAATAAAGTTTCAACTCCCACTTGGTGGTCGGTTAAAGCCTTTATACTCAACTATTTGTAACTGTCGATCACGTCCTGTAATTTACGCGACAAACACTTGTTTTTAAACCCACTCCTTTTATTGTTATTCAAAAGACACACACATGGTTGGTGTTTTAAGGTAAAATGATTACGAGAGAGGATAATTGATTTCATGAGGTTGTAAAAGGAGGTAAAGTTATTTTTCGCCATTTTAAAATAATACTATGTAATATATTCAATACTCATTTCAAATACCGAAAAATCAGGACTTAAAATTAATGACTCCAAGACCAATTATATGACAGTGGGCAGGGGACAAGATGACCTTAGGGAAGAAGATTGTCTGGAAGTTGGGAGTCACGCTTTTAAAAGAGTAGATACATTTACATACCTGGGTACAGTATTGTCAGGACAAAGTAGGGAAGACCTAGAAATACAGAATAGACTAAATGCAGCAAATAGAAGTTTCTATGCCTGCAACAAATTATTGAGCTCCAAATTACTATCCCGTACGACAAAACTTCGTTTATATAAAACCATAATCCGACCAGTGATTCTGTATGGATCAGGAACCTGGATTCTCAACAAAAAAGAAGAAAGGAAAATAATAGTCTTTGAAAATAAGGTATTGAGGAAAATATTTGGCCCAACACAAGACAACGGAGAATGGAGGGTAAGACACAATCAAGAAATAAGAGAAATGTACAAAGATGCAGACATAGTTGGAGAGATAAGAAGTAGGAGATTGAGGTGGACAGGGCATGTATTAAGAAGAGAAGAAGAGTCGAACCTGAAGAACATACTGAAAGGAGCTTTTGAGGGAAGAAGACCCAGGGGAAGACCAAAGACTAGATGGTGGGACCAAGTGCAACAAGATATGAGGCGGTTGGGGATGGCGGAAGAAGACGCCGAAGATGGAGACAGATGGAGGCGCTGTGTTGATGTGGCCAAGTAGTGACTGGGGTATAAATGTCCATGGCAGTAAGTAAGTAAGTAATACATTATATAATGTATTGGAAAATTTTACCATATAAAAAATTTAAAGAGTCCCTGTGTCCGTAGCAGCAGACCTGCATACTAAACGAGTTTTCTTTTGTTTATGAATGATAATTAGCCATGATATAAACTATTCTTAGTCATATAAGATGAAGATCTTAGATTCGAAGATCACATATGAATTGATATAAATTTACTTATCATCTACAGGAATAACATGAGAAAGGATTAAGAAGGTTTGCTGCTACGAGAGACAAAGAATTTAGATTTTCCACAAAGAGTGATAGGCCTTCACTAGATGAATATCCGAAGTTTAACGTCCAACTTATTCCTTATTCACTTACTCCTCCCAATCAAAAATCACCCTAAAACGAAAAAAGATTAAAGTTAAAAGGCACTCAAAATTCATTATTAGAGTAAAATTCCATTTCGACTTCTTTCTGAAATGTTTTAACGAACATGAAATGGTATACTAAGCTCACATTTCACAAGAAAAATTCCAGAGGGTTAAGGTGAATACTTATACTTTTATACTTTTAACTGAAATGGCGACCTACCCAGGTAGGTATTTTAAGCCAAGTATGAATGAGGAATAAATGTAGGATGATTGTGGCGCGATGTTGTAGTCTTGTTACTGACTAAGGCTGAGATGTTCCTTAGACAGGACTGTTAATTAATAGCCCAACAGCAGATGGCAACTAATGGACCTACAGTTTAACGTGGAATCCGAACCACGGCCTCTGAATTACGAATCGGTCTAATTAGAGGATGGTCTTTGTGGATTAACATAGTATTCAATAGTGCAGACGTTAATCCACACAGCAGAACACCACAACCACCGGCCATCTCTCACAACTATCCACAATTCGTGACCTCCAAGTAGCTGGATTACAGGACGTCGCCACCGTCCCAGTCCCAATTTTGTATATTATTTCTTTTTCCACAAAAATAGAAAAAAAAAAAAGGAATGTTAAAAGGAACTTAAGTATAAGAAAATTTATAATATATTATTTTTTTTTATTTTTATTTTATGGACAAAGTCACCTCAGTCCTCTTATGAGAGCACTCTACATATAAAAATTCATTGCAAGAATTATTCTTTTTGGTTACATTTTCTTTAGGAAAGTCACAATAACACTCGGGAAATTAGTCAAAAATGAAGACTTAACTCAGCTGCGAAGCTCATGATGATTATCGGACTGTATTGAATGTCGACAAAAAGAAGAGAGAGAGAGATAGAGAGAGAGGAACATAAAGCCGTCAGGTTATCCCGGTCCCGAGGGACTCAGCCCTGACGTTTACGGCTCCGATCTCCAATCTCTGGATCCAATCACATTCCACCGTGTTCTCCACTCTCCACGTTTGCGACTCTTACCGAATCGATGGTCCTATTGGTTTTGGAGATCTTGTCTTTTTCCACTTATAACAAGTTAAGAAAATGTTAAAAATTTAACATTAACTATAAATCATCATTCTCTTAATTTTATTTTTATATTGGTATCAGTGTTATTATTTTCGAGAAACTGTGACCTCTTATCTATATAAATAAAATTAGAGTTTTGTCTGTACATTGCTAAGAATTATTCATTTTTTGGTTATTCTTACTTTTCGTGCATTAGGGAAACCGAAACCGGTCTTATCTCAATTTTTGTCTGTTTGTCTGTGACGCTCCAGGAGGCATTTTACGTCTTCTCCGACAAAACGGGAGAACTGATTACAATGAAACTTATTTCATGTATTCTCTACATTCCAGATAAGGTTTATAAATGCTTGAAATCGCCCGCCGCCCCTTGAAAAGTAAATAACGAGCATTTAAAAACCCACTTTTACGCGATATTGGTCGCATTTTGATCCAGTTTTCAATGAATAACCTACTGGTAATAATCAGCTGTCTTTGTAGTTTAAACATGTAATAGAAATAAAAACAAACAGCTGTCAAATCACTATTAGTTAGTTTATATTTTGTCATTGATTTTAAACCCATTTCGAAATCATGCTATATTAAAAAGTTATTTTAACGTGGAACTAATTATAATAGTGGTATAAATGTTCTAATATATTTAATTGTAAAGTAATGCTAAATAATAAAGCTGGGTATTAATTTATTTTCTTTGTATTGATTTGTTTAGGATTACAGGTTTACATTTTGGTATGATAATCTTTCTTCTTTAAACTGAATCCTACAACCCGCACAAAGGACGGGCTTACTGCTAGTTATGAATACATGTTTAGCTATTAGAATATCATCCCGGTTTGAGGTGAATATGAATTTTGAAAGTTGCAATACAAGAAATTGAAAGTAATATAAAAGTAACTGAAACAATAATCAGTTACTGAGAGCTCCCCTCACCTATATGAAATCTGCCATGAATCGATAAAATGTGCATAAAACTTCATATGTCCTAATTTTAGTAGAGACTACTATTAATTCATTTGTAAGATATGCATCAGTCTTGTATCCTTAATACCAATAGAAGGTCGGTCGAGATTCTGAATCCCAAAATGTCAAGTGGTCAATCTAGTCTTAACAAACTTTCTATATTATTCTATATTATTTATTATTTCTACTATTTCTATATTATTATTCTAACTATTCTATAAACGTTACTGTAAGCCTTCCTGGACGAATACTATCTCTGACGGATGACGTAACTTATACTTACTCATGTAGCCAGGACCAAAGGCTTGTGGTGCTTGCTCCAACCAAAGCAAGTGCTTTCCAAAGAACGGTGTCAGTGATGTACAAATTTCAAAAGTGCCATGACCGGGAATGGAGCCCGAGTCTTTATACTTTATACCCAGGTAGGTATTTTAAGCCAAGTATGAATGAGGAATGAATGTAGGATGATTGTGACGCGATCTTGTAGTCTTGTTACTGACTAAGGCTGACATGTTCCTTAGACAGGACTGTTAATTAATAGCCCAACAGCCGATGGCAACTAATGGACCTACAGTTTAACGTGGAATCCGAACCACGACCTCTGAATTAAGAATTGGTCTAATTATGAGGATGGTTTTTGTGGATTAACGTAGTATTCAATAGTGCGGACGTTAATCCACATCCACTGACCATCTCTCACAGTTATCCAAAATTCGTGACCTCCAAGTAGCTGGATTACAGGACGTCGCCACCGTCCCAGTCGTTCGACGTCTGTTTGTAGGCCAGTACTCTCTAGTCTACCCTCTCAGCTATGACCACTACTGTTATTAGTGTAGGAATGTTAAGTCAAAGGATGTAGCCTAGAAAGGTTGTCGTTTATAAATATGAAATATTTTAATATTTAGAGATTATGTACAAATATTGATTTATAGACTCATTTATAGACTACGTACACTTTAGCAAAATAAGGGATTTGCCTAAACGAGGGTTAAAGTGATGATATAGCTTTCAAAAACTACGATAGAGGTAAAATGTTTTCTTAAATTTCTAATTTTAATCGTCAACTGCCATCCATCACCTTTAGCCATGTGGACTAGAAACCTATTTGTTCGTTTTAATGTACGAGTAATAAAAATTTGTTATTTCAATATAGGACAAAATCTAGCTTTGCTACGCCTACTTATTTATTTTTCCTAATATGTTTCCTAAACTCCAATAATTATATTTTTAATTATTAAACAACAACAAAGTGGTATCGGTTAAGCTTTGAATTATTTATTTTTTGTAATATGTAAATAAACACACGTATATAACCCCTTCTCATAATCTATAATATTATAAAGAAGAGTTGGTCTCTGTATGTTTGTTTGTGGGTTTGTTGTGGCAAGTAAATGCGAAAAATACTGAACCGACCGGTTTGAAATTTTACACAAAGGTAGATCTTAAACTCATGCAACACATAGGCATATTAGTTCCCTTAAAATCCCCTCGGGCTACGCCCCATAAACGTCCTAAATTTCAATGTTTACACTTTCAAAGAATGAAAACATAAAATTACTTGAATGTCAACAGCTGTGAACACTAAAATTTGACAGTTCGGGAAGAAGAAGAAGAAAGAGCTGCCGTGACCGTCCTAGGTTTCAATGTTTACATTTTCTAATGATAACATCCGTTTGCACTATATTTTGACAGTTCGGGAAGAAGAAGAAATAAAGTTGATTTTTCAGATAAACTGCTGGATCGAAATTAGTGAATTATTTGAAATAGTGGAATGGTAGATTTTAAGTTTTTTTCCGACGACTGTCTCTATTACATTAATCCTTATCCTCTCCCAATATTTGACAGATGTTACTTTGAAATGTTGTAGACACTCGTGTTTTGTCATTTTGTAAACAATGAAGAATTAATTAACAATAACTTAAATGTATCAGTAGAGCCTACACCTTTCAGCCTTTTTAACCCGTGTGAAGAACGGGTACTTTGGCTAGTATTACATAAATTCTATGTATAACTTCTGAGATTTGATATGTTTAATATAGGTTAAAAGATTTTATAATGTGTGAGTTAAATCCATAAAAGATATTTCTCCGGAAATAGTAAAAAATTATGATGACAAGCTTTCACCTGGTTCATCCTTTGAAAAAAATCAATTATTCTTTTACTTCTTTTCTTCCGTATCCTCTCCCCGGACTTCCTGTCCTGAGTCGTTCGATTTCACGGTGATCGCGATGACAAAGATGTCGAAAACGGCCGTTGACGAAAACGAGCATCTTATCTTGTTTAAAATAAACAAACACCTGTAGCCCGTTAGTAAATTGGGCCCATTAATCGACGGTCGGTTAAGGGCATTTAATTGGAATGGGTGCGCGCCAGGGCCGGAGCCCGCATCTGCGGCACACCTGCGCGCGAATCCGTTAGTCCAAATTAATAACCACTCTTCGATCTTCAATTATTTCTTTGACTCTCTAATGCGCCGGCCTGGGCTAATTGCTTTTTTGGGTGTGAGAGTGGTGAAATATATAACTAGACGCCTCCTTCACGGAACACTTTAGCGTGTTGATTTATAGTTTTTAAAACGACCTACGTAGCAACAGACCTACGTGATAAAATTTTTCATTCGTCAAGGAATTACTTGTGCTTTTATCGTGATAAGCCAAATATAAAGTTTTATCTAACTACATTTATGGTCAAAGACAGTAAGGTGTACTGAATTGTTTATTATTTACTAGCCAAAATACCCGTTCTTCGCACGGGTTAAAAAGGCTGAGTGGTGTTGGCTCTTCTGATACATTTAGGTTTTGTTAATCAATTCTTCATTGTTTACAAAATGACAAAACACGAGTGTCTACAACGTGACAAAGTAACATCTGTCAAATATTGGGAGAGGATAAGGATTAACGTAATAGCAGTGATCTGGGAAAAAACTAATTCACTAATTTCGATCCAGCAGTTTATCTGAAAAATCAACTTTATTTCTTCTTCTTCCCGAACTCAAATAATTTGCAAAAAAAAACGAAATGTGTTCGTCATTTCTTTAAGTTATTAAACATTGTGACCAAGTCTACACGCAGCTCTTCTTTTTTCTTCAGCCCGAAGGTTTTATTCGCTAATATCACTATTGTAGTGTTTAAAAATATATACCTTTTGTAAAATTCAAACGGTCGGTTTTCATTAGTGTTTTACCTGGTTACTTCTTCTTAACAAAATATGTTCATGTTGACATTCAATTTTTAAATTTTCATTCTTTGAAAATTTAACATTGAAACTACGTTCATGTATTAGATATATATCAAACATACTAAGATAATTTTTACATATTTCAGATATATCTATTAAACAAACCATATAACCATATTTATAATATTATAGATAGAAATGACATGAATATGATTCGGTTTCAAGTTTTATCATAGTATTACAAATAATAAACCCATTTTACTTCTACCCCATAAGATGAATATCAAAAGATACTTCATAAGGAAACGTAAAATTTAGAACTATAAAATTATTATGAGATTTTTATTTTGTTTAGGGCCTACATTGAAATTAATTCCAAATAAAATGTATGCTATTGACATTATTTTGAATCAGAACATTATTACCACGCCATGTCAATGATACCTAGTCCCCACCAGTTAATCGTTTTGTTTTGTTTAATTTAGTAAATGTTTAAATGCACATAAATAAATCATTATGAATGTTAGGAATCAAACGGAAATGTTTTACCATTCCTAAAAGTAGGGGTACAAATAATCAAATCCAAAATTGTTGTAATAATCTTTCTGAACCATTTCCACAGACGTCTAATATATACAAGATTTAAAATACAGTATTGTGTAGCGCAATAAAAACATTAGTTTTCAGTAATCTATAAATTATCTAACTCTTGTAAAAAGTATCTTATACAAGGGTTCTTAGAGGCACTTAAATAAACTCCCGTTTACATTTAAAGTGTTCCATTTATTTGAAAATTTACATGACACATACGAAGCGAAGTTCTACTACAACATCAAATTTGGTTCATTTACATGGTAACCATTCTTTATTTACAATAGCTTAATGTATAGATGTAACAAAATATCATTTAATTCGAATACAAACAACTGAAATTTGGTATTAGCTGAAAACGTTGACTTATTTAACATGTTGTTGACAAAAAAGTTTAGAAATTAAGTAGAGTCATCTATACTTAAAATTGTGTCTTTTGAATTATTATTTACAACAGAAAGACTTTCATTTAAATATTTTAAATTGTACTGTACACATGAATAAAGATAACTATTTTAAATACATTACTATCACAAATCTTAATCCCTATCTACTATTTGTACAGAGTGAGGTACAGAAAATACAAAACGAGATCGACATATTTTAACATTGACTAGTCCTTAGGTTTGTACAAATAAACACCTTCGATATTTCCGTTGTTGTTTAGACTTATAAAAGAGTTTCAGAAACCTCCACACTTTGTTCTAGAAGTATTGAAATTTGAATACAAGAAAACATTTTGGAAGATATGTTGTGAAAGTTTCTATTCCATATCTAATACAGATGTTATCTTACTTTAATTTATTTTTCTGTTACATGAGCTTATTGAAGTCTCATAATCACGATGCTTTAACTGAAATATGCAATAATGCACGATTGAGTTTCACAAGGTTAATTATATGTTTACTTTAAACACACTTTATGAAGAATTATTCCATCGTGAAAAAAGATAAAAGAGGGTCGTGATAAAAGAGGGCCAATGTAAAATTGATCATTTACGTCATCAAATTTTAAAATACTGTGGTAATAATTAGTTATGTTATCTTATTTTACCCAGTATGAAATAGGTTTTGGACAATACTGTAAAAGTAAATAAACGATAGTTTATGTAATATAACATAATTATCGTAAATTTTAATGACTATTTTATGATGAGTATTGTAAAATTGTTAACATCTAACAATGACTGAAACGTAAGAATAAGAATCCTGTAATAGAGTCTGAGTAGCAGTAGGAATGACATTAATTTAACATGGATTGTCGATACAGCCACTGTTAGAGTTGGTGTTCAGGGGAGGTGACATTATGAGGTGTCTTCGGGTCCAGTGGACTGTACGGGTGGCAGTCGGGTGAGCTTCAGACGAGACCGGGCAGTGGAGCGCGAGGGGGCACGGGGCTGGCAGGTTGGGTGGACGAGGGTGGGTTGTGGTGGTGGTGATGGTGGTAGTAGAGGGATGGGTAGGCGGAGGAGGCGGATGTGACGGGCGCGGACAAGTGGTGTTGTAGCCCGGGGGCGGAGGTCGCCTCGTGGTACAGGATGGGCACCCTGACCAGCCTCTGGGCCGCTTGGGCCATGTTGGCAGCCTCCAGTTCCGCAGCGAGTTGTCGCTTCCATTTGTTCCTTCTGTTCTGGAACCAAATCTTCACTTGAGTCTCCGTTAGATGAAGCGACGCCGCCAAACCCGCTCTTTCCGAACTGGACAAATACCTCTTCATGTCAAAAGTCGATTCCAATTGGAAGACTTGACTCCTGGAAAATACAGTTCTCGTTTTCTTCTTCCTTTTATTGTTATTTAGAAGTCCTCCGTCCTTTTTGTCGTCCTTAGAGTCGAACTCGTCGTCTCCTTCCTCCACCTCATCACCCTCCACGACCATGTCGTCGTCGTGTCGCCGCTCAGACATGAAGCTGTGCATGCTTTTCTGACTGGCGGCGGCGAGCTGGAGGTACGAGTCGTGCTGGTGCAGGAAGCTAGGGCCTAGGAGAGAGCTGAGGTGGTGGTTACCCAGCGGCTGCCGGGGGGAGGTTCCCTCATCACCCAGGGAGCTGGCGGGACTGTGGCGGTGGGGGTCGATACCCCCAGGGATGCTGGAGTCCTTGGTTTGGCTGCCGGAGGGCGGTATGGGAGATCCTCCACGAGGCCCTACGCTGTGAGGGGTACTCGGCCGGCTCGTCTCCTCGTTGGTCGTCGTCGAACCACCTGGAATAAAAAAATAATTTCAACACTTCCCTTTTAAAGCTTAGTTTTTTGATAACTTAAATTGAATATTATCACACTTTTTAATAAAAAATTATGTTTCAATTATCCGAAAAACTATTTAGATTTTATAAATCTTATGATTCTTGTGCGCAAGAATAAATGACTTAAAATAAACAACAGGTGGAGCACATTAATTTGGAAGGAGTTGTCCCGAACGATGCTATGATATACGACCACTTGTTTAATTTGGCAGTTGTGTATATAAGACTATACAGGTCGGACTCTGATAAATGATATTCTTAGATCAAAGATACCGCTACACTCAATCAATTCCCGGCGGCGAGGCGGCGGGTGCTACGTCACGGAACTCAAGGTGTTTCCGGTCCAACGAGAAATAGACCCAAGATTAATTGATTGTTGTTTATAACGACTTAAATTACTGATTTCGGAGTGATAAACATGTATATTTATTACCCGCAGCACCCTGTTAATAAACGTTGAAATCTGGTATAGGCCTAATGGGAATATTTACGTATCAGACTTTTTAGTACAATATTCAGTGGAAGTTACTTTTCCGTTAATCAATAAGCTACTTAAAATAAACCAATATATTTTTTAAGTTACTAATTTCATTAGTACATATTTTAGTATTTACACAACCCAAGTCTGCATCAGTGTTTGCCACTTTAATTATCTTGCCAAATAACTGTTATGAAATTAAAAGATTTTGTAAAAAGTTAACTTAACACAAAAATGATATTTTGTTAGAATAAACGTCGGCAACTTTCTACACCAAACTCATTTACGAAACAGTATTACTTTACATCTGAATAAAAAGTAAGATTCTACATCCTTTCAATAATTTTGTGTAATATAAATTATAGATATCTTTATAACCGGTGGTCCATAAAAACCGCTAACATTTTAAACACCTACTCCTCAGCTGTTACTTCACTTACACAGTTGATTTTGCAACAATGGAAAGCTCAGCTGTTATGGAGGAGTGGAATGTTTAACACCAGGCTATTACGGTCGAAGTTTTTTTCTAAAACAATGAGTCTAAGGTTACTATGCGATGGCTATTTCGCGATAACTTTAACATTCCAGGTTCCACAAATTTCCAGGTCATTCCAGGTGTGACCTAACGCCTTGTGGGGCTACTTGAAGAGCAACGGGGTTTACACAAAACCTCAAACTGTTTATCAGAACAGCATACGTTCTAATGTCTAATGCCCATGATGCGACGGGTGATGACGAATTTCCAACAAAATATGGTAAACATGCTTGGAGGTCGGCGGAGATCATACGAGAAGTGTCCTCTTCCATAAATAGATATCGTTAAAGTATGTAAGTATTTTGTGAATATTTTTTTAATTTCAATAAACTCTAGTTGTTATTTTTTAGATTTTTAAACGAGGGAGTGAAATCAAAATTTCGTAAAATGTACACATTATTGATTTGTTATGTCACCCTCGTTAAAAAAGTTTAATAGTTTAAATCATAGAAATCATGAAAAATAGTATCAATAAAATAATTCTTTACCGCAAAAATCCCCTCCTTGACCCATCAAATAACAGCGCTATAACAAAACAAAATGCGATCGTTTATTTTTAGACTATCCGTTACTTGATAGAAATGTTTTTGAAACCGATGTGTGTGGTGTACGTGTATACGTGGTAGCCTCGCGCGGAATGTCAACACGGCTTCGGTCGCTCCCCGCGTGAGGCTTCTTCCTACATCGATTACAACAGAGGTAATTGAGGAGTATTGTTACTTTACGACCAAGTATTTGTTTAATTTGAACTGGAGTGCGAACATCTCATAATATTCCAATCGTGGCACAGGTAATTTAAGGAAAAAATACTTACTAGCATGTCGATAAATATATTCGAATTTTGCGAAGACCTAATACATACAATAGGTATTTGTAATTTGTACACAATCATAATTTCCATTTTTATTAATTCATCTGCATACTAGAAACTAACATGATTGTAAAATCTCAATGATCCAGAATTGTAGAAATCACCTTCCCAAAACCTTACAAAACTAATGGATTGACTAAGTCCGTTGGATAAAAATCATTGATTAAGAAAATGGACACTATTTAAACTTTAAATTGCTTTTAGTTTTGTGAAGATATTTATTTTATTTATTTATTTTTTGGGTGTTTTTTGACGGTTTAGCAGAAACGTGATACAATAGAAAAAGTATTTTTTTGTTCTTTGAACTTCAGTCAATATTTGGGATGTGTGTCAAAATATGTTGTTAGAAATAATAATTCTAATGACTTGGACTAAAAAGTTAATATAATTAGTTTTGTTGTATGTGAGTATAAAATAAATCTGTATAAAATGTTTGCAAGTGTCTGATTTATATTTCCTGCTTTGATTTCAGAGATATTGCTATACACGTTCACCGTCAAATAAATTTTATTTTTCCCTTCGAGTATATTATTTTATTTAACTACCCCTTTAAATCTACAATAAGGAGATAAAAATTAATTGGAGTAGTAGAGTTTCGCTCAGTTGAAACGTCGTCTTGATATATATTTTGAGAAAAAACAATTTTCTTATGGAGTGATCTCGGGGCACTTTACCGTGATCGGAAGGCACTTAACGGCGACTAGAGCGACGGCAGAGACCGAAGCCCTCCAGGGGGTGGCGGGGGGCAGAAACGTCTTGGAAATGATCTTTAAGTGCCTCGTTAATATTTGATAAAACTGAAACTCATGTCAATATCTTAGTGTTGAACATGCTTTAAACACTAGCGCTGCTCCAGTGGCAGCCAAGTTTATACATCACGCACATTACACATTTGATTTATTGAAAACACTTCTACAGCATTTTATTATTAAAGCACACCTGAATTAGCATAAAACATTACATAAACCTATTTCATTTCAAAAAGAATGGAAAATACTTATTAGATTAGATTAGATTACCATTTGAAATGGCGATCTACCCAGGTAGGTATAGTGATTGTAGGATGATTGTGGCGCGATCTTGTAGTCTTGTTACTGACTAAGGCTGACATGTTCCTTAGACAGGACTGTTAATTAATAGCCCAACAGCCGATGGCAACTAAGGGACCTACAGTTTAACGTGGAATCCGATCCACGGCCTCTGAATTACGAACTGGTCTAATTATGAGGATGGTATTTGCGGATTAACGTAGTATTCAATAGTGCGGACGTTAATCCATACAAGAGAACACTACACCCACCGACCATCGCTCATAACTATCCACAATTCGTGACCTCCAAGTAGCTGGATTACAGGACGTCGCCACCGTCCCAGTCGGTGGATTAAGCTATAATATTATAAAGAAGATGGTTTCTGTATGTGTATTTGTTGTGAAAGCTAAACGCAAAAAATACTGAACCGACCGGTTCGAAATTTTTACTGAAAGATAGATCTTAAACTCATGCAACTCATAGGCATAGGTTTCAATGTCTACATTTGCAAAGGATATCAACATAAAATTACTTGAATGTGAACAGATGTGGACACTAAAATTTAACAGGTCGGGAAAATGAAGGAGCTGCCGTGAACGTACTGAATTCAATGTTTACGTTTTCTATTGCCATCATCTGTTTACACTACATTTTGACAGTTCGGGAAGAAGAAGAAAGCTATTTTTTACAGATAAACTACTGGATCGAAATTAGTATTGCCAAAAATTGTAGATTTTAAGTTTTATCCCTATGTATGTACACTTCTCAGTTTTCTTTACCCGTGCGAATAACGGGTACTTTAGCTATTTTTTAACTAAATTTCCATGAATTTATGCTCTTCATTTTCCTAGAAGGAGGCACCTCCTCCACCTATAAACTAACGCATATCCACATGGACGAATCGCTAAGCCGAGGATCAACCTGACTGTGTCTTCAAGGAACAAATGAATCGATATTGACAAAGTAAAAATCAATATAACTAGTTAAAAAAACAACGAAAAACGCATGAAGATACGTTTAATATGTACATATGTACCAAATTTCACCTAAATCGAACCAACGGGTAGTCTGTGGCTCTGTACATATATAGACACACAAACGGACAGACATCACGTCGAACCCCACTTTTTTGGATTCAGGGGACCCCAAAACAAGGGTTGAGTTGAGAGTCCACTCAAATTCAAATTCGAAAATTTAGACGAAAAAGTCCAAAAACCGAGTATGTATTTGCATTGTGTTAGGTCTACACATTTACAAATGTAAAATGTATGTCAATTATGCTAACGCCATGGATAAAATATTTTAGTCGAACCAAATTAAATTTAATCGTCGCTGACAAAGCATGGTTTAAAAACAGCGTCGGGCAAAGTGTCAACAAAGTGAAAACCAATAAGCAGCGGACACTTGGAGGGCTCCTAAGCCGCGGGAGAAGTGCTTAAAACGGCTTCGCTGTTTATTTAAAATCTAATTAACAGGGGCTTATTGTGAAAATAGTGAGTGGGCACAAATTGGCTATAAGCCGACGCCTGCTAAGTGCAGGGCAATGGTTAACAGCGACAGAGTACTTACCCGCTCTCCTCCATTGCCCGTCAAGAGAAATTGTTAAGAGTCTGCATCAGTGGTAGCCATCTTGGATTTTAGTCCCGTAAGAACAATGTTAAATTCTAACGCCTATATCTCCTTGACCTATTGTCATAAATTAACGGAGGAGGTGTCAAATTAAAGGTATTACAGTCCTCCAGGGCACCACCTTACAGAACTTCGTATTTTTGCTCTCAATAAAAAAATAATAATGATTTATTTTGTAAAATATTCCTGGATTTTTGTTTTTATATCAAGTTAAATTTTTGAACATATTAAAAGGTCATGCCCTTGAGCCACATCTCATCAATGTACTTCCAAAGTTTTACATTGATACTTGGATAATTAACGCCACTACAGACGCCAAAGTGAAGGTATGTTCCGCCAGAATTTAACATTGCTCTTAAGGGACTAAAACTCAAGATGGCTACCACTGATGCAGACTCTTAACTTTTTGCACAGGTTACGGGTCGAACCAAATGGAAGTGATCCCAAATTATCTATGAATCTATTGTTTTTTCTGTGTTTGACCTTAGTGCGTTTTGGGTGAACTTCACTGCATTAAGAAAGCGATATTACGTAAAACGAGAAGGAAATGCTGTATAATTGTACCGGATGTACAACTTAATAGTCAACTTAATGGTACCGTATGATGCAGGCTGCATAATTAGAGAGAGAGAGGACTCTACCATAAAAATAACCACCAAAAAATTGCAAAAACATTCAAATAGTATTTTTTGAAATGTAATACAATTTAAAGAGAAACATGTTATACGGTTAATTTAATATAGACGATTTCATTAAAAGTACTTCTTAAAATATCTGGGAATCAAAAATTCAAACTATGGGACGGTGGCGACGTCCTGTAATCCAGCTACTTGGAGGTCACGAATTGTGGATAGTTGTGAGAGATGGTCGGTGGATGTAGTGTTCTCTTGTGTGGATTAACGTCCGCACTATTCAATACTACGTTAATCCACAAAGACCATCAACATAATTAGACCAATTCGTAATTCAGAGGCCGTGGTTCGGATTCCACGTTAAACTGTAGGTCCATTAGTTGCCATCGGCTGTTGGGCTATTAATTAACAGTCCTGTCTAAGGAACATGTCAGCCTTGTAGTAACAAGACTACAAGATCGCGCCACAATCATCCTACATTCATTCCTCATTCATACTTGGCTTAAAATACCTACCTGGGTAGGTCGCCATTTCAGTTAACAGTATAAACAGTATGGTCCCTATTATATATGGATTTTATGTTTCAATATGTCAGAGTCATTTTCAAATTATAAAAACCATATTCATAAAAATTGATGTTAGCTGTTTGGAGTTAATATGAATTTGTTTCTTACTCCAAAGGGGAGAATGGTCAATGAGATTAAACTTATTTAGATATATTCTAACGCCAAAGTTAATACTCGGAAATAGGCCCTAACCTGCAATCAGGTTTCTGAATTCTTTGTTCTTACACTCCTTTTATGCATAGGATTTTGTATACAAACTGAAATTCTTAAATTGCATTGATAACATTGGTGCAAATTGTAAAATACAGTGCACGATAGCGCATAAATGCGCTCATTTGATCCAATATATCTGGAAACATTTTTATCGTTCCTTAAAAAAAGCACGGATAATGGAGTCTTGAGCTACGTAACAAGTGTTTATTTTGACCGATGTAAAGTCAAGTAGGTTTAAATACACAAAAACAATGCATATTTTAAACGTAGTTATTATTTCGCTATACCGTGGAAGGAAAGTAACTTGACAATTTATGTGAACCGGTAATAGTCGGACTAACACGTTTATTAAATGACTAAGAGAGAGGGGGGATAGAGCTTATCACACCGAACATTTATACTTTTGACACGGATATGTATTTGCTCTGGAGGGGATTGTCAGACGAAAATTTGAAACGGAAGTAATGTTATATGGTTATAAGCACAACTGTTTAGAGGCACTGAAAACATTTCCTTTAGACATATTCATGATCTAAGCTATTTCCAAAAGGGGATAAAATACCTTTTTTTAGCGATGAGTAGAAATATCTTTAGAACAAATTTAAATTTGAAAATTTGACTACTACTTTCGACAACAATTATGGGTGGTTATTTATCACGTCATTTCAAGTACGTCATAATCTTCAATAGGTTAATTCAGCGCTGACATAGATTTAGAGTAGTGAGAGCGAATATCTGCTGTATAACAGTTAAGTAAACAGTTGTTGTGGTGGGAAGCCCCTGCGCGACGGTGCGTTACATTCAAACTGCGACGCCCCACAAGCGCGGCGACCCAGTTGCGGCACCGACACCTCTTAATCGGCTCTCTAACCGTCTACTCGACAATCTGGCCACCTCTCAAAACAAACATTACCCTCATAAAGGTTCACATATGTTACGATGTATAACCATGGTTACCTGTGGGACTGGTGGTGGGTGGTGGCTGGTGCAGTCTGGCCCAGGCGGCGTACCACGGCTTGTCCGAGGGGGCGCCCGGGGGCGGGTGAGGGTACACGGCGATGAAGGGGCTGCGGCCACTGGCAGCGGCGGCCAGCGCGTTGAAGTGGGACATCAGCCCCAATCTGAAACGAACATTTGGGTTCAGCATCATTTAGGAAATAATTTATTTACTTCCCTTTGGGGAATAACTTAGGTCATGGATCTAACCATGATCCATGTAACCTCTAATCTAACCTCTAATCATGTGACTGTTTACATGGATGACATGTGGTATGGGTGGTATGCGAATGGACTGGGTTCACGGTTGGAATCATTTTATTATATATTTTTTCTTTTAATGATATAGCAAAATATACCATTTATATGCATGCATAGGATTTTTCACTTATTAAAAAAACATTTTTTGTTTGTTAACTAAATTAAGTTAACTAAATTAGTTTTCTTTGTTATCTATTTATATCTCATTTTTAATTCAAAGGCAATTAAGGTAATTAACATTGTCATTATTAAATATATAATAATTTTAAAATTTACCATTGATAAATCAAAAAAATATTATAATAAAATTATTATTATTATGTGCTAAATGAGCTAAAGGGAATGTTTTCAGTTCAGTTATGACGTCACTTCCGTTTCAAATATTAGTCTAACAGATTGCCAATCATTTATTTTACATTTCTTCGCATTTCCTGCTCATCTAGTGTATTTTAGTGTTCATAAAAGTTCCGTGTAACCTTCTGGCCAAGGTCTAATGTTAGAGTTTTCAGGTCGCACTACTGCCTCTAACGTGACCTAACGACTACCTATGTAACCGGGACCAACGGCTTAACGTGCCTTCCGAAGCACGGTGGCAGTCTGAGAAATTAAATTTCATGTGTCATGACCGGGAATTGAACCCGGGTTTTTTGGGTGGTAGGCCAGTACTCTACCCACTCAGCTATGACTGCCACATTAGTGTTCATTTCCTATCGTTTCTAGTGTTTTAAATTACACTACGTTTCGGGAGGTAAAGGCAACTTCTCCGTCATCAAGTGAAAAAGACCCAACTTACATCTAACTAAATCATAAAAAGTCTGAATAAATGGAAAGTAAATAATTTATTAAAAATCCATCACTATTATTAATTTCAAACGAACAAATTGCCAATAACCCCATTCCTCAGAACTTAGACATATCTATTTAAAAAACTTATTTTATATTCTCACTGAAATTGCGTGACCGAAACGGGAAGGTATTTTCATCCAAGTAAGAATGAGAAATGAGTGTAAGATGACTGTGGCACCATTTTGTACTCTTGTAGACTGATATGTTCCTTAGACATGAGTTTTAATTAATACCCCAACAGCATAGCATTTAAAGACCATGCGTTTAACTATGGATACGAACTACGGATTGCCTACGCATTACTTATTGGTCTAATTATGAGTATGGCCCTTGCGGATAAACTTAGGCATGGTATTCAATAGTGCGGATATTAATTCACTCCAGGGAGTATCATGGCCATCGGTTTACACATATCCACAATTTGTTACCTTCAAATAGCTGGAATACAGGACACGTCACCGTCTAAGTTAACAAACGTGTTCTACTCCTAAAAATAAATTAGTTATTTAAAGGATAAATGAAAGGAAAGAGTGATTTTAGCTATTTTGAAATCATAACTGGTGAATCGGTTTATTTTTAACTCCAAAGGTTTACTGTAAAAACTCTCAAAATGATTAGTGAAGAGGGAAATATGGAAATGAACAGTTAAGAGTATGGATTTATACATGTTTAATATAGTAATTCAGCAAAAATGTGCTTATATAATCTTGTATATATACTGTGTATGTTTAAGTAAAAATTGCAGTTTAACCGGCGAACAGCGTTGTGAATGTCTTACTCTTCCACCGAGTAAGCTTGATTCAGGGTGTCGGAATATTTTGCTCCTATATTTACACTGTATGACATTTACATTATATTTTATTGCAAGTATAAACCCATTTTACTGAAATGTGGCTTTTCATAGTTTTAATCATCCTACATGGAACCAGAATTGACCAGTATTTTCTCTTCTTTAATGATATACGGGATAGAAGTGTGGGGTAGATCCTCCACATGCCTCAAAGGTCTACTTAGCCCAAAAGCGTGCTGTCCGCATTATTCTAAGACTTTCTCCATTACACACGTGCAGAGGAGTCTTTCATTCTCTTAACATGCTTACTTTGCCTTCAATATTTATTCTCAAGGTAATAATGTTGACTGTGGCTGGCTCTCAAAACATTTCAGCTGTTCTAGTCATAGATATTCAACCAGGCATGGTGACTTTCTCCGTACTCCAGTACATCGTCTGACACTCACCGAAAGGGACGTAAATTTTGCTGGACCTTTATTTTTCAACAAACTTCCTGCAAACACAAAGATTTGTAGTGGAAAGGCTCCTGTTTTTCTTAGAACTCTTAGAACGATTTTAATTGAAAAGGAGTATTACTCGATAGACGAGTTTCTTTCTGGCTGAGACGAGTGTAGACTAGGGTCAAGATGGAAGTCAGACGCTAAATTTAAGAGCCTTGTTTTATAATATTTTACACTTCTTTGTTTTGCATTCACTTGTTTTCTTGAAATGTTGACGACTGAGATATACATTATTTACCTATGTATTTATTCAGAAATAAACTATGACTACTCTAATGACGTAAAGTTTTGTCTGACTGACATCAGCTGTCCTGATGTTCATTCATACAGCGGGATGATTCATTGGCGTCTGTTCAGCCACGAGAAGTGACAGGACCGTATAAGGAAGGATGAGTATTTCTTTATTTTGGTGATACAGATCCTTGGCCAATTACGAAGAATGTTACCTGAATCGTAATGCCTTTCTCATCGTTTATTGCCTGGCTGAAACTGTTCTGCCTCTCCAGTGAATCATACAGTGAGTATTTTTATCTAGGGCTACATTAAACTACTTAATACTTAATACTACATTGACTGGGACGGTGGCGACGTCCTGTAATCCAGCTACTTGGAGGTCACGAATTGTGAATAGTTATGAGTGATGGTCGGTGGGTGTAGTGTTCTCTTGTGTGGATTAACGTCCACACTATTGAATACTACGTTAATCCGCAAATACCATCCTCATAATTAGACCAGTTCGTAATTCAGAGGCCGTGGTTCGGATTCCACGTTAAACTGTAGGTCCATTAGTTGCCATCGGCTGTTGGGCTATTAATTAACAGTCCTGTCTAAGGAACATGTCAGCCTTAGTCAGTAACAAGACTACAAGATCGCGCCACAATCATCTTACATTCATTCCTCATTCATACTTGGCTTAAAATACCTACCTGGGTAGGTCGCCATTTCAGTTAAAAGTAAAAGTAAAGTAATTTGTTGTCTTTAATTTATTTTTATCTATATACATTTTAAGTTATCTGAATTTTGTTTTCCTATATTAAGTTATCTGTATTTCTGTTTTTTGTAAAGTGGAAATTGATAACAATTTTATTTCGTTTATTGTGAAATAAATTTCATTATGAGTTGAATTGAATTGAGTTTTAGAAGATAAACGCCAAAAGAAAAAAAATAGTTCACCTTTTTTAAAACGACATTACAAGACTAGGCATTTAATTGTAAATGTACCGGGCTGGACTTGATAATATTTCATCAAGTCCAGCCCGGCAACTCCCTCCACCGCAACTCTCAGAGCGGTTCACTTACAATAATCGTTAGTGTTAAAACTTTCGGATCATAACTTTTGATTATCACACTTAAGCCAAATAGATAAGAGGGTTTTGCTATTAGAAACTCAAACGCTCGCTTTGTTGATAGTTAATTTTTATTTATAACTTTTTGGAACCAAATCTTTTCCATACTAGATGATACTGTATAGGCATAAGTTAAATTATACGGTGTTAGTCATGGCTTCTTGCTGTACAATGTAAAATATAGAGTTCTGATTTTTTAGAATTTATAAAGTTATAGTGTATTTAATCTTTTATAGCCTATTAGACTTTTTCTGGGCGTTTGCCAACTTATGCCAAGACCAAGAGGGTTATGTGACATTTTATTATTGTTTGAAGTAATCTAAAATAACCTACAAATAACATACAAAGCAGGCGGAGACTGTTGCATTGTTGTGGCAGACTTTAGTCGCATGCCTTGACATGCACTGCAACTAAGCTCTAGCGGTCACCTATCACTAAAGCTACCATATCTCAGTTAATATTTGTCTAATTTAAAAGAATTTGGTGTCAATCGATTTGTAATTACATTACCTAAATACCCCCGTCGCAGCAGACCTGCGTACTCAGCGAATTTCCAAATAAAATAAAAATATAATAATAATAATATATGACAAGTTTGGTCAAAATCTGTCGATAAACATGAGAATTATTTGCCTATTCTCCATACGATTAAAATGGGAAAGAGTGAGTAGGTTTGCTGCTGTGAGGAACACTGAAAGTAACCATTTATACCATCAAAAATTTTATTTTTAACATTTATACCAACTTTCATCAACATCTGTCCATAAATAAAGGAGTTTGCCTAATCTCCATATGATTAACATGGGAAAAGAGTATGCAGGTTTGCTGCCATGATAAACACATAAACTATGATTTTTTAGCACAAATGTATGGATCTCAACCACATGAAGCTAAATATCAAGTTTCATCCAAAAATATTAGATAATAAGTGAAAAATTAATTTTTCCTAATCCTCCATAAGATTAACATTGGAGCCTCAAAATACAACGTACTGTGTTTAGATTTTTTTATATCTCGGTAACCGTTGAAGATAGAGAAAAACTTTAAGGAACTTAATTGTGTAGTTTTTTAAGCTGATTCCAATGGTGAAATATAAAATTAGAAAGTTTTAAAAATTACATGTGAAAAACTCAAAAAACCCCATTTTGGGGTACAAAACCCCCCCAAACTACCCGTTCCCATTGACCGATATGTCTGGTTTACGAACTCGTCCGAGCATTTGTAGGAATACACGTCTCTACCAAATTTGGTCTCGATCGGACCATTTTTACGAGAGTTATCGTGTTCACAGACACACATATATATATATATAATATATATATATATATATATATAAATATATAAAAATTTTAACGACTATTGTTTTTGGTCTCTGGGCACCTAAAGAAGAAAAAATAACATGGTCTCGGGCTTAACTCTTGCCATGAGACCTACGGTAATAGCTTCTTCCCTATGGGAAATTCGCTAAAAAGGTTATTCTTGTAAATTTTCTGTTAAATCAACGGTTCACGAGTTATTTGAGAAACAAAATTTTAAATGGCCGCCATTTTGTTTTATGAATTTGAGAAATTGTCATAATTTTTTGTAGCTTTTTCTATTTGCCATAAATGTTTGTGCAAAGTTTCAATTCCGTACGTTTAACCATTATTCAGAAAAAAAGTATAAGGGAAAAAACAAAATGGAGGCTGTGTGAGTAACTAAGGACTTCCGGACAATTTAAATATGATATTTATATATGTTTCTAACCCAGGAACAATGCCCTAGAGTATTGGTAGGGAATTCTGAAACACCCTGTATATCTACAATAAAATGTAAGAAGGCTTAAGGATAAGAATATATCATAATACCAGCAATTATTTTTATTAAAGTACCCTGAACTCTGGTACAAGAATATATTATAAAAAACGCCAAACGACCATTAGAAAACTCAATAAGAGAGACCTTAATCAAGGGATATGGAAGAGCTCGTATAAATTGAGACCTAATATTAGCTGAAACAGAATCCCTTCCAGTATTGACTTTATGGAATGGATATACATTTATTTTCCATTTGCACTATAAGTGAAAGATCTAAATAATGTGTTTCAAAATGAGATTTTGACTTAGACCTTTTTAGTTTATGCGACTGCAGGCTTTATTAATTTCAACTTACGAGTTTTTTAAATTTTATTATGTTCATGTTTTATATTTTGAAGTCTGTTAAAATATAAAGATTAGCACAGTAGTGAATAGGATGTTAACTCAATATTGTACGACACGTAAGGGTCATTATAAGTAATCATATAGATCTTATAACTTTGGTGCAAAGGCTACGAGCAAAATCTCGGAGTGCCCAATAAAGTTTGATCCGGTTACAATATTTTATATGGTAATCGAAACTAGACAGAAAAAACTGGTATAAAATAATCCTTAAATCAAAGAATATGCACAAAAAATGTTTTATGAGAAAATAAAATAGAATTACAGTACCTTCAAATACTATAATATTGAATTATTGGCTTTAACATTTAAGACGTGATCGAATAACACTTTCTTGTAGGAGATAGAGAAACATTTACAGAGTTGGTGGGGGGAGAGGAGGGGGTGGCCAGGTGGGAATATGCATAAGAGAGGTTCGGCGTTCTATTGAAATGGATGCCTGTACACGGCACTTGAACTTAAGTGTTGGGCCACTAGGGGCGCCAAAGTGCTTTCCCTGCTCTCCAGTCAAGTGCCACTCAATCCAAGTGTCGCCATTTACAGCTCTCTACATCTAAATAAACATTGAACCTCCCCCTCCCCCACTAGCCTCCACTCGCCACAATATAGGATACATCATACTCGTACATACGGCAAATATTGGGTGGAACATTATGTATTGAACCTTTACGCGTAACGTAACCACATACATGCTGTCTAGTAACTCTCTAGACAAAGACTCCGTCATGTAGTTTTCCTTCTGTCGGCATACATCGGTAGACCCTACATACAGCCCACATCTCATAAACCATGAGATCAAACTGGTTTAAAATTTAATAAGATTATTATGACTGGGATGGTGGCGACGTCCTGTAATCCAGCTACTTGGAGGTCAAGAATTGTGGATAGTTGTGAGAGATGGTCGGTGAGTGTAGTGTGGATTAACGTCCGCACTATTGAATACTACTTTAATCCACAAAGACCATGCTCATAATTAGACCAATTCGTAATTCAGAGGCCGTGGTTCGGATTCCACGTTAAACTGTAGGTCCATTAGTTGCCATCGGCTGTTGGGCTATTAATTAACAGTCCTGTCTAAGGAATATGTCAGCTTTAGTCAGTAACAAGACTACAAGATCGCGCCACAATCATCCTACATTCATTCCTCATACTTGGCTTAAAATACCTACCTGGGTAGGTCACCATTTCAGTTAAAAGTATAACGTATAAAGTATAGTATAGGTAGCTTCGGTAGTAGTATAGGTATAGTAAAGTATAGGTTATCAAGATTCTACTTTTCACTATTTTAAAATAAGTAATTCTAAAAGTAAACTATATTACAATAGAAAAATGATAACTAATTTTTTTATTAGTCTTTTTTCACATTCGCAAATTTAACTACTATCCACTGTTTTTCTGTCTCGACAGTTTTGACTGTTGAGTCAGAAGTATTATATTACTTTATTCTATGTACATGTCTTAGGTTTTACAGAGTCTTCTAAAGTAAAAATGTTTCAAAAATAATATCTCCTGTCTTCTTGTCCAGTGTTAGTAATTCGATAGTTGATCAATACGTTTGGACCTAAGCTGCTTAAGAGGACTTTATTGCAAAATAAAAAATAAATAAGTTCTCCGTATGATTAAGAAGAATAATAATAGTTCAATATTTAATTATATTATAGTTTGTATGGTGAACACGGCTATTCCTCCAAGTCTTCCACACTGATCATAAAGCCCCAACATGCTGCTGTCTTAAACAGTATGTTATTTACAAAACAGTTCAAATTAATAGATAAAAAAGTATTAGGTTTATAAATTATAGATACTGTAGTAAACTTAATCTGAGAAAGGTTTTATATTCCATAAAACTCTTTTTTACGTATGGATATAATTGTAACATAAATTCGTAACAACGTTCCGTTTAATGAATTAAGAGTCTGCAACAGTGGTAGCCATCTTGGATTTTAGTCCTGTAAGAGCAATGTTAAATTCTGGCGCCTATATCTCCTTGACCTATTGTCATAAATTAACGGAAGAGGTGTCAAACTAAAGGTATTACAGTCCTCCAGGGCACTACTTTACAGAACTTCTTATTTTCGGTTTCAATAAAAAAATAATAATGATTTATTTTGTGAAATATTCCCGGATTTTTGTTTTAATATCAAATTGTATTTTTTAATATATTAAAAGGTCATGCCCTTGAGCCACATCTCATCAATGTACTTTCAAAGTTTTACATTGATACTTTGATAATTAACGCCACTACAGACGCCAAAGTGAAGGTATGTTCCGCCAGAATTTAACATTGCTCTTACGGGACTATAATCCAAGATGGCTACCACTGATGCAGACTCTTAAGAGATCTTACGTTACGCCATCAAACCGATTTAGACAACACAAAGCCACTACAATAACTAGTTACAGTAAGTACGTTGTACTTAAGAGTTGTACTGAGATGATACCTATACACGTTCTTTAGCGAGATTAACAATGCAGAATATATGCTTACCGAGTAGCAAGAAACGCTTCAATCTTGAAACGAGCGGAATCAAAAGTTAATCACAAGTTAGGAACAATCTCTTCGACGTCACGATAATGAATTAGGAGCCGCGAATAGAGCCAAGTTGCGAGGCGAAACAATGAACTTTCGTCAAGACTGTACATCATCTTACCTCCAAGTTCTTCCTCTTAAGTGTTCCTGCAAATTTAATACGCTTAGAGGCTGCAGGGAGGGGTGTTATTTACAGGCGGCTTATCGATTAACTCGCTACTTAGGAGCGGCTGCCGCGACCGACTCGTTAACTAAGTATGCAGGATCGTCTCAGTTAACTTCCTCCTCCTTCTGCTCCTCACCTTCCAACTTGCCGGTCTTCACTTCGCAACTTCCCCGATTAAACTATACATCTCGTGGCTTTTAAATTGGGCAAACTTTCGACCAAGTAAAACTTGCCTTCATGCATTTCCTGATACAAGATTAGGAATATATTTTTACATGTAGATTTTAGACAAAGAACTGACATTGGTGATATAGTTTGCAGATTTTGATTGTAAAGTATTTCTCTTTTAGCGGCGTCTTTGCAACTATCTTTTTTATTTCAAGGGGCGGATTACTCCCAAGACAATTCAGCCGTAGCGGCTTTTTGCGCACCCCTGTGTGGGTTCCGCGACATTAGCACTAGAAAAAACCATTGGTAATTGACGGGATTTGAACCCGGGACCTTGGGCACCAAAGCACCGCGCTCTACCCCTGGATCAGCGCGCTCCCCAAGCAACTATCTTTGTCATTTTATTTTCTTAAAATTTCCAACCTGGATATTTATTTATATGTTAAAAGCAATAAGCTTTTCTACTATAAAAAGTCTCATTAACCTTAACAAATCTCAACTCTGGACCACCTAACGCAATAAAACCTCTTTAAAGCTGAACATAAACCATGAAACGTTTCATACATGAAATATTTAGGAGTAACTTACGATCATTCTTTGCAATCTGTGTAGTGAAAAAGATGGTTTATGTAATACGAATGTCTTTGTAACAAAATTATATCAATTTTAATGAAAGGTATTAGTTTTGTAGCAATTTTTAATTCTAAAATACAGTTTTTATGACAGTAAATCTTTTTGACTTTTTTAAGACCGATCTAATATTAAAATGGATTTTGTGTGGAAGTAGTTATTTTGTTTTTTTTTGTTTTAAGGGAGAAAATCTGTTTACCCATGGGAATTTCGAGTCCGACGATTTCCTCTACGGAGCAATGCACTTTACTCCCTTTAATACACACGTTATTGTTCCCTCGACTTTAACGATAAATAGATATACAATTCATTAAGAACAATAACACGTTTTCAATTAATGTTTTGTTAGTTTGAAAAACACGAAACCTACCATACTCACATCAACATATTCATTGCTGCATATTCATTGCAGGTTCATAATGTAATACATAATGTATTACATTAAGTATAATGTAATACATTGCACACTGTAAGAATCTTTACAGGATATAAAAATCAATTAAAAGTGATACGATCAATATTCCAGCATTATTAAATTATTACAGAGAAAGAAAACTATGTAAATATAACTGTTTGTTAGAATTGTTAAAATATAATTTTCTTGTTGATCGTTTAGTAAAAAACCACTTGCATCCTTAGGGCATTGTAAGCTACAAGAAACTTGGGAGGATTGACGTTAAGAGCTGTTGGGTTTATCAAAATGTTTCTGAGAGCTATTAATAATTGCCAACGGGGTTAGAGTATTGTTAGCTGCATAACTGAACACTTGCGAGAAAAGAAAAAGAAAATGTAGAGGGGGAGAGGGGAGGAGCGTGATGGAGGACGATTGGTCTAAGTGCTGGGCTGGGGCAAAACATTAAAGATTAAAAAGACGTCTTCGATCTGTCTTATGAGCTGGAAACAACACAAGGCTCAGTGAGCTGTGTCTGTATTAAAATTATTTTTTACTTGATCGTAGAGATCTATTTTTTATATATTTTCATAATGCGATTTGTATTAATATATTTAATTCCACGAATGTACGAACCCAGTGATTGATATGTAAAAAAATATTATTTCATAAAATCTTTAATTTTTTAAAACCTCAACTTCCCATCATTGGTTTCGATACAGCACCCCTGAGCTACCGTGCCAGTATTTTATTTATACTGTGATGTGTTGTCGATTTTATCTCATATCGTAACATATAAATTATAGTATGTAGACTTCAGTTTTACCTGCAATTGGAAAATGTAAATAACTTTGCAGCATTTCTCGATCGTTTTAACCTTTCTGTACTCCATCGTAAGGAGTTTTGTTGTTCCAAGCTGTAACCAGAATATGTTTTAACCTTTCTGTACTCCATCGTAAGGAGTTTTGTTGTTCCAAGCTGTAACCAGAATATGTTTTAACCTTTCTGTACTCCATCGTAAGGAGTTTTGTTGTTCCAAGCTGTAACCAGAATATGTTTTAACCTTTCTGTACTCCATCGTAAGGAGTTTTGTTGTTTCAAGTTGTAACCAGAATATGTTTTCTATTTAAATCATTATTAGAAGTTTCATTCAAATTACTGTTTACGAAGTTCATAGTCACTACAGGACCAACTAAGGGCATGATTATGAAACAGGTTTCAAAACTCATCGGATGAAAAAGGGAACTAAAAACTTGCGACGCAGAATCCAGCCATAACAGGGAGAGTTAATTTAGACACAAATCACTAGAGTTATCGCCTCGGCCAATTTCTTGTTTAGCATATTCAAGATTGATCACCGGACAGCACGTTGGTCCAACTATCCCGCGCTCCGGTCAGCTGTTGAGGCACGCGCCGTCTAGAGACAGACTGCGGTCGCATCGAAAAAGTTTTTTATTAATAACAGCAGAGCATGGTTTCAAAGGTTGAACTTAAAATTTATGATATCGCTGGAATACTTCGTGTGCTATTGTTTTTATTTGTATTTTTAATATAGAATAGAATAAGAAGTGAAAGATCTCTTACTAACTAATTATTAAGTTTGATCTTGGAGTTTTAAATACAATTTATGTTTTATGAACAAGAAATAAAGAAATCTTAAAAAGTTTTGTAAGAATCGCAAGATTTTATTAAAATATTAAAAATATTGAATTATTTTAATTATTTAACGCTACCGAAATGGGTTGTAATTTTATACATGCGGTGTCAAAATTCGACACTATACATTAATTTAATAATGACTGTATTTATATAGTTATTGATATTGCCGTCAGTGTAGCTTGTGGCATTGTCAATGTTATATAGTCTCACGACAATAAAGTTTTTGATTTCATTGTTTGGGACTAGTGTGGTTCCTGAAAAATTCCCAAAATTAATACTCCCCTTAGATTACAAAGATGGTAACTTACTACTACATCAAAGGAAGGACTTTCTAAGAAGCTTAGAGTGGTATAACATAAAAGTAGTCCTAAATACGGTAGTAACAATTTCGAAATGCACTTTCTTATTAAACTCTCATCCTCTCACCCGTTAGGGTATCGTTTATTATCTAAACAATTTAGATATGATGTTTTTGCTATCTATTACGAAAGTGTATTATAATAACAATCTATTATGGTACCGGTATGTTTGTTAACATCATATTATACATCGCCGAAATACACTGCTCTGCGTAATTAAGTTAGGTTGATCAGTTATATTTTTATAGAATTACTAGCAGTATGCCCGCCTTTTGTACAGGTTGTAGGATTATGTGCTAAGAAAAAAGGTTCACGTACATATAATACTGGTAAAAGTACTGAATCTTTGTTGTTTATTGGCCAATTCTCATAATTTTTATTTCCGTGGTTAAGGAATTAAATTTAACCATTTTTTAAACTATTTTAATTTAAAGATTGTATATGGCCGTCAATTTGAAATTAAACATTTAATTGCATTGATATTTTTATCTAAATTGGGTCTTTACTGTTTAAACACACATGCTACGTCCAAATAATCGATTGAAAAATGACTGGGATATAAAATATTTTATAAAAAATACAAAATGGTGGATATCCGGCTAATAATGCGTTTTACGATATACCCCTATGGGATCTTTTTTGCTTATTTTGACCCAATAGACTAATCATGAATTTCGGTGACGAACTTAACAGACATCCTGAATGTCTAATATAGATTAAAACTGGGGTTTTCATCATTTTATTCTCATAATGCGTCAGTCAGTTTAAAGTAAGAACCTTATCCAAATGGTATAGAATATGGAAAATGTTCATAGCTGTCGGTGTTTTCGTTTTACAAGGAGAAAACGAACACAAACGCCTTGTTTAAGACAGGCAGACGGATAGACAATACTTTATACTTTTTACTTACTTATACTTTTAACTGAAATGGCGACCTACCCAGGTAGGTATTTTAAGCCAAGTATGAATGAGGAATGAATGTAAGATGATTGTGGCGCGATCTTGTAGTCTTGTTACTAAGGCTGACATGTTCTTTAGACAGGACTGTTAATTAATAGCCCAACAGCCGATGGCAACTAATGGACCCACAGTTTAACGTGGAATCCGAACCACGGCCTCTGAATTACGAATTGGTCTAATTATGAGGATGGTCTTTGTGGATTAACTTAGTATTCAATAGTGTGGACGTTAATCCACACAACAGAACACTACATCCACCGACCATCGCTCACAACTATCCACAATTCGTGACCTCCAAGTAGCTGGATTACAGGACGTCGCCACCGTCCGAGTAATTCATAATAGGTCTTTGAATAAGACCCATTTCACCTTTTGGGGGCTATAAAACATAGAAATTACCAAAATTATTATAATACCAAGCAACGTACAAACACAAATTTAATTTCATTAAAAAGATTAATTCTTTATTTTATCATTAACTAACCTAATTCCTCAAAGTGTTGTATCTTGGCATTATTTCATTAAATTAAAAAAATTGTGACTGTTCTTCATAATAGATCGTAACAGTATAGAAACGCGTTAAAAACGTGATATTAAAATACAGGAGAACAAACATCGTAGGTAGGAGGATCCTCGCATAATTGGAACTTATTACAATTCGGACATGCATTTTCAGAATAAATTTCTCGGTCCAGGAGCCTAGCCGGTAACGGTAACGCGGCGGGGGCGAGTACCCGAGCACGGCGGGCACGGCGGGCACGCGCAAGCATTGACTGCCAATTAGGCGATGCGGCAGCGTGATAAGAGTTATCAATTATGACGGGATGGGCGCCGTCGCGTGCGAGTCAGCTGCTCGCATTACACATACGACTTGTCATTGGCCACCTGGGTAGTCGCTGTAATTAAATATATCGCCGACATGGCGGACGACACATGCTGCAAAATGGCGGCCTCTGTGAACACCGTGTACCTATGCTAATTTGGCTGTTCTCATGCAAATCGCGCGGGGATGCGTTGAGGACGGTTGCAGGGACGGGCTACCCTGGACAACTAGACAACTTGGTTCAACCGATGGCTCTGGGAAAAAATAAATCATCTTTTTGATGACTGGAATGGTGGCGTTATCCTGTAATCCAGCTACTTGGAGGTCACGAATTGTGGATAGTTGTGAGCGATGGTCGGTGGGTGTGGTGTTCTGTTGTGTGGATTAACGTCCGCACTATTGAATACTACGTTAATCCGCAAAGACCATCATCATAATTAGACCAATTCGTAATTCAGAGGCCGTGGTTCGGATTCCACGTTAAACTGTTGGTCCCTTAGTTGCCATCGGCTAACAGTCCTGTCTAAGGAACATGTCAGCCTTAGTCAGTAACAAGACTACAAGATCGCGCCACAATCATCTTACATTCAATCCTCATTCATACTTGGCTTAAAATACCTACCTTGTGGTATGGTCGCCATTTCAAATAATCTAATCTAATCTACTATTGTTTTTCATTCCTGATTGGATTATGAGCTCGTCCATATCTCCACCATACTCAGGTTTACACAAAATAATATATCTTCCCTGGAGAGGTGTGTCAAAAGTAAATCGTTAAACCAACCAAATGTTTCCAAACAACAGGTTAGGGATAGTAACAAGACCAGGGTTTGGACTATTCCCATAAAAACGTTTAAAATTTTCAAAAGGCATACAATGCACAAAACTACATAAAACACAACATAACTTAAGACAGTTCAACGTTTTAAAGAGTCTGCATCAGTGGTAGCCATCTTGGATTTTAGTCCCGTAAGAGCAATGTTAAATTCTGGCGCCTATATCTCCTTGACCTATTGTCATAAATTAACGGAAGAGGTGTCAAATTAAAGGTATTACAGTCCTCCAGGGCACCACCTTACAGAACTTCTTATTTTCGCTCTAAATAAAAAAATAATAATGATTTTTTTTGTAAAATATTCATGGATTTTTGTTTTTAAATCAAGTTAAATTTTTGAACATATTAAAAGGTCATGCCCTTGAGCTACATCTCATCAATGTACTTCCAAAGTTTTACATTGATACTTTGATAATTAACGCCACTACAGACGCCAAAGTGAAGGTATGTTCCGTTAGAATTTAACATTGCTCTTACGGGAGTAAAATCCAAGATGGCTACCACTGATGCAGACTCTTAAACAATATAATTTGTGTACATTTCTAGATTAGATGATTGGATCATTGACTCGGTAATCAACACGAGTCAGGTTTATATGTGTAATATTTTTGTGTGTAGTTTTTACCCCCTCCTCCCTCTATACGATATTATATGGGCAAAGTATTGTTTTGTCAGCATTTTCGAATTTGAGTTTTTGGTGGATATATCCATTCTAGTTCCCCCTGAATCGAAAAAGGTGGTTTTAGGGTGATGTCTGTTTGTGTGTGGATGTGCAGAAGCCTAGAAACGAAACTATTTATCCGATTTTCATGAAATTATGTAGGTAAAAATCCACGGTATCTCGGAAACTTTTTGAAATTTTATGTTTAACTTTGTTAATTATTTACTTCTTACACACTCTCAAGGTAAAATATGTTTTTGCACGAGGAACCGATTATGGCGGAAACACCGAAAACTTCACAATACATTATAGATTAAAATTATTCCATAAGACGACAATTAGGTAGTATAACTTTTTCATCTGTAAACAAACGGTCCACAAATACCAAGAAGAATAAAAATACTTTTACATAAAAAGAAAACAGTCCCCCGGAAGAGAGATGCGTTCAAAAATAAATATCCTATACGTTGAATAATAAAATTGAGAAAATTTACCAATTATTGAGACAAACATTAGGACCGTTCAGTCCTTAATATAGGTAACCTTTAAATATCAAATAATATCATAGTTAACAGAAGTAAACCATAATTATTAATAGCACCAATAATCAATAACAATTTTTAGAAATGTATGCATCACACAACCTAATATAAAAACGAATTGCTAAGACAAAAATACTCTTTAACTTAAACTTTTTACGCAGCAAACTATTTCACTATTCAGTCAAGTCATTTCACAATTTATCACATTGAATAATGGTTAGATTATCTAGTCAAATTTATCACAGCCAATTAGATTAATATATGTGAAAATTGAAGCACGGATTAGCTCTCGCTAACGAAGCTTTGAAATCAATTCGTTCAGCTCTTTCACACTTCGCGACGTCAGCTTCTCTAATTTGAATAGATAACAGGCCATAAAACATAGTCGTGTTGAAACATTCCTGCGTAGCATCCTCGAGCCAGAGACATAATGAAGGCATTTGTTTTTAATAATTATCCCCCGAGGTGATCAAGAGCTCCAGCCTAAATTGGTACATTAGTGAAAGTGTTCCCAGTGTTATCAGTAGGCATTCTGGGTAACAGAGCCAGGAGTTGAGGCCTGGTTCGGTTCGTTTATGCCGGAAGTTCTCAGAAAGAAACTAGTTCTGAAAATTAATGTAACAGGATTCGTGATTCTTCAGGTCGCCTCCTGGTCATTTGCTGACTTCCTGTGTTTAAGGTATATAAAATACTGTTTACGACTTATTAAGTCATTGACGCAAATTATACTTTGATCGCTTAATCCCAAATTAGATTGTATTAACTGGGAGCTAAGAGTGTTTATGAGTTTCTCAGTTCCTTAATTTTTTTCTCTTTCTTTATTAATAATAGCGATTTTATTAATTTAAACCAAGGACTCATTTACGTAGTTGTAATATTGCTTGACATCTACAGTAAAAAGAGGCCAATGCGAAAAGATAGATGGTAAAAACTAAATCGTAGGTATTGGTTTAAAAAAATCTATTACAAACAGTACCAAGTAAACAGTAGTTCAATAGATTAGATTAGATTAGTATTTTAAATAGTGACCTACTCAGGTAAGTATTTTAAGCCAAGTTATGAATTAGAAATGAGTGTAAGATGATTGTGGCACGATCTTGTAGTCTTGTTACTGACTAAGACTGATATGTTCCTTGGACAGGACTGTTGATTAATAGCCCAACAGTCAATGTCATCTAAGTGACCTACAGTTTAACGTGGAACATCACATTGTGCATTTTTAGAAATATTTAGGGTAACGTTGTGCCCTAAATATTTGCATAAATTGTAAAGTAAATAAATAATCTTTCATCTAAAAAAACATTTTTTATGTTTTCCATATTGAATTTTTTTATCATATCAATATACAAAATATCATTAAAATTTAAAGAAAGTAAAACATAGAAAATACATCAATTTTAAAGTTTTTACTTTTTAATTAAAACAAAACAATTGTAAAATTTATTTATATAAAGATATTTACCAATTATAAAGGATCTTAATATATAAATAATCATCCATTAGATAAAAAACAACAATATTGTTTCTAAATACAAAAACTCTTTTACTTTTTAAAATTTTTTAAAAGTTTAAATTTTTAGTATTAATTTAATATTGTGTTAAAAAAGATCTAATATGTTTATTAAAATTAATAGATTAATTTTAATAATTTCCTAAATCCAGTAAGTAACAATAGAATTGTTTAAATATTTACGTGACTTGTTATTTAAGATATTTTTTCATTAATTATAAATGTAAAACCATAGATGCATTGTAGTTTATTGTTGACTAGATTTCTAACAACAACATAAAATTTTAGATTTAATAAGAATTTAAATATTCATCATTAGACCATCTTTTTATAAGTTTATATATTATATATTAACAATTATTATAATATTTATAATTTAATTTAGTTAAAGTATATATTAATATTAATAAATTATAATAATCTTAGTATTTTTTTTTTTAAATTAAATACTGTTTTTTTGTTTTATTAACACATATCCAAATATAAAAAATTTTAATGGATTTATATTTAGATTCGTAAGACTATTTAAATTAAAGGTGTTTTTTATAAAAAGTTTGTTAAATTTTTAAAAAAATAATTTTACTAATATATCGTTTAAAATCTAATTTTTAATCTGAATTATATTACCAGATATAAAAAAATCTAAAAACATTAGTTGTTTTTTAACTCCAATGTTAAAATCATGGATTATTATTTCACTTATTAACTTATTTTTAAAAACTTACTTATTTAAATCAATGCTTAAAAATCATAGTTTATGTTTTTATCATGGCAGCAAACCTGCATACTCTTTTCCCACGTTAATGATATGGAGAATAGGCAAACTCCTTTATTTATGGACAGATGTTGATGAAAGTTGGTATAAATGTTAAAAAATAAAAAATGTTTGATGGTATAATTGCCTACTCTCAGTGTTCCTCACAGCAGCAAACCTACACACTCTTTCTCATGTTAATCTTATGGAGAATAGCCAAATAATTCTCATGTTTATCGACAGATTTTGACCAAACTTGTCATATATTGTTATTATTATTATATTATTGATTTGGAAATCCGCTGAGTACGCAGGTCTGCTGCGACGGGGGTATTTATCTATGGACAATTCGCTAAGATAAAACCTTTTAAAACTTTCACCAAACACAGAAACGCTCAGGGTACAACAAAAACCAAATTGGCGCCCATAAAACCACCCACTCGTCCGTTGTAAAAGTCATCCGCTTCCACGTAAAACAACGGGTGGAATTAACCGACGAAATAATAAAGCGGCAAACATTCGTCGTAACTCAAGAACCGGCGGCACGTAATTAGCCAGTATAAATTAGGAGATGCTCTTTGTTTCTAATTATTTCGCGGCAATAAAATTGTTGGAACGGCGGCCGCTAGATGGTGCTGGCGAGATAAATGAGCTGTCAGCTGTTCGTGTGTTTGGACAGCGGCTCTACGCTCCCGGCATTATTGGATTTGTAAACGTCCATTTCAAGATGGAGGATAAGAGTTGTCAATGCGGGAAGATAATCTGTTGAAAGCGTTGTCAGTTTAAATATTGACGACTTTGTGGCTTTCGGTAAGGTATGGTTAACAGTTGGATTTGTTTGAATTTTTGCAAATTCTAGGGAGGAAGCTATTACTTTTGAGGTTATGGTGAGTCGGGACTGTGATAATATCTCGTTTTGAGGTCCCTAGAAGCCAAAAAACAGTAGTTAGAATATATATATTAATTTTTGAGAATTGACTGTTATTTTGAAAAATTATAAAAAACTTTTTTAATGGATTATTATATCTAATTTATTTGTATAAATTGTTATAGTGTAACCAAACAAATATTTGTTAACCTTTTATTATTTCAGACTAGCCAAAGTACCCGTTCTTCGCACGGGTAAAAAAGGCTGAGAGGTGTTCGTAGGCTCTACTGATACATTTAAGTTATTGTTAATTAATCCTTCATTGTTTTCAAAATGACAAAACACGAGTGTCTACAACATGACAAAGTAACATCTTTCAAATATTGGGAGAGGATAAGGATTAACGTAATAGAGACAGTAATCGAAGGAAAAAATTAAAATATACCATTCCACTATTTCGAACTAATAATTCACTAATTTCGATCCAGCAGTTTATCTGAAAAATCAACTTTATTTCTTCTTCTTCTTCCCGAACTGTCAAATTTTAGTGTTCACAGCTGTTGACATTCAAGTAATTTTATGTTTTCATTCTTTGAAAATGTAAACATTGAAACTTAGGACGTTCATGGGGCGTAGCCCGAGGGGATTTTAAGTGAACTAATATGCCTATGTGTTGCATGAGTTTAAGATCTACCTTTCTGTAAAATTTCAAACCGGTCGGTTCAGTATTTTTCGCGTTTACTTGCCACAACAAACCCACAAACATACAGAAAACTCCTCTTCTTTATAATATTATAGATAAGACATTTATAAATTATTACAGTTTTCATTTAATTTTAGTATTTCATCGCAATATTCACCACCACACACATTCGTTTGTCTGGCAAATCCAATGTTTACAAAACATGCCAGTGAAATTTAATTAAATATAAAACATTATTTGTGACTAATCAAAACTAAAACAATCATCGCATTCACTTACTACGCTATTTTTTAACTATAAAATCGCAATAATTTTGGTTCATATGAATTCAATTATTGTGTATAGTCATGTTTTAGCCCATGAGCTGCTAAGCCTAATGTAATTTAATATTACTTGAGGTAAAGAGTCTGTCTCGTGCTATAAGTGCGACCAGTTCTTTTGTGTAAAGAGGCGTGTTGTAAATATTTTAAAGTTTTTTTGTGTTTAAAAAAATAGTTTATGACATATTCATTCACACATTTCCACAAATACCTGAAGATGACGATGGTAATATACTTTAGACTTTAGAGTGTAGTCTGACAGTAAGAAGATTTGGCTACAAGTCTGTTTCATTTATTACAGAGTTCTATTAATAATGGATTTCCATACGAATCCGAAAAGATTTACCAAATAAGAGATCGGATTCCTACTACAGATAATCCGAGCGATATGGAGGCTAGAGATAATGGAGTTTGTGTGTTGATTACTCCATGGCTAATCTATCGGTGATGGTTCCATTAACCAGGCCTAAGTGCGCGTTCATCCACTATTATACTCTATGGCGATAACATTGTTGAGCCGCGCTGCATTCGTGTATTGCTCTGTGTACTTCCCTTTGAGTAGTTGGAATATTATGGTCTATGAACTAATCGGATCATGTCACGGGATGTTCACAGACATGTTGCAAATAATCCAGGTTTGAGTGTGTTTCACGGGTTACGTTTTACACGCATCTGGTTGTTTTCAGATAAGGCTATACAGTTTTACTTTAGTGTGAAATATTTTAAAATTCAGTTGATTAAAGTTTTAATATAGTGTGACGTGTAATGGTTTGGAAAATCAAGAAAACGATCTACTAAATTTAATTTACCTTAAATTGACTAGAAGACAATAAATGGGCTATAATCACTAAAACGTTATAGATCCGCCTGAAGGATTTTAAGGATTTATAAGGTCGGTAACCACTTATACTTATACTTTATACTTTTAACTGGAATGGCGACCTACCCAGGTAGGTATTTTAAGCCAAGTATGAATGAGGAATGAATGTAGGATGATTGTGGTGCGATCTTGTAGTCTTGTTACTGACTAAGGCTGACATTTTCCTTAGACAGAGCTGTTAATTAATAGCCCAACAGCCAATGGCAACTAATGGACCTACAGTTTAACGTGGAATCCGAACCACGGCCTCTGAATTACGAATTGGTCTAATTATGAGGATGGTCTTTGTGGATTAACGTAGTATTCAATAGTGCGGACGTTAATCCACACAAGAGAACACCATACCCACCGACCATCTTACTCCCATTACACGATATTAAGCATTTAGATAGAATAACTACATGTTTAATTATTTTTAGATAATTATTCCCTATAATGGTATTGGCCTAAGTATATTTTTACTTATATACAAATATTTACTTTGTTGTGGTTTCCTACTCAAATATATTTTGTACCTCATCATTTGGTTTTTTCTGATATCATCACTATTCCAACAATTGTAGTAGAAGTTGTTATTATTTTTCTGCTCTTTAGTTTTCTTTTACTAATAAAATAAATATTTTTATTGATGATCTATATTCTTAAAGACTCCTTTTTTACTAACAAGGTCGTCTCTATATGACGAAGAATAATAACAATAAATGTTACGTAAAATTATTTTAAGTTTACAAAAATTTAAGTTTATAGAACTGCTTAAAATATATTGTTTAAAGGTTAAAATACCTGTAGTACTGTCGAAGATCTCCCGTTACGGAGCTGACGAATGGTGTCGGACTTTAAAATTCCATTTTCAAGTCTGAATACCAAGTAATAAAATTATGGCCAACACTGACGTAATGAAGAGTCGTCTTCAATAACACTGACACACACGAAATTTGCCGAATGGTCATGTCTCACCGTTCGGCGGCTTCCTAAATCCTAAATCCTAAAACCTAAATCCTAAGTCTGTAATTTGGCCAAACTAATTAACTGTTACATGTATTTTGTGCCTCGACGATTCGTTCGTAAGTGTTATTGAAGCCGGCTCTTCACTACGTCAGGGTTGAGGATAATTTTATTACTTGGTATAAAACCATTTGTTTTAAGCTGGTTTTAATGGTGGTAGTCAAATTATATTTTACCTTTATTGTTCTCGCGGAAAAATAAAAAAATATTTTATAACTTTTGAAAGCTTATGGCTTTTAAACTACAATGTTTTAAGATATGTCTGTGGTGTAATTTTGTTTACCTCATAAAGTAATATAAAACATACAATTTTAATTAAAGTCGTTAAAGCTGTGTTTAAGAAATTTTCTTTTTATATGTTTTTGGGCAGTTTTAGAGGTAAAATAAATAAGGGGACCCTTTAAAAAAATTTCAAAAAATTTAAAAAATATTCCGAGATAAAGTGGATTTTTACCTACACACCGAATTTCATGAAAAGTGTACCAATAGGCTGCGCGGCTTTAGTAAGCGAACTGTCTTTAGGCTTCTGTACATCCCCACACACACGCACACAGACCACTAAAATACCACTTTTTTCGGTAAAACCACTTTTTTTATTGAGGGGGCAATTTAATGGATACATCCACAAGAAACTCAAATTCGAAAATGCTGACCAAAACAATACTTTCTCCCTGTAGAGGGAAAAAGTAAAAATACTACTAAAATTATCGATTAATAACGAGGTTGGCAAAATAAACGACATAGTATCTCGATCGCACGCGGCCGAATGTCTTGTAATGATGGGGGCCGGCTTCGCGACTCGCTCGTCATCACCTGACCACGGTGTTTAGCGGCATAATAACAGCTGACCGGCTCTCCCAGCCAGTTATCAGCAAATTGATCCATGCACAAGTTTAATTTGCGAAATTCCCAATATTTATTTATTGCCGACCATCAATAATAGGTGATACAATCTTGTTCGAGGAATCATCTGTGTCTGATGTGAAGTGCGCTCTTACAACAACAAATTAGAAGTTTTTACATGGATATGTCTTAGCTCTGGGGGGGTATTGGTGATTTTTAAGATGGAAAACATGTAACAGGTTTCCATAGAAACTCCAGAGCTATTGTATTGAATTTTTTTATATAAAATAATAGAAACAGCTGTTAGATGAACTGAGACCATTCTCTTTACACATATCCATGATCTAACCTATTTCCCACAGGGAAGTAAATACAAAATTTTTTATAAGACTTATCTTTAAAAAGTGTGATTATTTAATAACCAACACTAAGTATTTGAATGAAAGTTTTTTATGTACTACAATATTTTGATACGTTGTGCTTTTCTACTGCTTTAGGTATTTTTTAAGGTTTTGATGGGGTCAAAACACGGCCTTTTAACTACTTTATGTCGACCTGTTAGGAAGAATCACTAATTAATAGACAATGATAAAGTTGAAACTGCGTCCAAGTTCAACTCTTGCGGGATTCGATCAAGCAATCTTCAAATTTGAAGGCGGGTACTACAACCACTTAGCTACAGTAAAAATCTTAATTTGAGAATATTTTGCGATAGTTTAGGAATCATTTTTGATTAGTCTTCGAGCTTACGCACAAACCATTCTAGGTTTATGTAGGCCATTTCCTACCTTTTACGTTATTATATTTACTTATTATGTTTAGCTATAGGTTTTATAGGCTAAATGTGTGTAATTTATTTTGTAACATATTTTGCTTTTTTCTGGAATAAATTTGATTTTGTCTTTGACTTTTATCCTCAATGTTCTTGTTATCAATGAGGCACCAACCCTCCCTGGTGGGTATTTAAAGGCGAATATGAATGAAAGAGGGATTACGATTAATGCAATGCGTCTTATAACTTACGTAGCTTCGTTACTGACAAATAACAATAAAAAATAATAAAAAATCGATAATTATTAGGCAACTAATAATTAGGACTATAAAAACATCAAGATTTAGCTCAGGACCTAACCGGTAATATTTTTTAAAGTTAAAGCTAAGTAAATAAATGAACCATCGGAGTTTTTGTTTTATTATGAACATCGGTTCTATTCATTTATAATACTTATCTAGCTAACTTAATCTGACTTTTGTGTGTCACAGTATTCTAATACTTCTCTATATGAAATGAATATCATAAATTGATTTTCTTAAAATAAATTCCTATACATATTCAAAATATAAGAATGTAACTATTGCATTAAATACGTATTGTGTATTTGAGTGTAATTTGACACGAAGACAATGTGATTCTTTTAACAATCAGAAAAATATATTACTTCTGCCATGAAACGGGAGAGAATTTGTAATATTATTCGTCAAATAATACAAAAGCAATGAAATCCATTTTAATATAGGAATAGCTATTACATTTAATGGAAATAATTCGCTGAGGATTCAACACTGCTATGACAAGGATCTGACTCAAATTACGTATAATGAAATCAAAAATATTTCCTGCAAGAATAATCTCTATATATAAAAATGAATGTATGTATGTATGGCCTTTATGCGTTGCCAAACTACTCATCCGATCGCCATGAAATTTTAGGAAGTTGCTCTACATGTGTCCGGAAAGGTTTTAGCGAAGAAAATTTTTCGAAAACTCCATAAGTTTCCATTTTATGGCGTTTTAAATGTCTAATGTTAACCTCATGGGGAGTAAGTTTGTTTACAAATTCTCTACAATTAAAACATTTGATTTCTTAAGCAACAGCTGATTGATTTACTTTCCATTAGCAATATGCTTTACTATCCAATGCCATCTGAATCATTCATTAATGTAAAACTATGAAGTAAATATGTGCTGTACAAAATGAACAGCTTTATTCGCCACGTTAATAGGTTACGGTTTTCGGGAATTATGTACTGTATTTATATTTTTTTTATTTTCTGTATGATTAAAAGTCACGTGCTTATATGTTTGCTAAATAAAATAATTACAATGTTTATATTAGGTTTATTATAATAATCAGCTGTTGAATTATTAAAGCTTTCACAACGAAGCCGTAATGCTATTCGACTTCAGAACATGACCAATTTTAAAGTTAACATGTATTTACTGTAGGGCGTTACGAAGTTCGCCGGGTCAACTAGTATTTAATAAATAAAAGTAATAGTTTAAATAACTTTATTTTTTATTCAAAGACCCCTAGCGTTGACGACACAGAGGTATTCTCCTAAACTTTTAATAAGGTTCTAATCTGTTCCTACATTGATCATTCGGATTATCATAATGGAACGGTGCCCGGAACTACATGGGAGTAGGCCTACAGTATACTGGACAATCACGTGGTCCCCAGTACAGTTATACTGGACAAATCATATTCATGACTTATTTTATGATGTCAACTATAATTTAATGTTCAATAACTGGAAATGTGTTTTTACTGTTACTGAAATTTCTTTCAAACTTATCAGTATAAATTTTGTCACTTCATATATATGTTATTACTATATTAATTAGATTATGATTTTGTCCTGACTATAATTTAATGTTAAACTTTTAAATAACTAGAAATGTGTTTTTAAACTGTTACTGTTAAACATTTCTTTCAAACTTATCAGATTAACTTTTGTCACTTCATATATATGGTAAATAGTTATAAACAAATCTTTAGGGGGTTTAAGTCAGATTATCGGATTTTGTCCGCTGACTGTCGCATACGAGTTTTGAGCCAATAACACGTAGATTTTTAAATAAATTATTTTGCAGCATGAAGAATGTTATGTTAACCCAATGGATCTTACAGTTTTTAAATAAGTTTATTATTAGGCTATCAATGATAGCTTAATAACTATCATTCGTAAAATGATATTTCTTAGTCATGAAATTTCTATGAAAGTAATTATCTATGAATGTATTACGAAGACTATTAATATTTTTACTACTACTAAACGTTTTAATTTTAACCATAATTTTTTTAATACTTACCTACTCCAATAGTTTAAATATCAATTGAGTAGTGCCTATACGATAGTTAACATGAAAACTTCACTACCACTCTGTATTTTTAAGTTTCCTGTAAAATTTTAACGTCACTATGTTCAAAATTAAATTATTTTAGCGTTGTTAAAACACACTTTTTTGCAGCACAGACTTAAACGGTTGATAATGTTATCATATAATATTAGAATGGTTGATAGTCATATATAATCGTATGACTATAATACTAGAAATGACCTACACCGAAAACTGAAATTAATCTAATAAAATATCATTTAAATGCAAAAATTAGATATTATATTTTTATAGTTGGGCCCAACGGTTGCCGTGAAGTGACTTTGACAACGAACCGGTTGACTTATAGTGTAAATATGTATGAATATAATCACAAGTGTGTATGGATTAAAGTTGGCGGATTATTCCAAGTGGAGATTTTTGTCTGAAAGAATAATAAGTTTATTCAAAACTTTAAGAGGGTTTAAAACGTTTTAGGTTTGAAGAGTTTACCTGGACAGCATGGCGGGGTCCGTGTGGCAGGGGTGGAGCGCCGCGGCGGCAGCGAGGTGAGCGACATCCAGAGGATTGTCTCTCTCCCGGCGCTCCCGGTCGTCCCCGCGGGACAGGATACTGCTGATGCTGAACGACGTGAACCCGGGACCGGAGCCCTTGGAGTCGGCGACCTTGGGGGAGCCGGGGGTCTTGGAGGGGCAGCAGCGGAGTGGACTAGCGGCTCGCTCCGGCGACGAACACACGTCTATCTGCGGCGACGAGCTCATACTGCCTTCTACTACTACTTCACACTTCTCAAAGTTCACTTTCAATTTATAACTTTAAAGTTTCTAAAGTTTATTAAAATTTAATTTTATTTTCACTAAAACTTTTTACGATCTTGTACCACATTATAAAATTGTCCGATACAACTTTAATCGCCAACTAAAACTTAATATCACTATCACTTATCACAATTAGAGTAGCGGACCGGTGTTCACCGTCCAAAGTGTTAAGTTAAACTGAACAACTTCTGGATGTGTATAACACAAATTGCCCCTCCCTCCCCTAGCCGCGAATATCCATTTCGGGGTGGGGTTTAGAAGGTCTTTGTCGCTGTCGGTAGCCACCGTAAAATCGGAACAACCCCCTTCCGAGTCGAAGAATTACATACCTCCCCCCGGCGATGTTACCCTAGAAAATAACATAATTTTAGGAACCCCGCACGTCGAGAACCCCGAATCGGAAGTGTCAACTGTGAAATCGAGACGGTATACCCTCCGTCCCTTCCGGCGAGCGAATCTCGACCTAATCCGAGTTGATTTAAGGGTGATTTTAGTTTGAACGAGGCGACATATCATTCTTGTCGTTCACTGCGATACACGTGAAGCTATCGAGACCTTTCGAACGAAAAAGGGCCTTATTCCGTTCTACGTTCGGACGAGTTTCCCACTCCGCGCCGGTGTTAAGTCTTAAATAAAAATTCCTCCCCTTCATCGCTGTAACCCCTGTTTTATCGGTCTAATAAAACGCTACCCCTATTTATGATCGTTTGGTGGGCGCGCAGAAATGAACCTTGAGGTGGAGGGTTGAAGGGCCATTTTCGCTCGCACCTAGTACGCGCCTCCCCTGCGTCTGAGCGGGGGAGGGTGAGCCTCGATCTGATTGGCCGAGCGGCGAGTGGTTGGTGGGGTAGGGGTGGAGAGGATCGATAGTCGCCCGTCGCCGCGTCAGTCGTCAGTCGCCCCGACACCGCCGCACAGGCTGCACCTCGCCAACCAACTTCCCACACCCCCTCGGTCTGTAACAAAATTACTAAGCAACATTTGTCCGTCATTTCTAATGAGAGGTTACTTTTATTTTATAAACTCATTTATTTGTAAAATAATTACTTAACCTAGATAATATTTTTACTAAAAATTTTAAATCAATGTTTATTTTTGTAACACAACTAAGATAACCATTGCTAACTTTGAAATTACATTATTGTAAAATAAGAAATTTTGTCGGGGGTGTGGTTGTCAATCAGTCTGACCAAAATTTGAAACGGAAGTGACGTTATATGGTTATAAGGACAGCTGTTTAGAGAAACTGAAAACATCCCTTTTAGACATCCATGAACTATAAATAAATACTTTTTTCTAAACCTAACTCGTAGGCCCTACATATTTCTCAATTCAATTTTTTTTTCTCCAAGTCCAGTAGCCTTATTGGAGAAGACAATTATTGGTGAAATCTTTGGACAAAACTACAAGGAATCGATCAAATCCCAAGCCTACACCATTTAAGCGATTACACCAGTATAATTAGGATAGTATTTTAGATTGGTATACATTCACTTAACTCACAAACATACAAAATTACAGTTTTAATTTGTTTTTTGTTTGGTTTTCACAATTTTGAAATGAACCTTTTTCGTAAGCATCACAAACTTTGTAAATAAAACGGGAGGAATCTGAAATAATCGTTCGTAAAAGAAAATCAAAGGTCTTTGTAATAATGGTTTTAATAGTAGTTTAGGAAATTTTTCTACAAAAACCCTTATGGTTTTTCATATTATTGATTTTACTGTGGGTCTTATGAAATTTGGAAAATCAGGGTTATTTTTGGCTTCAAAATAGGCTAAGTAAAAATACTATGGAACCAGAAGTGAGATGAAACAGTGAGAAATGTAGGATAAATAAAAATTTGTCCTATTTAGAGCCGTTCTAGAAAGTTCTGGACGTTTCTAAATTATTTGGAGCGATTAAGAGCATTTATGCACTGAAGTCCGCCTTTGACATGCTCCTTGTTTCTAAACATGTCATAGTGTTTTAGTAACGGACGACAAACTCAGTGTCGGACGTCTGCTATAAGTACACGGGAGTACATTGAAGCTCATATGTAAAAGCAGTGTAGCCAACCTCCCGCACTCGTTTCGCCAGACTGTCACTTGATGACGATGTCTTGAATATAATAGCAAGAATTAATACTGAGCTATTATTTGACGAAGTTAAAAAGAGAAAAGCTATTTGAAATAATAAATACCTCCGTCGCAGCAGACCTGCGTACTCAGCGAATTTCCAAATCAATACATAATGTAATAATAATATATGACAGTTAATTATCTGAATAATATTGATTGTAAAAGAAAGTAAAAGGATAAAAGGTCTGTTAACAGAAAAAAGAAACCATTAGGTTAAGGAAAGTCTATGTTTTTTTATGTATTTAAATGAGTCATCAATTAAAAAAAAAATCAATATTTTTAGAAATGTAAAATACATAAATGATAAACTGATAAATAATGAAGGAGAAAAAAATTAATAATATATAGAAGAAAAGCATTTTACACCTATTGTTTTACAAGCAATTTTTTTAATTGATAAAAGAAGAAATTAATACTGGACGATATTAAGAAAGGAAAATTCAGAAAAAAATTAACAAAAAAATAATGTTTATTAATTGTCTGTCTGAATTCACAAAAAAAAATAATATAATTTTTACATATATTTAAATATAATAAAGAAACGGTTTTTTGTGATAACTAATATACAACATTTATTTTAAATTATATTTTATTAAATTCTGTACATAAAATTTACCTATCCTATGATACATGGGAAAAGAGTATGCAGGTTTGCTGCCATAAAACACATAAACTATGATTTTAAGCATATATTAACCACATGAAGCAATAAAGTTTTATCCAAATATGTATAAGTGAAAAATATTTTTGTCCTCCATAAGATTAACATTGGAGCCCAAAATAAAACGTACTGTGTTTAGATTTTTTAATATCTCGACGTTGGAGATAGAGAAAAACTTTAAGGAACTTAATTGTGTAGTTTTTTAAGCTGATTCCAATGCTGAAGTATAAAATTAAAAATTTTTAAAAAATACATGTGAAAAACGCAAAAAACCTCATTTTGGGGTACAAAACCCCCCCAAACTATATGACCGATATGTCTGGTACGATCGTAAGCATTTGTAGGAATACAGTCTACAATTTGGTCTCGATCGAACATTTTTACGAGAGTTATCGTGTTCTAACACAAAAACTCCATGAGCCTACAGTATAGTCTTCGTTTTATTAATACGTTATAATAATCTGAAACTATTAGACCTACCTATTGCACAAGGTAAATTATTTTTTTAAACGTAGACTAAAAATAAACTAAGGTTAAAGTAAACTCAGTTTATTTTTTGTCTTACACATTATCATTTAATTAAGACTATACCATTGTTGTGATAACAAACGTATAAAGTACCCTCGATAACTTTTATTGTTTTGTAGTCGGCAATAACCTTATAGAGGAGCCATGGAGTAGTCTAACAGTCGGCAATAACCTTATAGAGGAGCCATGGAGTAGTCTAACAGTCGGCAATAACCTTATAGAGGAGCCATGGAGTAGTCTAACAGTCGGCAATAACCTTATAGAGGAGCCATGGAGTAGTCTAACAGTCGGCAATAACCTTATAGAGGAGCCATATTAAAATGAGCCATTATATAGATTTATTTTGAGTCTAGTGGCAATAAAATTATAGGAGGGAGTAGTCTAACTTGGCTAGTCTTAACCTATAAAGGAGCCATGGAGTAGTATGAACATAACATAGAGGATTAATAATTATAAAATTTTTATGGGGAACCAAAAATATAATATAAATTTATAGAGAGTAAATTAACAGTATAAAAGTAATAATTATAGATAATAGTCTAGAGATAACAAATAATAAATTCTAATAGTTAAATCCTTATAACAGATTCTAACATTAACCTTATAGAGGAGCGAGTAGTAAGCAATAATAATAGAGGAGCCATGGAGTAGTCTAACAGTCGGCAATAACCTTATAGAGGAGCCATGGAGTAGTCTAACAGTCGGCAATAACCTTATAGAGGAGCCATGGAGTAGTCTAACAGTCGGCAATAACCTTATAGAGGAGCCATGGAGTAGTCTAACAGTCGGCAATAACCTTATAGAGGAGCCATGGAGTAGTCTAACAGTCGGCAATAACCTTATAGAGGAGCCATGGAGTAGTCTAACAGACGGCAACATTGTACGGGCAAGCGGTCAATGGCAAGCAGCTGGGAGCTTTTGTGCAGTTCCGACAGACCGGTTGTATAGCATTGGTCTTAGCATTGGAGCTCAAAGGGTTAGTTCTCGGCAGCACTTAAAAATAAACCACTACTCCCCTACAGAGCGGTTAAGCTACAAGTAAATCGGTCCTACTGGAGAAAAAAATTAGTGGTGGGAAAGAACAGTAGATGAGACGCGTCAAAGCTCAATTTTTGTTCCCTTGATGCTTCTTTCTGACAGATTTCTAAGGATTAATGTAATAGAGACAGTCGTCGGAAGAAACTTAAAATCTACCATTCCACTATTTCAAATAATTCACTAATTTTGATCCAGCAGTTTTTCTAATAAATCAACTTTATTTCTTCTTCTTCCCTAACTGTCAAAATATAGTGCAAACGGATGTTGACATTAAAAACTGTAAACATTGAATCCCAGGGTATTTACAGCAACCATGTCTTCTGCTTCTCGAACTGTCAAATTTTAGTGTTCACAGCTGTTGGCATTCAAGTAATTTTATGTTTTCATTCTCTAAAAATGTAAACATTGAAACTTAGGACAGGGCGTAGCCCGAACATCAACAATGTTCCGATGTCCGAGAGGATTTTAAGGAAATGAGTATGCCTATGTGTTGCATGAGTTTAAGATCTACCTTTGTGTAAAATTTCAAACTGTTTGATTCAGTATTTTTTGCGTTTACTTGCCACAACAAAGCCACAAACAAACATACAGACACCATCTCTTCTTTATAATATTATAGATATCAATAAGATTAATTAAGAGTCTACATGAGTGGTAGCCATCTTGGATTTTAGTCCCGTAACAGCAATGTTAAATTCTGGCGGAACATACCTTCACTTTGGCGTCTGTAGTGGCGTTAATTATCAAAGTATCAATGTAAAACTTTGGAAGTACATTGATGAGATGTGGCTCAAGGGCATGACCTTTTAATATGTTCAAAAATTTAGGAATATTTTACAAAATAAATCATTATTATTTTTTTATTGAGAGCGAAAATAAGTTCTCCAAGGTGGTGCCCTGGAGGACTGTAATACCTTTAATTTGACACCTCTTCCGTTAATTTATGACAATAGGTCAAGGAGATATAGGCGCCAGAATTTAACATTGCTCTTACAGGACTTAAATCCAAGATGGCTACCACTGATGCAGACTCTTAAGGTCTTGAACCTTGAAAAGGTTGGAGTGAAACTTTTACTAAAACTTAAGACTCCTACAACCATCCTCAATGCTACTACCGATCTCCGGGTCTTCTCTCGCACATTCCAGAAAATTAACCTCTACGAAGATATCTATCTGAGATGCTTCCACCTCAGCTTCCTCCCGATGTATAAACGCTGGTGTAGTCATGTACCAATACTTTCGTTCTTGGTCAGAGTAGCGAAGAGTGTACTTCATGGAATAAAATGTGCACTGCAATATTTGTAGTACATTGATACTTTGATAATTAACGCCACTACAGACGCCAAAGTGAAGGTATGTTCCGCCAGAATTTAACATTGCTCTTGGACTAAAATTCAAGATGGCTACCACTGATGCAGACTCTTAAGATGCACGTTGAAGAAGGTGTAAAATACTTGTTAAAAAAAGAAAACAAAGTTACATTTGCCGACTTGTTTAAAAAAACGCTCGCCGCAAAGATTAACCTCGGAGATCTCTCTCTGGACTTTGCTAAAATTGAAAAATTACACGAGTACTTTGTTTAATTTTGTAAAAACCTCATCCCTCTTAAATTCCCTCGACTTTTTAATTTCACCTGAGCCATCAAAGTGTCCGCAGTTCGCACAAAGAGCTACTTATTTCGCAACCGGACATTTCATTTGGTCGTGACTCTCCTTTCTTTTTCATTTCCCAGCCCCATTAATTTATTACCGAGCATACACCTGTGGGTTGTTCTTTGTGTAAATTACAGTAATTATGTTATTTCGATTGTAAGTTAAAAAGAGTTATCTCAATATTAAAATATTTTGAATAAAAAGAATTAATTTATTTTAATAATAAAATTTCTTGAAATAGTTTTATCCTAAATATCCACAATTATTAACCTCTACAGGTAACATAGCGTAAGCTAAACACAATAAGGAAACACAATGTGCTTGCCATACTACCACAGTATATTGATGGAGATAACTCTAGATGTGTTCTGAGTATTACTCATTGCAACAGGTTGTTTACTCGTGTGATCACAATATTAGATCGGCATTCTTGATGTTCACATGAAAACCCATACCAGTGAACTAACTCATAATTTCTCATTTTTAAGGTAAAAAATAATTTTTAAGGAGATAACCAATTAACCTCCACCCCCAAGGTAATAACTAACTTTCACATCAAATGTTTCTAACATGTTAACTATGGGAAATCTGAGTGGACAATAGTCCTACTAGTACTTTTAGGCCTGAACTGAGAAGGAGGTGTAGGAAAAGTACTAGGTGATCTTTATTAATAAGTTTCGTTGGGATTAGCATAAAAGTTTAACTGTTTAATTTCCCCTTAAGATTAACATTGGAGCACCAAAAAACCATGAACTGTGTTACCAATTTCTTTATATTATATAGAGAAAATTCCAAACACGGGGTTTTTGCGAGTATAATCCAATAATGTGAGTAAAAATGTAGTTTTTTTTAATAAATCACATGTAAGAATCCCCAAAACGCCATTGTAAACCCCCTCCCCATAAAACCCGGCTTCAGATAAACCGATTTGGTTATATTTGAACTTAATTTAATTATCTCGAAGTTCACTGTCTGTACTTAATTTCATTGAGATTTGAGTTTTACCAGAGTCATCGTGTTAACAAACACAATCGCACCCACGCACACACACAAAGGTTAATTCTGTATATGTGTAAAGTAACGAACGAACGATGTTTTAGCATCTGGAAACCTCTAAAAAAAAATTGGTCCCCGGTCTCTGTCTTGCTAAAAGTGGATGTCCTTTTTGATGTGGATAAAGACTTTACTGTAAGATATTATAAAAATCAATAAATAATCTCTCCATTGATGGTTGTATAAACAACTAATGGCTATAAAATATATAAATGTCACAGGACACCAATGAGGATAATATAAAATCCTTTTGGAATCAGTCATTAAAAGAACATGGAAATTGAGTTAGAGGTTGGAAAGATTGTGGCAGTTATAATGGTGGCCATTAGTGTAAGATATGTTTGACCCTCGAGTTAAGGGCGGCTTTCGCCTTTGTTCGACAATCCTGGACAAAGAGCCGTTCGCCACTGCTTTTAATGAACATATTAATTAAACCGGACGTTGCTGAATAAAGGTGCAATCCGATCTTTGGCGGGGATGTAGCATGTAGCATGTAGCCTCAATGTCCGCTTTTGCTTTGCCCAACCCTCCGGCGCTTTTTAAAAGCGCGTGAAGATTAAAATGTTTGGAAATCGAGATAATGGCTGTTGTAATTATGAGTTGAAAACACTTTTAACGTTTTAACATCTTCTAAGGTAACGGCGGGGAAATAATTAAATACCACCGTCGCAGCAGACCTGCGTACTCAGCGAATTTCCAAATCAATAACATAATAATTATATATGACAAGTTTTATAAAAATCTGTACATAAACATGAGAATTATTTGCCTATTATCCATTAGATTCAGGAAAAGAGTATGCAGGCTAGCTGCTGTGAGGAACACTGAAAGTAGTCATTTCTACCATAAATAATTTTGATCTTAACATTTATACCTTACACCAACTTTTATCAACATCTGTCCATAAATAAAGGAGTTTTCCTATTCTCTATATGATTAATATGGGGAAAGAGTATGCAGGTTTGCTGCCATGGTAAACACATAAACTATGATTTTCAAGCATAAATGGATAGATCTCAACCACATGAAGCTAAATATCAAGTTTTATTCAAAACTATTGGTTAATCAGGGAAATATTAATTTTTCCTTATCCTCCATAAGATTATCACTGGAGCCCCTAAATACAATGTACTGTGATTAGATTTTTTAATAGCTCGGTTATCGTTGGAGATAGAACGAAACTTGATTGAGTAGGTTTGTAAGTAATTTGTAAGTAATGTAATGTAATGTATGTAATGTGTAATGTAAGTAATAGTAGTGTTAAGTAATTTTGAGCTGATTCTAATGGTGAAATATAAAATTAGAAGTTTTTTAAAACTACACGTGAAAAACGCAAAAACCCCCATTTTGGGGTACAAAATCCCCCCAAACTACCCGTTCCCATTGACCGATATGTCTGGTTTACGAACTCGTCCGAGCATTTGTAGGAATACACGTCTCTACCAAATTTGGTCTCGATCGGACCATTTTTACGAGAGTCATCGTGTTCACAGACACATATATATATACATATAAATTTTAACGACTATTGTTTTTGGACTCTGGGTACCTAAAAAAGAAAAAATAACATGGTCCCGGGCTTAAGTCTTACCATGAGACCTACGGTAATAGCTTCTTCCCTTTAGGAAATTCGCTAAAAGGATTTTTAGGACATAAAGATTATCAAAGTTGTATAGTGTTTATATACTATACGAAAAATAAAAAAATAAAATCTACATTATTCAGCCAATAAAAGTTTTACTCAACTCACTTTTGAAAAACGTATCTTCACTCATTATCCTATTATTAAATAAATGAACGCAGCCTGAACGTATATTTAGTGTTTTAACACCAGCGAAATTTGTTAACGCCTTAAAAGGAAGTAATGCATATCCTAAATTTTTTCTTCCTACCCCTTGTTGTGAAAAGGTGATTAATTAATAGCCAAATTACAGATGCACAGAGTCCAGAATCCAACCAGTGACCCTCGGACTACTTGGTGAGCTACCCAGCAGTGCAACCCTTTCGCTTGAAATTAACTACAGGTATTAAATAAAAAATTATGTTTGACTTTATTCTTGTAAATGTTAAACCTACTTATAAACAAAGTTTTATACTAACAAAATTTACCTTGTCTTTAGCCTTTTAAATTTGTTTGATCTAAATACATGAAACAAAGTCGTGTTAGTTACACGCATTATAACTCGAGAACGGCTGGACCGATTTGAATGATCTTTGATTTTTTGGATTCGTCTCTGCTCATTCAGTTTCCATAAATTCAATTAGTTTCCATTTTATAGCATTTTAAATTTCTAATGTTATCCTATGTGGACTAAGTTTGTTTACAAATGTTCTACGATAAAAAAATTTGATTTCTTAAGCTACAGCTGTTGTTTTACTTTCCATTAGCAATATGCTTTACTATCCAATGCCATCTGAATCATTCATTAATGTAAAACTATGGAGTGAATGTGCGCTGTACAAAATGAATAGATTTATTCACCACGTTAATAGTTTACGGTTTTGGGGATTAAGTATTTATATTTTTTATTTTCTTTTATCGTTATTAACTATGCCGCGACCCAGAATATCTAATTTTTCACAACGAAGACGTAATGCTATTCGACTTCAGAACATGGCCAATCTGAAAGTAAACACGTATTTACTGTTAGGCGTTACGAAGTTCGCCGGGTCAGCTAGTATAAATATAAAAACATAGATATAATGTGCTCTTCATGTACAAGGAGAATAACCATAATGACGTAATAACTTATTGATCCTAATATTGTGAAACATAGGAACAGTTTGACAATGGAGCATTTTACCCTTCCATTTACCAAAATCGATCGAACCTAGCGCCATCTGTGCCGGTGTCCCGGAACATCCCCAGTGATTGCGATGTTTCCACGCCAGGGTGCGCCCCAATAGCACGGCAATGCGCGGTGGTACAGCTGTTTGCTTCCGTTCAGTCGCTGACATTGAATATGACCGCTAAACCGTCGTCACATTTTCCGAGTAGAAAAAAATAATACATTGATTGAATCAAATAGACGGAATTTCGCATGTCATACGGCCAGTTACTGATTATAATATTACTAGCTGACCCGGCGAACTTCGTAACGCCTCACAGTAAACACATGTTAACTTTAAGATTGGCCATGTTCTGAAGTCGAATAGCAATACGGCTTCATTGTGAAAGGTTATATATTCTGGGTCGCTGCATAGTGAATAACAATACTAAAACGATAAAACATATTAATATCATTCCCATAAAACAAATAAATCTGAGTGGATTAATCACAATTTTCAAATCCAATCCAAACCCAAACGAAACCTAACTGTAATACGGCTTTTATAGGAAAGATATACAACAGCTGATTATTATAATAAACGTAATAATATAAACATTGTAATTATCATATAAACACGTGACTTTAATCAGACAGAAAATAAAAATATAAATACATAATCCCCCAAAACCGTTAACTATTAACGTAGCGAATAAAGCTGTTCATTTTTTACAGTACACATTTCCTTATAGTTTAACATTAATGAATGATTCAGATGGCATTGGATAGTAAAGCATACGGTATTGCTAATGGAAAGTAAACCAATCAGCTGTAGCTAAGAAATCAAATGTTTTCATTGCAGACAATTTGGAAACAAACTTACTCTCCATAAGGTTAACATTATATTTAAAACGCCATAAAATGGAAACTTATGGGGTTTCGAAAATATTTTTTTCACTAAAACCTTCCGGACACATAATATAGAGCAACTTCCTAAAATTTCATGGCGATCGGATGAGTAGTTTGGCAACGCATAAAGGACATACATACATACAGACAGACAGACATACATTCAATTTTATATATAGAGATAATTTCCTACGTTATAATTTATTAGTTTATAAATTAATTGACAAAATAAGGTGAAAGTATTTATTTATGGAATGAATATATTATAACATTTTTGAATACATGAATATTTTTTTCATGGATCCACTAAGTTTACAAACTTGTCGATGGGTTCGGAGATTTATAACTTTAACTAGTCAACAATTATTTTACTCTACTAAAATTAGTATATGGCAGGTGTCTTAATATTAAATGTAAATACTTCACTAGCGAATATTTTTTGTCATACTTCACTTGATATAGCTCTAAAGCTTTAGTAAAACCATAAACTCACACAGGCACTAAAGTACCAATATCAAAGAGAGTATAAGAATTTTTTTTGTATTTGTATCATGATTTATTGCTACACTGGTAAACTTGAACAATAGCTCCTTTTACCACGATTAATATAAACAGTTAAGGAAACAGTTATAAACAAAGAGTTGTATACCAGTAGCCTAAATAGATAAGATTGTTAATATTTCTATGTTATACTTCTTTTGTGAAAGTAAAGAAAAATTAAATAAAAGCTAGAAATCACTTATCGATAAGATACTTAACTAACATGTTATTTTAACCTATATATATACTGTATGTATTTGTACATTTAAAATTGCTAGAAGTTTATTTAGCATTGGTTCAAATATTACGAAATCAAAGTTTCCAGAAATTCTTTTGTTTGGAACCTTTTTGAACGTCGTAAAAGAAGTATAAAGACCAACCATCTGTCTACTACTTGACATTCTTTCGAAAGAATATCCACTGTGCGAATTAATAGTGTATTATATCACCGTGGTAAAACCAAACAAAAATTATTCGCTTTAAATACAATACTGAACTGAATACAATTTAAGACAGAGTAGAAAGAAACGTGGGAGCAGCCAATTGAAAAGACGTAGCTCGCGCGATAGTTGTTGATAAGCTGTTGACTCGTCACTTCGTTAGAATTGTAAATTAGTCTTGATTTATTTATAAATTAATCAACTCAGACCAGGGTAGATCAGTCCGGACCAATCAATGTGTCCATTAATCTTGGAAACTAGCCACTAATAAATATAAATTGCCACTAATTGGAGTTATTTATCACGACTATAAAATAACGTTCCAACTTCTCTGTGGCGCTTCCAGTGAGATAGACGTGTGAATATAAAAACAAATTTTAGGATTTCAATATTTTCGTCATCAATAAATTATGTAAAAAAATTATTCCTACTTATGTTTGGGTGAAAATTTGTGAAAAAGTAATGTTAAGCTAAGCTTCATTATGATTCGTCTTTTACAAGCAATTTCAATAAGTAAACGTTTTTTAGGGAATTTCCCATAGGGAAGAAGCTATTACCGTAGGTCTCATGGTAAGACTTAAGCCCGGGACCATGTTATTTTTTCTTCTTTAGGTGCCTAGAGACCAAAAACAATAGGCATTAAAATTTATCTATATATAAAAAACTGCACAATTAAGTTTCTTAAAGTTTTTCTCTATCTCCAACGGTTACCGAGATATTAAAAAATCTAAACACAGTACGTTGTATTTTGGGGCTCCAATATTAATCTTATGGAGGATAAGGAAAAATTAATGTTTCACTTATTATCTAATATTTTTGGATGAAACTTGATATTTAGCTTCATGTGGTTGAGATCCATACATTTATGCTTTAAAATCATAGTTTATGTGTTTATCGTAGCAGCAAACCTGCATACTCTTTTCCCACGTTAATCATATAGAATTTAGGTAAACTCCTTTATTTGTGGACAGATGTTGATGAAAGTTGGTATGAATGTTAAGATTTTCATGGTAAAAATGACTACTTTCAGTGTTCCTCACAGCAGCTAACCTGCACACTCTTTCCCATGTTAATCTTATGGAGAATAGGCAAATAATTCTCATGTTTATGGACAGATTTTGATAAAACTTGTCATATATTATTATTATTATATTATTGATTTGGAAATTCGCTGAGTACGCAGGTCTGCTGCGACGGGGGTATTTTTTATTTTACTTTCAGTTTACCTTAAAGAGCAAGAATTTAAGGATCCTTTTAAAAGGACGGCTCCGTGGAAGCAAAGTTAATACGGCAAAAGAAAATATCACAGGCTAATCCAGGTTCGCAAGGAACCGGAAGTAATCTTGGCCAGCTCCAGATTAAGAAACCGCCTGCGGAGCTTACAGCAAGTTTACGGCGAGACGCCACCAGGTCGCGCATCGTTCGCCGCTACGACCGTCACATACTAAGTCAGAATAAATTATTGTTTGATGAAAATAATAGTTTGTATTTTAGTCATTTGGCCTTCTTAAATCTTTGGTTTAGGTTAAACTTCACGTTGAACGATTCCAGAGAAGATCCCTGATAAATTACTCAAGATGTGCAGGCGGTATTTTAACTTTTACACTCCACTCTAATGGCGTGTGGTGAAATCAGATTTCGTCAGATACGGAACTAACTGCATTTATAGATGCGTTAACGGTGGATTTCGTTTATGGTGAAATCGGGCCTAAGTATCAATAGTTGTCGACCATTTTTGTCGCTTTAGACTAATCAGCTGTTATGTTACTTGCTTTTTAGCAGTTCTTTCTTGACTTCGGATTGGTTATTTAGATTGTGTCAGTGTTAGGTATTATTATCGATAGTTCGATCTCAACCATTCGATAGTTTATTTTTATAGTCGATTACCGTTTCACAATCTATATCAGGAACGTCTGAAATATACAAAAAAATCGATAGTGATTGTTGAAGTTACTTTTTAGATTATTTTCAATCGAATACTGAACTCGAATTAAAAGTATCACCAACAATGAATGATCTTTTGCGGCCTAGGACTCAAAAAAATCATCATAATAATATTCTTAGTCCTAGGAAGAAAAAGAACAACATTAGATCTTCAGTACATGTATACGACGAAAAATACTTTTCTTTTTTTATAACTGGTAGCACAAACTATATTCGTGCAAAGTTGCTAAGGTGAGCAGTTTTCCTTTGGAATAATCATGAAAAGACCGACGTTATAGTTATTCAACATATAAACATAAAGTAACAATTCTCAATAATAATTATTTTTTCTTTAAACAAGTTCAACTCGCCGTAGCCCTATGGTCTGTGCGGTGAATTAGAGACTGCTAGGTACGTACAGTAGAGACGTGAATACCATCGACTACCGCTCATGATCTGACAGGGGTCGTCAGCCACTGATTTTAAATCCAGTACCTTAAGACTTAATAGGCCAGCGCATATATAGTCGATATAATTATTATACTAGTATTAATTAAACTAAGGATCGATCCGTAAACTAGAAATATTACTTGAAGTATGAATAAAAAAAGGTCCTGGTAAATTTCACTCACATGATAAATGAATCCACGTTATGAAGTGACTTCGGTAGGTGTGCGAAAGCGCGGGCACGAGAGTTTGTGACGTCACGTTCGACACAAACGTGGCACATGTTCGCGCGCCGGCCGCCAGATGATGTTTTAATTACACAGTCATTACCCGCTAATTGGCCAGCCGCGACCTCGTGGTCGGAGACCTTTAATTTTGTAAAAGGTGTCTCGTAAAGCTTTAAAAATGGACATCGTGGAGTGAAGTCAGAGCGCCAGTTGCGGTAGGTGTGCGGCGCGGGCACGGGGGATGTGGTGACGTCACGTTCGAGGTGTAATGCGTGGCACATGTTCGCGCGCCGGCCGCCAGATGATGTTTTAATTACACAGTCATTACCCGCTAATTGGCCAGCCGCGACCTCGTGGTCGGAGACCTTTAATTTTGTAAAAGGTGTCTCGTAAAGCTTTAGAAAAATGGACATCGGGGAGTGAGTCAGAGCGCCAGTTGCGAGTTGCGGGGGTGGAGACATAAAAGGTGGCATTAGGGGAGCCTCTCCATTAATTTGGAACATTAGGGTTCAGGCATGTATGTAATAGAGTGTTTATGGGGAGTCGGGTCGGCAATAATATTGGATAATTCGTTTGTCATTCGGCGCGGTCACCGGGGTCGATGAGTGGTGGTGGGGGCAGCGGGGGGTACATCTCAGGGGACATCCCACCCCCGCCACCGCCCCCGCCCGCACCGATTACACATAGGGGATCAGCCCCTCTAAGGAAACAGTTAGCTTTGTTGTCTGTAAGTAAGAGAAAACCTGGGGGAGGGTTTACTGGTTAATTGAAGTTATAAATCACAATCCGCTTACTAATGGAGGGGTTATAATAACTGAATCATGATTAGGGAGGGGGTATTAAAACACAACTTTGGGTTTAACCGCAATAACTTTTCATTTGGCCATTGAGATACACTTGACAAATATTTGCCCCTTTATGACCTCGGCCGAATTAGACTTGATGCATTCCGCCGCTCTCACTTCTCGCTCACTTGTTTGGGGGAATTAAATATCGATAGTGTAAGCTCTATTATTAGCTAGACAAGCAGTAAGTATAGCGATAGTATAAGCTTTATCCATGGTTAGTCTATACATCTATAGTTATGGACTATCATAATCTTATTCTTTGCAAATGTGTTTTACCATTCAAAACTATAGCGTAGGCCTGTAATCAGAAACAAATTTGTTCTAAACAATCATTTCTTAAATCTTCCCTCTAAAAGAAAAAGTAATGCATAAAACGTTGCATTTCAAAAATGTATTTTAGATTTTTAATATTAATTGTATTACAGATCAAACAGATTTTCAATTTTATTCTAACAGATATTTTCTGAGATTTTGTACCTATAGAGAAGTTATTTCTCTAGTTTAAAGTCATTTTTTGGAAAAATACTTTTAAGCGGCGTTGGAGGCGTAGTTGGTAACGGGACGGACTCCAAAACTGAGTCAGCAAGGCTCCAGTTCGGATCCCAGAGTTAATCAGATTGCCAGAACTCTCAACCTAGAACTGTGTCGAGTCTCGAGTCGCCCCTACCTACCTTTGCTTGATACGTTCAAACACAAAACTGTAACCTATGTGGACAACGTAAGTAAGTATAAGAAAGAGGCTAAGAAGGTTAAGTATGAAGATTTTGCTCAGGATAGAATTATTCAGATTTTTACTAAAATAAAAATTGTTTGATTAATTTTAGTTACCAGTATGTTTTAGCAGATGTGAAAAAATGATGTTCAATTTGCATAGAAGGAGGCTAAAGTTAGTTTCTAAATACTAGTATTGCATTTGGGCTGAACTGAACTAGCCAATATCAATATGAGCTTGAGGCTAGAGCTAGCCATAATTCTAACTACTCAGTATTGAACTAGGTTGAACTAGCCAACCCTCATAAAACTGAGGAGTTGAATTCTAACTACTCGATTGTATTTGTTCACTAGCCAATATTCATTAGATTGAGGCTTGAGCTGTAAACAGATTGGCAACTTCTAGATAAGAATATATGAGATTGAGGTTTGAGTAGATAATTATTATACTCAGTATTGGTTCAATTTATTTTACAGATATAATAGTTTTGAGGTAGAGCTAGCAATCTACATACTCAGTATTGTTTCAGCTGGGCTAGTTGATAGCCAATATCCTTAATAAGTTATTGAGCTAGCAACAACTATCGATGGCAACTTGGCTAGTTTACTGAAATCCTCATAGTTTGAGGTTATAGCCAGATCTCTAATTACTATTTTTCAAACTAACTGTATACCAAACCCTCTATATAGTTGCAACTACAGATCTCTACACTACTATTATTTTCACTTGAGCGTAGGCTGATAGCCAATATCCCTCTATATGGTTACTTGAATAGCAGACTCTAATTACTCATTTTTTCGTGACGTATTATCAATTTATATTTTGAGTAATAAGTTTCTACATTACTAGATGGGGTTCAAGCTTGATGATGACTCAATTTTCATATATGGTTGAGGCTAGAGCTAGCCAGATCCCTCTACACTACTCAGTATTGGGGTTCAAGCTTGGGCTGATGGCTGAACTAGCCAATATCCCTCTATATAGGGCTTGAGGCTAGAGCTAGCCAGATTCTCTACACTACTCAGTATTGGGGTGCAGCTCTTCAGGAGTCTAGGGTTCGTGAGGATTAAGTGACAAAGACGAGGGTCTCTGTCAAAATATCTACTTATCGATGCGGGTTTCCGCACGAACAGTTCGCACTCAAGCCCATCATTAGAGGTGAGATCTGGGCTTTGTGATCAATGCTACGGTCCAACGGCTTCTGGACAGTCGCTGTGACGGGCAAAAACACGCCTGCTATGGGTGTTATTCGAGATAGGTTCTGAGTTATTTAAAATTCATGTTTTATGAAACAACATACAGTTATTCAATTCGGTTCTAAGAGAACGTAGTAGTTTAACAAAAAATATTTATCTATAAGTGATTTGTTTGGTTATACATGGGTATTCTTAAACTTTATTAACTTACTTATTTTATCATGCTCACAATACATACTAAAATCAAAATGTTGGTTTACATCCTGAAAAATCATTAAACAGTTAATTTAATTAATTCTTAACTAACCTATATGATTTATAATGATTCTACATTGATCCTAACGATTTTCCCTTAACGACCCTACAAATATTTTCAATTAAGTATACATTTTAACCCTCTTTTTGAAAGCTCGTTTAGCGTACAACCATAATATTTCAGTTAACTAATTTTCCCCTAAACGTTGCCATTGTAGTTATATTGCATTTTTTAATTACAAGAATAGTATCTTATCAAAAGACAAACTCATCTTAATAAGGGTATGAAATAGTTTACTGAAATAGGTGTATACAATTTCTAGTGTATTCTCACGAGAAATGACCCAGATGGCACAAAATATTATACTTTATACTTTTAATTGAAATGGCGACCTACCCAGGTAGGTATTTTAAGCCAAGTATGAATGAGGAATGAATGTAGGATGATTGATTGTGGCGCGATCTTGTAGTCTTGTTACTGACTAAGGCTGACATGTTCCTTAGACAGGACTGTTAATTAATAGCCCAACAGCCGATGGCAACTAATGGACCTACAGTGTAACGTGGAATCCGAACCACGGCCTCTGAATTACGAATTGGTCTAATTATGAGGATGGTATTTGCGGATTAACGTAGTATTCAATAGTGCGGACGTTAATCCACACAAGAGAACACTACATCCACCGACCATATCTCATAACTATCCACAATTCGTGACCTCCAAGTAGCTGGATTACAGGACGTCGCCACCGTCCCAGTCAATTATTATTATTAGTGTTGTATGACTCTGTCTATTTTAAAACGTATTACAAGTAACCCTACACATTACAATTTTAATCACACAACTAGCATCATGTTTCTTAATATCAATAACAAATTGATCATTGTAATAAAATATGATTTAAACATGTTATGATATACAAGTATCGTATTTTACGGTGAATCTTCTTATAAGTAAGTAAGTTTGATTCGTTTAATGGAAAATCTATGTAACATAGACACTGCAAGGGTAAGTGCTAGCGTTCCCCAAGGTTCCTTGCTAGGCCCGCTACTATTCCTGTTGTTATTTTAACCGTCGCAGTTGGCACTTACCTGCGAGAGGACCCACTTCATTAGGGATTACGCACAATGGGTTCACGCCTTGCCGAGCCCGCACCACGAGGATTACGCCTAATGGAGGATAATCTGATATGGGCGGCAAACAGCGCGATGCGATTGTGCGCCCGGGCCGGACACTTCTGTGGAGGATCATACGCGTGGTTGGCTCCTCGGGTGTGACCTGCGACGAATACAGCATCGCACGTAAACTATATACTGTACCGTAATCAGTCACACTCACAGGTGAGTAACGGTCAACGCACTAGCACACGATCATTCTCATCGTAAATTCGTCTAAAATAAGCTTTATTAAGCAACTAGCTGACCCGGCGAACTTCGTAACGCCTAACAGTAAATAAGTGTTAACTTTCAGATTGGCCATGTCCTGAAGTCTAATAGCATTACGACTTCGTTGTGAAAAATTAGATATTCTGTGTCGCGGCATAGTTAATAACAATACTGAAACGATAAGACATATCAATAACATTCCCACAAAACAAATAAATCTGAGAGATTGATTCACAATTTTTCTAATCCAACCTAAAAACAAACAAAACCTAACTGTAATACGGCTTTTATAGGAAAGATATACAACAGCTGATAATTATAACAAACGTAATATGTATAAACACCGTAATTATGTTTTATTTAGCCGACATAATTATAAACACGTGACTTTTAATCAGACAGAAAATAAAAATAAAAATACGTAATCCCCAAAAACCGTAAACCATTAACGTGGTGAATATATCTGTTCATTTTGTATAGTACATATTTGCTTCATAGTTTTACATTAATGAATGGTTTAGATGGCATTGGATAGTAAAGCATATTGCTAATGGAAAGTAAAACAACAGCTGTAGCTTAAGAAATCAAATGTTTTTATTGTAGAACATTTGTAAACAAACTTAGTCCCCATAAGGTTAACATTACAAATTTAAAACGCTATAAAATTGAAACTAATTTAATTTATGGAAACTGAATATGCCTAAAGCATGACCGGAGCAGAGACGAATCCGAAAAATCAAAGATCATTAAAATCGGTCCAGCTGTTCTCGAGTTATAATGAGCGTAACTAACACGACTTTGCTTTATATATTTAGATATTAAAAAATAAATCCATTTAGATCAGTCGGATTAATTAATTATAATTGGATTTTCCTTTCCAATCTTAATCACTATGTAATGTAAAATTTAATATTGATATGTATTTCAAAAAGTTTTTTCCTGAGAGTATATTGTGTTATTGATGATGTATTGGAAACAGTTCTTTAGAGGCTATCCAAATAAAAATACAATAGCTTGTCTTAGTGGAAATACTTAATTCCTTCCAGCTTTACAAGGCTTGGTTTATTTTAATCTCCGTGTTGGTACTTTTCTTCAAGCAAGATCTAAGCAAATATAAGCAACCTGTTGATTTTCCAAATTCTGTACAAGCCCACCTTGGAGGGGGCGGAGAATAAATTCATCTTTTATCGCACTCGACATCAACTGACCCTTCTAGAAATCTTTCATCCGACAAGAATCTCATTCAGGCCCAGTCAAGGAAGTCGGACTCTTAGATTAATTAGCTGATAAGCTCAGAAATAAGCGTCTCTTAGTCGTAATCTTGGAGTAATTGCGACGTCTTTACTTATCTTTCATTCATCCGGGTGGCTCTAGTGCCTTTCATTTCAATTTGAATGCTGTTCAACATAATTAACACCCTTCTGTGTCATTTTATTTAGCTTTAATCAAGTCTAAACAGTTTTTCATCGCTATTTTCTCGTAGGAAACATTTTCACTGCTGAGATTATGGTGTCGTTTCTGTAAGTTTCATATTTTTCTAATTTTCATTTTAAATAAGTTAGCTAATTGTTCTACAATGGATGATTTCAAATCTGTGCCTTAGTCTTTTATATAGACTACCTAAATACGACAACCTTAAAGCCTTTTAAAACCCTTTGCACTAAGCGTTTTTTAAAGTCTTGATAACGATGGATTAACGGTCGCACCATGTCGGTTTTAGTCAGTAAAAGGACTACAAGATGGCGGCGTAAACATCTTGCCCTCATTTCTCATTTTCATTTGAGAATGTAAAAAAATACCTTAAAATACCTACTTAAGTAGGTCACCATATCAATTAAAAGTATTAATGTATCCATGCCTGAAATGGTGCGAATATTAAGTGGTGGTTTACCCCAGGGCATAATCCGCCTCGATGCGACGCGGCGCGTGAAAATGAATCTGTATTACAAGTACGAGATTCGTAAAAATAAAAGAAGCGTTGTAGATGTTTTGTATTATCCTGTTTATTAGTGTTACTAAACAATAATAAACCATTCTTCGGTTTAAAAAGAAGATAATGCAAGCCAGTTGTTTCAAAAATTAAATAAACAAATAGAATCAATTAATTTACCACCCCTCGAAATCATCACATAAATAGATAGAACGTTATTGTAATCATATTTAAAACAATTCAGATAAATTAATTAAAGGAAAAGGTTACAAACCATATACTTGAAAAAAATTAACTAATGCTATATCTAGGGAAAACAGTTAGTGGCTTAGTTAATGATAGTTTTACACATTTTACGAAGGACTACTATATTACAGGAGATTAAATAGCATATTTTATAATAATAATTGTCGTACAACATTTACAATGAACTCTTTCTTGAACTACATGCTATGGAATTTGGATGGTAATTTTTCAATGAGTCGTGATGTAGACAATTTTGTCTTAGTGAGCAAAAATTTATAGAAAAGGTTGCCAGCTTATTCACATTGAGATTTATCGGTAACTACCCTAAATTTGACTTCATACTATTGAAACAAACATTTTAAAGTTTTGTCCCCTTTTAAATATAACACGATTTTTTTACTCATTATGTATTATTATTTTTAAAGTCAATTTATTCTCAATTTATTTTGAACTAGCCAAAGTACCCGTTCTTCGCACGGGTTAAAAAGTCTGAGAGGTGTAGGCTCTACTGATACATTTAATTTATTGTTAATTAATTCTTCATTGTTTACAAAATGACAAAACACGAGTGTCTACAACATGACAAAGTAACATCTGTCAAATATTGGGAGAGGATAAGGATTAACGTAATAGAGACAGTCATCGGAAAAAAACTTAAAATCTACCATTCCACTATTTCGAATAATTCACTAATTTCGATCCAGCAGTTTATCTTAAAAAACTTTATTTCTTCTTCTTCCCGAACTGTCAAAATATAGTGCAAACGGATGTTGTCATTAGAAAATGTAAACATTGAAACCTAGGACGGTCACGGCAGCTCTCTCTTCTTCTTCTTCCCGAACTGTCAAATTTTAGTGTTCACAGCTGTTGACATTCAAGTAATTTTATGTTTTCATTCTTTGAAAATGTAAACATTGAAACTTAGGACGTTCATGGGGCGTAGCCCGAGGGGATTTTAAGGAATAATATGCCTACGTGTTGCATGAGTTTAAGATCTACCTTTGTGTAAAATTTCAAACTGTTCGGTTCAGTATTTTTTGCGTTTACTTGCCACAACAAACAAACATACAGACACCACCTCTTCTTTATAATATTATAGATAAGAAAAGTCAATTATGAGAGTATTTCTTGTTTTAGCGTTTCGTTTAACATTGTTTACTGTTACTGGATATTTTTCTCTGTTTTAATAAATTGGATTGTAAATTAAAATAAATATATAATGTCTAGCGAAATGTTTAAAGTTGGAAGAGCGCTCGAGTGCTAAGTGGGCTAAACCCCGACGGTCGAGAGATGTAGTTTATGAAACAGTTTAGCCAAGTTGTGGTAATATCCACTGTCTCTGTGGACACAATAAACTTAACCAACACATTAGTAAAGTGGAGGAGTTGCCTGAGGAGTTATAACTCCCAGCTGGGCTGGATTGTAATGCGACGCGAACAGCTCAATACGCGTAGCCCAGACACGCTTTACCAAGTAATCATCTAACACTTTTAAGCTTAACACTTTTTGTGGCAGCTAAAAATAAATAGCTAATCTATAATATTATAAAGAAGAGGTTGTTTCTGTATGTTTGTTTGTGGGCTTGTTTGTGGGTTTGATGTGGCAAGTAAATGCGAAAAATACTGAACCGACCGGTTTGAAATTTTACACAAAGGTAGATCTTAAACTCATGCAACACATAGGCATACTCATTTCCTTAAAATCCTCTCGGGCTACGCCCTGTGAACGTCTTAAGTTTCAATGTTTACATTTTTATAGAATGAAAACATAAAATTACTTGAATGTCAACAGCTGTGAACACTAAAATTTGACAGTTCCAGCGAGCACATAATACAATGTGTTCGCTGGACAGTTCAGGAAGAAGAAGAAGAAAGAGCTGCCGTGACCGTCCTAGGTTTCAATTTTTACATTTTTCTAATGCCAACATCCGTTTGCACTATATTTTGACAGTTCGGGAAGAAGAAGAAATAAAGTTGATTTTTTCAGATAAACTGGTGGATCGAAATTAGTGAATTATTTGAAATAGTGGAATGGTAGATTTTAAGTTTTTTCCGACGACTGTCTCTATTACATTAATCCTTATCCTCTCCCAATATTTGGCAGATGTTACTTTGAAATGTTGTAGACACTCGTGTTTTGTCATTTTGTAAACAATGAAAAATTAATTAACAATTACTTAAATGTATCAGTAGAGCCTACACCTTTCAGCCTTTTTAACCCGTGCGAAGAACGGGTACTTTGGCTAGTAATAAATAAAATAAATAGCTGAGTGGGTAGAGTACTGGCCTACCACCCAAAATGTTTGTACAGTATTTACTTCACTGTGGGAAATAGGTTAGATCATGGATATGTCTAAAGTGAATGCTTTCTCAGTTCATCTAAACAGCTGTTCTTATTCTTTTATACATATTTAAAATTCAATAGTTCTAGTAGTTTCTATGGAAACCTGTTACATGTTTTCCATCTTAAAAATTACCAACACCCCCCCCCAGAGCTAAGACATATCCATGTCAAAAAACCGGGTTCAATTCCCGGTCATGACACATGAAATTTAATTTCTCAGACAGCCACCGTGCTTCGGAAGGCACGTTAAGCCGTTGGTCCTGGCTACATAAGTAGTCGTTAGGTCACGTTAGAGCCAGTAGTGCGACCTGAAAACTCTAACATTAGACCTTGGCCACACGGTACTTTACTTTTTTACTTTTTTCAGCTTAGTTAATAAATCCCTTCATAATTACTACTTATATAAACTTCTCCCCTCAACACCCTTTTGAGCTCGCTTCGCTCATCTGCATTCCTTAACCATTGTAAGTAGGTCCCACCCTTTGAACAAAATCCTAAAATATCTAAAATTTTATAAAATTCGTCTGATTCATAAGCCATCTGATGGAACATTCAAAACATTATACATAGTTCAGGTGACGTCTAACATTACTAAAATGGCGTTTCAAACTTTTTTAATTATTGTAGAATGTTGATTGAAGATGGTTACAATGGAATGATACAGAAAACGCGATTTTTATAAGTATATAAATTTGTACCCATGCTTGCTGGTATGTTCTATTTTAGTAAAAAAATTCTAGTTACACAAACAGGTTTAATAAATAACCAATTTTTTGTCAACTACAACCAAGTAATTTAAAATATTTCTTCTGTATTGTTAAAAAATAATTTACCAGCGTACGAAAAATTAAGCTTCTTTAGAATTCTATTCACTGCTCATTGCTAATACAGTACATTAAAAAAATTTCTAAAATAGGGCTATAGGAATAGGACAATTTTTTAATATTTATTCTGGCGTGGCTGGTCTAGATCGACCTCTAGCACACCTACAAACGATGATGAATTAATGACTAATTACTCTTACAATTTTCCTTATCATGTAAATGGTATTCGATTTTAAATCTGATGAAAAATCCTTTATCATGTATTAAATTGGCCAACGTCTTTCTGTTTTAAAACCATTTATGTCTAGTATCCTTGTTAAAATAGAAAATAAAATATCTTAAGAGCTGAATTAATTCTGTGAAAATTTTGCTAAAAAAGCTAATAACTTAGTAATTATTCTTTCGATGGGTGCTCTTCAAGCTTTGTATTAGTATTTTTCGCTTAAAACAGTTTAGTAAAACAACTTCGTGAGTTGTTTCATTTTTTGCACTCCTTATCTATAAAACCCTCCAGAGCTTAGACTTAAACATCAAAATGATTATTACAGATCTAAGCGTTACCATTAGTATTACAACCCCAAACTTTTTTATGACAAAGCGAATATAGGAATGTATTTTTTTTAATTTATCACCCTTTATAAAGGGACAGTGGCCCGATGTCTGGGGTAAATTTGTATATTTTTTTATGTATTACGGTACTAAGATTTATTATCAGAAGAATATTATTGAATGCCAAGGTATAACATATAAAATTATGAGTTGTCAATTCAATTTTAAATATGAAAATAATCCCTAATATCCCAGAGTTTTAAAAGCTGTGTTTTTAGCACAGGAACAGAAAAATTTCAAATTTATTTCTTTCTATCTTAAGAATGATATTATATACAGTAAAGAAATATATTATGTATAGAATTTTACATGAATCGACTGTCTAAATATTTCTCCATTATCGGAAAAGATTTGTCATGCGATTGTGGTTGGGGAAAAGAGGGGAAAACTAACAAGCAAACAGAAGCAGATAAATTATTGGAATTCTACATAATATTATATATTACTGGCCCAATAAAACCTCAATGTCCTCAATATAATACAAGACCGACCGCTACCGACTAGAGCCAATGCATAACCCGCCTCGGGCAAACAACTTCCTTTTTATTCTCCTCAATTCTTGCATTTTCAATGCTGTTCGTGTTTATTAGGATTTCGATTTATACGTTAAATGATTGACGAAGTATACCCGTAACAACAGACCTGAACAGTCAATGGATTCCCGTTGAATTAGTTATGATTTGTGTGTGACTGTAGCAGGGGCGTTTCCTGTAATTCACCTACTTGTAAATTACAGTAGGTGAATTGTAGGTCACGAATTGTGAATTAGTTAGAAGCGATGATCGGTAAATGTGGTATTCCCTGTTGTGGATTAACGTCCAGTTGTACACCAGTTCGTAATTTAGAGACAAAATTGTGGTTTATATCCCACGTTAAACTGTAGGTCCCTTAGATGTCATTGGCTGGTGGGCTATTAATTTATAGTCCTGACTAAGAAACATGTCAGCCTTAGTCAATGAATCCAAGATGTAGTTAATCATCTTAATTTTTTCATCACGTTTACATACCTGGGGAGGTCATAATTTCTGAAAGGTAATAACCATATCGCAATAGATTCAAACTAAACTCCATTTCATGTTAAAGTCATCATATGTTTATAATGGTCGCATCAGTGAGTATCATTTCCAAATCATTAATATAATTTTATAATGTTTAATATATATGTCATAAATATGAGAGATACCTATTTTCCTTAAGATTATAAAAGAGTAAGCAGTGTTCATAAAGTAGGTATTTATAGCATTAAAATCTTTATAGAAATATTGACTGGGATGGTGGCGTCATCCTGTAATCCAGCTACTTGGAGGTCACGAATTGTGGATAGTTATGAGCGATGGTCGGTGGGTGTAGTGTTCTCTTGTGTGATTAACGTCCGCACTATTGAATACTACGTTAATCCGCAAAGACCATCCTCATAATTAGACCAATTCGTAATTCAGAGGCCGTGGTTCGGATTCCACGTTAAACTGTAGGTCCATTAGTTGCCATCGGCTGTTGGGCTATAATTAACAGTCCTGTCTAAGGAACATGTCAGCCTTAGTCAGTAACAAGACTACAAGATCGCGCCACAATCATCTTACATTCAACTCTCATTCATACTTGGCTTAAAATACCTACCTGTAGTATGGTCGCCATTTCAAATAATCTAATAATCTAATCTAATCTATTTTGACCATTTATACCAAGTTTCATCAACATCTGTCCACAAATAAAGGAGTTTGCCTATTCCCTATATGATTAATATGAGAAAAGAGTATGCAGGTTTGCTGCCATGATAAACACATATACTATGATTATTAAGCATAAATGGATAGATCTCAACCACATGAAGCTAAATACAAAGTTTCATCCAAAACTATTGGTTAATTAAGGAAATATTAATTTTCCTTATCCTCCATAAAATTAACATTGGAGCCACAAAATACAACGTACAGTGTTTAGATATTTTAATATCTCGGTAACCGTTGGAGATGGAAATTCGCTAAAAGGAAAAGAACAGGACATGTCATATGCTGTAAACTTCTCATATGATCGTATTTTTTATTATTTGTTTTTAGTTTTGTCGAGCCACTGTTTTTGCAGGTTATAAGTGTTATATAAATAATTGATAAAGTTTAATATCATCATAAACAGCCCGACTTAGTTCTTGTAAGTAGGCCAAATTAGTAAATTCAAATCATATAAATGAAAATAGCACATTTATTTAAATATAAACTAAAAATATTATTAAAAAATCTTATTAAAAACAAACTAAATGTTCGATTTCAAATTACAGATTTCTATAAAATTTTATTCGAATATCCAAAACAATTATAGAGTTCAGAATTCTCGTTGTTTCTTTCATCGCTAAACTTGCCATTTCCAGCCATCTTTGTACACGTCGTTCCTTGCCATCTTCGCACAGCACTTCCTCTTTAGAGCATCTATAGAATTCCACATAATTGGTTTTCGAATATCCACTTCTCTGTCCGTGAAGGGTTGGAAGGATGTCATCTCCATTCGGGGTCATAATGAGACAGTTATATCATCATAACTGGTGTGAGTCATTTCAAGGTTATATAAGTAGACCAACGAAATAAAAGAAAAAAAGTACTGTAAAAGTATAATAAGAATATCAGATAACGTTGGGATCGTTGAAGAATCCGTGATAAAATAAAAATGCAGTCTCAATCGGGATGGAAAACGAATGATAAAAACATTCAGTCTTCTTTCTGGTAGTGTTTTGTTTTACAGCTAGAATGTTACACCAATACTGATAAGGAACACAATGATATGTCACATCTGACAGTAAGAAGGTAAACGTAAAATGACTGAACATAACTGATAAAGGTAAAATGATACGGTACAAAGTGAAGAAGAAGTGCACTAAAAGGTAACATGAAGAAGTGCACTGGAAGGCAACATGAATAAGTTCACTGAAAGTTGACATGAAAAACTAAACTGAAAGGTGACATGAAGAACTTCACTGAAAGGTGACATGAAACAGTTTACTGAAAGATGACATGAAGCAGTTCACTGAAAGATGACATGAAGCAGTTCACTGAAAGATGACATGAAGAAGTTCACTGAAAGAATGAAAGTAAGATAAAATAAAAATATGATGAAAAAGATAACTGCAGACGCTTATGACTACATAAGACACAGCATACTTTTTAGAATACTTTTTACTTTTTAGTGTTTTTTCATCGTTGATCCATTGTTTGTCATCCAAAAATCAATAATAAAAACTTTAAGAAACCACGGGTTTTTTCAATGAGCTATTATTTAAAGAGACTGGTTTACTTTCTGTTCGACAGCTATTTGTTAGGGACTTATTAGCCTATACCTACAGTCACATGGACCTGGTAGCCACTCCAGTCTCACACAGTTATAGAACCCGTAATGCGCTGGGTGTCGGGCTGCAGGTTCCTAAAGTATTAAAGACGATCAATATAACGAACGGTTACTACATAGCAAATTCTTTGCTACGTAAGATTCCGCCTGAGATCCGGGACCTGCGGGTCTCTCCCAGTGCTTATAAGAGGGTCGTCGCTGCCTGGTTGTTGGACATGGACAAGCACTGAGTCGCTTATCGGCCCGAAATATCGTGAGTGACTACCTATATCGACTTGAACTCCACTTTACTTCACTGTACTTCGCACTGTACACAACTTGACTTTCAACTTTACCGTCTTCCTCTATTTATGTGTTTTTTTTTTACATTATTTTCTTAGTGTTTGAATATTTAGTTTTTTAATATGTTATTAGTATTTACAGGAATATGGTTTTCCATTATTTATATATTTTATATTTTGGGCATTGTAATTTCTTTTTTTTTAACTATTATTTTCTTCTTTTTTGTTTTATTTCAATGTAATAATTTTTATTTAGATATAGTTTTTTTTATTGTACTGCTACTTGGTGCAGCCAGATTGAACGCGTCACACGCACAGGTCCTTTGTGACCCATGTGTGACTATTTGTATGTTTAAACTATGTAATAAGCTGTAAATATGAAATAAGATAAACATTGATTGATACTTTTTAGTGGGTTTAAAGACAATATCGGCATTCCATGGTAGGAGCGAATGGAGCCATGGATAAATATGTGAAGTATAACTAGGGGGTTGATAAAGACATTGAAGGGGGAGATTGAATTGACATGATTGGGAAATAAACCCCGAATGGAGATTGCTTGGAAGATGTTACCAACTGTAGAACTGCTGTAGAACTCCGCACGACCCAGGTCCTTCACACTCTCTCGTTCTCCATCTCAGCATCGCTTCTCCAGTTTTCGTATCCATTTTTGCATCACTCAACATAACTTCGCCTCCAAAGATTGTTCTGCTTGATAGATTTATATATAATAATAATAGTATATTATATTCTTTTTAAATAGAAAAGTTTGATTTTCTTTTTAGTTTGTTGAATTTAGCTTTAACCCTGAAACTTTTATACTATCTATAAAATTTTATACAATATTTAAAATTTAGTTGTTATTCGTGAACTTAAAATTTTACATTGCTAATGCAGTTGCTATGGTAATTAAAAAGAATAGTTTTAACAATACCTTATAAAATCAAGATGCTTATTTAGATTTAAGAGTCTGCATAAGTGGTAGGCATCTTGAATTTTAGTCCCGTAAGGGCAATGTTTAATTCTGGCGGAACATACCTTCACTTTGGCGTGTGTAGTGGCGTTAATTATCAAGTATCAATGTAAAACTTTGGAAGTACATTGATGAGATGTGGCTCAAGGGCATGACCTTTTCAATATGTTCAATATGTTCAAAAATTTAACTTGATATAAAAACAAATACCCCCGTCGCAGCAGACCTGCGTACTCAGCGAATTTCCAAATCAATAATATAATAATAGGAATATATGACAAGTTTTATAAAAATCTGTCCATAAACATAAGAGTTATTTGCCTATTCTCCATAAGATTAACATGGGAAAGAGTGTGCAGGTTAGCTGCTGTGAGGAACACTGAAAGTAGTAATTTCTATTATAAATAGTTTTTATCTTAACATTTATACCAACTTTCATCAACATCTGTCCATAAATAAAGGAGTTTGCCTATTCCCCATATGATTAGTATGGGAAAAGAGTAGCATAGTCCAAAACAAAAGCGGAATTAGTTAGGATATGAGAATATGCAAACCAATTCCGATAAATATCGTACTTTCGATTCTTGTTCTGAGGTATGCTATTATATTTTTGTTTCGTTTTTAATGTATTTGTTGAATATTCACGTAAAGCATTTTCAAACTAACTTGTTTTCATTGCATTTTCTCATACATTTATACTTACTTTTTGTCCTTCAGACTAGATTGGGTTCTTTGAACTACAAACTTTATTTATTAAACTATTGAATTTTTCTTAAGTATGTAACCTTTTGGGAATTAAATCTAAAAATACTTAATTGAATACCATTTCTATGAACCACATTTCTATAATGTAGAATTCCTGGGATTCGGAAGATGAATCATTTTTCCGAGGTGTAGAAATTTTTATATAAAACATCGGCTGAATTCGAGCGTATAAAAATCTCTGGAGAGAATGAAATGTATTTCGACCCTCCACGTTTCATCCCCACTTTGATACATTCATACTCGCAGTCCTGCGCCGAAATCGCGTTACTCGTCTCGGAAATGGCGCTGACCTAAACTCAATTTCCGTCGGTCGTAAAAGCTGCTGCGTCTTCTGCCCTTCAAAGAGGTTTAAGTAAGTCGGCGTTTGATCACTAGAGCCGAAACACCGAATGAGAAAGAGCCCAAACATTTTATTTTAACCTTAAAATAATTTTCAATGAGATAACTTTTATCGCATTGAGTTAAACTTCTTAAGCAAAAATGCTCAGGCAATACTTGAAAGTTGTTCCTTTTAAGGAAATTAGTTTCCCTTTCGTGATATTAATTCATTTTATTATATATTGGTCCGATCATATCTCCGTTGGTCTCAATAAATTAATATTCGTTCATGTTGCTACGCAGATATTTCTTGTTTTCAGGATCTTAGGTAATGTAATGTTAGAGATAAGTTTTAAGGAATTTCCCATAGAGAAGAAGCTATTGCCGTAGGTCTCATGGTAAAACTTAAGCCCGGGACCATGTTATTTTCGTCTTTAGGTGTCCAGAGACCAAAAACAATAGTCGTTAAAATTTATATATATATATATTTGTGTGTGTCTATGAACACGATAACTCTCGTAAAAATGGCCCGATCGAGACCAAATTTTGTAGAAATGTGTATTCCTACATTTGCTCAGACGAGTTCGTAATCAAGACATATCGGTCAATCGGAACGGGTAGTTGAGGAGGGGGTTGTGTCCCAAAAATGGGTTTTTTGCGTTTTTCCAGTGTAATTTTTTAAAATTTCAAATTTTATATTTCACCAATAAAATCAGCTCAAAAAACTACTCAATCAAGTTTTGTTCTATCTCCAACGATAACCGAGATATTAAAAAATCTAATCACAGTACATTGTATTTAGGGGCTCCAGTGATAATCTTATGGAGGATAAGGAAAAATTAATATTTCCCTGATTAACCAATAGTTTTGGATGAAACTTTGTACTTAGCTTCATGTAGTTGGAATCCATACGTTTATGCTAAAAAACATAGTTATTGTGTTCCTCACAGCAGCAAACCTGCATACTCTTTTCCCATGTTAATCATATAGAGAAAAGGCAAACACCTTTACCTATGTCCAGATAATCATAAAACTTGGTATATGGTAGAAATAAAAATAGTTTATCGTAAAAATGCCTACTTTCATTGTTCCTCAAAGCAGCAAACCTGCATACTCTTCCCCATGTTAATGTTACGGAGAATCAAAGGCAAATACTCTAATTTATCAACAGGTATTGATTGGTTCTTTTTCCTGGTCTGTAAAATTAGTGTAAACAGATGGTGAAATTAGAAACATTAAACATTGAAATATAGGACATTTACAGGAACTGTGTCTTCTGCGTCCCGAACTGTCAAATTTTAGTGTTCACAGCTGTTGACATACAAGTAATTTTATGTTTTCATTCTTTGAAAATGTAAACATTGAAACTTAGGAAGTTCATGGGGCGTAGCCCAAGAGGATTTTAAGGAAATGAATATGCCTATGTGTTGCATATGCCTATGTTTTGCATGGGTTTTAGATCTACCTTTGTGTAAAATTTCAAACCGGTCGGTTCAGTATTTTTCTCATTTACTCGCGACAACAAACCCACAAACCTACAAACAAAAAACATAGAGAAACCACCTCTTCTTTATAATACAATAGATAGATACTTTAATGTAAGTATAAGTATGCATAGTATGTTTACTTAATATATAAAGTAAATACGAAAAAATTAGAGTTTTGTCTACTAATTCCTTGTATTGTTAATGTGATATTTTTTGCTATTTTTGATGTTATACCGCAGACAAGCTTAAATTTTTTATTCAAATATTTGTTTTAACGCTATTTTTGGAATTTTGGAACGCTAAAGAGGGCGTACAATGGGACGCGCATACCGCTATGTACTGTATAATTGTCAATAATTGTTTTACGTACAATTAAATTACAACATACTTAAAGAGTGTATATCAAATACAATAAAAATGACACCGTATTTTGATATAAATATGAATAAAATAAGATGATAAAATGGCGGGGATCTCTTGAATAAGCCAGGAATATGTATACAATATTCCTGTGTTCGTTGGTCAAGAAATCCTGATATAAAACTTTAAATTTTGGAAATCCGATGTTTTTATACGATCTAAAATTTAGCTTATTTTAAAAGATGTAAACAAATATGACGTCTGTGAATATCTATAAGTTGTAAAAACGTTTTTCCAGAAGCTCTCAGAGAGGCGTTAAGTGGGTTGGAATAATCCATCGTGTAAAGGCCCAAAAGGATCAGATAGACTCGCAACTAAAAAGGAGTTCTAAGTAAGTGGTGAGAGAAGAGCGAGAAAACACATTCTTCAAAGAAGTCGTAGTCCGGCAAAGGGACCGCGACGGATCTAACAGCTGGGCGACAATGGACAAGTGGCGAGCTAACAGCCGATCAGCTGACAATCTGCTTGCCAGTGTTGCCACTCACAGCTGGCCTAACCGCTACCTGTCCTACCTGCCTTCTATGGTGGTTTGTGAAATGTTTTTTAAACAACATAAATAGGCTATATTGTTACATAAATAAATTATTGATAATTGTACATTGCATGTTGTACGGAATTAATGTGTTTGCATGACTGGGATGGTGGCGACATCCTGTAATCCAGCTACTTGGAGGTCACGAATTGTGGATAGTTATGAGCGATGGTCGGTGGGTGTAGTGTTCTCTTGTGTGGATTAACGTCCGCACTATTGAATACTGCGTTAATCCGCAAAGACCATCCACATAATTAGACCAATTCGTAATTCAGAGGCCGTGGTTCGGATTCCACGTTAAAATGTAGGTCCCTTAGTTGCCATCGGCTGTTGGGCTATTAATTAACAGTCCTGTCTAAGGAACATATCAGCCTTAGTCAGTAACAAGACTACAAGATCGCGCCACAATCATCCTACACTCAATTCTCATTCATACTTGGCTTAAAATACCTACCTTGTAGTATGGTCGCTATTTCAATAATCTAATCTAATCTGTGTTTGTAACAAATTTCGATTTGTCAGCTGTTGCAGCCTAGTCACTTTTATTTCAAACATTAACGGATTGTTCACCTATTGATGAGTGCCGAATGATGAGTTGATGATTACCATGAGTGATGATAAGTTGATGATCACTATGAGTGATGATGAGTTGATAAGTGAGCAGCTTGGTGACGTGGTGGAGTGTAATGCGTGTAGTAAGTTTTAAGACATAGCGTTGTTACATTGAATATTGTCATGTCATTTCGACCAGTTAACCTGGAAAGAATGAAAATTTATTGAGAAGAATTAAAAAATTTATTAAGATATACAATGTCTAAACCGTCCCACAATTTTCTTAAAACCAGCATCCCTACGTGACATCACACATCATTGTGTTTTATCACAGAAAACTATTTATGGATTGTAAAATTGTGCATCTTAGGAATGTCTAAATCAGCTGTTCTTCTCGAGTTGTGCCGATATTTATCGCTACGCTGTACAACTCTGAACGTGATGTTACTAACAAAGATCAACCGAAAAATGCAGACTAAATTAATATCCCCAAAATGTTGACCAAGTTTCTATGAATATGCACACTTCTTGACAATTAAATGAATTGTTTTGATTTAGATTACGTTTTACTATTGGATATGAAGATCTCTGACCATTACGTGTTGTTCGTATGTTCATTGATGGCCATTAATAAGGGGTTTTATTTGACAGTAAATTGAATTTGTAATTCTATATAGTATATTTTAAAAATTTTACGGCCAACTTATCAGTTATAATTTTTTTAATTAACTTAGTTCAACATACATGTTTAGCGGTGGACTTAGAAAAAGTAAGAAAATTGTATAATTAGAAAGTGTTTGACCATAACTGAGAAGGGAGAGTGTCTTAACATATATATTGACGAAGAAGCAGTTGTGATTGTGTATTTTAATTTGATTATGAATTGAGTGAGTATGGATGAAAAATAATCATCTTTTAATAACTTACTAACTTGTTATAATTACTAAATAATTAACTAGCTATTTTGACTACATTAAAAAGAAAACAAACTCTGTTATCTAACAACAATAACTGGAATCCAAAACCACGGATCTGCACTTGTACCATAACCGTCATTGGGTTTTGCAACATGTGCAATCACATTGTAGGAAAATGTCAGAAACTGTTACACGTTTGTGAGACTATATGTATGTACAAGTTTAATCCGTTAACGGGTTTTGTGCAATAGCAATATTATTAAACGAAGCTTTTTTGGTCGTTTGACATCATTCTATTTTAAGTTTTATCGGTGATTGTGGATTCATGTTATTTAGATTTTTATTACGGAAATTTTCCATCACGAGTACGATTAAAACAAAGTTTCACGACGTTTCGGGATCTGGAATCGGATTCCGTACTCAGGTGAGCTAGAACCTACCTAAAACATAACTTTATTGGCACATAATCCGGACTAAGCCGACATAAAGCTGAAAACAAAATCGTGTAAATCAGTTAAGAGTTTGCATCAGTGGTAGCCATCTTGAATTTTAGTCCCGTAAGAGCAATGTTAAATTCTGGCGGAACATACCTTCACTTTGGCGTCTGTAGTGGCGTTAATTATCAAAGTATCAATGTAAAACTTTGGAAGTACATTGATGAGATGTGGCTCAAGGGCATGACCTTTTAATATGTTCAAAAATTTAACTTGATATAAAAACAAAAATCCAGAAATATTTTACAAAATAAATCATTATTATTTTTGTTATTGAGAGCGAAAATAAGAAGTTCTGTAAGGTGGTGCCCTGAGAACTGTAATACCATTAATTTGACAACTCTTCCGTTAATTTATGACAATAGGTCAAGGAGATATAGGCGCCAGAATTTAACATTGCTCTTACGTGACTAAAATCCAAGATGGCTACCACTGATGCAGACTCTTAACAAACTTACAAACAATACCATGTAGTCACGCACACAAGAAACGAAACACATCCACCCATCACTAAGACTCAAAGGCAACTCTTATTGTCTTAGGTAACGTTTTTCGTATGAAACCTTTCTAGCAAAAATCCCAGAAAGTCTAAAATCCGATAATTATCTAGCACCTAAAGCTGCCACTTCGCAACTGTCCCGAACGCAACAAGGCGTGTAGGCCCCGACATGACAGTGAGGAGGACACCGGACACCAAGGGCGCTAGAGTGCCTACTGGTCACGTGACACTCGTCTCGGTATCAAAACCAATACGATTAGGGGAGACTGGGGTAATGATGGTTACCGACGTCTTAGTGAATGTAGGTAACGTAGATTGGATCTGAGAGGTGTTATTTATCGGTGATAGTTTAAGTAACTACTACCATAGATGAACGGAAAGTAAAGTAGATTGTGCACGCCCATGTTAAGGATGAAGACGGTATATCGTACCTCCAATTGACGTAGTAGGTACCGCCATCCTCAGATAGCGTTAGTGTCGCAAATGATTTAATATACACCTGACGGTGTCACAGAAATCTAGTTCACCGCTAGATCCGACAGATGGCAACACTTGTCCTGAGATTTTATCGTCTTCACAAAGTCCCATAAGGTGCCTCCCCTCCTTATAATCCGTTCCTCTCTGCTACTATCTCGTTCCTCATGGACATACAAATAGAGACTTGCTTGTTACTGACGAAGAAGTGATTTTGCACTTTATGCTATAACTTACTTATTTACTATTTACTACTATTGTGATTTGTACCCCAGTAGGTACTTGTTCTCAGCAACACAGCGTCTCCATCCGTCTCTATCTTTGGCATCATCTTCTGCAATTCCCAGCCGCCTCATGTCTTGGTCCCACCATCTAGTCTTTGGTCTTCTCCCTCAAGTGTTCGCTTCAGTATGTTTTGACATGTTTAGCTGTGAGAGGGGGTGTTAGCAATTTGTATGACGAAAATTAGAAACATAAGAATAGATGTTTAGATGAACTAAAAACATTCCCTTTAGACATATCCATGATCTAACCTATTTCCCACAGGGATGGAAATACAAATATTTGTTTTAAATTTCAACTGTTTATCTTTGGTAGCTATTCTCCCAAGGAAGAGGAAGAGGAAGGAGGAAGGAATAACACCAGTACCTTGGAGATTTTATTTTCAACCAGGATGGGAACACCTCATAGGACACCTAAGATCTCCATCTGACTGGTGTAGACCAGGAAGATGCACTGTTGAACGAAATCTTTGAGGTTATTTGTTGTTGTACTCTGTTCTCACTAATTAGAACCAGAAAATCGACATTTTACTGTTCAGATTCGTCAGGTGAGACGTAGATGTCCGCCAAACAACGTATCGGCTGCAGCGGATTGCAGACTGCAACGCCCCCTGTTGTGACGGGTGTGTACTACCTACTGAGTGACGAGTGACGAGCTGGTGTTGACGGCTCAACCCGACCGATAGATGGCGCGCGTGCGGTTCTCTCTGCTGATTTTCGTCTCCATTTCCCCGCTAGGTCGCGCGTCTCAGCTGCCGCCGCATCTGCCCATGTTGTTGACCGCTCCACTAGCCACGTCTCTTTGGGGGGCCTCGTCTGATCCGATTGTGGATATTTTTTGCCGAAACAAAATATAATAAAAGATGTTATGGCCGAGGATTTTCATTGTGAAGATGGGGCTTTATTCTCTAAAACGACTATTTACCTAGTTTTTGGATCAAGAGGCCGACTTAATAAAGAAATCCTCTTTTTCGTCATACTGCTTCAAAAAGAGCTGTTTTAGATACATGTGTTAAAGAGCAAAAATTGTTCTTTTCTTCCTAGGATTAAACTTATTACCTAGGCCGCAAAAGATTGTTAATAATACTTTTGATTCGAGGTCAGAATTCGATTGTAAATAATCGGTAAAGTAACTCCAACAATCACTATCGATTTTTGTGTATTTCGGACGTTTTTGTTATAGATTGTGAAACTGGTAATCGACTATCGAATTATTGAGATTGAACTATCGATAAAAATAACTACTCTGACATAACCTAACCAACCAATCAGGAATCAAGAAAGAATTGCTCTATACATGTGTTATAGAGCAAAAGTTGTTTTTTTCTCCCTAGGACTAAACTTATTATCATGATCATTTTTTGAGCCTTAGGCCGCAAAAGATTGTTAATAATACTTTTGATTCGAGGTCAGAATTCGATTGTAAATAATCGGTAAAGTAACTCCAACAATCACTATCGATTTTTGTGTATTTCGGACGTTTTTGTTATAGATTGTGAAACTGGTAATCGACTATCGAATTATTGAGATTGAACTATCGATAAAAATAACTACTCTGACATAACCTAACCAACCAATCAGGAATCAAGAAAGAATTGCTACAACGTAAGGACAGTAACATAACAGCTGATTAGTATACAAAGCGACAACAATGGTCGACAACTATTGACACTAAATCAGGTAATAGTTTATGTTTTACGAGTTTGTTTCATTTTATTTGCAGTATGACGAAAAATATATTTTACCACTTAGTTCAATACAATGTTTTATGTCATAAATAATATTAAATTTAAAAGAAACTACTGTGTCATCAATCAAAATATATTCTATAATTAATAAATAGTCATACAAATTAATTTGTGCGCTTATTACCGCCTAAATATGCTGTCGCATTTCCAGTTAGTTTTGTAAGTTTAATAGTGGTATATAAAGCTATACAATAAAATAAATTTATGTTTACTCTAAGTTGAATCAAAATAAATTGTTTCGCGAAAACCAAAAATGACCACGGGACTTATTTGGTTGGTTATTTTTTGTGATGGTTCGTGAAAAATCTTTTATTCACTATGATCTTATTAGTTTTTAACCTATCTAAAAATTACAGTAGGATACTTTAAGTTGAAGATAAGGGGAGGAGAGTGTAATACTTGTGATTTCATTACATTTAGAATGTTATTTAATTAATTTAATGTTAAGAATCTTCATCATGACCACTATACAATATAATAAACTATTAAATAATATTTTTAGTTAATTATTTTTCTAAAATTACTTAATAAAAAACATTCAAATTTTCTTAACAGCGAATGTTTTCCTTTTAAAGAGTGGATTCTATAGATTCATTACTCACATAACAATTTCTAGAGTATTGTAGTATAGAAAGTAATATTCTTTTCAGCTGTTTTGTCGCACATGGTCGGGATCGCCCGCGGACCTGTCGTTTGATATATTTTCGCGAGAGGATGGCAGCATTGTTTAATGTGCAGCGCGTAATTGCAGCTTTTAGAGGCAAGTTTTGTCTCATGTGTGGCTGAATGCGAATTACAGCTGAGAGGGGTACAGACTATACAGACTACAGACTACAGAGCAGTGATGGGGAGTGTTATTGTTAGAGGACAATGCTCCCCGTAACACGAACACCGACACCACGACAAAACTCTTCCCAACTTCCGACAGCTCTCTAGGAAAACTCTCGCTAAGTTTAATATCAACATGTCATATTCGTAGAGTTGTTGACAAGAAATTGACAACTTTTTTGTTGACTTTATTTTATATTGTTTTCATTTCTAAACTAGCTTTAAGAAAATTCCCATCAAGATATAAAGTCTCCATTAGTGTAATATTAGGTTACACTCCCATAAAACACTAAAACGTTGAATCAAAATTATGTACAAATTCAGTCTTTCCTTGTTCTATGCAAACACTTTACTTCAATTTAACTTATAACATATCTTTTCATGACTAACGACTGAAGAGTAATGGAGAATGCAGTTTAACATTGTTCCTATGGGACTAGTACTCAAAAATACTGGAGCCTCCATATTAGAAAAATGATAAAGGAATCTCAACCTTAAAGTCAAGTCTAAAACAAATAGATTAAAAAATCATTAAAAATTAAATTATTAAATGTTTTTACAAAGGATACAACAGTAAAAATAAGCTATGAAAATCTGTGTACATAAATATAATAAGTATTGAAACAAAAAACGTTAAATTATTAGTAGAGTAATTTTTTAAAAGTGAATAATATGTGTTGCTGCAAGTAATGACAAATAGTAAAGGTCATGGAAGTAAAAATATAATTGATGTGATGAATTAAAGTAATTCTGGCTGTTTACAGAAGAGAGATACTGCATTGATTATTTTCGTTTAGGGAAAAGACAGGCCCATCAACCATCAAGTTTAATCGTAAGGGAAAGTATAATTGATAACCACATATCTTTCTTGTCAATATTTAACCTGAAATTGAGTGATCCAAATTTAATTTAGTTTAATTAATTTGTTAATTTTTCTTTACATTCTATACAATATTTTTTTATACTTTCTAAAATATGTGGATCGGTATCGGTAATATGATATTCTATAATAACATGTTATGAAATATGTTTATGTAGTAACTGCAGCAGTTGGTTTAAGATTTTATTAGCATTATTAAGTTTTTTAAGTCATGATAATATGGCTTAGCTCTGGGGAGGGGTGGAGTTATTGTTAGTCCATCAGACCAAAATTTGAAACGGAAGTGGTATTTCATGACTAAATTCAGACGTATACATGATCTAAGCTATTTCCGAAAGGGAAGGAAATACGTTTAATTTTTTATTGACGGTTACTCTCAGTGTGTCAGAAGATCAAGACACACATTGACGTCTTAAACAGTTGTATGAAAAATTAGCAAGTAAAGGTAAATCCGTAAAAATAATCTCGTGTTGTATTTCATATTGAGAAGAGGTAAGTGACTACTAGTTTACATTAACAATGAATTTCCCAAAGTTCTCAAATACGTCATCTTGGACTCCACCTAGATGAAAAATAAACCTGGAAGACAAAAATCTAATCTAATCAAAAATAAAAAGTCCTGATCTCTAGTTCAAGATCAAAACAGCTTTATTGTTTGCTTAAAAGAAACTCAAAATAGCATCTTAAACATAACATCTATTTTATGAAACTCTCCTGAAACCAATATATAGACCTAGGGTATTCATAACTTTGGCTCAACAAAATTAACCATTTGAAGAAAGTCCAAATATTTCAGTCGAAAACTCTTCGTTTGATTTATGCTGCTCCAAATTACGTAAGTAATAAGATCCTTCATACAGACTTCAACCTGAAACTTGTAGTTGAAGAAGCCATAGAACAACATTTAAAATTTTCACTAGACTTAATTTGCCAGAGATCATCGCAGAAGATTTAAGTGTCTACAGATCTGTAGTCGGGGGTCTTCTTGACTGACGATACCGATCAGAGCAAAATCGAAGACTACCGAATACCGACTACTTTTTAGAAAATGTTGTCATTGTAATTATTTTCTTACAGGTCGTAAAAGGTTTTGTTGTTCTTTTTTAGTGTGTTGTTATACGTCAAGGTTTTGCTTCACGGTTCGGTAGTGTTGTTTTCTTTATATATATAATCATGATTACAAGACATACCCTATATAGTGACAGATCTCCGTTATAATTGAGAAATCATTATTAACGTGCTTAATCACAATATATCACCAATGATGAAGGTTTTAAGAAATTTTTTGATAAACGATGATTATAAATGATGTCAAATTAAGAAAAGGTAGCATTTTTAGAACTGCTGAGTAGTTTTGAATGTTAAACGACAGCTTGACCAGTTTCACCCCGGGGTATGTGAAGGATAACCTCCCTCCTGTAGTTGCCACCAGTGTTGTTGACAATGCAATAATAACCCGCAACAGCTGTCGTCACCCAGTGTGCCTTTCTCAAACAAATCATTCAGCAGTTAGGCATACACCGGGTCCGCACCCCAGAATAATCAACACTTAGGCGCAGAGCTTGATTATAACAGAGTGCGGATCAGCCGAGGGCCGGATCACCGGACCTTTGTTATTCATCCCTCCAGCTCCAACCTCGCCCTCCAGATACACCCTTTAAGTAATTGAGCTAATGTCTGACCAACCCCGCCACACCACCGCACCGTCACCGGTGTTTCTAGCATTTTCCCTCCTATTTCATCCATTACTCGGTGATAGGTCATACGCTACACTTGTAATGATTAGAATAGAATCGTCGTTAAGTGGAAGAAATAAACCCGTCACAGCAGACCTGCGTACTCAGCGATTCTCCAATTTAAGTTTGATCAATACTTGTCGACAAAGAAGGGATGTTGCCTATTCTACTTAAGATTAACATAGGAAAGAGTATGAAGGTTCACTGCTGAGAGTAACACTGAAAGTAGGCATTTCTAGCATAAAGAATTTTGATATATCTTAGCTCCGGAGGGGCGTTGGTGATTTGTAAGATGGAAAATATGTAACAGGTTTCCATAGAAACCACCAGAACTATTGTATTAAATTTTCAATATAAAGAATAGGAACAGCTATTTAGATGAAGTGAAAACATGTCCACGATCTAATCTATTGCCCACAGGGAAGTAAATACAAACATTTTTATTTTGACCATTTATACGAAGTATCTTCAACGTCTGTCCTTAAATAAAGGAGTTTGCCTATTCTCTATAATGTAGAGAAGTTTTGGACTCTTTTCCCATCTTAATCATAGGAACCCGTTAATACAATCATGTCACTGTTACGTACTGTATTTAGACTTTTTAATTTCTTGGTAAACGTCTGAGATAAAGCAAAGCTTTAAATTACTGAATCGTGTAGTTTTTTGATACTGATTATAATAGATAAGTTAGAAACTTTTAAAAATTACAAGTGAAAAACGCAAAAACCCTTTTTAGGGTACAAAACCCCAAATCTTTAACGACTATTGTTTTTGGCCTCTAGACACCTCAAAACGAAAAAGTAACATGGTACCGGGCTTAAGTCTTGCCATGAGACCTACGGTAATAGCTTCTTCTCTATGGGAAATTCGCTAAAAAGAAAAGTCATGCCTTCTACTTCTATAACTAGTTCACTGCTATCTCATTAACAGTTCTCATTAACCTTCGTGATTGAACTCTGTACATAAGTTAAAGATTTTAACGAGAAACCAAAGAAAAGTTGATATTTGGGAATTTTTTCTAATCATATTTTGTACAGGAATGTTGACGATGTTCCCAATTTTCATGCGTTATTTAAAACTGAAAATTATGGTAACATTTTTGACAAAAAAAGTGTAAAAAATTTCCTCACTGACAGCCGATATTTCATTTTGATTTAGATCCATTCAGTTTAGCCCTATTAAACACAGGAAAGATGTGAATATTTTGGCCCACTCATATTAAATGTTTTAGATGTGTAGCCAAATCTGCTGATATATAAAGAATCCATTTTAATTTAATGAAAAACATATTCCACTTAGATGCATAACATAAATAACTGAGTAGGGTCTGCTGTACTATCAAAATCAATTTTCCCTTCCAAATAGATTATATAATAAGATATTCGGAGATCAAACGAATTCATTTATAAGATAAGTAATTGAAAGCAAGTAACGACTGGGGCGGTGGCGACGTCCTGTAATCCAGCTACTTGGAGGTCACGAATTGTGGATAGTTGTGAGAGATGGTCGGTGGATATAGTGTTCTCTTGTGTGGATTAACGTCCGCAATACTACGTTACGTACGTTGAATACTACGTTAATCCACAAAGACCATCCTCATAATTAGACCAATTCGTAATTCAGAGGCCGTGGTTCGGATTCCACGTTAAACTGTAGGTCCCTCAGTTTCCATCGGCTGTTGGGCTATTAATTATCAGTCCTGTCTAAGGAACATGTCAGCCTTAGTCAGTAACAAGACTACAAGATCGTGCCACAATCATCCTACATTCATTCCTCATTCATACTTGGCTTAAAATACCTACCTGGGTAGGTCGCCATTTCAGTTAAAGTATAAAGTATAATAATTTATCTAACCTGGGTAGAGAAAGTAACGCATCATCTCTTAAATTTACTTGGAGCCTTTGGAGTTCTGACTCATGGACATTCAGATGGACAAAAGCATCTACAAATATCGCTTCATGTCTTAAAAAATCAAATAGCCATAGGGATGAAACTGACGAAAATATTTGTTGACCTACCATGAAAGGTATTAGGCTCTAAGTGCATGTTGTTGCAGCGCGGCGCTTATGACATGCTGCAAGTAATCACCCGCTAATGCTACATTTTAGCCGGTAATACACGAGAGTTAATCCGATTAAATGATCGATTGCATGAAATAACATGAGGAGATTAGAACTAATGTGGCCTAGGACGGCGTGACAGCGCAAATCGACGCATTAAACCGCTCTGATTTTGCGATAAAAATCAATCATTTGGATATTTTTAAATGATTGAGGCGTTATCGAGTAATCGATAGCAACTTTGTGCCAAAGAACCAAGCGTTGCTCAGCGAAATATATAAATAAGGGACTGAATATTTTTAAATGAAATGAAATTCAGTTAATTCTACCAGATTTCTTAACTCGTTACATGGATCCATCTAAATTTACATTTTTAATTTGTCAGCAGTTTTTCTCCAATCACTTTTGATACTACCTACTAAACTGCCACTTCACTTAACTATAACTCTAAAAAATATCCATTGGAGATGTTGACTAAGAAACATTTACAAATAATGTTGTGTGGTACTAATTGCAAAGACAGACATACAGTATAAATAAATAAATAAGTACCTGGTGACCGAGCTTTGCTCGTATAGAATAAGACATGCATTAAACAAGTTAATTAGAAAAATTAAAACACATTTATTACTCAATGAAAACATTTATGTGGTTTAAATAAAACCGATTTAATACACCATAAATAATATAGCACTGAACAAAAAGTGTTGCCCATGACGGGGATGGAACGCGTGACCTTCGATTCATGAGGCAGACACGCTACTACTCGGCTATGGCGTTAGTCAAAGATAATTACCGTTTAGTTAAATTAATAGTTCGAATTGTCTGGGGTGGAACCCCCCCCCCCGTACGGTAATACCAAGCTTTTTGAGTTGGTTTTGTTGGGTGATTTGACCTATAATTTTTCCTTATCCTCCATAATTACATTGGTAACAACGTACTGGGTTTATTTTTTAATATCTCTAACGTTGGAGATAAAAAATCTTAGACACTTAATTGTGCTTTTAAGCTGTTTTTAATGGTCAAATAATAATTAAATTTAATTTGAAACCGCAAAAAAATATTTTTTTATAAACAATTACTCATATTTTTAAATTCGTCAAATTTGTAGTACACGTCTCTACCAAATTTGGTATCGATCGGACCATTTTTAGAGAGTGATCGTTTCACAGAACACCACACAAAAAAATATATAAAATATATAATATATATATATAATATAAATAATTATGAATAATAATTATTAATTAATTATATATAACAATTATATAAATTTATATATATATCAAAATGTTAACGACTATTGTTTTTGATTCTGGGCACTAAAGAAGAAAAAAACCCACTTAAGTTTCGCCATGGACCTCTAATTGCTTCTTTATGGGATTCGCTAAAAACGACAATCTGAAAAAATATCATGTTATAATCAAATTCATGTCAATTATAACAATCATGTAAATACAAGTTTAATCTAAATATCAATAATTTATTGTTTCAAAAATAATCATCCCATTTCTGAAAAATAAAACAAAAGAGACATGTTAATTAATAGTTCGAATTGTAACGAATACCGGTAATACAAGCTTTGAGTTGGTTTTGTTGGGTGATTTGACCTTACGCTTCATACCAAATTTCATGGAAAACGGTTGGAAAGTAAGGAAGAAATTGATTTTTATATTCTCCATATGAATAACATTGGGCGCTTTCAGACAACGTACTGCGTTTATCGTGGACAGTAAATTTAACTTTTCTCTGGAACCGTTAGCCGTAGACAAATAATTCAAAACACTAATTTGTTTAGTTTTTAAGCTGGTTTTAATGGTACCAGTCAAGTTATACTTTACTTTTATTGTTTTCGCTGAAAATTTAAAAATTAGATTTTTTTTACATTTAAAAGCTCATAACTTTTGAACCGTCATTTTTACAGATATGCGGGTGGTGTCAAATTATTTAGTTCTCTGTGTTCTATAAACTATAAAATTCTAATCAAAATCGTTAGAGCTGTTCTAGAGAAATTTGGATTTTCACGTTTTTAAGGGGTTTTAGGGGTGAACTACCAACGGGGTAGGCCGTAGCTCTGTACACATCCAGACACACACACACACACAGACAGACACACGGACGGTCAGACACCACGTCGAAAACCACTTTTTTGGATTCACGGGGACCCCAAAACGGATATATCCACTCTCTACTCAAATTTCTAAAATTTTAACGAAAACAATACTTTCTCCATATACTATGTATAAAGGGAGAAAATAAAAATAGATATGCATCATTGTAATAAACCATAACGTACATATATTACATCAATTAATAATTTATACGTAATCGTATAATAAGTCTTTTATGTTTTGTCACGCTCGGCAAATACGGGAGCGTGGGAAACATTGATAAAGGCACGGACGGAAACGGTTGGTTACGCTAGCAGTCGGATATCGGGAGGTTGGATAAGGGAGGTTCTACTGTATATTCATTAAAACAAATATATAAATCTAAAAAAATATATTCGATAACTATATGAAAGATATTGTACCATTCATGATCAACTGTTTAACGGACGACTAAAATTTCATAAATTTGCAAAACTTTTTATAAACTAATTGTGATTGTTCTATAATGAAACTGATTCCTACTAGTTTGTTTGATAACATATGGCATAACTAATTGTACTTTATCTAAACTTCTTGTGATTCTATTATTAATTTTGACTGAAAACCGATGGAAATATGTTTTAAAGTAATTGAAAAAACATAGCAATACAATTCAGAATATTTCATGACATTAAGTTGTTTAAATAAAGATTGAGCTATCATACCTTTTGACTACAATGTCCTCAGTGCCATTTTTATGCAACTATTATTGGATATAAAATAGTGGTATTGGTATATGTTCCACCCCAGTGAATAATACCATATCTCAAAGTTGTATTTAGTAAGTGAAATTGCACATTAAAATATTCCATACAATATATACAGGGTCAGTTCTTTTTAAGTGATAAGTTAGCTAACTTTTTAATTACACGACTTTAAATTTGGAACTTGCTAAATTTTAAGTTTCACTCAGAAATACAATTTCGGATTTTTTTTCAATACAGTCGCCATTTTCCAAAATGGAGGATAGCATGAAAATTTCTTATGGAACACAGTATTTGTTTTGGAATATCTCCAAAATGAAATATTTGTTATTTGTTTTCAATATCTCTAATGTTCAAAATTGATTATTCTTTATTATATTTTCATATATCTTATCTTTTCAGGATGAGGTGGATATTATTTATGTATATGATGTTTTGACATTATATGTCTTATAGTAGTTGTTTGATTTTAACATGTAACAGGTTTCCATAGAAACTACTAGAGCTGTTGTATTGAATTTTTAATATAAATGAATAAGATCAGCTGTTTAGATGAACTGAAACCATTCCTTTTAGACATATCCATGATCTAACCTATTTCCCACAGGGAAGTAAATACAAACATTTTATGAGGCTACTGGATCAAGCAAAAAACTCACCCGGTATATAGTCTATGAGGGCGGGTAGTGTTATAAGACAAAATAGCATTTGAAAAGTGTTAGGGGTCATTGGCTCAAATGTCGGGACATCTTAGAAAGGATTGTAGCTTTTTTCTACAAGTATGTATCTCATAGAGTTGTAAAAAATGCCACAGTAAACCCGTAATTGACGAATACAAATATTTTAAGTTTGTAATGTATTTTTCATACAAGAAAACAGATTTTGGTGAGAATTTATACAACTCCCATGCGCAATAGATGGTAACATAAAATGAGCTCTGTGTAAAAAGGTTCACTTTGAAACTGTCACTTACATACAATGTCAAAACTGGAATGAAAGTTTGCGTAACAAAGAAAACTGAAATGGAGGAGAGCAAATAATGAAATGAAAGGTAGCAATAAACCTCACAGAAAAAGAGCCGGACTTAAAAACTAACAGTTGGCGGTTTGGAGCATACTTTGTGATTGGTTGTTTTATTGAGAATCGCGCAATCAGAACGATTGCAGCCACAGGCTATCAAAAACGTTTCGACGCTAATTGTGTTTTCCAATTACATTATAAAAGGCTATCCCGCACAACTGGCAATAATGATTAAACGCGCTGATTATCACTTATTTAATGGTCCGGATCAATATTGCGTAGTTTGTTTTTCGGAAAACAACACTCCATTTAGCGGGCTTCTGGTGTGTATTCAGCTGGATAAATTACAAACTGGCATGACGGTAAAACTATATTATTCTTGTTCGGAATAACTGAATTTAATATTTTTTCTATTAACTTTTTTACTCGCTAACTTAAATGGGATGGTGGCGACATCCTGTAATCCAGCTACTTGGAGGTCTTGAATTGTGGATAGTTGTGAGCGATGGTCGGTGGGTGTAGTGTTCTCTTGTGTGGATTAACGTCCGCACTATTGAATACTACGTTAATCCACAAAGACTATGCTCATAATTAGACCAATTCGTAATTTGCCATCGGCTGTTGGGCTATTAATTAACAGTCCTGTCTAAGGAACATGTCAGCCTTAGTCAGTAACAAGACTACAAGATCGCGCCACAATCATCTTACATTCAATCCTCATTCATACTTGGCTTAAAATACCTACCTTGTGGTATGGTCGCCATTTCAAATAATCTAATCTAATGCATATAAAAATTAATAATCAAATTCTTTCTATCTCATTCAATGCGGCCAGTGAAGTAAATTGGTATACTCTAAAGTTATGAATTACACGAAAATAGTGTAGCGTATTGGAACGAATACTGATAAGTTTATTTTTTATTCTTACTAGCTGACCCGGCGAACATCGAACTTCGTAACGCTTTACAGTAAACTAAATTCCAGCTGTATTTGAGAAATATTATATTTATACAGTAATTAGATAGAATTGAGTACTTACTATTTTATGCTTGCTTCTTTGGCTTGCTCAATGGTTCAAATAAGAACAGCTGCTGTTAATATCTTAAAAGGTAAGATACATATGTTGGAATCAAAAAAATATATTTCCCCATAAGATTAACATGGGAACTTTGAAGGCGTATAGGGTAGAGATGTATGGGAAAATCGTCAAAAAAACTATTAGACTTTCCTATTTTAGGCCTAAAGAACCAGTATACCAAATTTCAGCCTTCTAGGTAATCGGGAAGTGGAAGATTAGATTAGATTACATTAGATTACCTTTTGAAATGGCGACCTACCCAGGTAGGTATTTTAAGCCAAGTATAAATGAGAAATGATTGTGTGACGATTGTGGCGCGATCTTGTAGTCTTGTTACTGACTAAGGCTGACATGTTCCTTTACATGTCAAAATCATAGTTGTTTATTAATAACCAACAGCCGATCATATAAGGACCTACAGTTTAACGTGGAGTCCAAACCGTTGCCTCTGAATTACGAATGGTCTAATTATGAGGAATATTTGTATTAACGTGTATTCAATAGTGCGGACGTTAATCCACACAAGAGAACACTACACCCACTGACCATCTCTCACAACTATCCACAATTCGTGACCTCCAAGTAGCTGGATTACAGGACGTCGCCACCGTCCCAGTCCATAAGAATTAGTGATGAGTGGGTGAGTGAGGGCTTTGAATTTTATATATACAGATAATAATTTCCAAAACTGCAAAAACTGAATGAGCATCATTGTTAACGTCTGTAAAAATATGACGTATTCAAAAAATGTGTATGCTATTAGATTAATTTAATAACATATTACATAATGGTTTAAACGTTAATATACGAGTATATTGTGTTCTTATAGTAATGAAAGATTGTACGCCATAAAAGTTCTAGTTTAATTCGCTACCCACCCCTCCTCCTCCACTGGCCAATGAGCTCACATGTCTTGTTTTGTCTCCGATGATCGCTCGGAGCAGATGCATTATTAAGCTCCTTCAGACAAAGAGATCCTTATTGTTTGTTGTCGTGTATAAAACTACTTCTGAATTAATTGAACATTTGCTGGTCCAACTTAATTATTGTACTTTGAATAAATTCATATTCTACGTAATTATGATTATTCTTAAACTCGAAGTTTATTTTATCAACAACTAGCTGACCCGGCAAACTTCGTAACGCCTAACAGAAAATACATGTTAAATTTAAGATTGGCCATGTCCTGAAGTCAAATAGCATTGTGGCTTCGTTGTGAAAGCTTTAAATATTCAACAGATGATAATTATAATAAACCTAATATGTATAAACATTGTAGTTATTTTTATTTGGCAAACATACAAACACGTGACTTTTTATCATATAGAAAATAAAAAAATATAAATTCAGTACATAATTCTCAAAAACCGTAAACTATTAACGTGGCGAATAATGCTGTTAATTTTGTACAGTACACATTTACTCCGTAGTTTTACATTAATGAATGATTCAGATGGCATTTGATGGTAAAGCATATTGCTAATGGAAAGTAAAACAACAGCTGTAGCTTAAAAAATCAAATGTTTTTATTGTAGAACATTTGTAAACAAACTTAGTCCCCATAAGGTTAACATTAGAAATTTAAAACGCTATAAAATGGAAACTAATTGAATTTATGGAAACTGAATATGCCTAAAGCATGACCGGAGCAGAGACGAATCCAAAAAATCAAAGATCATTAAAATCGGTCCAGCCGTTCTCGAGTTATAATGCGTGTAACTAACACGACTTTGTTTTATATATTTAGATACTCAATTTATTAATTTTGCTTTTAAAGAATAACTTTATTGAAAAATTATAAGTACTGTAGAGTAGAAACTCTTAAGCTCGTAACAACGTAAACTTTGCTCTCGAAAGGGGGAACAAACATGCCGGAAAACCGGGATTGTCCCGGTTATTTGTTGTGTCAGATGATTTCTCGAAAGAAATGACCCAGAATTCTGTTTTGAAGCGTTAATCAAATTTATAAAAATATCTGTCGATTATAATTTTATAAAAAGTGGTTTGAACTGTAACATTTAGTTTTCACCACATACACTACCTATTTACTTAAAAATACTTAATATAGACAACATTATATGTACATTCCATATTGTGGTTGTAAGAGTGTGGAGTATTTTTGTCACTTACTATAATCATATTTATTACTAGCATTTGAAGTTAAATTTTGAACAATGCTTCATAAGCTAGGGTTTTTGAAATTAAGAAAATTCATGAAAACTCTGTTTTTGTGTTAATGATGAATTGCAATTAAAAAAATTAGAAACATGTATTTTTTATTTTCCTGGGAACAACGGGCAAGCTAATCGTTAACTAAGGTGACAGGGGGCCTAGCCTGAATACTGAGGTTGGGTCGAATTTGTTAGCAGAACAGAGAGTTCTTTGAACTCACATTTTAACTGCTAAAATTGCCTCAAATTAAACATATTGCATAACTATTATTAAAATCCCTAACTGTTTTTGTTTTGGGGGGATCCCCCAAGCCTCCCGGTAAGCCTGGCCCGGGTTCATCAGAGAATTATTTGGCCACCTACTCTAAGCCGTAATGCAGCCGAGTAGTGTTTAAGAACCCGAGTAAGTTTGTAAATAATATTCATTTATACTTTCTCCCCCAATACATATGGAAACAGTATTGTTTTCGTCAACATTTTTAGAATTTCAGTTGCGGGTAAATAACCATTTTGATGCTCTCTAAATCTACAAAATGGTTTTCGGACTGATGTGTGTTTGTTCGTCTATTAGAAATCCTAGGATACCTATTTAATTAAGAAAATTTTGATCAATGTACTAACAAAATCAAGACAGAGCTTCCTTCTTGCATACAGTATATGCAGTAAGTATTGTTTTCCTAAACATGTCATTTTTTACGAAATTTTATACTTTTTGCAAACAATAATTTCTCATAACAATTGGAATCAGCTCAAAAACCATTTACTATTTTGAAACAAATTAGCCGATCAAGTTTCAAAATTTGTGTTTCAATATTCATTTTTTGGGAGAAGTAAAAATTGATATTGATATTGCTAAATTTATTTGAGTTTAAATTTTAAAGATTAGTTTCTCACGACAAACCTAGACCCAACGACCTTGGAATAAGCCCCTTAGATAGGCCCTTAGGTTATTCCTATAGAAGATAAGTAAACTAAAAACACGTACTTATTAATAAACATACTTTAATAAAACTCGGGTAAGTGGTTGTTTGATTAGATTAGATTAGATTATTTGAAATGGCGACCATACCACAAGGTAGGTATTTTAAGCCAAGTATGAATGAGGATTGAATGTAAGATGATTGTGGCGCGATCTTGTAGTCTTATTACTGACTAAGGCTGACATGTTCCTTAGACAGGACTGTTAATTAATAGCCCAACAGATGATACAGCTTAGTTTGAACAATAAAAATAATGTCAAAATCCATATGTATTCACTGAGTACGCAGGTCTGCTGAACGGGAATATTTACACAATTCGACCTGACGTCGGCAGAGCCTCCGCCTCATCAGAACGGCCCGGCTCTGGCGCCTGGTTACTTATTCGGAAACATTGGACGGATATTGTTTCTCGCCCACCCGGTAGAGTCGCGAAACAATCGAGCAACCGACCGACAAAGTGAGGTAACTCGATAGTTGCAGAATCGATATCCACGCATCGGCAGTCGCATTGTTCGACCATTGTTTCGCCAGACCACCCTGGAGGGCGATATTACGCCGACTCTCAACAACAGGTCTGGTTCTCACACCAGTTGATTACCCGTGCACTAATCCGTCTCGGAACTCTAACGAAGGATCTCATCCTCATGTTTGATCGCTTTAATTCGATAAATTTTCATTGCAGATTTCAAGGAAACTTGCACCTTATAGTTCCATTTCTGAAACTATGCGCGACCAGAGGTGAATACTTGAGGATCCCCCATTTTTTTAATGGGAAGAATATTTACAATTTTTTTACATAAGTAGTTCTCAGATTTCGGTTGTGAACCATTATCGAAAAATCAATAACCTCAACCGAATCTTTTGTTTATATTTTTGTTGACGCCAATATCATAGGTATATTTATTTTCGTTGAAATAAACTATAAACATATGTATAAGTTAATGTTAATAATACCAGTGACTTACTATTTTCCCAAGTAAATTTAAAAAAAGAAATTGTAATAAAAATCATGTTCTACAAAGTAATTTAAATTTCATTTAATAATTTATTTTCATTTTAAATATCCAGCTTTTTTATTGTTTGGTGATTTGATTATTCATACCAATTTTCATAAAACTAAATAAAAAAAATTTTTTTTTAATTTATAAAATAAATTTTAAAATTCTGTTTATACAGTAAATTTAAAATTTTCTCTGGAACCGTTAGTCGAAAAAATAATTTAAAATACTAATTTGTTTAGTTTTTTTAATTTTCAATGAATCAAGTTATACTTTATTTTATTGTTTTCGCAATAAAATTTAAAAATTTGATTTTTTGACATTTAAAAAAACTTTTGAACGTCATTTTTACATATGTGGTTTCAAATTATTTATATTTGTCCACTAAACGAAAATTTTATCAATAATCTTAATTTTTAGAAATTTGGATTACGTTTTTTTAATTTTTAATGAACTATTAAAAATCAAAAATTAAAAAAATGAAAAAAAGCCTAGATACCGTGAAATGTAAATATTAAATTTTTAAATAAAGTATTTTTACACATAGAAAAAAAAAAACAAAACATATCCACTTTTTTAATTAAAAAAATTATATATAATAATTAAAAATTTTACGAAACAAACTATATATATGTATAAGAGAAAGTAAAAGCTAGATACTTACTATTTTAACTAAATACTAACCTGAAATTGTAAATAAATAACTAAAAAGAAAATAATTATCAACTAAATAACTTTAGACAAAATTAGAAAATTTGCATTATTAAAACTAATTACGTTAATGTGAAATTTTAATATTTCAAAATTAGGACATAGGTTAAAAATCAATTAATGTAAACCAACTAATATTGATTTTAATTTGAAAGCAGATTTTTTCCTTTTTGTAAAATAACTTTAACTGTTCACTTATCCAGTAAAACTTGGAAAAACGTGTTTAATAAGTTGGGGTTTAAGAGCTTATTTATTATTTAATTTCAATGAACGTGGGTATATTTTATAGAGTATACATTAAAAAAATGTATTTAATTCCCTGTGGGAAATACATTAGCTCATCGATACGTCTAAAAGGAATGTTTTCAGTTTATATAAACAGTTGTTCTCATTCTTTTATATCAAAAATTCAATACAATAGCTCTGATAGTTTCTATGGAAACTGTTACATATTTTCCATCTTACAAATCACCAACATCCCCCCAGACCTAAGACATATCCATGTCAATAGTAAAGTGTAAAAATATAAGTGTTCAAATAGTAAATATTAAGTGTTTTTTAGCCAACACTACTTAAAAAAACCTTCCCCAGTTTTGAGGGACTACACCTTCCCCATAAGTTTATAGAAGAATTAAAAATATGTTTCGTCATAGTGGGTGCTCTCGTTTTCATGTTTTACGTAAAAACATTACAAAAATACTTTCTTTAGCGTTACAGAAATACAAACAAAGGCAAAATTGGGTAAACCCCATTTCTGATTTTTGTGGCATATTACGTAAAAATAACAAATGATACCATAATCCTAAGTAATTAAAGAGACTGTTAGATTTATGTAGATGGGAAATTTGCCAAACTGCAAAAGATGACGCGAAGCTTACGGGAAGCCAATTTGGAGGTAATGGAGAGCAATGCGAAACGGTGGATACAGTTAGCGCGGTAAGAGCTCTGTAAAGGCGCCACCTAACCTAATGAAGTGTCCCTGTAAAGTCCATTACAACAGCTTTTAGTCGAGAGAGCTGCCGCCGGACCCGACACCAGCTGGTTACCTCTGTCTCTCTCCTCTCTCTCTCTCTCTGTCTAATGAATCTTCATCACCTACAAACCGTATAAAGGGTGTCAGGAAATGTGTAATCTGAATTTTACTTAATGTTTAAATATCCTGAAGCATATTTAAGGATATTACATGAGGGTGAAGAAGGTGTAGCTTTGTTTCTGACAAACTGATCCTGATCTGGGCCCGGAGACTTTAGATTATAAAGCGTAATATAACCATTTAGTAACCCGACCTGTAAAGGGAAATGCCAATCCAAAACATAATTTTACAGGTCAAATACATTATAGCCGACGGTACTGATATACTGATTGAAAAAGGTAAAGAATATTAGTTTTATTGAATAACTAGCCAAAGTACCCGTTCTTCGCACGGGCTAAAAATGCTGAAAGGTGTAGGCTCTACTGATACATTTAAGATATTGTTAATTAATTCTTCATTGTTTACAAAATGACAAAACAGGAGTGTCTACAACATTTCAAAGTAACATATGTCAAATATTGGGAGAGGATAAGGATTAATGTAATAGAGACAGTCGTCGGAAAAAACTTAAAATCTACCATTCCGCTATTTCAAATAATTCACTAATTTCGATCCAGCAGTTTATCTGAAAAATCAACTTTATTTCTTCTTCTTCCCGAACTGTCAAAATATAGTGCAAACGGATGTTGTCATTAGAAAATGTAAACATTGAAACCTAGGCCGGTCACGGCAGCTCTTTCTTCTTCTTCTCCTTCTTCTCGAACTGTCAAATTTTAGTATTTACAGCTGTTGACATTCAAGTAATTTTATGTTTTCATTCTCTAAAAATGTAAACATTGAAACTTAGGACGTTCACAGGGCGTAGCCCGAGAGGATTTTAAGGAAATGGGTATGCCTATGTGTTGCATGAGTTTAAGATCTACCTTTGTGTAAAATTTCAAACCGGTCGGTTCAGTATTTTTCGCATTTACTTGCCACAACAAACCCACAAACAAACATACAGAAACCACCTCTTCTTTATAATATTATAGATAAGTAATAGAGTTCTCTCTTAGTCGGGTTGTCTGTTTTTTATTGATTACATAGTATTTTTCTATTCCTTTTGGGAAATTAGATAGAAAAAGCATGTTGACAGGAAAGTCGCTGAGGCAACGGCAATCCTGGGGCTGATGTGGCCACTTCTTGCAGCGAGGAGCCCAATCCCGGTCAGGACGAAGGTCACCATGTTCCTACTAATTGTACGCTCTTGTATCATGTATGCTTCAGAAGCGTGGTGGATTCTGGCCAGCAAGACCAACAGGAAACGCCTAGAGGTCATCCAGACGAAGTCGCTGAGACGAATCACACGACAACCGTGGTTCGTAAGAAACTCCGTAATCATGGGGACGTTGGGAGTCCCAACTCTTGATCTATTTAACAGAACAAAAGCCCATGGACTGTTTCAGAAAGCAGCCGAATCCACCCTAGAACACATCAGGGAGCTCTGTAGACGACATGACGACGTAGAGGTCTGGAGGCCTAGGCCCATCGCCATCCTGGATGATCCACCGTAGGTGAACAGCATGACCTGCCCAGCCAAAGCCTGACACAGCAATGCGTCGACTCTCCTTATTTAAGTTTATGTTTATGTTTAATATATCTTGATTAACATCTGATATTTCACTTGCTCCGGCTCTGTTCTGATTTGATTGTTCTAGCCACTCCAAGAGGTAATTCAGCAGCTACAGCGGTAAACGCTAATGCTGTGATTCGCCCAAGTGAAGTCCTTTCGCCCGTATGTAAGTTGCTCATACACGTCTGGACGGATGGGCGAAGGTGGGTTTAGTTTGGGTAAACTCTTAACTCTTAAACTCTTAACTACTTAACGGTGGAGTCACCACATAACCCTCGCAGGAGCGGGGGTACTCATAAAGAGTTACCACCTGCCCAAAAAAAGGAAATTAGATTGTAATACTTTTTTGTTATTGTTCGAATTGTTCTTGTAAAAATGTATTCACTTTCAAGTAATAGTTTATAGATCATAGATATATCTAAAGGAAATGTTTTCAGTTCCTCTAAACTGTTTTCCTTATAACCACATGACGTCAATTTCGTTTCAATCTTTGGTCTGACGGATTGCCAATACACCCATCCCAGAGTTAAGACATCGATGTAAAAAATTAGGATATCTATCACTTTCAGTTTTACATTTAAAAGTTTTGTGTAAATATTTTTAAAGATTTCTTTATTCGTATAACACGTTATGCCTCCCAGAAACTGGCTGGGTGGCAGACTGGGTTATAGTGCCCGCCTTCAAAACTGACGCTGAATCGAATCCCGCAAGGGTCGAATTTGGACCCGGTTGCCATTTCGACATTTGGCTAATTACTAATGACGCTTCCTGGCGCAGGTCGACATTTGGCAGTAACAAGACCAGGGTTTGGACCGTGCCTCGTCAAACATTCCAAAAGGCGTAGAAAGACTAAAACTGTAAATGTAAAATGTAATGTAAATGTTAAATGGCCGCCATATTGATTTATGAATTTGAGAAATTGTTATGATTTGTTTGTAGTTTTGTCTAGTTGTCATAAATGTTTGTGTGCAAAGTTTCAATTCCGTACGTTGAACCATTATTCAGAAAAAAAATTATAAGTGAAAAAAACAAAATGGAGGCTGTGTGAGTAACTAAGGACTTCCGGACAATTTAAATGTGATATTTAGATATGTTTCTTACCCAGGAATGCCCTAGAGTATTGGTAGGGAATTCTGAAACACCCTGTATTAGTAGATACAGTAAATGTCTTAGGCGAAGAGTCAGTTAAAGTTTAGAAAGTCAAACGTCGCAATACGAAATAGAAAAGACGGAAAGTTACGTAGTGGGAGTAGCGGCGACGATGAAACGAAGTGACTGTTGAAAGGCCCGACTCGCGGTCTCAGGCCGAACAGATTGGAAGACTTACCGCGATTCTACTCAAAGCCTTTAAGTCTTTTCATCAGCCAAGATTAACTCGGCGACCTGAGCTATTGGCTGCTAATATAAATTCCTTTCACGACAAATCCTTCCCCTTCTCAGTAAAGACTCAGTTCGCCAATCACCTCGACTCCACAACTTTGTGATTATCGGGCACAACTAATGTAACAACTATTTTGATTTGAAATAAGAGTAATTACCGTCCATTTTTAGCGAATTTCCCATAGGGAAGAAGCTATTACCGTAAGTCTCATGGCGAGACTTAAGCCCGGGACCATGTTATTTTTCGTCTTTAGGTGCCCAGAGTCCAAAAACAATAGTCGAAAAAATTTGTATATATGTGTGTGTCTGTGTGTCTGTGAACACGATAACTCTCGTAAAAATGGTCCGATCGAGACCAAATTTGGTAGAGACGTGTATTCCTACAAATTCTCAGACGAGTTCGTAAACCAGGTAGTTTGGGGGGTTTTGTACCCCAAAATGGGGTTTTTGCGTTTTTCACATGTAATTTTTAAAAATTTCTAATTTTATATTTTTCTATTGGAATCAGCTTAAAAAACTACACAATTAAGTTTCTTAAAGTTTTTCTCTATCTCCAACGGTTACCGAGATATTAAAAAATCTAAACACAGTACGTTGTATTGTGGGGCTCCAATGTTAATCTTATGGAGGATAGGGAAAAATTAATATTTCCCATACTAATCAATATTTTTGGATAAAACTTTATATTTAGCTTCATGTGGTTGAGGTCTATCCATTTATGCTTAAAAATCATAGTTTATGTGTTTATCATGGCAGAAAACCTGTATACTCTTTTCCCATATTAATCATATAGGGAATAGGCAAACTCCTTTATTTATGGACAGATGTTGATGAAAGTTGGTATAAATGTTATGATAAAAATTTTTTATGGTAGAAATGACTACTTTCAGTGTTCCTCACAGCAGCTAACCTACACACTCTTTCCCATGTTAATCTTATGGAGATTAGGCAAATAATTCTCATGTCTATGGACACACTTTTATAAAACTCGTCATATATTATTATTATTATATTATTGATTTGGAAATTCGCTGAGTACGCAGATCTGCTGCGACGGGGTATTTTAAATTACACATTCAAATGATACTCGTTAACTTAAAAACATGGAAACAATCAAAGAAAATCAATCGTTACTTTTCCCGGGAACAAATTCCACGTGGGGTCAGTTTTGAATCAAATTCTAAGTTATGTCGAAATAAAGAGCTAAAATGTTACACTTTGCAAACAAGATTTTGATAAATACTACCACACATAATAGGGCAGTGCTATAAACAAAAAGAGAGGACGTGATTATAACTAAGGAACAAAGTTTGAATTTGTAATAAAAAAATAAAAGAATTATTTTTTTTCAAATGAGCCAACTAAAGTAGTTGTCATGAAATTAAGCGGGTGGGTACTTTTATGATGTTGGCATTTTTGGTAAGCACATTTTTTAGATTGTGCAAATATAATAATGACCTTTACGTTTATCAACCTATTAACAAGAACGCAATTTCACCCACCTAATTTTGTAGCTACTAGTTTAGTTTCTTTATTAAACACGTTATTAAGAAGAGAACTGGCATCAACTTATCTTCCTCTCTTTCACTGTACGAGATAAAATATTTAGTCAACGAGTTGGAAACTTTATAACATCGTTTAATATGCATTGTTCATACTAGGTGCATAATAGTACAAAATGATACTTTCCCTTAAGATAAGAAAGTTTTAAAACCTTTAGAAATGTTAACTTTGTAGTTAGTGACAATAAACAGATGATCACTAAAGTCGTCGAAACAGCTGAGTCTAATTGTTGTTAGCAGTCAGCTGGGCCGAGGGACTTTCAACTTTATTTGGCGGGTAAAGTGGAAAGTTTGGCGGGAGTGTCGCTGTCCCTTCTTGTCTAATTACTCTTACAAGTCTTCACTTCATCCCTTCCTCTCTCTTCTTCACACCAACGGTTCTGAATCGTATCGCTCCTTTGGAATTTGTCTTTTCTTAAATGGGAGTGTGAACGCTTTTAAAATGTATTCTAATTAAAACCTTAAAACTTTAAAGATTTAAAAATGTTTTCGGATTAAATGTATGTTAAGATCAATTAATTGATACGTATTAAAATATTTAATACGACAATTTTAGAATTTCTTAGATACTTCAGTGAAATATACGTAGGGTAAATAAACAAAAAATATAATTTAAACATAAATCATAATATCCTCTAAACATAAACGTGTAATACTGCTTTATTTCCTATTATTGTAAGATGTTATAAATTGTTTTAAACAATTATCATTCATTGAACAGCATCCTTTTTGAGGGTCGCATGACTGTATCAAAGAAACAATAGGCAGCAATTATGACTTAATATTACTAACCTAAAGTCGTAAACGAACAAAAGAATATAAGCTAATTTGAATTATTTAGGGATAATTTTTAAATTGTATAAGTCTAATTAAACTAAATATTTGTTTAGTTTTTAAATTAGGTTTTCTCTATAATTAGTAACATTCTTTACGTTGGGATCCTAAAATTTTAACAAAGTATAATTTTGAAATGGTTAGGTCAATTATGTAAACAAATAAGTTAAATTACATTAGTAGAGAGCTAATACAAAAACGAACTAAACTAAATATTCCTAGTTAAACCTAAAAAAATACTTTTTCATGGAAATTCCTGAAATATTTGAGCTGACATTTATTTTGTTCTTGAGTTATTAATCATAATATATATTTATTGTAAAACTAGCTCTTTGCACTTTCAACGTAATCATGTATCTCAAAATATATCTATTGTCCAACATACTCATCCAAAACACCATATTTTTATATGTACCTCCAAATCAAAATTTGGGCTCTATTCAAAACGGTTTCCATAACTTTTTACTCATCATATTGCCATGTGTTAATATTTTAAAACTATTAATGTCCACAAAAACATGTTAATCATTCAGAGTGCCTTGCTTGACATAGCGAATAACCTTAACAAGCTGACAAACACGGCTGTTAGATTAATATACTAAGTTCAGCGCCGTGTACAGCCAAGGTATATTTGTGCTCATTTAACCCAGGGAAACTTAGCAACAACAAAAGGGAAATTAATTATTTCAAGTTAGGAGTTGGCAACACTTCAGACGTTTACAACACTGAGATTTTCGTTCCTTAACAGATAAACTCTAGCCAAGTTTGTACGTTCTCGGTATAATCCGTCGTAAACAAGTTCTGGACCGAGGAATATTTCACAGCGCATTCTCTCCTTGATGGAATCCATTTTCACATTTTCGTATTATATTTTACTACGTATATTTTTTAGGTATACTCTACACGACTGGAATCGGCTATATATTTAATTTATTTATAATGAGTACTAAAAAAATATTTGTGATGAAAAAAGCATCTAAATTATTACGCATGGCATATCAATACACCTACCTAATGATATAGGTACTGTAAACCTACTTTTATGTCATTTAACTTTCCTTTTTTATTATTTAGGTCATGTGTCAGACGTATTTGCTTGACGTCTGATTTGAAACAAGATTCGCACCACATTCACCGTACACTCATTTCTCATTCATACATGGCTTTTGGGTAGGTATTTTGAGTTTCTTCACTTCCAGAAACGTTGTGTAGTTTAAAACACAAGAGCGACAGGAAAAGTCGAATTAATTGTAGAATAAATAATTACCTGGGTAGGTCGCCATTTCAAAAGGTAATCTAATCTAATTATTACAATAAAAAATAAACGACAATTTATGCAGAAAAATTTGTTTGAATTTTATACCAAAACACTTTGTGTTTTTAATATTTAATCACACAAAATTGATTACTCTTCAAATAGATGTCTAAAAAAGTGGGATGAAAAAATAAAACCTGATTGATCAAACGTGAGATTCGGTCAAAACAACAATTTAAATTAATGCCTATAGAGCAAGTCAAAAAAATAAGTAAAATAAAACTTTGAGGCACTTTTCTTCTAGCATTTCTATCAAATTGTGATAGAATTTCAGATTTTTAATTGTTATACAATAGGCGTTAAAATATTGAAAACATTATATTATATACTGGATTGAATATTTTGGGATTTTTTGGGAAACATTTTTCTATCCCATGCTTACTGCTGCATGGTTCTTATAGTATCATTATATTATTCTTTGATTGATTGTTTTGCTTGTGTTGGATTATGTTAGTTTATTATGTTAGTTGGAAACCACTTATGGTAAAAAATCATGAGTATAGCGATCAGCAAAGGCTGTAGTCTCGTAGGGAAAATATTACCCTGTTTCAGGGATATTTTAATTTAGTATTACGTCATACTAAAACTAAGCTGCTACGGCCAATCAGCGCGCTAGTCTGTCAAGTCGCTCCCTTTCCTGGAATTGCGGTACTGGAGCGGAGAAGTCTGATTGAACGTAGAACCTCTCTCTCGCTCTCTCTCTCTCTCTCTCTCTCTCCACCCACCATCGTACAGGTTCACAATTCATCCTGCAAAGCTATTTTATTGGACATCTCCAAATCTTCAGATTGCCTATTCAATCGGCCCGAACGAAATATATTCCTCCTATTACAACTTTCAGATGACTTTCCATAATTTCCTTTCACTTTTGAGTATTTTCATTTTAATTTCGTATTTACGTCGATTATTTCAAAAAATTACGTCCATAAGAATCATATTTCATGACTTTGAAAACTTTTCCCAACGTAGTCAACCTAAGATAGGCTATAATGATCAAATCATATAAATAATGCTCGAATGTAGAATGTGAAGTGCACTAAAGTGTACATTTGAACTAGCAAATTGACATAGATTTAAATACTTTTCAAGCTCATAAAACATTATAAAGCTTTGCTAAGGTCCGAGAAATGAACAAAAGGCTTAAAAAATATTTGTAACCGTATAAAAAGTTCATAAACGTCATTCATAATGACGTTTGTTATTAATTATTCACTACCTTTTATTGGACTTTATCAACGCATCTGTGTTTTTAACTTCACAAAATTTCTAGAGGTGGAGAAACTCCTCCCATTTTCAAGGGATTACTTATTAATTTACATTAAAAATAGAAAGCTTAAGCTACAGATATTAATTATTTCATTTTGTCAATAAAACTAATCTGTCATGCACAATACAAAAACTATATTGATAAAGCAACAAATAACCAAAACACTCCGCCTCCGAGCTTGCAGGGCGACACAAGTTTGCATAGGCTCAGAATGAGGGTTGAAGAAGCACTACTGATGAATAATTTACATTATTTTTAATCGGTTGTTAAATTCCCTTGCGTCTGTTATTCACGATGTACTCGTAAGAGAACTCAAAATACACGTTTTAAATAGTTTTGTAATCATCCAGTGCAGAGGCTACTGCACTACTAGCCTTTTTACAACAAAAGTGAAGAATACTCTTAGCACCTATAGATTGTTTTCTATAGGGGTTTTTAAACAGTCACGTCTACGCTAAAAACCGTTAGAGCAGTTGAAAGTAAATATTCACCAAGTTATAGCTCAGGAAACTCCCGAAACCTTTCAAAAAGTCACAGAAAATTACCTTGAAAGAATCTACTACCAGAGGGTACAGGGGTGGCCATTTGTCTATTTTCATTTTCCACTAGTATTGTAAAACGTCAAAGATTTTGTTTATTGAATAAAATTTAAGATAATGTATAACTTTGTGAACTTTTTCTTAAATAATAAATACCTTGAAAGAATCTACTACCAAAGGGTACAGGGGTGGCCATTTGTCTATTTTCGTTTCCTACTAGTAATGAAAAACGTCAAAGATTTTGTTTATAGAATAAAGTTTAAGATAATGTATAACTTTGTGAACTTTTTCATAAATAATAAATAGGAAACCGAAATTGGATCGCTTTAAATAAATCGTGCCCAAATAAGGGAGCTGGTAGGGAGAGTTTTTAAATCCATTTATTCAAAGTGGAGAAATACAATTGTTTCAACATCTTAGAGTGGCGGAAATCAGATAAAAAGTGGCGATGAAACCGAGCCAATTAAGAGTTTTTCCCAAGTACAATAAAAGAGAAGTTAGACCTCGGTCTCAAGAAAACATGGAATAACAAAGTTTCTCCTGTAATTATCGGCCAACTTAAGTAAAGCACTAACTTGGAGCAAGTCGGCCACCCTTTCAACGCGGCTAATTTTCTTCCACAGCGATTAGCTGCCTGGGGAACAGTTTTGTAGCGATCGTTAACTCCAGCGACGCAATTACTTAACTCTCGCTGGGATTTGAGTAATCCTTAACAGAGTTAGAGTGCAAAAAAGTTGCAAATATATTATATTATACGTATCTGTAATGGTAAAAGTAGATTTAACATTTGTTTAACACATTAACTAACTGTTATGAAAAATTATATTAGATTAGATCAATATTCGGAATATTAAATTGTTTAGATATCACAACCACATAAATTTATAATCGATAGAAAATTGCAATATAACAAACCAAATTAGTTTCACTGATAGTTAGCAACCAGTTCAACAGATTGTACTTATACTTTATACTGAAATGGCGACCTACACAAGTAGGTATTTTAAGCCAAGTATGAATGAGAAATGATTGTGGCGCGATCTTGTAGTCTTGTTACTGACTAAGGCTGACATGCTCCTTAGGCAGGACTGTTAATTAATAGCCCAACAGCCGATGGCAACTAATGGACCTACAGTTTAACGTGGAATCCGAACCACGGCCTCTGAATTACGAATTGGTCTAATTATAAGGATGGTCTTTGTGGATTAACGTAGTATTCAATAGTGCGGACGTTAATCCACACAAGAGAACACTACACCCACCGACCATCTCTCAACTATCCACAATTCAAAAACAATAACCAGGATACCACAATAACCAGCAAAGTATGATGAAACATTTTGATATGCGTTTTATACTTTCTTACTCCTAACTAAATAAATCTATTCCAGACAGTTAAAACTCAAAAGATAACTTTTGAAACAAGAAGTAATGAACTTGTCCAACAATAATGCAATAACTCATTAAAACTACTGTACCTAGAACAAGAAAAGAAGTGCCATGTAATTTTTAAAATTACTTTTTCCTTTAATAGTGCAGGAAAGTAATTTTTATAACATAATTTCCTATCCATTCTTAAAGATAAGTGAAGCCTATAAGTGGAGTATATTTACCCCGATAGCCAACGAGCAAATGGATTTCCAGCGTAAGAGCAAAATTGAAAAGCCGTTGTTGAATAACAATAAAATTACTGCAATAAAACTCAAAATGGTTAATTTGATAGTAACGAAAAAGATTATTTAAAGATACTAAATATTCAATTGTAATAAGTTATGATTCTCGACACTACTGGATTGAATATAGTTATTCACAGTGGGATGAATAAATATTAGTTCGGAAAGGGATATTGCGGTATATGGTCAAACTCGTAAAACACAATTACTTACTACAACGCATCAAAATATAATTGTTCATAAAAGGGGTGAATATACTAACGTAATCTAGATTAGTAACTCAATGAGTTATTAATTACTAGCCACAGTACCCGTTCTTCGCTCGGGTAAAAAAACCAGAGAGGTATTCGTAGGTGCTACTGATACATTTAAGTTATTGTTAATTAATCCTTCATTGTTTGCAAAATGACAAAACACGAGTGTCTACAACATGACAAAGTAACATCTGTCAAATATTGGGAGAGGATAAGGATTAACGTAATAGAGACAGTCGTCGGGGAAAAAATTAAAATCTACCATTCCACTATTTCGAACCAATAATTCACTAATTTCGATCCAGCAGTTTATCTGAAAATCAATTTTATTTCTTCTTCTTCTCGAACTGTCAAAATATAGTGTAAACGGATGTTGTCATTAGAAAATGTAAACATTGAAACCTAGGACGGTCACGGCAGCTCTTTCTTCTTCTTCCCGAACGTCAAATTTTAGTGTTCACAGCTGTTGACATTCAAGTAATTTTATGTTTTCATTCTTTGAAAATGGAAACATTGAAACTTAGGACGTTCACGGGGCGTAGCCCGAGGGGATTTTAAGGGAACTAATATGCCTATGTGTTGCATGAGTTTAAGATCTACCTTTCTGTAAAATTTCAAACCGGTCGGTTCAGTATTTTTCGCGTTTACTTGCCACAACAAACCCACAAACAAAACCACAAACATACAGAAACCACCTCTTCTTTATAATATTATAGATTGTAACATTTATAAAATCTGAATAGAAATACGGAATAGTTCTTTTAGACTACATTAAACATTTTATAATAACATTTTATGAGAATAAATTTGATCAAATCCGAAATATCGACGATGTCACCCTGCCCCATTCCCGATCTTGTGGGTCTTTTATGTAGCAGTAAAATTGTCTGAGGAGTCTTAATGTCTCCACCTTTTATTTAAAGCGTAACATATCCAGCCATCGCAAAGTAAATTTTCCTCTACAAAATTATTTGTAATTAATTACCGGTTAATATTGAACCAATTATAAACTGCCAGCTGTAATAATTTAACTGTCTATTTTAATGTGATAGATTTTAACTATTTGTGTAACAGAAATTGTGAATGATGTTTTAAAATCAAATTTAAATTGGATATTTTACTTTCAAACTATTGTACCTAAAGTTTACTACTGTAACCATTAAAAGTACGTATTTAAAAAAAATTAATAATAATTAAAGATTTATATTATAAGGCAAAGTAGATTTTTAAATTTATTTTAAAACCTTTACTATTTCCTAGTTTTACTATTTACTATTTCCCTCACAAAGAACATTGAGAGAAAATTAATAACTTTTGAGAATAAAATCCTATGAAGAATATACGGGCCAACATTGGAAGATGGGGTGTGGAGGATTAGAAAGAACAAAGAGTTAAGGGAACTTTACGGAAGACCTGATATTGCAGCTTTAATCCGAAGTAGGAGAATTAGATGGCTTGGGCATGTTCAAAGAAGAGTAGAAGAGAGTAGTGTAAGAAGAGTGTGGAGAGGAAAGTCTGAAGGAAGACGCCCACTGGGGAGACCTAGAATCAGATGGGATGACCAGGTGGTGGAAGATATCAGAAAACTGGGCGCAGAGGTGGATGAGGCAGAGGATAGAGAAAGATGGAGGCATCTTGGCAAGGCCAAAAATCTTCTTGGATTTGTGTGGCCACAGGAGTAAGAGTAAGTACTATTTCCTTGTAACCAGGAAAATGGTTTAAAAACTACGACGTTAAATCCGAGTGTAGGAAAAGAAAAAAGGCAAATAATGCCTGAAGACGCGGGACGTTTTTCGTTCCGCGAAACGTCGGACTGTAGTGAATGGAACGGTTTTTATCGTGTGTTATTTTTACGAGCTTCAGTAATAATTAAAAATGTTAGTATTGCAAATACAACAGACGGTATGGAATATACTGCAACAACTTTTTTCGTGTATCAAAAAAAAATTCTTAGTAGAGTCAAAATTACTTTTCGCTTAAATCCTGCAACAAACGGAAGCATAAGCGCGATGCCCCTGAATATCCTCTTAGCAGATGAGCCCGACGACGACCTATCCCATCCACCACGGTTCAGGATTACAGGCACCAGAGCGCGCGCGTGTATGTGTTAACATAAAGCCCATTGTTACCCGTAGTTAACCCAAATATCAGTATCGATTGTGAAGGCAGAATAGAGAATAGAGGCCCCACCCAGCGCGCTTTGTTGCTTCCTCTTTGTAAATAGTATCACTTTCAATTAGAGCACGTATAGAAGAGCACTCAGGTGGTGTCGGCTATTGTAGCCGTGTAGCCGTGTAGCGTGTAGCGTGTAGCCCCCCCCCCGTAAACCGATTACTCTCCCCAACCAGCAGTAATTGGACTGCAAACAATGCACTACAGGACACTTATTATTTCTTGCCGGCATCTGCTTGTTTTACTTATTATACGCTACTGTGGCCCCTTGTCCTGTTAGGACAATTATGCACTATTATCGGGTCAGCGGATTTTTAAAGAATAATTTATGTTAATTGTACTTATTTTAACGTATAATTAATAGTGGGATATGTACATTCAATATTCATAAATAGACTTGTCTTTGGTAGTAACTAAAAAATTACTATACCACGATAAATCTTTAACAGACTTTTCCTTGTGTACAGTACTGATAAACGTATGATCCCTTACTTTCATTCCCTAATCACGATTAGCAACTTATTAGTACAAATTAGTAATTAAACCTTAAGAAATTTATTCAATAAGGTTTCGTCAACCCTGTGGAATTAATCAACTAGAACATAAATTTTACTTACCACTTTAATACTTAACGGCTAAACTATTTTACGTGTTTCAAAACAAAGTGTTAAGCATATTAAGGTGTATCTAAGTCTCAAAATTCGACAGTTAAAGAGATTTTCTTGCAACCGAGTAGTAGTATATTGTGTATTGAGGAACAATATTTTAGAAAATAACATAGTGTGAAAGCCTCCTTGACGATCTCAATTATTAGTTGGTCTTAAACTATTATTAAATATAAAAAAATTTTAGTTTGCTGTACCGAATGAGAATTTTACGCATTTTGATTCCATGTTTTTCGTCATTACATTTGGCATAATTTTTAAAAAAATTATTTTTTTTATACTTCATCTATGTAAAATTGGAGATTAATCGATAACATTTCATTAAAAATTTTTATTTAATCTTTGTAAAACTAAAAAATCCTATAGCCCAATATTTAAAATTCAAAGAATAAACTACAAAAACATATTGTACAAAGCAGCTAACAATTATCCTCAAGTTAATAATTTATTGTTTCACTGGACCATTGTTTATTCACGGCGTGAGATTGTTTTCTCAAACAATGCTCACTAATTAAGCGATATTCGACCCAACAATCGCTCTCAACATTTGTAGCTAGAGCCGCGGGGCGACGCTAATGGTAACGTTTTGACAACAATGGTCGTGTGTCGGAGCTTTGATGCACTCAGGCCGTAGGCCGCGGCCTGCGGCCACTTCACGGCGCTTCGTTACCGGCCACTTCAAGTGCACAACTGAGCTGGCCGATCTGCAGGGGTCCCACGATCCATACACTTCAAAAAACCCCCACTTTAAAAAGAGACTGATCTTTTGCGATTGAAGCCATGGGAAAAGAAGTTTTCGATCATGCGTTCAATACCAAACTAATTTCGCCATTTTTAATAGAAAATTTCGAAAAATTACATTCCAATATTGCAAAACTCTTATTGTAACATAAATAAAGGATATTTCGAGACGAAATCCGGTGGATGGAAATATAAATATTTTACTGTACTTTCTGGTTGACGATTAAATTTCGAATTCGAAATAAATTCTAGGAAAACATACTCGATTGCTAAGGTAAACCTTTAAAACATAAGAAATAAATTCTAGGAAAACATACTCGATTGCTAAGGTAAACCTTTAAAACATAAGAAATAAATTCTAGGAAAACATACTCGATTGCTAAGGTAAACTTTAAAAACATAAGAAATAAATTCTAGGAAAACATACTCGATTGCTAAGGTAAACCTTTAAAACATAAGAAATAAATTCTAGGAAAACATACTCGATTGCTAAGGTAAACCTTTAAAACATAAGAAATAAATTCTAGGAAAACATACTCGATTGCTAAGGTAAACCTTTAAAACATAAGAAATAAATTCTAGGAAAACATACTCGATTGCTAAGGTAAACCTTTAAAACATAAGAAATAAATTCTAGGAAAACATACTCGATTGCTAAGGTAAACCTTTAAAACATAAGAAATAAATTCTAGGAAAACATACTCGATTGCTAAGGTAAACCTTTAAAACATAACAAATAAAGGAAGTACACTGATTAAGGAAAACAAATTTTAATACATTTTAACAGATGTGACTAATCAAAGTAGCAAAGTATTTGGGACAATCTATCTAATTTTGAGTTGGCTGTAAGTATACAGTAGAAATATAAGTATTTATTTCCTATCGCCAATGAGTCCCAATAATATGAAACTAACATGTCCTGTTGTAATGGAAGGGTGTTTATTTTAATGAGTCCATTATTCCGCTCATTAATTCAGTTTCATTAGTTCAGATATAATAGTGTTAATTGTTCGTCAACTTTGAGAAGGCGGAGTGGTCCGACTTCTCTATGAGTTTTAAAACTATTTTCTCTCTCTATTCGTCTTGTGCTTTCGACTCATTCGCTTTTATTTCACACTGTGTTACTGCATGGTTTCTTTACTGTTACTATTTTTTTAATTACAATTAAGTATTATCAATAGTTATTGGAATAAATAGTTTTACTATTGGAAGTGTACTTTTATTCTATCGGGTTTAAGTTTGGTACCAGTATATCATTGTTTGTTTGAATTATTTTATAACAAATAATTTATTTTGAATTGAATTAATTGTTCTGTAGGCTATTTTAACACTCGATTGTTCACAACTTTTAGCTCGCCAATGGCCTTAGTAAAACCTAAAGGTGTGATCATACTTCAATAAATTGCATGAGCGTTTTGTCCGACAGTCAAATTGACACAATCAGGTGGAATTGTATATTGTAAACAAGTTCATGACATTTTCCTGGTGACATCCGCAAGTTCACTCGGCCAGGAATGTCTAAAGCTTGGCTACAATTCTCGTGAAACAAGTTGCGGCTACCATACACAAACTCGCACTAGAGTATATGTAGGCCCTACTATAACACATAATCAAATTTAACAAGCAGGTAATTTCTTTTAATAGCAAGAAAACTATACAAACTTATATTGGAAACCGTCTAAAATTAGAATTGTTTTCTGAAAGAGGTATAGTTAAATACATTTATTTAACTATACACTTTCACTATAAATTGTTCGTCGAAACATTTCATTAGATGTTTCGAATTTATATAGCCATTTAACTTTAAATATTTTTCCCTCAACTGTTGTAGTCAAAAGTAAAACGATGTGTAAGTAATGTAAAACAGCTGTTTATAGGTGAATGAGCGAAAAATAAATTTTCAAAAAGTCATCTACTATTCACACCGTTATTGAAGTCATTTATTTTTCGTACTGCAGTGTTACCAACCCAAAAGAACGGCAAAGTATAAAACAGTACGCAATTTAATAGCTATGTGGTGTACTTTATCATACATTTAAGTTTGTAATACTGTTCATTCAGGAATGGCAATTGACTGGTAACTGCAAAGCAGACTATTAAATCTAACGTAAAATGGAAGCTAGCGGCGAGGAAATTGAGTTGACACCACCTAATTTGAGTGAAATTTCAAAAGAAGTGTCATTTGGGAATTCCAGGATCATCGAACAGACCTTGACCTACTTGGAGGGGGAAGCAACAAGCAGGTGTTCACTTTATGTTCAATTATGTTGGTAAAACTGGCAATATTCAAACATCTGTTTCAGCTATTCTGTAATGGATGAAAAAACCCAAATTTGTATTTGATGAACATGCATCCAAAAAATTACAGCTGTTGGAAAACTGTCGTAGGAAAACGCGTCTTTATCGCTTTCGCTACTGTTTATCTCAAGCGGTAAAAGACCCTTCAGATATAAATACAGTAAATATTAGCGAATTTCCCATAGGGAAGAAGCTATTTCCATAGGTCTCATGGCGAGACTTAAGCCCGGGACCAAATTTGGTAGAGACGTGTAATCCTACATTTGCTCGGACGAGTTCGTAAACCAGACTTATCGGTTAATGGGAACGGGTAGTTTGGGGATTTTTGTACTCAAAAATTGGTATTTTGCGTTTTTCATATGTAATATCAAAGTTTTAAAATTTTATCTTCAACCATTAAAATCAGCTCAAAAACTACACAATTTAGTTCCTTTTTCCTTATTAAAAAATCTAAACACAGTACGTTGTATTTTGGGGTTCCAATGTTAATCTTATGGAGGATAGGGAAAATTAATATTTCACTTATCAATCAATATTTTTGGATAAAACTTGATATTTAGCTTCATGTGGTTGAGATCCATCCATTTATGCTTAAAAATCATAGTTTATGTATTTCTCATGGCAGCTAACCTGCATACTCTTTTCCCATGTTTATCATGTAGGGAATAGGTAAACTCCTTTATTTATGGACAGACTTTGATGAAGTAGGTATAAATTGTCAAAATACAAATTTTTTATCCTATAAAGGCCTTTCAAAGTTCCTCACAGCGGTAAAACTGCATACTCTTTCCTATGTTAATCTTATGTAGAATAGGCAAATAAGTAACTCATATATTTATCGACAGTTATTGATAAAACTCGACATATAACATTATTATTATATTATTGATTTTGAAATTCGCTGAGTACGCAGGTCTGCTGCGACGGGGAGTTATGGAATACTCTCATACATGAAACACGTGTGAAAAATACCACTTTCTGGACCGGTTTTGAAATCAACTCCGTTATTGGGATAAACTGCAATAAGGAGAGAAGTTAATGAAAACAGTTCACACTTGAGGATTATCTCAAGTCGGAGATGAGGAGGCGGAGCTCGGCGAGGCAGCGAGGCAGCGAGGCATCGAGGCATCAGCCCCCACTATGCCATTGTCAAACCCGCTATTCACCCCGTGTTTTAATTTATACCCCTCACACCGGCGTTTAAATGAACAGCGATTCCCATAGAATATCGGGTCGAGGCCGGAAGCGCTGCGACGATCTCATTAACAGCCATAACGATCTCGCCCGCGTTTACCGCTACAATGTCCCCGACCTTTTGTCCTACGATTTTTACCTCTTTTTGTTTACCCTCGTTTTGTTCTTTTAATATTTGTATTTCGTTTTTCTCCGCCGTGTCAGAATTTCTCCGATTGTTGTCCCGTTGTTTGCGAACTCTGCTAAAATATCGTCTTCAGTGTGTTAAAAATTCAAAACCTGAAATTTGTTCTCGATATTAAGCTTTTTGTATTTGTATTGTACTGGGACGGTGGCGACGTCCTGTAATCCAGCTACTTGGAGGTCACGAATTGAGGATAGTTGTGATAGATGGTCGGTGGATGTAGTGTTCTCTTGTTTGGATTAACGTTCGCACTATTGAATACTGCGTTAATCTGCAAAGACCATCCTCATAATTAGACCAATTCGTAATTCAGAGGCCGTGGTTCGGATTCCACGTTAAACTGTAGTTCCATTAGTTGCCATCGGCTGTTGGGCTATTAATTAACAGTCCTGTCTAAGGAACATGTCAGCCTTAGTCAGTAACAAGACTACAAGATCGCGTCACAAACATCCTACATTCATTTCTCATTCATACTTGGCTTAAAATACCTACCTGGGTAGGTCGCCATTTCAGTTAAAAGTATAAAGTATAAGTATAAAAAGTGTATTTATACGTTCGTATACATGTATTAATAAAAATTAAGAGTCGGCATCAGTGGTAGGCATCTTGAATTTTAGTCCCGTAAGAGCAATGTTAAATTCTGGCGGAACATACCTTCACTTTGGCGTCTGTAGTGGCGTTAATTATCAAAGTATCAATGTAAAACTTTGGAAGTGCATTGATGAGATGTGGCTCAAGGGCATGACCTTTTCAATATGTTCAAAAATTTAACTTGATATAAAAACAAAAATCCAGGAATATTTTACAAAATAAATCATTATTATTTTTTATTGAGAGCGAAAATAAGAAGTTCTGTAAGGTGGTGCCCTGGAGGACTGTAATACCTTTAATTTGACACCTCTTCCGTTAATTTATGACAATAGGTCAAGGAGATATAGGCGCCAGAATTTAACATTGCTCTTACGGGACTAAAATCCAAGATGGCTACCACTGATGCAGACTCTTAAATGAATTGAATGTAGTTGAAATATGTAAAATGTCCCATTCTAGGAATGCCAGTCGTATTTGTCCTAACCTCAAAAATCAGTTGTTACAGAAATTTCCTATGAATCTTAAGAATAAAAATACCCAATGTACAAAATTAAACTGAAGGTTAAATAGTTCTTCCCTACCACCACTTATATTTGAGCTTTTGCTATATGTATTTCAAAGAGGATAAATGTATGCAAATTATTGGAAACTATAATTAATTTCAACGAGTCATCTTCATGCCTAATGCGGTGATCGTTTGTATTTACATGCAAGACGGTTATTATTTATGAAAAATGCATTTTTTGGCCCAGTGAGAGACTTTCATTGTACCTGAAGTTGACATTTTAAAAATTATCAGTTGTCAATACTTCACAATTTCCCTTCAATAAATAAAATGTCAGCGTACATAATTTTAAACGATCCATCCATTACTTCATGACATCCAGTAGCTAATTATAGCAACACGAATAAAAATAGATGAGTTATTTATTCAATACTAAAACATGTCTCTTGTCCACTATAATTGATAGAATTCATTGAAATGTTAAAGAGTTAAAATCTATTATTTCTGTTAAAGTTAAAGGTCACTACAACCAGCTAGCCGAGAGTCTTTTCAGACATATCGCATCGATTCTTCAAAGCATTACAAGCGAACAACCAACCGTTTGAAGCCAATAAGATAAATGTCCAAGAGCCCTCTAGCTACAGTTAATAATGTATTTACCTCGAACATATCGGCTCTTTATTGTGCTCCTTTTAGCCACAATTCGTGTTCGCTTTTTCTGTAGCAATCAGTATATCTGTGTGTATGTTTTTAACAAAAGGAAGCTGTTTCGTTAGATTTATCTTGTGATGTATTTTAAAATTATTAAGTTGGTATATTTTAAATGAGTATATTAAAATAGTGTGTTCATATTTCCTTTAAATATTTAAACAAAATTTGATGCTGCTAAAACCTCATTCGTAAAACAATAGTTTTGACTTTTTGTTTCGAAATAGGATTGTATTAGACTTTATTAATACAATATTGTAACTAATAAAGGTTCTATTTACGTGGGTCATTTTGAAAAGAGGGACGTGGAGCTTCTGTTATCTTTCACAAAAAAACTCATCTTAAAGGGATGTCCGTTATTGCATCTGAAACGTATGAAAACTAACAAAATGAATTAAATCACATCTAAAATAAGATAAATATTGAATATTCCCAAACCAAATCACTTGACGTTTTTGCTATCATGTACCAAACAATTAATTGAATAAATTAGCCTTTAAAACTTTAAAAAGGCCAGCGTGAAAATTAAACCAATATAATTAATTATTTTTATTTTTTTAAATTAGCCCACTCGTATTTAGTAGCCTATCAAACAGTGTGTATATTTTATGATTCTTCCCAGACAATATCTAACATAAATCTTTTAAGGAAATAGTAAAATTAAATTGATTATAAAGATAACTGTTTAACATTGCTGAATCAAATCTATTTGTTTACACTTTTACATTAATGGGGATAGGATTTGAACGTTTTGCGCCGAGCTAGTAGGCCCTTCGTCTGTATCTAATTTAATATGGCAGTTGAATAAAATCATTCCTTATACACAACATTAACATATGAGAAGGGCATTTTAATTTTGAAGACAGAAAATCTGGTAATGTATTACAGTAAGAAATATGTAATTGAGAACAAAGTTATGTTAGCCCTAAATTATCAATATTTTCTCTGACCTAAGATTATTTAAATCCCACTTTTAATTCAAAACCTCAAGTTATCAATCCACTCACCAGTGAATATCAAACATAAGTGTTATACATAAAAATTCGTTTTTTAACTAAAACATTTTGATCGTCATCATAAATCTCAAAAACCTACATATTACAATTCTTAATTTCACCTCTTTTTCGTTTAATTCTATTTCATTTTACTCGTTCAATGAATTTAGATATTATGATCCAAATTTGATAGCGTTTCTAATTTGTGTAGAACTCTAATCTAAGAACTACATGCACATGTCTTATGTTTATTCACTCCTTAAACCTCTCCTGTATATTAGTGGTGTTTAGGCTATTAAAGATTTATCTTTGACGTATGCATAGTAAAAATGCCTATTCTTATCAACTGGTTCAAATTGTTTTTGTCAACAAGAATCTCTATTCTTTTTATACAAAACTAGCTGACCCGGCGAACAACGTAAGGTCTGACAGTAAATACGTGTTAACTTTAAGATTGGCCATGTTCTGAAGTCGAATAGCATTGCGGCTTCATTGTGAAAGGTTATATATTCTGGGTCGCTGCATAGGGAATAACAATACTGAAACGATAAAACATATTAATATCATTCCCATAAAACAAATAAATCTGAGTGGATTAATTCACAATTTTCAAATCCAATCTAAACCCAAACCAAACCTAACTGTAATACGGCTTTTATAAGAAAGATATACAACAGCTGATTATTATAATAAACGTAATATATATATTAATTATTTTTTTATTTGGCCAACATATAAACACGTGACTTTTAATCAGACAGAAAATAAAAATACAAATATATAATCCCCCAAAACCGTAAACTATTAACGTGGCGAATAAAAGTGTTCATTTTGTACAGCACATATTTACTTCATAGTTTTACATCAATGAATGATTCAGATGGCATTGGATAGTAAAGCATATTGCTAATGGAAAGTATACCTATCAGCTGTAGCTAATGTTTTCATTGTAGAAAATTTGTAAACAAACTTACTCTCCATAAGGTTAACATTAGAAATTTAAAACGCCATAAAATGGAAACTTATGGGGTTTTCGAAAATATTTTTTCACTAAAACCTTCCCGGACACATAGGCCTATAGAGAAACTTTCTAAAATTTCATGGCGATCGGATGAGTAGTTTGGCAACGCATAAACGACATACATACATTCAATTTTATATATAGAGATTTGAGCTGATTTAAAAGGTAATATTTCAATTACCTCACCAATTGAGTTATCAACTTAATTGCCAGTGGCACCAATTGTAACCGTTGTGTGAGATGACGTTACTTTAATACTTGTACAATGGTCAGCGCAAAGTGAGATTCTCGGTTTCATGGTGAGGGTTTTTCGGTAGGGGATGTTGAGGAGCGGGAGGGGTTGTAACGCTGTGTGGCAATTCGGCGTAAACGAGTCAAAGGCAATTATATTCACCCCGTGTTGTGTGGGGGCCATCTTGGCGACCCGGCCAATCGCACCTCGCCGCTTCGCCGCCACAGCGCCACCGTCGCTTCCCTTCTTGGCGATGTTAGGCCCTACGTTTACCGCTGTCGGCGAATCCCATTGTTGTCAGACTTTCATACCCGGATTACAATTCGATATGACTAATCTGTTAAAAACTCGATGTTTATTTACAACTTATTTTCGTATTTTATTTATGTAATTAAAGTATAATAGAAAAATATTTTTACGACGTGTCTAAGTCAAGCTTTCAGGCAAGCTGGAAGCTTGAACAGTACTACTGTATACAATAATAAGAACAAAGCAGGAAAATATAATTGCTAAAACAACTTTTGGAATCCATATAAATAAAATTAGACTTTTGCTCAGAGTTATTCATTTTTAGTTATTTTTACGTTTATTGCGTTAGAGAAGCCTGTGAACTCTATGTTTCTGATATCTTGTGACGAGAGATGGTTTTAAGAGTCGGCGACTCAGATGACGCTCGTTCCAATCCGGTTTTGAACATCAGTTTTTATCGGTGTCCACTTCATAGACTATGCCACTGCTTTGGGTCACATCTATATTATCTTGATGCATCACTGCACAAATTTGTATCCAATTTGTATATTTGTATAGTGTAGACTACAGACCTTGTTATCTCTTTATAACATAATTTAAAATATCGATCGAGCCGAAAATCGACTATCTACTTTTATTTTGTGCTTTTAGTTTTCGACGATATTCAAAAGATAGCCTATGTACTTGATTTTCTGTAATTCGACTTCTTTGTGTCGCGTTTTGAGTAGTCACCACTAAAATGTTTATTTCAGTTGATTCCGTATTTCCGTTATGTTTTACTCAGTGTAAAAACACAATACTTGTTAAGGAGAGCGATATAAAAGAATTTTCAGATAAGTATTAAAATTATTAAAATAATAGTTTTGAATTTATAAGATTTATTTCCTTATGGTTGATAAAATAATAACGCAGAGATGTTTCTATCTCGCCTACATTGGTGCCCAGTTTAGAGAAAGCCTCATGAGGTATGTAAAACCTCTGCAGTCGATAATATACAAAATATCATAGATTTCAAAATACACTTTCTGATAGTACTATTTTCACTTAAAATAGTATCAATGTGCAATTTTTATAACTACTGAATACATTTATAACTATAATAGTTAGAACGTAAAATTTAAATTTAAGGATAAACACAATCGTGGTACGGTAGTTACGAATAATATCGAAAATGAATTTAATCTGACGATTATTTCACAAAACCCTTAATTCTGGTTTCACACCGTAAACGCGTTTTATGGCCAGGACGCCCTAACCGACCCTAATTGTAATATCAGGTAGAATGTATTCCCGATACAGTTTCACAGCCGGGTTGTCAGAGATCGCTCCCCCTACCCCTAGAGAGTGGAGGGAGGGGGGCACGACAGTCCGGTGACCAGTGTAGCCATAACCCTCTAATGACAACATATTACACGACAATCCCATTACCAGTGGTGCCATAATTGCGGCTACAAATGTACCGTCACCCCCCACTCAGTGGCAACATTTACCGATCATTGGCAGACTCGATTGTCGCTTCAACTACACTGAACGAAAATGTGACGTCCAAGTAGAAAACGTCCAATAAAATACTTCAGAGATAGTTTGTGATTTTGAAATGTTTTTATATATTAAATCAATTAAGACAAGAATCAATTGAATTCAACTAAACAAATGTCCCTAGAATCAATTTGGACCACAGTACCCGTTCTTCGCACGGGTAAAAAAGACAGAGAGGTATTCGTAGGCGCTACTGATACATTTAAGTTTTGTTAATTAATCCTTCATTGTTTACAAAATGACAAAACACGAGTGTCTACAACATGACAAAGTAACATCTGTCAAATATTGGGAGAGGATAAGGATTAACGTAATAGAGACAGACATCGGTAAAAACTTAAAATCTACCATTCCACTATTTTGAACTAATAATTCACTAATTTCGATCCAGCAGTTTATCTGAAAATCAACTTTATTTCTTCTTCTTCCCGAACTGTCAAAATATAGTTTAAACGGATGTTGTCATTAGAAAATGTAAACATTGAAACCTAGGACGGTCACATTTTCTGAACTGTCAAATTTTAGTGTTCACAGCTGTTGACATTCAAGTAATTTTATGTTTTCATTCTTTGAAAATGTAAACATTGAAACTTAGGACGTTTATGGGGCTTAGCCCGAGGGGATTTAAAGGGAACTAATATGCCTATATGTTGCATGAGTTTAAGATCTACCTTTCTATAAAATTTCAAACCGGTCGGTTCAGTATTTTTCGTGTTTACTTGCCACAACAAACCCACAAACATACAGAAACCACCTCTTCTTTATAATATTATAGACTATTTAAAAAACAGATATAGATTCCATGCCATTTTTTAATCAGATCAGTTCAATAAATGTAATACATTTGGTATTTTTCTTCTAGTTTGGCACCAAATTAGAATATTGCACTCATTCTTACATTTTTATCAAACAAATTATTTATGAGTGACTGCAAAAATTAAAATATTGAATTTTTTAACTATGTTATAAACTAATTATTTGAGGTTTTCATTTTTGTCAACAAGTAAATAATCTTGTATGTGAGTAGAAATACAGTAGCTGTAAGATCAAGATACGAATGAACGCGTAAATACTTGTGTCATATTTTCGTTCCCTCCAAATTCAACATACTGTTCTTGTTCTTCCATCCCGCCAATTTCACGGCCGGGCGACGCCAGATGACGAGTCGGCCATGTTATCTCCGCTATCAGCTGGTCTCTGCGGGCCGAGGTGACAGCTCTGGATTACGTGTGGTGAAGAGCAATTTTCTGCTCCAGTCGCCACGCTTCTGTCTCGAGCCTAGAGCCAACACCAGATGAGGGGAATCGTACATTCCACCCCTGGGGAAATACTTTCACACCTCCTTAAAAAGTACAATCCATGTTTTCTTTTCAAATCAAATCCATTTATAATACACTAGCTCGTCCTTTGCCCTTTGTACGTGTTGCATGATTCAGTTTTAAGACCCTTACGTATTAAGGTTACCTATTATTATGACAATTATTAATCTGAAATCGTAAACAAATAAATAAGAAGAAAAAACTCTCAGCTAAAATATTTAGTATTGATAATATATTTTTTAATAAGAAAATATGTATTATTAGTTATCATTGTTACATTAAGATAACATTTTAATATAGTACTACTGTTACTGATTATTGTATTGCTGTCCATTTAGAGTCTTATCTCGTGTCTTATTTTAAGTTTTTAAAGCTTGAAGTCCCAAAGAATAGTTTTGTACTGTCCTGTCTTGTATAAACTTATTTATTTTTATTTACCTACAATTATAATTTATTTGTATTAGAATATTGTGTTGTAGATAGGTTCAATATATTTCATTGTGATTCCTAAAACGTAATAGCCTATATTTTGTAAATTGATTAAGTTACGAGCTATTGTTCTATAATGTTTATGTATGTAAGATGCTGCAATGTAATTGGAATATAAATTCTGTTTTGTAGCATTAAATAAATAAATAAATAGTACTAGCGTAACTGGCGCACGAAATCGTGCGCTGTCAAGGAGACAATCTGTCCACCAATAACTATGTTTAGAAGACTAAGTTTAGATTTTCCCAACAGATTTTCATTTTGGTTATGTTTTGGTTTTGTGCAAATAAAATACTGGTGTTTTATTGCCAGCTGTACGATGATGTCTTCATTAAACGAAAAAATAAAGATCCATGTTTAACCGTAAGATTGGATTTGTTTATTTAACCACTTCCTTAAATAAACAGCTGATTTCTCGATCGTCGGTGTTTACCTCCATATTACGTTTATGGAGAAAATCGCGACTTTGACCCTATTATTTTCCATGTCCGCGGTGAATTACCAAAATTTTTTTAATTGATGGCAAAACTACATGCTAAGACCTTTATAACGACAGCTTGGACATGGTGATTGGTAGCACCACCGCTCCAAAACAATTATCACAAAAATTGGCCTAGTGTATTAAATACATAAGATAATTTTTCAATTTGTGTTAAAGTAATTACCAGTATAAACAAACTTATATTAACTTTAAATTTGACACCGGATTATTTCTTTCTGTAAAATAAATCACATTTACAGTAAAACTTAGAAAAATATGTATAATAACGTTAAAAATGGGATTATGAGAACTTTTCTTAAATAGAACGAAGAGCAGTTTAAAGTATACAACAACCTCCACCAGATGGTATAAAATAATACAAATATATTTCATCATAGCGCCCTCGTTTATACGGGGAAAAGTTACAATTAATTATTACCTCTGTTTAATAAATTTATTAAAGATTTAATTAATTAATTAATCAATTAATTTATCCTTAGTTTAGCCTTAACTACACAAACATAATTATAATTTTTATTATTATAACTCCAACTGAGGCTATACATACATTATTAGATAAGATTAGATTATTGAAATGGCGACCCTACCATATGGTAGGTATTTTAAACCAAGTATAAATGAGGATTGAGTGTAAGATGATTGTGACGCGATCTTGTAGTCCTTTTACTCACTAAGGCTGACATATTCCTTAGAAAGGATTGTTAATTAATATCCCAACAGCCGATGGCAACTAAGGGACAGTTTAACGTAGAGTCCGAACCACTGCCTCTGAATTACAAACTGGTCCAATTATGAGGATGGTCTTTGCGGGTTAACGTAGTATTCAATAGTGCGGACGCTAATCTATAAAAAAGGACAATACTTTTTAGTTTCAGCTAAGAAAAATATTCCTCGTAACCCCATTCCTGACTTTTATTTTGTTGTTTTTGAAAGTTTTGAAACTATGAAAAAATTTTAAATAATAGATATCAGAGCTAAAGTAATACGAGCAGACAGTGTCGAGGCCGGGGTTAACTACCGCGCATTTTTATGGGCGATGCCGCGCCGCTGTCGGTTCGCAAATAGAAAAACCGAGTTGGAAATGATTTTGCAGCCCGAACTTATAATGACGTAGCAGCGTAGTGGGGTTATGATTCAATATTTTACGTGCGACACATCCCGATACAATGGGGGCAGCGCTGGGGGGGGGTGATATTCTTGCCAATTTGGGGCCGCCGCTGCCCGCCCGGGGAGCAGATTAATTACCCAATACGCTTTTGTTCTTTGACAGTTGTTTTCCATTTTGTCAACAAAGAATGAGCCGTCACTGTGCGCGGTGTATTTTTTCAAATAACGAACGCGTTTCCACCCTCGATGCAGACTGCCGGTTTTTTGTGGCCGAATCAACCTCTCTCATCGGCAGATGTCAAATTAGAATTAGTTTGGGATTTGTTTTGTCCCGAGTTCCGGGCAAGGTGTATCGTATTTTAATTATCTCCCCTTCAGCGACGCAAATCACACTTTTTGTCCCGTAAAAGCCTTTTTGTTCCTCTTCGTTCTCTGATGGCCAATTTTCTATTTGCTGCCGATTTCTGATGAGTTTCCATTGCCAACTGTAAAGACCATTATTACTCTTCGTCTCCAATTTTGAAAAACATATTTCCCAACAGTTTTATACTTTTAATTAATACCTAAACTATACCACAACCATAAAAACAACTCGTTATTTGATGTTAGATACTTGAAAATACGAGGAACGTCCCAAAAGTAAGTTACATTTTTTCTTATATCCACGTGTCTGGCAGGAATGGTCTGACACGTTCATGGAACTTTCGCCCGAGTGCAGGGATGTATTCGGTATTAGATTAGATTAGATTAGATTACCATTTGAAATGGCGACCTACCCAGGTAGGTATTTTAAGCCAAGTATGAATGAGAAATGATTGTGGCGCGATCTTGTTGTCTTGTTACTGACTAAGGCTGACATGTTCCTTAGACAGGACTGTTAATTAATAGCCCAACAGCCGATGGCAACTAAGGGACCTACAGTTTAACGTGGAATCCGAACCACGGCCTCTGAATTACGAATTGGTCTAATTATGAGGATGGTATTTGTGGATTAACGTAGTATTCAATAGTGCGGACGTTAATCCACACAAGAGAACACTACACCCACCGACCAACGCTCACAACTATCCACAATTCGTGACCTCCAAGTCCATAAATAATAGTATATTATTTATGGACTAGTAACTATGAATCTACCACCTTAATCTTACTTCAGCTTACTCTACGTAGTGTTTGGCATTCCTTCGTAATGACAAAAAATAGCAATGCGACGGAATTGATTAATCGTGAATTGTGCTGTGAATTATTTAGTAGTGTAATGAATTGAGCGATGGCAATATATTGAGGTCGATAAGTGGTTTCTCATTGGCGCCAATAGTTTATTTTGAAAGAACAATAAGTGACAAAAAATCTTCGGGCCACGCGACACGAAAATTGTCTATGACGAAGTCACTTTTGACAGATGCAGATCGTCAAAAGTGATTCTGTGTGAAGACTAATTTTAAAATTTGGAGGGATCTGAGGATAAATGTCGTCGAATGTATTATTATTATAATTTTCACTATTATGACCTTTCTAAAATATGGCGACCTACTCAAGTGAGTACCAAGGATGAATGAGCAAAGAATGTAAGATGATTGTGGTCTTATTACTGACTAAGGCTGACATGTTCCTTAGACAGAACCGTTAATTAATAGCCCAACACCCAGTGGCATCTAAGGGTCATATAGTTTAACGTGGGATCCGATCTACAACTAATTTTTCCTCTGAATTTTGAACTAGTGTACAATTGTTTCAAAAATAAATTAACAGTAGATATTTTACGTTTTAAAAGTAATACGATGGGGACATTTAATTGTTGCTCTCTTTCTTAAAAGTTGTTAATTTAAATGTTAAGGAATCCACGAAGTAAAAAGCTATCCACAAAATAAAAAACAAACAGTGAAACTAAAATAGCAAAGAAGGGTTTACAAATCGCCCCTTTTTTAAACGAACAAACTTATCAGTCCAATGAAAAAATGTAAATATGAAGTATAAAGAAAAACAAAGTTTTAATTTTTCGTTTTAGAGGTACCTACGTGAATACCGAAACGAATTATGGTATTATTTACAATTTAGTGAATACGTATCCGTATTTTTAAACACTACGAATCCTTCATTTCTTAACCAACTTTAACGTTTTAGAGTCGACAAAATTGTCAGTCTTTATTTTTGCAACACAAAGTAACAGTATTTATTTTCCAGCTGAACGTAAGCCTTGCTCAAAAGTTTATTTCCCCAAAAAAGTTATTAACTTTAGGAAAGAGTTTGTTTAAATCAGATATACAGTATCAGACGTATCAGTCAAACAGAAAAAGTACATGTATATACTGAATGTGAAATAGACATTACATACAGATCGTGCATACTAATTGCCAATGTTTCAGGTAAGAAAAAACAGCTTCATAATACTTCATAAAAGTGATCAGGGCACAAATGAGTAAGGTCTATTGTATAAAAATGTATAGATCAAATCCCATCAGCCCATGTCCCTAGCCTCACAGCAGGTGCCAGCTCTGTTCCCCCGGGGCCAGGGTGGAGGCTATTATAATCCCCTCCCTACCGCATAATCACTCCATTTATGCTTACATTACATCGCGGCTTTCGGTCTCAAATGTCATTTTATCACAAAGTGTTTAGAGGCCTCGTACGAGCTCGAAAACACTTTGAACATCTCTTTACGCGAACATCGCGGTAAAACACCAATCTGAGCTTGTATTGCATGCGTTGTAAAATATTGACTTGAAAACAGCTAAATTCATCCTAAAAGTGTACCAATAAAAAAGTGTTACGCTCTTCCATTCTAAATTTAATACCTGTTATATCACATTTATGCAAATAAATATAAAAAGATTAACATATCTTTGGTTGCTTTTCCATTTCCATAAGCATAACATACGTGGATATATATGTATACATTTTTGTATCTAAAGCAAACATGAGTCCCAGCTGATTATAGAAATATAATTTATAATTCGTCGTCGTCGTCTTCTTACAAGGATTAGGCAAGAATACCTGTTCCGACTTCAAACAGCACTATGTTTCAAACATTTGTTCATTATTGAAAATCACTATTATTTAATTACATCTATTGCCATCTTTTTCTTGGTCTGCCAATATCTCTTTTTCCTTCTGGCTTGTAATTCATGACTGCTCTGGGGATCCTCCTATTCTCCATTCTCTCAATATGATCTCTCCAGTTCTGTCTATTTTCCTCAACTTTATCTGGTATGGAGAATATACCCAGTTCTTCTCGAATATTAACATTTCGCAGTCTGTCCTCCCTTGTACAGCCCTTCGCTGATCTTAGGAACCGCATTTCAGCAGCTTGCATTCTACTGACATCCCTTTTCTTTGGGACCCAGGCTTCAGAGCCATACAACAGAACAGGTACTGCCATGACTTTGTAAAACTTGAGCTTGTTCATGCGACGGGCTTTGTTTCTCAAAGTTCTATTAATAGTTCCACATATGGCCTGGAATTTATTGAACTTGATATTCGGGTCTTGATCCTCCTGGTATGTAATATCACATCCCAAGTATCGGAAATACATGGATTATAATTTATAATTAATTAATGAAATCTATTAACACTATAGTCTATTCAATTGGGCGGTCGAATATAAACAAAGCGTGTTTGTATTTACTTCCCTGTGGAACATGGGTTAGATCATGTATATGTCTAAAGGAAATGTTTTCAGTTCATCTAAACAGCTGTTCTTATAGCCAAAAATCCAATACAATGGCTCTCGTACTTTCTATAGTAATGTAATCTAAAAACTTCTGCTGTACTTTTTGCGTTTTAAAGGTTAGATTAGATTATTAAAATGGTGACTATACAACAAGACAAGTATGAATGAGGATTGAGTGTAAGATGATTGTGGCGCGATCTTGTAATCTTGTTACTGACTAAGGCTGACATGTTCCTTCGACAGGACTGTTAATTAATAGCCCAACAGACGATGGTAACTAAGGGACATAATAAATAAATAAATTACGTCATAAGAAAACAAAATTTATTATTAAGAAACTTTAACTTACCAATTGTATGTTCACTTATGAGTCTGCAGTACCTCTGTCATCTTGGATTTTAGTTCCATAAGATCAATTTCGTTTTTGAAATGAAATGAAATCGTTTTTGGCTTCACGATGGACGTGAAAAGTTATATAGGGGATTTCATTTCAATTTATTTTTATTTTTTCTATGATAATTACTTGTTAATTATCGGATATATTGCATGGTAATTATATACTCCAAGAAAATAATTTAAATAATAATGTAATTAACTAGATAATCACTTTATCTTTAATTTGACACCTCTAACCAGTAATGATATCACTCACACGGAGCTAGAACTAAATATTTCGCAACTCCTGCAGACTGGTGATACCATCAACGATAGTTGTTTTAAAATCTCCCTCCCACCCTGGAGGGAGACTTGTGGGGGAGCTGTTATGATAAGAGCAGCCCAAGTTGCAGACAAATTCCACCAGAACGAGCGGTAGTCATTTTCGGGCGGGCAATTTATTTTATATTTTCCAAGCGAGAGAGAGTAAAAAGTTGGCTGGTTTATTTTGTTCCGAGTACGACAGGAGGTTTTATTTTTTAACTCCGGTAATCCGGGCCGAGTTACCGAGACGGTCTGATCCCATTTATTTCCCATTTAATTTTCATATATCTTCCAGAATCCCGCTTTACAGCTGCCGTATCCGTGGCTCCAAATCCCCTTTTCTACTTTCTGAAAGAAAGCGGATCTGTTTCTTCTTATAGCGCGGCTCACGAGATTGCCCGACCCACCTCGGGTTCTCTGTATTCTCTAAGTAAGATCCATTTAGAAAATTGAGGTATTATAAGCGTTTGCGAGACCTGCGGTTATCCAATAGCGAGTAGCCTAGCTTTTCAACAATTATTGATTTCATTTTATTTCACCCTGTTCGACCTTTGTTAGTTGCCGACATAAAGAAGAATGTTTATAAAATTATAAAACACAAGACTTCAAGATCGCGCCACAATTATCCTACACTCAATCCTCATTTATACTTGGCTTAAAATACCTACATTACTACAATGTAGGTTGTACATTGTAGTTCCATGCATAGTATAAAAACAGTTGGTTTGGTTTGGTTTGTTTGGTTGGTCTTAACAACAGCTGTGCAAAGTTTCATTTTTGTACCTTTATTAGTTAACTACCTGACCCGGCGAACTTCGTACCGATAATAATAAACATTTGTTTTTTAATCATAAAACATCACTAAAATTCCCTCTGAGAAATATTATATTTATACAGTAATTATATACCATTAAGTACTTACTATTTTATGTTTGCGTCTTTGGCTTGCTCAATGGTTCAAATAAAAACAGCTGCTATTTATATCTTAAAAGGTAAGATACATGTTGGAATCCAAAACAAAATTATTTCTCCATAAGATTAACATGGGAACTTTGAAGGCGTATAGGGTAGAGATTTATGGGAAAATCGTCACAAAAACTATTAGACTTTCCTATTTTAGGCCTAAAGAACCAGTTAACCAAATTTCAGCCTCCTAGGTAATCGGGAAGCGGGAGAATTAGTGATGAGTGAGTGAGTGAGTGAGTGAGGGTTTTGAATTTTATATATACAGATATACAGGCCACTATTTGTCGAGACCATTACACCATGAACTATAGTATAAACTACTGTAGCAGTAGACCAACGCCCGTACTTTGTACGGATTGTAGGATTCTGTGTTAGGGAAAAATATACTTACTAACAAAATTAATTACATTAGACCAGAAAATATGTATGATTATTAAAATTATCTTTATTAAAAACATCTTAATGTGGTATGGGTTTAAAAACAATTAATTATCGATTTAAACGAACTAATATTGATTTTAATTTGACAGCTGTTTACTTTTCTTCCTATTACGTCACTTATACATCACATATTCTCCAAATCAATGATCAATGCTGAAACAATATAGTGTTAAAAACTACAAAAACAGCTGATAATTACCAGCAGGTGATTAATTGAAAACTGACAGCAAAATGCGACTAATATCGCGTAAAAAGTGGGGTTTTAAATGCTCGTTATTTACTTTTCAACGGGCGACGGGCAATTTTTAAGCATTGGAAAACCTTCTCTGGAATGTAGAGAATGCATGAAATAAATTTCATAGTTATCACTTCTCCCGTTTTTTTTTCGGAGAAGACGGCGTAAAATGCCTTCTGGAGCGTCACAGACACAGACACAAAATTGAGATAAGACTTGTTTCGGCTTCTCTTACGCACAAAACGTAAAAATAACTAAAAAATGAATAGCTCTGAGCAATGTACAGACAAAACTCCAATTTTATTTATGTAGATAAAACTAAGCTGCTAGTAAAAATATATTAGAGCCGGTTAAACACTGTATCCTACTTCTAACAAATCCAAAACCGTTAAGAGTTGCTGCAACTCAATGCAATCAACCAATTGTTTTAGAGTCATATTATAAATAAACGGTATTGAAACCTAAACATACTTTCTCTGTTATACTAAACCTAGTAAATGTATATTACAGTATGTACTTTTATCAAAACTAGTAAAAAATTAATTGCTTACTAAAATAAAATTTAACAAATCAATTGCTTCAAACATAGTCAATTTTCATTGGGTCACCCTTTTACAAAAAAATATTTTTCGCGATTCGTCATCACCCCACCTCCGACATAAAACGAACTTTTTAGCGTGTTTTATAGTGTGATTTAACTTTACGGTGCATACCAAATTACATTAAAACAGTTTCTAAGGAAGATATTGTTTTTGTTCCAGTTGAAGATAACATTGGACGCATGTAAGTTATCCATAAGGCGTTGTTAGGCGACCCTACAACAAGGTAGATATTTTAAGACAAGTATGAATGAGGATTGAGAGTAAGATGATTGTGGCGCGATCTTGTAGTCTTGTTACTGACTAAGGCTGACATGTTCCTTAGACAGGACTGTTAATTAATAGCCCAACAGCCGATGGCAACTAAGGGACCTACAGATTAAAGTGGAGTCCGAACCACTGCCTCTTAATTACGAACAGATCTAATTATGAGGATGGTATTTGCGGATTAACGTAGTATTCAATAGTGCGGACGGTAATCCACACAAGAGAACACTACATCCACCGACCATCTCTCACAACTATCCACAATTATTCGTGATATCCCCAAATGTGTTCTCTGCAATCTTAATGTACCTTAAAACAGCTTATATACCAGGACATTTTGTACCTTGTAAAATATATTTACTGTTTCCATTTAAATACGTTTTCTTTTGAAAGAGGTAACATTTTTATCATCCAATCCCCTGATATGCGAAAATGTAGATCTTACTCTAACATATTACGCAAAATTATTATAATAAATTATACAGTATTACCAAAACTCTATAAAGAATCCACAAATACTATCCAAAAGATATAATAAAGGGCTGTTTAATTTTTACAAAGAGAGAGACTTCTACTTTCTGGTGGTACTACTAAAAAGTTACAAAAAGTAGAGCATTTTGAACCTGTTTACTGATAAACAGTGGTAATTATAAAATTTTTTAATTCAGAAACAAAAAAGTACAAAGGAACAAAGGTGACACGTGGCCTATGTTTGCGTAGATTCATAAATCGAACAGGCTAGGGATTGTTTGAATGAAAAATCGTAGATAAAAACTAAAACAAGCTCCCAATAAACAATAGGACACGTTTGACAGGCAAAGGGGAGCTAGGAGCACATTGGATGTACCAATGACGATACATGCTTTTGTTTTCTATTTTAATTATTTAATTAGCAGCTTTGGAACGATGAAACGAAATGGTCTCTAGTGGCAATGTACTGACGTGTTTATTGAAAAACGTAATAACGATATTTCTCTTTTTACTGAGCCTTTTGTATCGAAACTATTATGGAGCTTCTGTTCAATTCAACTAGGAGGCGCTGCAGGCGAGGAAGCACAGCTCGCGGATGTGATAGTCACCGCCCGCGGAAACTTGTCATCAGTCGTACCAACCTTTGGATGCTTTGCGTATAATGTGTTTACATTATATAAAACACGAATACGAATACAGTGTTTAAACATGAATTTTGATAAGCTTATTTCCCTTTTTACTACAAACTTACGATCAACGTATGTAAGGAAAAATATAACTTTCTCAAGTACCATCGACTTAATAAAAACCTTCTATGTTATATCAACTTAATACAATTTTAAACTAAGCTAAAAAATATGTTGATAATCTCTGAGTTAAATAAGTGATTTAAGTATTTCTTGGTCTAAATTACAATGTACTGTTCCACTAATATATATCCAATACTATAATACGAGCAAGGTTTGTATATATATATATATATATATATATATATATATATGTACATATATATTTGCACACGGATCTCGAAAACGGCACTAAGGAATTTCTTTAAATTTTGGAAATAACTAATTTCCTAGTAGAAAATAAGTTCTAGATAGGTCTAATGTCCAGGAAAATTCCAGTTTTCTTGTAATATTAAGTTTAAAATCTAAAAATTTAACATTACGCTTATGGAGAATCAAATGTAAACAATACAAATCAAAACATCTGTTTGTAACCGTTTGACAGTTCTTGATTGAAGACGGCAAAGAACAATATGTGAATAGAGGTTTTGAATTAATATTTATTTTATGTATGTAATACATGTAAAATTATCAGGTTACTAAACAATTTGTAAAAACTTAAGGGTAAAATAACTGTGCGAAATAAAAACAGAGAAAAGTATTTCCAAAGTCTTTCGTGTTTTGAAAGAAAACGTATTCATTCTATTGCTTGAAGCCACTGTAAATTTCTCTTTTGCTTTTCAATCCTCATTCCGTGTCTTACAAAATTAGTTGGTCACAGGCTAATAATAACTGTATGGATAATTAAACAGTAAATAAACGGCTAAAACGATTGAGGTTGGCTAAAAGACCTTAAACGGCGTCGCTCAATTGGCAGACGCCGTGGTCCAGCAGTAGCGTGTTGGACTCGTAAAACGAAGGTCGCGAGTTCCATCCCCACCAGGGGCAATACTTTTTGTTCAGTGCTATATTAATTATGGTGTATTAAATCGGTTTTATTTAAACCACATAAATGTTTTCATTGAGTAATAGATGTGTTTAAATATTTCTAATTATTTTTATAATACATGTATTATTCTAAACGAGCAAAGCTCGGTCACCATGTACTTTTCTTTAATTATAGCAAACGTGTGGCACCTAGGTGCCACACGTTTTATTGGTCTGAGTAGAGACTGATCACAACTAATTAATAATTATCATTGATGTGTTAACACAAAAATGCCGACATCAGATTGCCCTGGTGTGCCGACGGCACTTCCCCTTTTCATTAGTTCCTTAATTGATGGCGATTGTTTCTGGCAGCTGCTCAACCTCTGGTCATATTAGCACTGATAGCCAGTGGACGGCGGGCAGATGCGAGTGCACCGAGGTCGGTAAGTTTCATGTTGAACGTCATTAGTGAAGTTTGAAGGTCGTTCTTCTCTCCAGAGGTTTAAGCGCTTGGTTAAGTGCGAATAGGGTTCACCCCTCCACCCACAACGTGTCAATACAACACGTCTAGACGTCACCTTGGACTTAATCTCACCTAAGGATCTCCTCATTGGCTACTACGGGTATTATAACAGCATTGATCGTATGGCATGGATGCACCATCATAAAACACATTCTGGGTCTGGTTCCGCGTGTGTTGTACAATGTTGAACTCTGTTGTGAGTGACACGTCAATGATTTTTTTAAATTTTCCTAAGACTGAGAAGTTGCCCTTTTATAACTTGAAATCAGCTGCCAGATCATGAGAAATCTTCAATTAGAATCAATTTTATTAAGATCGGTGTGTGTATGTTTTAACTCTAGTAGGTTAAGGTTATTTATAGGTTCCATGTGATGTACCTTTGGAATCTGTCCTTATGTACCAACTGGTCCCACCAGTAGTACCGAGCGAGTGTGGAGTGACGAAGCGGTCCCACCAGTAGTACCGAGCGAGTGTGGAGTGACGAGGCGGTCCCACCAGTAGTACCGAGCGAGTGTGGAGTGACGAGCTGGTCCCACCAGTAGTACCGAGCGAGTGTGGAGTGACGAGGCGGTCCCACCAGTAGTACCGAGCGAGTGTGGAGTGACGAGGCGGTCCCACCAGTAGTACCGAGCGAGTGTGGAGTGACGAGGCGGTCCCACCAGTAGTACCGAGCGAGTGTGGAGTGACGAGGCGGTCCCACCAGTAGTACCGAGCGAGTGTGGAGTGACGAGGCGGTCCCACCAGTAGTACCGAGCGAGTGTGGAGTGACGAGGCGGTCCCACCAGTAGTACCGAGCGAGTGTGGAGTGACGAGGCGGTCCCACCAGTAGTACCGAGCGAGTGTGGAGTGACGAGGCGGTCCCACCAGTAGTACCGAGCGAGTGTGGAGTGACGAGCCGGTCCCACCAGTAGTACCGAGCGAGTGTGGAGTGACGAGGCGGTCCCACCAGTAGTACCGAGCGAGTGTGGAGTGACGAGGCGGTCCCACCAGTAGTACCGAGCGAGTGTGGAGTGACGAGGCGGTCCCACCAGTAGTACCGAGCGAGTGTGGAGTGACGAGGCGGTCCCACCAGTAGTACCGAGCGAGTGTGGAGTGACGAGGCGGTCCCACCAGTAGTACCGAGCGAGTGTGGAGTGACGAGGCGGTCCCACCAGTAGTACCGAGCGAGTGTGGAGTGACGAGGCGGTCCCACCAGTAGTACCGAGCGAGTGTGGAGTGACGAGGCGGTCCCACCAGTAGTACCGAGCGAGTGTGGAGTGACGAGCTGGTCCCACCAGTAGTACCGAGCGAGTGTGGAGTGACGAGGCGGTCCCACCAGTAGTACCGAGCGAGTGTGGAGTGACGAGCTGGTCCCACCAGTAGTACCGAGCGAGTGTGGAGTGACGAGGCGGTCCCACCAGTAGTACCGAGCGAGTGTGGAGTGACGAGGCGGTCCCACCAGTAGTACCGAGCGAGTGTGGAGTGACGAGGCGGTCCCACCAGTAGTACCGAGCGAGTGTGGAGTGACGAGGCGGTCCCACCAGTAGTACCGAGCGAGTGTGGAGTGACGAGGCGGTCCCACCAGTAGTACCGAGCGAGTGTGGAGTGACGAGGCGGTCCCACCAGTAGTACCGAGCGAGTGTGGAGTGACGAGGCGGTCCCACCAGTAGTACCGAGCGAGTGTGGAGTGACGAGGCGGTCCCACCAGTAGTACCGAGCGAGTGTGGAGTGACGAGCCGGTCCCACCAGTAGTACCGAGCGAGTGTGGAGTGACGAGGCGGTCCCACCAGTAGTACCGAGCGAGTGTGGAGTGACGAGGTGTTCCCACCAGTAGTACCGAGCGCGTGTGGAGTGACGATGCGGTCCCACCAGTAGTACCAAGCGAGTGTGGAGTGACGAGGCGGTCCCGCCAGTAGTACCGAGCGCGTGTGGAGTGACGATGCGGTCCCACCAGTAGTACCAGTACCGAGCGAGTGTGGAGTGACGAGGCGGTCCCACCAGTAGTACCGAGCGAGTGTGGAGTGACGATGCGGCTCAGTTCAATGTGTACAGACAGCGGTAACGGCCCCTACGCGGACTCCTTTACATGTTTGCCGCCATAAATCGGCCAGTTTGCAGAACAATGTTTTATGTCCGGATCAGCAGGTGCGCCGTCCCCCGCGTCCGATAAATTAATCTGCACCTCTGTTGCGCCGGACTAAATATCAATAAGCTGTAATGGTGACAGATCGACACGCCTTACGCGCGCTGACCGTGTGTACTCGTACTTCCCTTTTACTGTTTTACTTCTTATCTGATATAATTTTCCTGGATAAGTAAGAAATTTATTTCTGAATTATGTTTCTAGACTGGAATAAATGTTTACTGTAATTTCTTTGTTTATCAAGTGGTAAATTCCTTTATTTATAACAAACTTGGATTATTCTCAATATTAACCAATATTTCACGTATGCAATGTTTTAAGCACAGTTTTCTCATTTATCATTTTTATCATTTATTAATTTGTTTTGAAAATTACTACGGTAATGTAAACTTAAAGATTGAAATATATCGGCATCAAATAACTACTTTTTATATATTTTCATGTAAAAACCACAAAACCTTGAAGCTTTTCTAAGATCTATTATCTTACAAAGGCGATTCGAGTGAAGGACGGGTGACATCATCGTCGTCCCCTGCGTTACGAATGTAACCGACACCTGACGATTGTCGGTAAACGATAGCCCGAACTTGTAAGGCTTGACACGACAATTACTGGGACTACTGACCAGCTAATCCTCATTGTCAAGGATATTGGCTTCCCTCCGACACGATACAACTCTTTGGCGAACTCACAGAAGCTCTGGAAAACACCTATATTCCATACTAGCTGACCCGGCGAACTTCGTAACGCCCTACAGTAAATACACGTTAACTTAAAAATTGGTCATGTTCTGAAGTCGAATAGCATTACGGCTTCATTGTGAAAGGTTATATTATTCTGGGTCGCGGCATAGTGAATAACAATACTGAAACGATAAGACATATTAATAACATTCCCATAAAACAAATAAATCTGAATGGATTAATTCATAATTTTCAAATCCAATCTAAACCCAAACGAAACCTAACTGTAATACGGCTTTTATAGGAAAGACATACAACCGCTTATTATTATAATAAACGTAATATATACATAAACATCGTATGTATTTTTTGTTTGGCCAACATATAAACACGTGACTAAGAAAATTAAAATACAAATATATAATCCCCCAAAATCGTAAACTATTAACGTGGCGAATAAACCTGTACATTTTGTACAGCACATATTTACTGATTACTTTGAAATCACTCTTATTTACTAAGAAATCAAATGTTTTTATTGTAGAAAGTTTGTAAACAAACTTATTCTTCATGAGGTTAACATTAGAAATTTAAAACGCCATAAAATAGAAACTTATGAAGTTTTCGAAAATATTTTTTCATTAAAACCTTCCCGGAAACATTTAGAGCAACTTCCTAAAATTTCACGGCGATCGGATGAGTAGTTTGGCAACGCATAAAGGACATACATACAGACAGACATACATTCAATTTTATATATAGAGATGAACTATAGACTACATTTCAAGCAAAAGGCATGCCTTGCCGTTCCAGCAGGCCATCCAATCAATTTTCGCTAAAAAGGATCGTATTTCTTTGTTTTTAGACAAACTTCTTAGGACGGGCGCGTAAGATGTAAATTTGGAGCAGTTATGATATGAAACAGAATAACCACACAAACACGTACTTCCAGGTTACGGAACGGAGTTTTATCATGCCACAGCGATAGAAACAGACCGGTTTTGGCGATTAAAACTTGGATAAACATCTGCCATTTCGGATAATAGGCGCTGTGGATGGTATACTAAAATACCCCCGTCGCAGCAGACCGGCGTACTCAGTGAATTTCCAAATTAACAACATAAGAATAATAACATATGACAAGTTTTATCATTACCTGTCATTAAATATGAGTATTATTCACCTACTCTCCATAACATTAACATGTGAAAGAGTATGCAGGTTTGCTGCTGTGAGGAACGCTGAAAGTAGGTGTTTCTAGCGTAAACAATTTATATTTTGACCATTTATATCAAGTTTCATCAACATCTGTCCACAAATAAAGGAGTTTACCTAAACTCTATATGATTAACATGGGAAAAGAGTATGCAGGTTAGCTGCCATGAGAAATTCATTGAATTACATATGAAAAACGCAAAAACCCCATTTTTGGGATACAAAACCACCCTAAACTACCCGTTTCCATTTACGGATATGTCTGGTTTACGAACTCGTCCGAGCAAATGTAGGAATACACGTCTCTACCAAATTTGGTCTTGATCGGACCATTTTTACGAGAATTATCGTGTTCACAGACACACACACACACACACACACACACACACACACACACACACATATATATATATATATATATATATATATATATATATATATATATATATATATATATAAATTTTAACGACTATTGTTTTTGGACTCTGGGCACCTAAAGACGAAAAAATAACATGGTCCCGGGCTTAAGTCTTACCATGAGACCTACGGTAATAGCTTCTTCCCAAACGTGCACTTGTTTTTAAAAATAGAAGCGTTAAACTGGAACGGTTGGACGGTAGGTAGGCTCCTACGTCCAACCTACTGTATTTTCTTTTTAATGATTCCATCCTGGACCCAACTGCCTTTGTTCATTGGGATAGTAATAATTAACGATTCTTAAAACGTATCTGTACGTATTTTTCAGTAACAAATAAGCAACATGTAATCTAATCAAATACGTTTAATACGTTTCACTCGTATTAAACTTAAAATACCCACCAGAATATGTCGGTGCCTAATACATGAATATGAATGCCGTGAGGCAATCTGAAAAATACGTCTTAGGACCAAGAGATATTGTTGTTTGTATAACTTTGTTTCCCTGAGGGCATGCTAGGGTCACGAAATTCCCGACGAATGCACTTTACTCGTGTAACACATGAAAATTTTCGCCTTCCTGTAGTTGGGGTTGTAGGATTCTGTGTTAAGGAAAAAGATTCACGTACATATAATACTGGTAAAAGTACTGAATCTTTGTTGTTTATTGGCCGTTGATTTTCATAATTTTTATTTCATTGGATAGAAAATCAAATTGGACATAACTTTTTATCCTTAATAATTTTCAGAAATACTTTTAATTCTTATACGTATAACAATCCACCATTTTTAAACTATTTTAATTTATAAACAGTAAAAGGTCGTTATTTTTAAGAGAGAGAGAAAACTTATTTATTATTATTTACATTATTTACAAGAATACTTTTACAAATATTTTTCTTAATTATACAAATGATTTTTGAGGATGATCACTGATTGTTTTACTGCCAATAGTGCAATTTCATAAAGTTTATTTTGGTTAAGGGCGAAACGTTTCCAAAAAATCATCATAAATTTTGATATTGTTCCTCTTGAACCAAAAAATAAACCAATAACCTCGAAATTTTGAATTTTGTATTCATTTTTATAAAATTCAATTGTTGAACTATAAATTTGGATTTTTTCAATGCCAACTTCTTCTGGCTGTTTTTCGCTAGATTCAAAACGAATCGTTGGATCAATATGAAGCCCTTATTATTTTTATGGTCAAGCACAATAATGTCTCTTCGTCGGATTAAATCAATTTGCAGCGATTGCTGTAATTTCTTCATGAACTTCGTATGACTTTTTTCTAAATTCACCCGCAATCAGCTGATTTATTTTATTGTACCGGACATTCCTCAAAAAGCTTCCATAGAGACATTGTCCAAGGACATGTGGTAATGTTTCAATGATATAGGTCTCGGTTGTAGGCCCTGGACCTTCCCTTGATTCCTCTAACTGGTGCAATATTTCCAACCATTTTAACGTAATCTTTGTCTTCTGAATCCGTTAAACCTTGGAGTTCATTCATTTTCTTATTAATGGAAGTGCATTGCTTGTATAGAATGGTTCCTCTTCCCTTTTGTTTTAAGGAACACCATTTATCAAACTAATTTTTTAAGATACTGCCGAATGTGTTTTGATTTTAATGTAAAGTTTTCCTGTATGTTATTTATTTCCAATTTCCTCAAACAGTCATTTATTTCATTATCAAAGTTTCTGTATAATCAATGATTATACATTAAATCATATTGATATTTTTGTCTGAATTGGGTATTTACTATTTAAGGATACATGCAAGTTTCAAATTAATTTATTGGAAAATTACTGAGATATAAAATATTTTTAATACCCCGCCATTTTGTATAAAAAATACAAAATGGCGGATGTCTTGCTAAGTATGCATTTTAGGACAATCCCCCATAGGACCTTTCTTGCTTATTGCCAATGAAGTATAACATGAAGATTGGTGACGGACGAACACCCTGTATGTCTAATATAGCTCAAAATTGGATTTTTGAGGGCTTAATACTTTATTTTTATAATGCATGGGTCAGTTTAAAGTAAACAAAAACCTTCCCAAAAGTTATGGAATAAGCGAAATTTCATAACTTATTGCGTGTTCTTGTTTTCATGGAGAAGACGAACACAAATGTCTTGTTAAGCGTTTAAGACTGACAGAATATTGATAAGACCCATTTAGACTTTTCGAGGTTAAAACATAAAAATAACCAAAGATATCATAATTTAAAGCAATGTGCAGACAAAACTCTATTTTTATTTATATGGATGTATACTGTAATTAATTACTAACTAACTAAATAATTATTATTCCAGTGACACGAACACTCTCATCTTTTACTTTTAACTGAAATGGCGACCTACCCAGGTAGGTATTTTAAGCCAAGTATGAATGAGGAATGAATGTAGGATGATTGTGGCGCGATCTTGTAATCTTGTTACTGACTAAGGCTGACATGTTCCTTAGACAGGACTGTTAATTAATAGCCCAACAACCGATGGCAACTAAGGGACCTACAGTTTAACGTGGAATCCGAACCACTGCCTCTGAATTACGAATTGGTCTAATTATGAGGATGGTCTTTGTGGATTAACGTAGTATTCAATAGTGTGGACGTTAATCCACACAAGAGAACACTACATCCACCGACCATCTCTCACAACTATCCACAATTCGTGACCTCCAAGTAGCTGGATTACAGGACCGTCCCAGTCTTACCCGAATGCTGTAGAATGTAAGCTGTTTTCGTTGTATTCAGTTCTGTTACTGTCATTTTACCATCCGTAAAGGAGTGTTACTTATGCTAAAGCTCTCAAAAATAAAGAGATTTCGTTTGATACTAACGGACATATAACAGCAAATGGCCACCTGAGAAGTTTATAAGATAAAACAGGGCCTAGTACATGGAAAAGTACACGCCATTTTTGGGGATTCTGTATTAAATAAACATGTTACAACAATTCAATATTTTATAACAGAAATTAAAATATCTTATTTTTGGGGTAAGAAAAAGTGTAACTAAAAAATGTCGATAGGAATTTCAAGTGTTAATAAAAGTTGAATTAACGTATATGATAAAAAATTCGCTTTAAATCTACAGAATATTAGAGGTTTAGTCTAGGTCATCAGGAAGCTAGGAAGCCAAGACGAAAACACTGAATGCGTCTCTACCCATCCACAAACCATATACAGGTACTGTAGTTTGTCATAAGAATGAGAAAAGGTATATCTGCTTCAATACTTCTTATAGATGATAACTTGTAATATATGTATACTTTTTTAATTATTCTCGCTTCATATTCCTAAAGTAAACTCGCTAAAAGCCAATAATCATAGCAGGTGAGTGCAAAACGTTCTGAAACTCAAGGTTTACACACGATCAGTGGCAACATCCGTTTAAAAGAGTAACATCCGTTAAAAAAATTGATTTTTTTGGGTTTAAAAACTTATGTAAAATATTTGATTATTGTTTTGTTACATTTTAGATGATTCTCTATAAAATGTTTAGTAACTGACACGGCTGTACAGGCGTGGTCTATAAGAAACTAAGCTCCAGGATTTTAATGAAATCTTAGATTAACCATCTAAGTCAATTCATCTCAATCATACAACATGAAAAAATCAAAATTTCTACATTATTGTGATGAGATAAAATTTAAATAATTTAAAGAGCTATTAATCACTAATTTATGTGTCTTTTACTTCTTACCTAATCTCAATTTTTGAAGGAGCTATATATTTTGTGACCAAGAAAAGGAATGTGCGACTTGTCACGGTCCTTAGGTATTTTGCGTAAATAGGTGACATTTAAATTATTATTAATGGTAAAATTAATATTTAAAATTGAAAGGAACATTAAAGTAAGGTCAGTAAGAAAGTCATGATAAGATTATCTGAGCAGTTTCGAACGGTTGTAAACAAAAATAAACTGAAGTTTGCCGTAACTCGAACTTTGATAAAAATCTGTCAGCAATTCCTTTACCAACAGTAACGTAAAACATTTTTACAAACAATATTATGTTATGTATGTTAAAATGTTATGTTGTAATGTTATGGTTATGTGTATGGTTTTTGCTTCGGATCTTAAGATGAGGCTAAATGTGATGTGGAAGTAAATTAGTCTTCGTGTAGGTCTTTAGTTTACAATGCGTCGAGATGGTAAATTCTTGGTCGAATAGCCTCTATAACAATCTCTACAGATCCATTTACAGTGATGTCCCACAATGATTCAAACAACACCTGCGCAGTTATTTCCTTCCTCAGACCATCAATAAGGATTTTCACTTTTACTCGTACGTATTTAAACCAAAGAAAATTATGTCATGTTCAAATTTTGCCACACGCTCTTCGGGGAAGAAGCCAAACTTTTGAACCCATGGCCTCTTGCATCGAATTTATTTTTGTAACAAAATTTAGACTGGGACGGTGGCGTCATCCTGTAATCCAGCTACTTGGAGGTCACGAATTGTGGATAGTTGTGAGCGATGGTCGGTGGGTGTAGTGTTCTCTTGTGTGGATTAACGTCCGCACTATTGAAAGCTACGTTAATCCGCAAAGACCATCCTCATAATTAGACCAATTCGTAATTCAGAGGTCGTGGTTCGGATTCCACGTTAAACTGTAGGCCCCTTAGTTGCCATCGGCTGTTGGGCTATTAATTAACAGTCCTGTCTAAGGAACATGTCAGCCTTAGTCAGTAACAAGACTACAAGATCGCGCCACAATCATCTTACAATCAACTCTCATTCATACTTGGCTTAAAATACCTACCTTGTGGTATGGTCGCCATTTCAATAATCTAATCTAATCTTATTAGTAATTTATTGCGTCTGCAAACGAGAAATGATATCAGTGAAAAGTTATATAACGAATGGTGTAATAATAAATAATACGGATAATTCGGATAGTATAATTCATTTCCCATTTTAAATCTTCATTTTGTTGTTACGTTTTAAAATAAGTTCTAGATAGGTCTAATGTCCAGGAAAATTCCGGTTTTCTTGTAATATTAAGTTTAAAATCTAAAAAATTAACACTACTCTTATGGCTTATGGAGAATCAAAATGTAAACAATGCAAATCAAAACATCTGTTTATAACCGTTTGACAGTGTTGTTGATTGAAGATGGTGGTGAACAATATGTAAATAGAGGTTTTGCATAAATATTTATTTTGTGTATAAATGAAAAATTATCAAATTACTAAACAATTTGAAAAAATAAAGGGCAAAATAACTGTGCGAAATAAAAGCAGAGAAAAGTATTTCCAAAATCTTTCGTGTTTTGATAGAAAACGTATTCATTATAATGCTTGAAGCCACTGTAACAAACCAATTAACTGGTGTAAATTAAATTCCTCTTTTGCTTTTCAATCCTCATTCCGTTTCTAACAAAATCAGTTGATCACAGGCTAATAATAACGGTATGGATAATTAAACAGTAAACGATCGGCTTTGGCTAAAAGACGTTAAACGGCATCGCTCAATTGACTAACGTCGTAGCCGAGTTGTAGCGTGTCGGCCTCAAGAACTATAGGCCGCGAGTTCCATCCCCACCAGGGGCGATACTTTTTGTTCAGTGCTATATTAATTATGGTGTATTAAATCGGTTTTATTTCAACCACATAAATGTTTTCATTGAGTAATAAATGTGTTTTAATTTTTCTAATTAATTTTTATAATACATGTCTTATTCTATCCGAGCAAAGCTCGGTCACCAGGTACTTTCATATAAAGTGTGTATAATAGATAACTTTGGATTAACGCGATTCCGTTTTTATCGTTGTTAGTCCATTGCTAATGTTTTTTTCCACCTGACACTTGCACATACACAGACACACACTGTACACTGTGTAGCCCCAGGCCACTGACAAGGGAGAGCCCTATTAATTATAGGCTGAGCGTAAGACAACCGCCCCAAGACACGGGCTGAGCTAATCACGGCAAATGGCCTCCATTATATCAATGGGCTCAATTGTAGGCCTAATTGATCAACAGCGCCCAGAGTCGGATATCCTTCCGTGATTGAGTCGTCGCCATCTTGGATCCTGTTGTTCTTTTTTTTGTTGTATATTGTTAACATTGACTACAAATTTAACAGGCAAATTACGCGCACTAGTTTAAAAAACCGCAAGTCTTATCTAATAATATGAAGCAAACTTTCTCCGTTTTAAAAGTAAATAATAGGCCTATTATCCAGATAAAGCCTTATCGCTGTAAATATAGTCATCAAATATTCTTCCACGCACCTTCTTGATGCACATTAAAAGATTTTAAGGGAGATAACACTCCCCCCCCCGAGGAAAATTAAGATATTTTTGATTTTTGAATCAAGATTTATTGGGCAATGTAATTTTACCCAGTATAACCAACTATCATAGAAAATTGTTGAGAAATAGAAATTAAATTTATTTTTCAGTACGTTAATCTCAATAAGAATAACATTGGGCGCCTGTAGACAACATATATACAGTAATGTAATATGCTTAAAACAGCCAAGAAATTTAACTTTCCTTTAGAACCATCAGCTGAATACTGAATATCATATATTAGATTATAACTTTTGAACCATATTTTACAGACATGCAGGTTGTAAGACATTTAAATATTGGGATTCTTAAGCACAATGAACCGTGGAATTTTTTATGAAAATTGTTGAAGTTCCGATATTTTCATATTTTAATTATTAAAAGGGATACTTCTAATAAATATAAACTTAACATGACACAATACAATTGATCTTCTTCAAAAATGTTTGACATTATTTAAGTACGTTAATTCAAAATTGAACAATCTAAAACTGAAATATTTTAAATAAAATAATGTGTGGTAGAAATATTTGAATTTTGAAAAGATTATTTTAATTGTAATAATTTCAAGCTATTATGGCTTCAACTATACAAATACAATTTTTAGGACTTTATAACATAAATCTTTTTTAATAAATCAATACTCACTTACTGCCGTGGCTCCACAAATCTCAGTTGATTCTTAGCCTCATAGACCAGCCTCTTCCATTCTATTCTGTCCTTCTCCAAGTTGATATATGCACCTAAGGTCCTAATGTCTTTCATTACTTGATATGTTCATCTTAATTTTTGCCTTTCCAATGGAAGCTTCCCCCTAGGCATGACCTTCCATACTTAATACAGCCTGCTTACTTTCTGCCTTTTTATTACATGTCCAATCCAGCTTAACCTTCTTGCTTTAATTATTAACAAATATTTTTCTTAACACTTTGTTCTTAAAGATCATGGGACAATACCCATGTCTCACTTCCATATAATAGTACAGGTTGAATTATGGTCTTATATAACTGTATCTTGGTTCTGTGTGGCAATACTTTAGATGAGATTATCTTCTTGCAGGCTCCTAACAAATCAATTTAATAAATCAATGCAAAAGAAAATTCTGCAGTAATAAATAGGATTCGTTTTACCTGCATATGAGGGTTTTATCAAAAAAATTTAATTTATGAGTTTTAATAATTTTATTTCTTTTTTCTTAAGTCGTACTGGTGGGTTGATTGAATTAAATTTTTGTCCATCTCCTGGTTTCTGGCGATGAGAATGGTTTCAAATATATACAAAAATATATGGTTTCAAAAATATATATTATGCCATATTAATTAGGGGGTATGAAAACGGTTTTATTTAAACCACATAAATGTTTTCATTGAGCAGTAAATTTGTTTTAATTTTGCTAATTAACTTGTAAAAACATGTCTTATTCTATCCGAGCAAAGCCCCGTCATCAGGTACTGATTGTATGAACAGCTCATCTGATGATTACTGAACAATCCTTGTTAATAAAATATTGTTTTTATCTTCGAAGATGGGACAGGTTGACTTTTATTTAAAACTTTTTATTATTTCATTTAAGTAGAAAGTGAGCACATTGTCATCATATAATCATATTTTAACACATCGTAAAATACAATTAAATATTAAGGTTTCCAAAAAGACAGCAGGTTTTTTCTTTTTTTGTCTAATTTCCCATTTGAGACCATGTTTATTATTTTCATTGTTTAATGACCTCCAAATTGGTTAACGATGGGACTAAATAACATAACACTTTGTGTTTCTACTTCACAATTTTATTTTCGTGACTTTGATTTAACACTAAGTTTAAAAACTCATACACAAAAATAAATACTTTTGGTTTTACATTTATGTTAATGCAAGTTAACAGTAATTACAATAATACTAGAAAATACTAATTATTTCACGTCATAGCTTTTCCACTGGTGAAATATTTTAAAACTTAACCCTGTGAGTTGATAATATTTAAGCTATACTATAAGACTGCATCACAAGCAATACTGCTTCTTAAACCTTTTACTCAATACAATAGACACTCTCGTAACCAACCCTAATAGTATCCAGAGGTTAAGTAGAAAGGTGAGATGAATAATATCTACAATAAACTTTCACAAAACACTAATAATACTGTTCTGAGAGTATTCAAGCATACTTTAAATTACAGAATAGGGTCATTTTCTGAGAGTTATAATTACATAGAATTTTATGTAAATATCCGCAATACTTAAAACTTTACAGACTTATATACCAGACATAATTGAGGAATTTCAGAGCTGAGATAGGTCAAAACTGGGTAAATCAAAATAAACTGTAATTTTTTCCAGAAAATACAGTTGATCTGATCAGCAATTGAAAAATTAGAGAGGTCATTGCAAAATCAGTCTTTCACTACAACATTATTAAATAATCACAATACACAGCACAAAATTTATATTAGGAACAAACAAGGACGGGTCTAGACTAAACCGCGATGCAGTCTCTCTCTTGGAGTAAATCAACCGTGGTTGAAACTTTCTTCTTTACTTCCTCTTTCTTTGACTTCAGCTCTTCCATCTGCAGCCTGTAGAATTTCAGCTGATCCAGTAGAACCAACCGCTCCAACTCAGCAATGGATAACCTTCGAGTCTCCTCAGACTCCACGGTTGCCAACCTAACAGCTTGTGGTTTTGGAGAACTCGATCTCTGTTGAATGTTTGGTACGGAGAACTTTGTCTTCAATTCCTTCTTCTCTTTGTCTTTTTCATCAGGCTTTACACAAACCACTAAACAAGAGAATGTAAACAGATATGGACCAGTAAAACGGTTCAATATTTGACTACAGCTTAGACTCATTATTTATATTCGATGAGCAACAGAAAGGGATTGAAATAACTACAAATTTATCTGCACTAAGAAAGAGAGGAGAGTGTACCTTCAAACTCACTCAATTTGTATTTTCCAAATAAAATTATTTAAAAAATTAACCAGATCAAACAATTCATAAAAAGTATCAATAAGTTTTCTTGCTACCAAATCTTAGTAACTACACCAAAGCTGCAAGTATAGTTTTAAATGGTTCAAATATAAATACTGCAGGTGTTTAGTTTCATAGGAATTTTGTGTGTTCATTCTAACAATAAAACATAAAATCTTTCAATTTAATTAACGTTTTGTGACTTCTTTCAATACAATTTTCTAAACTTGAACTTTCACAAGGATATATCCCTTGATCTTTCTCTTTTCTTTTCGATCTTTTTTTATTCTTGATTCTTCTCTTATGATTGGTAGATGACCTGATGGTACCCGATATTTCCCCAAAACTATCACTGTCTTTTTGATAGCCAATGAATTTTAAAATATCCGTAATAAACACACAATTCAACAATCACTAATGACTTATTTAAATTGATCAATGATAATGTGCTTACACAAAATAATACAGCTAAATTACATCATTCCCATGCGTTCAACACAAAATTAACATGCTGTAACTTCAGTATTCAACAAAAAACTTAGATTTAAAATTTTGAAATTACTGGCATGCATGCAAGTATAGGTTGTAGATTTTAGTATAGTTGGTAGAGATATTTCAGATTTTAAATCCTATTGTCCTAATACGGGAGGGGGGTTATTTTTGATAGGCTTTCTTTTAATCAAAGATGGTAGCCACTTTTAAGCATGATTCATTACATTCAGATGTCCTAATTAATGAAATCCAGGGTCAAGGTTGTATTAATAGATGTATTGCGAATGAGGACCTTATTCTTGATAATTTTAAGAGTTTGATTCATAAAGGTCTAGTAGCATATTTTACCGTTGCAAACGATTAATTTTTATGTACGTAATACAGTCCCAACCATCCATCAATTCTAACCTAAATATTTTAAAAAATATAAAAATAACTTTTTGATCTGTTCCCCCAGAAAACCATTGACCTCATAAAATTGTATACAGAATCCATGAATGAATCATCATTTACTGATAATTACTATAAATTACATTCTGAAACCAAGTTTTGTTAATCCTTCGTTTTGAAAGACTAAAAGAGAAGAACTATTTTAAGGTTCTAGATAATATGAATATAATAACTTTTGATGCTTATAATCCAATGATTTATCCATACATATATTTGACTTAAAAGGTCTGTTTCATAACTTCATTCATGATAAAAACACCTAAAATTTACAGGAAAGGTTTAAAAATAATTAAAGTTAAGATTGGATCAAGAACATTACCATTGACAAGCTTCTTGACAATTTTAACTTATATATCAATGGGATTGTCCATGAGGATGTTTGCTAATGATTGATTCTTTAAACAAAATTTTAAAAAATTGGATAGCTACCATTTCGTATTTTAACTTTTTTTCTTCCATGTTTAAAAAAAGTAGCAAGTAAAAAGTAAACTAACATTAAGTTACTGTCAGCTGTGATCCTGTCTACAATGGACACGCTCACAATTAAAAAAAAACTAGTAACTTTTCAGAAAAGGAATTATTAAGACAGGACACTTCAGCCAGTCAATAACCATTTCAGAGTGACTAATCCATTTGAGATTGGGGACAACCTTATGCTTCAAACCAGTTGCAAATTCAACTCTGGGTAATAAACATTAAGTTGTCGAAACTTGTGGTCTTTCAGCTGGTTATATAAAACGCTTCCTTTTCATCTTTGCCTAAGGTGGGAACAGAATGTCTGCTGAATGGCTCCTACTGGATGTCCAAGCGTCGTCAGTTCAAGCGTCGTTCAGCTAGAATCTAGAAAAGTCTCCTTCAAGCCAGTTTCGTCCAGAAGCATGAGTGTAAGCCCTGAGAATGACTAAACTGACATGTGTCTATTACTATAACAACCTATACTTATGGAGACACAACGTGGCCATTTGAGGCAGAAGAGAGTTTTGTCCAGAATTTCTTTAAAGACTAACAATGGCTCAGGTTTTATCTAAAAATCAAAACCATGTTAATAATCTTTGTAATCTATACCTTTGTTGATACCATATAATCTCAAGTGACATTTCTGTGCTTCCTCTGTCTTCCTCACAACTGGGTAAGGTACCAGTCTAAATTTTTTCTTTCTTTAAAACTATTTATTATTATCTTGAGAATTTAAAAATGGATGATTTTGGTTTCAATTCTAATTCCTCCTGTTTCCATATTCAGACTTAGCCCTTGAATTAATCAACTAATTGACATGGTTTCCTTCCATAGTCATGAGCTCAGACCTCAATCTGATAGTTGACACCTTATTACTTAGATGGTGGAGGTGAATCTGTCTCAGTGGGCTGCCAAACAAATTCGGTAATGATAGGAAACTGTAGTTTTTTAGTCTTAATTCTATTATAAAAATTACCGTATTCTATTATTACACTTACAATAATTTAAAAATTATTTTCCATATTTAAAATAAATAAATCTGTTGTTATTGCCTACAGAAATACATACAGTCTTTTGGAAAAACAATCAATTTAAACTTTCTACATCTTGTCACCAAACCAACCTACGACCAGGGGGTCTTGATTGAAAACGCAGTTTGATATAACTAATCTTTATTCCATAAATTATCAAGGTGTTTTCATTTATTTTCATGGTATAAGTACAAAATAAAAAAAAACTCTTACAGTTACTTGTTAACGCTCTCAAAATATTCTTTTGAGTCATGAGGAGATGGCTTTATAGTGGGAGAGTCTGGTTTCCAATTGGCAGGGCAAACTGTAAAAAAGCAAAATGGAGCTTGTTACTCAACATACAATAACTTTCATTCTTTAAATTCAGTAAAAAATTTAACTAAATATTGTATACTTTACAGTAATATCCTGATAATCCAAATTAAATGGGGCCAACACTACCACGAAATGAGGAGGGCCTTCGGTAATAGGGGACTACTACAACCAAAAATCTCATGAAAATGTATTTAAAATTTTAAAATTGACACTAACGTTACTTTTAAAAATCATGAATTTAGGACTGTTTTCACCAGCTTCAACTCTCACCAGAAGAATGGTCATCTTATGGGTACTTAACCAGTACTTTTATTTGTTCATTTATATTTGTTTTATCGTAACCTTGTTTTCAATGAGATTAACCTTATTCCATGGATCTTGATTAGTTCAAATTCTTCTTTAGCTTAAGTTTTTTTTAATATGGAAGACTTTACATATCTCTATATATAAAATTGAATGTATGTCTGTCTGTATGTATGTCCTTTATGCGTTGCCAAACTACTCATCCGATCGCCATGAAATTTTAGGAAGTTGCTCTACATGTGTCCGGGAAGGTTTTAGTGAATAATTCAAAAAAGTCAAGTGGCAAGTAGTGGCATCTAGCGACAGTTTAGTGGAACTGTTAATTGTTGTTATCGTCTGCTGTGCTATAGAGACGTTTAAAAATGTTTAATGTGTCTTTGGTGTTTAGTAAATGTTTTACAACATAAATGAAATGAAAAATTCAAAGCACTCAAAGGGGTAACTCCTAAAAACAAAACTGTACACTACTAGAATATTTTTTCAAAGCAAAGTCTGAGAGTAGTGTAGATCAAAAACCCCTGCTCACGCCCATTATCCTACCAACTCCTTTGTTATCTTGTTGCATCTGCTCAACATTATAACATCATTATATGTGATTGTTAGGGCATTTCTTTTAAGGTTATGCTACTCACCCACTGTTTTTGTAAAACGTTCATCAAAATTCTATATTATATTTTCCAGACAATGTCACTGTCTCTATATGCACTTTAATGTGTATTATTTCACTTTAATTTTACAGTAATGATTGTAAAATTACAGTAAATTATTAGGCTGCATCATTAAACAACTTTAAAAAAACATGGTACATTGTTTAACTTATCACATGATAACTATTACAATAACATCTTTATGTTAAAGCTTAATTTTTATACTGCTTACTTTAGCGGTTAATCGGAATTTCATTAAATTGAATTATGAAATTTTTTCAAGGTTTGAACTATATAAGTGTATAACAGTATTTGGAAAATAAGTTCAAATTATTGCTTTAATTTAAATAATAAAGCAAATATTATACAAAATAAATCACAAAAATATAGTTCTGTTTACAGGAATTGCATGAATAAAAAGCTGAAGGAAAATATTGCATCAGCTTAAGTGGCTACCATCTTAAATAAAAACATTTTTTAAATTTTCACTTAATTTTTAAAAAGATAAAACAAGTCCTATTGAGGTAAGATGTGGATTGCTTAGGCTTGGGATGAAGTGATATCGACTACAATTCGGAAGTTGTGGAACAACCTATTTGTTTAGATAAACAATCCAAAGAAGAACCATAACAGGATGTTGTGAATGGACTAGTTCAACTTGCAGGCGAGTTGTCAGTTGAAAATGAAATCGAAGGCAAAGACATTCATGATTGATGCAGTACCCATGTAAAGATGGAGTTTCCTGATGGAGATATTATCGATTTGATATAAAATAAAAATAAAAAATGTTGGTGGCAAAAACACGGATGAGATTCCTCAGAGGATATCACACTCCGATGGGTTTAAATCAATCTGCGCTATTCTTTCTTACATACGAGGGTTGTCCGTAAAGTAAGGTTCCCAGTGATTTTACTCAGTGAAAAACATGTTTATTTGCATAAACTCGTACATATTCGGAAAGTTCAGACTTTTCCCTATTTTTCTATGTAGTTGCCACCGAGGTCAATGCATTTTTGCATGCGGTGTACCAGCTTTCGAATGCCCGAGTCAAAGAAGTCTGCCGCCAAGTCGCGCAGATAGCTGAGAACCGCTTCTTCCAGCTCTTCTCGGCCGACGAAATGCGTTCCACCCAGGTGTTTATTCATATCAGGGAAGAGGTGGTAGTCGCTGGGGGCTACGTCCGGGCTGTAGGGTGGGTGTTTGACGATACCCCATCCAAAGTTAGCGATGAGTTCGTTGGTAACGTTAGCAGTGTGCGGTCGAGCGTTATCCTGATGCAAACGCACCACCTTGGACAGCATACCCCTCCTCTTGTTTTGAATGGCACGGCGAAGTTTTTGTAGTGTCTCGCAGTAGCAGGCAGCGTTGATTGTTTCACTGTTGGGCAAGAATTCGCACAACAATACGCCTTTCCTTGCCGGCACTTTGTGTTTGCTTGAATTTTCGCGGAACGCTCCTCATCATGGACGGCGGTATGCCCGTTCTTGAACTCTCTGCACCATTTGCGCACATGTTGTACGCTCATACACTTTTCTCCATATTTATCGCACAGCTGGGAATGAATTTCCCCGGGTGGAAGGTTTTTGGCAGTCAAAAAACGAATCTCTGATCGCAGCTCACACCTGGCGGGCCAAGCAATGGAGAGCCCCATTTTGTTCGGCCGCCAGGCCAAGACTGAGCGCCGCAGACACTTCACTGTGGTGGGGATTTTGAGTGGGGGAACCCAGGTACACTATAAAACCGCGCGAACCCCCGTTGCAGCACTATTGTCGTTTGCAGCGCTATGGGAACCTTACTTTACCGACAACCCTCGTAGAATAGCAGGAAGAATGTAATCCACATGACATTTAAGTTTTCAACATTTGGGAAACATTATGCCATCTAAGAGGAGACAGAAGTTAACGTTAACCCAGAAAATAATCTAAGATTTGTTTTAAAGAAATGAAATCTCTTTTGTATTTCTTGCAGTTATGTAACATTGAAGATCTAAGTTTAATGATTTTCCTTGTGATAAATAAGTAATTAATAAATAATGCGTATTATAACACGTTAGCATATATCCTCCGTACTATCCTGTTTTTCCATGTCCGAGATGACCTCGGTCCCAATTACCTAGGATAATCGGGTGTCTTCTTAATTAATTTTTAATTTGTAATAGAATTTGGTTAAAATCTATATATTCAGCCTAACTAAAACACAAATCCATAAATTTTAATTCTCCGAAACTGATAAATAGAAAAATTGCAATAAAAGCTATCAAACAAATACACCAACTATTCAACAAAACTATTTAGCACATCATAAGAATAATATTGGCAATCTGAATTTACCTTCTCCGTGCTTGTCGGTAAACTGGAAAGCCTTGACAAGCCGCAACACCTCATCCACACTACGACCGACTGGCAAGTCATTGACTGTTATCTGACGGACTATTCCCTGAAACATAGTGGAAACCAGGGTGAGTATCAAAACAAAAGATTTGGTCAAGTTTTGAACAATTTGAACTAACTAAAGTCCTATTTTGATTGCACATTTATGCAGCTGGGTTTGGTTTGTAAATGTGTTAAAAAAATAACTTCTAGGTGTCAGAGTGTGTATTACACTGGATTAATTATTGGTTGAAAGGCTGGCTTCATAATCTGAGTCACCAGTTCGATCCTGAGCGAACCAGTTTTCAAATAATTTAGTGCTGGTTCAAAACTGACCCAGTTACCTTTGTTTGTATGAATTATAAGTCAGTGGAGTAATGATGAAACCACGGATATATTCATTGTACATATTTGTGTTTTATTGCTGTGTCTATTGTTTGTTGTACTGTAAGCCTAATGACAAAATATTTCACTTTTTTTATTTTGGAGTTATGAACTAGCTGATCTTTATCTCTAACAAATCTAGACATCATCAAATCTACTACACTCACCCGTCACTCTTAAAACAAATAGCAGGATCTCTTAGTGTCTCAAACATAAAGTGTGTAAATGTTTACATTACGGATCTGCACTAGGAAATTTTTCAACATTCAAATACTTGAAGTGCACTACAACTTAGGCTTACACATAAAAAAAGGTTTTGTGCAGTCTTCCGGCGAAGGTCTAGTATCAGTTTTTTCAGGCTGCATTAAAGACTCTGACAAGATCTAACAACTACTACTGGGGTGGACCAATGCTTCTAGGTATCAACTGAGGCAACTCTCAAACCGATTATGATTTTCATAACCAGTGTTAGCCTGTTGGCTACTTATGTATCCAGGACCAACAGCTCATGCATTTGTGTCTGAGACACAAACTTCATGTGTCAATACCGTGTTTATGATACATGAACAGTTCACATGAAGTTCATGTGTCCTCATTGCAATGGTATATATAAAAGTACATTTTTGATGTACTGTGAGCAGCTACGAGAAGATTATGTCGTGCCAGCGTTATCGTCGGATTCCGGCGATTGGCAGCTGGAGGGTTAAAGTTACACATGGATTTGTGTAATCTGCTCACCTGAGGATCAATAATGAAAAGTCCCCTGAGCGGAACTCCATCCTCCTCCAATAGCACGTTGTAGTCTCGGGCAATACACTTGTTGAAGTCTGACAGCAAAGGATAGTTCAGGTTTCCGAGACCTCCATGCTACAAATCAAAACTATACAGTATATAAATAAAACTTTTGTTAAACGTACACTAGTTATTTTTTTGCAAAGCTGCTGCCAAAAGAATAAGTATATCTTGTCCTACGACAAGAAAATAGTTCATTTTACAATTTTAGTTTAAGTGTAATTTTTGGCAGCAGTGGTTCAGTAAGAATTCTGACCCATTGGCCTACCTATTTTAAGGTACCTATCGACAACTAGGCATTCCTATTATTTTGGCACTTTTGGAGACTTTTACTAAAACTATAACTTCCTTATTTATCATTGGATGGACTTGAAAGTTCCAGGCATTCATTATTTCATTAATGCGTACTTGCTTAGATAAGATTTAAAAATAAAAAAATTATATAAAAATTTGTATTTTTACCTTTTTTTGTCTAACTTATAACATTTCAACCATTGATTTATTTATGATATTATAGATAAAGGTAATGTGCAATATTACTTACAGTGAAATAATAATCAATAGATAAATTACACAAATTTATACATGACAATCACGCCACAAATACAACCTACACACCTGTTGTTGACTAATATTTTGGTTTTATTTACCAGATTAGCCAATGTAGAAAACAAAAATTACAGACAGAAAACATGCTGTATCATAAAGAAACAAATTATCAATCGAGCAAGTGCTGCGATCCACCGGAAAACGTAAAACTACTACAGATGAACCTCTATAAATCAAACCTCAATAATTTGAAATCCTCGTTAATTAAAATTTTGTTATTCCCTCTGAACTACCCTATCTTTGCAATGTTCATTTTACCTCTACAAATCGAACAGTTCATGAGAAATATCTTGATAATTCAAATTTTAACGGTATATTCGCCGTTAAAATATCTCTATAATTCAAAGTTGTTGTCCAATAACCTTTGTAATTCAAAATTATGCAATTGCTGAACCTCTACAATTCGAGGCAAAGACAAAAACCTGGATTATTCTAAATCAAATTAAATTTGTTATGATTGAAAACGTTGATATTTTACAAAAATAGACCTGTCCAACAATAGACAGCAAGTAGCTGAGGGCAAAAACTATCAGGGATCATTCCCGCTGAAGAGTCATTTTGTTTGTTTACATATTTCCCACTCCAAACCCTGTCCACTGAGAAATGGCCATTAAAAGTAAAGTTAGTTCAATAAAGAAGGAAAATAAGTTAAATGAAATATTTATTCAATTTTTAAGTATTTACATTGTTAAATTTCATTCTGTAATCGTGTATTACTGTAATAACCATAACAATATGTAATTAATATTGATTCAAAATGTACAAAACACCTTATTAAGTTGGAAGCGACCGAAACTCCTGTCTGTATTCATTGCTCACACTGAATTGAACCTCTATAAATTGAAACTTGAAGGAAAATCAACCTTAATAAATCAAACCTCTTTTATTCAAAATACTTGATAGTTCCAAATTTTCCTGTTCCCCTTGGGATTTGATTTATCGAGGTTCCACTGTAGCGATAACAGGCGACGGAATGGTTCCGTCAAAGTATGCCTGGGCGCATTGGCAGTGTGACGGAAACATCCCGTCCTAGTATGCTAATAATTTAAAGATCCATTCAATCCATAACTATGTCGGTAATGAGTTCTTTTGAGTACTTAATATGAAAACACACACATGTATATGAATATATATATATGAATACTTTTAGTGAATGAACTAATTTCCAAACCAACACAAATTGTGTAAAGGGAAGTTTAATTTTTACATTAGCTGAGTTTTTTTTAACCCCTACTTAGTTTTTAAGTACATATTTTAATGTCAAAAATTTTAACATTGATTCAGGAAAAACAATTTTTTCTAACTAAATGATTTTTATTACATTGAAACAAAAATTTATAAATGTACATGCTTCGTAAGATATAAACAATATACAGTATCAAATTTTTTTTAAATAGTTGTCTAAAAATTTCCATAGATACATGATTAAACATGTCATAACAAAAAAACTTAAAAATAAATTCTAATAAAGCATTGGCTAAAAAACATGCTAGTAGCAGTTCAGTGAACTGCAAGAGCAGGTTCGGTATGAGGGCACATAGCCTATTTTCTAAGTGATATCAATGGGAAACTAACCTTCCTTGGAGTGTTGATCCATGCAAGATGGCTGAAGTGTGAGTCGCAGGAGACGCCGACAACAGCTGTGTTGATTGCCTTGAACTCATCCATCCTATCACTGAACGCAATAATCTCCGTCGGACAAACAAATGTACTGAAACCATAACTCTTTCGTTAGGCCTCGTGTAGTAAATACTTTGATTTTTTAATGATTATGCTTTTTATTAAAGTGTGGTGCGCCCGAACGGATACACTCGTTTTCTAATGACCAACACGGTCAAACTAAATATAGCTGAAATGTGTTTCCACAAATAGCAGAAGACCTTTAGTAAGTGTGTGCCCGATTGGGTACACGTTCGCATATATTTGAGGTAAAAAAAGGAAAAAAAACACAAATATTATGTACACTTAATAAAAATGTATAAAAATATAATAATAAAAAGATGGAGATCTGTTGTTGGTGAGGCCAAAAACCTACTGGGGTTTGAGTGGCCACTTAGGTTAGGTAAGACAAGGTTGCATAAAACACTCCTCTAACCTAGTGTGTGACAAAATTATTTACATGAAAATATATAAAAACTTTATCCAATGCTCAAAATTGTTGATTACTACAATTACTTACAAGTCAAGTGGGTAGAAGAACAAGACTAGATATTGTCCTTTGAAATCGCATAAGTCAATTTCCTTGAAGTCACCGCAGACAACAGCCGTCCCTTTGAATGGAGGTGCAGGGTGCTGAACCTTGAGTGTATTTCCATGACTGTGAAGTCCTAGCGAGACAAAGAACATGATAATTATATTTTTAACAATCGTCAAAAAAAATTAGACTAAAATAAATTAAAATTCATTTTATTTACGACCTTTTTTAAACAAGTGGTAAAAATTACTACTATTACTTATATTCTCAGCCTTCATGTTCCGCTACTTTGGAGCCCAAGCCTTGGCTGGATAAAGTTAGCCTACCTATTTTAGAAACTAGGAAATCAAACCAAATTTTAAATGTTGATATATTCCATTCATATCAAGGTACAACAACATAATAGGTTTGATGTAATTTAGAATTATGGATCAATTTACATAAACGTTAATTTGAGCCTTAAAATTGGGCCTATAAATTGAATATTTTTACAATACAACCTAAAACTTCTGGTTTCCATTATTAGAACCTAAGTTAATTCCCCTAAAAAATTAATATTTTTGCAGTTAAAATTTTAAAACATGGTTTTAATTTTTTTATGTATTTTTCACCACATTGTAAAAGCCAACATATTACAGTAAAACCCCTCCCTCTAATCCGCCAACTTCAGCACTAGACCATGGTCAGAAAGAAAAACAAGTTGGATTATCCGCAAAATCTAATATTTATTGCAAAAAATGTAAAAAAGCTGTTTTTACACAGAGTTAAACTAAATTTTAACTGAAAAGTTAAGTTTGATTACAGTATAAATTACAATATACACTTACAGTATAAACTACACAAATTTAGAGCAATGTAGGCCATACAAAAGAGAATGTTTGAATCCAAACGTGTTGAAAAACAAAAAAAAATGTTTGTACATGCAATGAATCTAAAAAGTGTTGTGGAGAACATGGAATAAAGCAAAGAACAACTTCTTTATCACAACAAAGGATAAAACTATTATGTACTTTTATACTTTATACTTTTAACTGAAATAGCGACCTACTCAGGTAGGTATTTTAAGCCAAGTATAAATGAGGAATGAATGTAAGATGATTGTGGCGCGATCTTGTAGTCTTGTTACTGACTAAGGCTGACATGTTCCTTAGACAGGACTGTTAATTAATAGCCCAACAGCCGATGGCAAATATTAACACTATATTTGTATAACTAAATGCACAGCGATAGACATTACGCAAGATATGATACGGTATTGGAATGGAAGTGTGGAAGTAAGCTAGCAACAACAAACCAAAAACAATGGCTTGGTAGGTGTTCCGTTAGTAACAAATAGGCACACACTCGTTAGCCTAACCATGGTCGGACTAACCGGAGTGACGGACCATCCAAGGTTGGTTAAGAGAGAATTCGTACACATATTATAATTATTTCATTGGATACATATTTTAATATTACTAACCTCTAATACTGGACAAGGGAACTGAGTACTGCAACACTTGTCTTCTTAAAGCACTGACATTTGGTGCCTCGTGACTTAGAGTACTATAAGCACTTCGTACCTACAATCAAAAATGGATCTTTAGGCTAAAGAAAGCATTAAACAAAACCACAGATGAAGGAGATTTGCAACTTGATGAATATGTTATCCAAATAATGGTCATCATTCTTAACCCTTTCCCAAGCATTTGACATATTTGTGGTAATATATACGCCAATGATGACTCGATCAATATGTTATCCAAATAATGGTCATCATTCTTAACCCTTCTTACCTCATTCTTACACGAGCGTTTGACATATTTGTGGTAAAATGCGGTAATGGTAATTTTAAAACATTTGCTGTATATATAGTATTTGCAACTCAATCTGGAGTTCACGAGTGTTTGACGTACATATACGTCAAACAAATTAAAACGTAATTTAGGTACGGTATTTTAAAATTGTTTTTGACTGGCTAGTTACCTTAGGCCTTAAATAAATATTATTTCTAATTGGAATTGATTTCCAATTAGAAATAAGAATTAGAAATAATTTCTGTTTAGTGAATTGACATCACTGAATTTGTTTTACCGGCCGGCCGAGTCATCCTCATGCTACTGTTTTGCCCGCTTAGACAGTATTTATTTACATCTATATTGAGGTTAATGAAATATATTTATTCGATTAGACTGTAATGTGATGTTTAATGAAAATAACTTAATAAGGTTTAATGATCAAAATTTTGAAGAAGACATAATAGAACGGTTAATAATAAATGAAGAGTAATAATAGATGTTAGTAATAAATGAAAATATAATAAAACATGTTAAAAACTATTTTTATGAAAAAAATTTGTAGGCCTACAATCAACTTCAACCATCAAATGATATTGGAAAACATCAAAATTTTAAAATCTATTTTCCGCATGACATGGTAAGAGTGACCGCACGTAGTGGCTGCCACTTGGAAGGGTTAAGGTAACCAAGGAAATTACAATTAACTTATCACTCAAACTTATGCCAAAAGTAATGATTAGAGTTTATTGTTAAGGTTTAAGTTGCGTTTTACTTCCTTTAGGGCCCTGTTTAGTGATCACAGGACCAGGTTGTGACAATAAGTAACTGTTAATCAATGTAAATGAAGTTTACTGCAACAAAACATGCAGTGGGCAATGAGACTAAAAAAATTATGGCAGTCACCATGGTTCTTTTCTGCTCTTTGCAGATGACACAAAGATTTTTCAAAAAACGTTGTCACCGGTTCAAAAGCTTTCCCTCCAAAGAAACTTGAACGCAATAGCTCAGTGTATTATTGATGCAGCTGAGTGTGATTACATGTCAGGTGATTACATTCTCTTTATCCAAACTGCTCCACCTTTGTCTACCAACAATAGGGAACGCCACTGGAAGGAGTCTCTGTTGTCAAGGACTTGGGCCTGTATTTCACCCCATCTCTTGATCCCAGTGAGCATATATTCAGGATTTGCACCAAGGCTATTAGAGTTCTTGGTCTTATTGCACACACTTCAAGAAATGCCTTCACTCCAACTACCATCAAGTCCTATATGTGGCACTAGTGCGTCCTATTTTGGAGTATGGATCTGTTGTTTGGGCTCCTCACTAAATTGGCCACTTTAACTCCATCAATTCTGTGTTTGTTGAGATTGTTGGGTGTCCGAAGTGGGTTGAATTACCTTGAGGTAGATGTTCTAAAGATTGCTGAAGCTTATGGACTTACTTTTCTCACCGTTCAAAGGACTGTTACTGATTTGGTCTTTCTCTTCAAAGTCGTTGATTGTTTGATTGATTGTCCTGAGTTGATGCAGATGGTTGATCTCCACATCCCTCACAGAACCAGCATGGCACAGACCTTTTTGAAACATCATCATTTAAATGTGCATGCCTACTGTAGTACCATGTCGTGACTTATGCGCTTGGGTAATGCCTCGCAGTCTGAATTCCTTGGTATCACTGTTGAAGTCTGCAAGAAACGAGTCCTTGCTTCTGCATATTGTTCATTGTCTTTCTTATGCTGGATTTCTTATTGTGTTGTCTGCAAAAGTTGTAATAGCTACTATTATTTTTTTGCACATACTTTATCAATCTATGCATCTGTGTTATGAAATGTTTTGCACTGTAAGTTGTATATGTCTAGTCACCTATGTTATCAGTACCTACATAAGTTTGTTGTATAATTATTATCATACATTTTTTAATATGCCTGCTTATTGTTTGCTTGATGTATTGTAGTTTATCTCATTATTATTTTTGTTATTTATTTGCAACTTGCTATTAGCTACTCACAACATTCATGCCTGATTTGCTATTACTGTGTACTCCAATTATTAATTTACATTATTTCATCATCCTCATATATATCACAACAAAGCTACCCCTGATCCCTGAGGTACGCCAGAGGTAGCATGTATCTATGTGCTTGAGAGGTGAGAAACAAATTCGACCTGTAGAATAGATCCAATCAAATAGCTCCACTAAAGAAGAGATCCCGTGATAGTGTCTTAAGTTTGGCTATGAGGGGGCTTGGTCAATCTTATGAAATGCCTGAGAGAAGTCCAAGTAGATGCAGTCCACCTGATGATGATTGGGGAATACAGAAATTACAAAACAAGTAAACAAGGTGAAATTGGAAGTCGTTGATTTGCCAGGGCAAAAACCATGCTGCTCAGAGATGATTATATTCTTGAAATTAAAAGATACCACATTAAGTATCAAGCTCTCAAAGAGTTTGACAACCGCAGACTGAATAACTATAGTAAGTCTATTAGTTGACAACGTTAGATGTATCTCCAGATTTAAAAATAGGCACCAGGTAACCATGCTTCAAGGTCCTGGGAAATACACCAGCTTTTAAGAGTAAGTTGAAGTATGTTGAGAGATGAGGTGCATTGAATTGGATATTTTCCTCTCCACCTCCTCAGCTGATATATACCAGGCCGAAAGCAAACATTAGATACACCCTCAAAGACATTGGCATCAGGGTTAGACATCGGAGGAGCGTAGACCGTCGAGAAGTAGTTGGCAAACACACATCTGTAAAGGATCATCCATTGTGACCTGGTCAACCGTCAATCTCCTAGGGATACCAAACCCCCCCTCTCTCATCTCTTATCTGGGAAATGATTTAGGGTTATCCTTTACACCATTGTTGATTTTATTAATATATGTGCTGAAACATAATCAAGACAACATTTTTCATCGGTCCCTGACAATCCTGAACGCATTATAGTCTTCAACAGACAGAGTAATTTAGAAACCTCCAGTGCAAGATTTTCTTTTCAAGTTATCTCAGTTCAGATGTGAACCAATGAGGAAATTTTGATTTCGCCTTACGTACTACAGAGGAGTTAAGAGCATATACAATTTCCAAGGTCAATACAGAACTGTGTGAAAGCTTCCTCAATATTTAGAGTACCACTTGGGTCAAGATAGTCAAGTGATTCAATCCATCACTGCACTTCAACAGTATTAAAACACTTTAAATAATGAAAGAAGGCATTTTGAGTACTGGACAATGAACAGTCAAATGGGGCAGATATTTCTAGCGCTGGATGTATGGCTTACCACAAGAGCAGAGGGTCAGAGGCAGCTTATACAACAGTAGCAAAAATACAGCAGCTTCTCATCAGAGGTAAAAATAAGGTCAAGCAAGACACCACGTGAGTTAAAGACAGAATTGATCTGAGTTACATGAACAAAATCAGCCAGACTCAAAAGCTGTGCAGATGCAAAATGTACAGGGGCCACTATATAGGGCCACCCAACCAGTTTGGGCTGATTAAAATCATCTGCGATTATTATTTTGGAATTTAGAACAAAAGTAGTAAAAATATTTCTTCCACAGAATCAGAAAAACTAGACATGATGAAGCTAGGCGACTGAGGGGGTATGTCACCAGACACCAACACTAAGTGTAGGGTGGCCAAACATGTGAGCAGAAACCAATAGAAATTCCACATTTGTCACAGTAGATGAAACAAACGAGAATGAATGATTATTGCCAATAGCCACAAGAACACCACCAGTCTCTTTTATACTAGTTTTAGGGGATCTATCCCAATGAAAGACATTGTAATTAATAAGACCAGTTCGTATGAGGACATTTTGGAATAAAATATGATGACTTCGTAGAAAGTAGTACTAATAGACTCTCTTAATAGATGTAATTTGCTTCATAGACCATTTACATTCTGGTAATAGACAGCAAGCAAACTATTACCATTAATTATTTATGTTTTCCCAGATTCAAGAACAAAAATTATATATTTTTTTTTTTTTTTTTACCTTTGGTAGTTGCAAAACAAAACATACCTCCACCGCGCGAACGTACAACACGCGCCGCTGCCGTCGTGCCGCGCAATCACGAACAATGCGGGAGTGACCAGTGAAAGTGCGCGGATGTAAATAATGTAAATAATTTTGTATTTTTATCACTCAGTTAAGGTTCCGTATGTGTTATTTTTTTTAATTATTTTGATGATGCCACAAGTGTGGCGAAATGCGCATCAAAACAACAAAATGCTCAAGAACTAAGGCAACTACCAAAGGTAAAAAAAAAAAAAAATATTACCATTAGCTTTAATCGTTTTTTGCCACGGCAACAATTGAAGGTACTCCATTCCTGTATTTTATGGTAGGATCCTTTTCACCTTTTTTTGGAATATCAGATCTACCAGCCATCACTTTTATGAATTATCCACAATTCATGATCTCCAAATAGCTGGATTACAGGTCACAAGTAATACCTCTGTATTTAAAAAAAGTATATGTATTAAGAAGAAAAAAGTGCCACAGTTGATGAAGGTTATTACCACCACTGCACATTAGTAGAGTGTAAGCTACAACGGCTTAGGCCTCACTAATATTTAACTTTAATGAATAATAGTTTGAGGTAAAACAATGAATGAAAATACTTTTTTATTGAGGCGAACATTAGGACCTCATGGTCCTTTCTTACAGCTAACCTCTTTTACAATGAAAACTAATTTTTTTTATAAATCAAATTTAAAATGAAAATCTCATTTTATTTAAAGGATAACAGAAAAAAATCTATATACTTTAAAAACTTGCAAGCACACACACATTCAAAACATGCCAGAGCTAGGCCTAGGGCACGCCATCCCGCCACACTACGATCATCCGGTTAAGGAAATAGTTTTTCAACGCCACCATCAGCCGAGAACGGGTTTCAATAGATCTAATTTCTTTGGGTAAACAGTTCCAGAGGCGGCAGGCTGTTACTATAAAGGACTTTAAAAAATTGTGGTTTTGTGACGTGGAATAAGTAGTGTTGACGAGCCTGAGCGGGTGTTTCTTACACCTCTTTCATTTAGAAATTCAAATTGGTTCGCAAGATAATTTGGAAGCCCATTATTGATTACAGAATGTGTTATTTGAATTATGCACATTTCCATTAAATCTGAAAGTTTTAAACAAGATACTTGACACAGGATTCAAATAAATATTTTTTAAGTAGGGCATATGTAACATTTTATTAAAATCTAAAAACTGTATCACAATCATTCTAGTTATGCAATAATTGAATGAAGGACTATCAGCACCAACCTGAAGAGAAATTTAATTTTTGTCACAATAACAGCGGAAATCAAAAAATGTAACTGGTAGGCCTACTGAAAACTAAAAAATATGTAAAATTTCACCTAATTCATGCCACAGCAAATTAAAGTTTAGGAACCAATAACACTAATAATTACATACCAATTGATTGCAAGCTCTACCAAGAAGTCTTCCAATCATGACTGTAGGTATAGATAAATTGTAACTAAAAATCTTTAAGATTAAATTTTGTTTTGGACACCAAAGTACGATTTTCCTAACCGGCAGTTCCAATCTCTTTTCAATAGTAATGAGATTTAAGAAGGCTAGGCTTAGAGATAGAAATAGGCCTAGCTGAAATTTAATTTGAAGAGAAACCAGGGCCTTCTGATTGAACTTTAGTAAGACAGACAATCAAATACTGTCACTGAGAAAAACAAAAAATAATGTTAAAATAGCATAGAAGGTGAGATCAGAAACCAGCTGAGCTGACAGACTGATCAGATCTAGTCAGGATGAATTTACAATTACATAATCCGAAATATAAAACCTTCGTGCACTGATACTATCCGCTACCACTACCTAAAGATAAAATAAAGGATCAATGGCAACTATTACGTAACAGATTATGAAATGATAAGATACAACTTAACTAACCACCCCAGAAGCCCAGAAATATTTCCCTAATCTGACTGCAATATTTCAGGCAGACGCACTCAGAACCTTATCGTAGGTGTAGTCAGTCGGTACCGTTTAATTATGTACCGGGCTGAATATAATCTTTATTTTTGTAGCTATGTCTATATGTTTCTCTATGGTTTATGTCGAGTCAAAGTGTAGTGTAATAATGTTTTGTTTCTTTTTTGTTAAACCCAACAGTCAACACAACAACTTCACTTCTACCTAACCTCAGCTATCTCAATCATTTAAATTTCTCAATCTGAAAGTTCCAAGTACAGATAACTACAGTTGACTGAGACATAAACCAACCCTTCTAAGGACTTAAGTTGGAATTTAGTATCGGATTAAGATACAGATATAAATAAAAACTATGGAAAATCAAATTGTTGATCATATAGAAGATAAGAACAAATCTGATGTCGGTGAGTCCTTCATATGTTAAAATTAGAAATGAATCATATATCTCCGAAGGTTTTTATTTATGATGTAAAATTAATTAATCAATTAAAAAATTGTTAAAAATTGTTCCTGAACGAAAAATATGAACATGTTATTATTGTTAAAAACTATCACAAAGATTAAGTTATTACCGACACCTGTCAATATTTCTATTGATATAAATATTGTTATTATAAATTGATATAAACTTAAATATAATTGATAAATATTGTTTTTGTTTACCTTACAATTCTTGCTATCACTCTTATTGCTTCAATTTTCAATTATGCTTCAATCTTCAATTATTAGATTTTTAAAGTCTATTATCAGGTATAATTTTCGATTCATTTTTATTACAAGTAATTTGCCTGTATTATAAAATAGAATACATTAATTTCATTATTTATAAAATATTCCTTAAGATCCTTCTCTAAGTTACCCCTTGTTCAATAAGATATGGAAAAAGAATAATAGCCTTAAATTTAATTCAATAACATTATTAATCTTATTTTCATTAACATTGAGAAATAAGTTATAATATTTAAAAACCAATTAATAAAATATGTATAATAACTGCTCTATTAATGTCATAACCTGTCACGATTAACCCGCGGATGGTCGAGGACGGCCTAAAACTCAGAGTACCTGTTGTTTAAGTATCAGTGTTCGGAGGAAGCGGTGGGGGAGGTTAAGTGACGTTTAGTCTCTTTGTTTTGTGACGAGTTACAGTGCAGTAAGCACAACTAAATAGGCCTTTAAGGCCTCATAATATAGTAATATGTTTTTGTATATTTATTATTTTTTGTTGATATAATACTTGAATACTTACTTAAGTAAGTATTCAAGTATATTTATTATCTATTATTTATTATATTTATTATTATGTATATTTATTATCTTTTTATTGATATGATATACTAAGTATTATTAAAACATATTTTTAATAGTGTCCTGTGTTTGAAATAATTAATTAAAAATAGTTCAATTAGTAATTCATTAAAAAGTTTATAACCTAAGTTTGAGTTTTTATTGTAAAATTAGTTTTTTGGTTTAGAATAAGCTTATAATTAAATATATATGCCAGAGTCCCGGTAATCCGAACTAATTGGGACCAAACCGTGTTCGGATTATCCACTATATATTTTGTCTGAACGGCATCAAGTTTTCCTGCAGAGACGTTCTATATGTGTTATGGGTCCGTCATTAGAAATATAAAACATTGCTGTTTTTAGGCCTACTTTTTACGTGATCGCGCGGTCATTGCTGGAGATGAACGGTAATGTTCAAAAAGTAGTTTGCCGAAAAGTGATGTTATAGTCAGACCGTGAGAATCAAATCTATAGTGATGTACTGTGAGTGTAGCTAGACATCGCTATCTAGAGCAACAGTGTACTTTTACACCTAAATAATTGATATTTATATTATAACACGATGGCGCAACTTGGGTTACAGGATTTCTTCGTTACGTCATGAGATGATAATTGAATTCTTATGTTCCAAAAGTAAGTTATTGTATATAATTAAAATTGTGTACGCAGCAATGTATAATTAGTGAAACCTTGCTGTAGATTTAAATGTTGTAATTAGGGTTACATTGCTTCGTTTTTAATTTAAACTCAGTTACCTATTTTACCATCAGGTTGTTCAGATTAGCCGGATGTTCATAATACCGGGATTCGGATTACTCTGGTGTAGTTAGAAAAATAGGCTAGCTAAACAAAAGTGGCATGATATAATTCGTGAAATCGTATAAATCGTTAACAAGATGTTTAAAAGAGTGAGCCCCAACCATCCACGTAACACATGTGACCTCAGCCAATGGCGGGTTAACACCATATTGTCCCTAATAGTTAACACTATTTTTTTAACGCAAACAATTGGATCGTAAAATAAAAATATAGTTACTGTATCAAAAACTGATGCGTAATGAAGTTTGTAAAAATAGCATGATATGCACTGCCTGCACAAAATTAAGAATATAATTACTGAATTTGATTTGGGCTTGCAGTGGAAACAACTGATCAACCTGTTGTAATATTATTAGTTTATATATTATTATGGGTTTATTTTATGGTGCCATTGCCTGGTAAAAATATCTAGCACAGAGCCGCCTACTCATGTATACAAACAACATCATATTCATCATACATACAACAAACATTTTCTGAATGTTTTACACCTGTTGTTTATTTCAGAAGATGAATTTAATTGGCAAGATTATTTGGAATCTACCAATACGAAAGAAGTGCCTCCCACAATATTTACACATGTAAGTTTATTATTAGTTATTATTTCTTACTTATTTGTAATCTCTATTTGAATATTATTAGTAAATTAGTTTATTATTAATTTTATTTTTCTTGTTATCACATCACAGTAAATCTATTGTTGAAGAGCGCATTACTTTGCTTAATCTTTCTTCAATCAAGCTTAACACTTTCTGCCTTAAATGATCAAGAATTTAAGTTTTTTTAACTTTTATTTAGACGTGTTATCATAAATAAAAATATTATTAATGTACCCAAGGTTCCTCCTTACGGTTCCTCCCACGGTATACGACTTTTAGTCGTTATACGTTCAAAGTCTCTAGTCTCTAGTGATCTTGGGCGGCCTTTGAACTGCTTTAGGTTATGGGCGGTGTAAAAAATATTAATACACCAACCCTGTCGAGTTTTCGGGAATCGAGTTTGAGAGGTTCTACTGTAATTTGCATTTGCATTGAAGTTAACTATACTACCAAATGGTTACTGTAAATTTTCAACTGAATTATTATTTTATGAGTTTAGATGAAAGGATAACAATATTACTTTACAGGCCTACCTTATAAAATCTTTCATCACACTACATCGTCTGTATTTTCAAGATTGAATTTTGTTTAACACAATAACCATAAAATACAGTTTAAATTAAAGGAGAAAAATTGAATAGGTGATCAGAGTTTTGTCTTCTAAATAGCTTAAACATGTAGTTTTACACGAAAAATCTTTTCATACATACATATATATATATATACATATAATATATATAAATTTGTTATAGTTTTCAATTCTAACACAGTTATATTCTATTTCAATGAACCATAGGATAATAAGAGATACAAGAACCTCAGTACCTTTGTGAGGGTCTCTCCATCCGGGAGGTCTCACATCATAATACCCGCCATGGAAGACTCCTTCACTTTCCAAAATTCAGACTGGAAATGGGAAGAAGTTTCTCATATTTCGACCTGAAGTTGTACAACGACCTCCCCTCTGAAAATTAAAGGTTATGCAGGCAAAACTTTCAAAAAAATTATAGATTATTAAGATTTATTAAGACCTGCATAACCTTTTTTTTATGTGTTATGGTTTTTATTTCTTATAAAATTTTCCTTATTATTGTTAGTATTTTTTATTGTTGTAATTTTATCATTACATTTGTCATTAGTAATAGAGTAAGATTAAATGTGATGAGAGTTGTTCTCTAAGGCAGTTAGTTGTTAACTCAGAAAGGCATGGTAATAAAAGGGAATTTTATTTATATTACTTTGGTTGTCGTGACAAGACCTAGACAATTTTTTTTTTATTTCGTTTTGAGGTCCCCCAATGTCAAAAACGCTATTCAGTTGAGACTTGATTTGAGACAGTAATTTGGACATCTATGGATTTCAAAATGAAAAAAATAACAAGGTTCCAGGCTCCAGGCTTATCCCTTAGAGCCTATACTAATTCCCATTCCCTTATAGGAAAATTCGCTAAAACTGGTTTTTTGTTTCCTGGTTTCAAAATTCTTTAATGCATAGTGTCTCCAAACTCGTGAATGTTAAATAATGGTTCTAAAACATTTTCAGGTTGAACAAAGCTTACAAAATGGGTTTGAAGAGGGCATGAAGTTAGAAATTCCTCTCAAAGATAAGCCTGAATGTTACTGGATAGCATCAGTAGTGATGGCATGTGGTCCACTCCTAAGGTGAGATAGGAAAAAACCATCTACATAAAATGTTTTATTATGTTTTTTTGTCTATTGTATGCCTCTGACTTTTTAGTTTTACCAGTTCATCATGATAGCCTAGTTTTGACTTTTTGTTCAAAGTTAAATTATTAAGTTTTACCACAAATAGTATCTGTGACAAAGAGATTGGGAGTGTGTCTGTGAATAACTCAGGATGAAAGGTTGAAATTTGTACACTATGTTTTATCTAGGTTGCGGTTTGAAGGAGAAGCAGATCGCAGGGAAGACTTCTGGTGCGATATGACGAAGGTGCCGGCTCGACCTCTGGGCTGGTGCGAGGCCAACAGACAGCCTCTGGAGCCTCCAGACCACCTAGCCAAACAAGTCAACGTACTGGAGGTCAAACAGAGAGTAAAAGACGCCACCAGTGTCCCTCCTGAACTTCTCTTTGGAGTAAGTGCTGAATGCTGTTTGTGAAATCTGTTCTTTATTTATTCAATTACTTATACAATATTTATCCAACTAGGCCAAGGAGCCGGTTAGGTCCTGTTCTATCATCACTTTCATCGTTACTTTCCTCATTATTCACTTCATATTCAATAAACTCTTCAACCTTCATTTCATCGTAATTATCGTCACTTTCACTGCCACTTTCATTGATAATATTCTTAATAAAGTCACTAAAACCGGCACTTGTAATAAATGTTTCATCTCGCGACGCCATCACAACACAGCTGTGTTGCATTCATCATAAAACAGAACTATGTTTCTGTACAGACAGACTGAAGGAAAGAAGTAATAAATAACATTACAACTAGTCGTGCTATCTATGGAGAAACAGTGAAGCTACTAGGACAAAAGTGACAGTTTCAAGTATGTGTTGCTGCTTAGCAGAACACCGCGAAACTGCAGAACCAGTACCGTCCGTCTTTAGTCATTACGCAACTCGCGAGCTGGGACTTATATAGTCCATCATTGTGATCGACTAAGGTATTATTCAAGAAAAATACTATGTTTTGGGTCTTTTCAGCATTCATAAATAATAAATTGGCTTTGTACCATTCATTTGCTTGCACAGTCATGCTATTAAAATCATTCTTTAACAAGTCAAGAGATGAATTAGAGCCAAAAAAACATTACATCGTCAGCAAAAAGAATTGAGAGAGAGAGTCAACATTCATGCTTAGACCGTTGATCATGACAATAAATAATAAGGGGCCCAGGACTGATCCCTGTGGTACCCCATATTTGACCTTAGTTAGTTCAGAAAAACAATTTTGAAGAAAGACTTTTTGATGCCAATTATTGAGGTACGATGTAAAAAGACAATTTTCAACACCAATTATTCCATAGTAATCCAGTTTTTTTAATAGTATGTCATGATCGACACAGTCAAAGGCTTTTGATAGGTCGCAAAGAAAAGCACCAGACGGCAGACCTGATTCAAAATTGGCCAAAACAAAGTTAACCAGCCTCTCGACTGCATCAATCGTTGACATTCCTTGCCTAAAGCCATATTGATTACTGGTGAAGATATTATTTTCGTCAAAGAATTTAGTGATTTGAATTTTAATACTTGATTAAAAGACTTTACTAGCTGAACCCTTTAAGTGGAAGCACAATTTTAAATGATTTGGAAGAGTGGTAAAACATTTAGAAAGAAATTAGTAGAAATAGAAAAGTGTTTAAAAGTAGCAAAACATTTGGAAAAGTGATTAAAATAAACAATACCTCTACACCTGGTGTTTTCTTGTTTCCTACCTGGGGAAGCAGGCATGTGATGTATCATTGATCTTTTGGAATTGGAATTCATTCGAGGGTCAGATCAAATTTCCTCCCTCCAGTGTATCTAAGTTAGGGATATTTTGATAAACTAGATTATTGGGTGACGTGAAAAAGAATTCTAGTTTGGAATCAAAAAATGGAAATAAAAAAAATTTTAAATTTTTCTAACCTTATCATACTGATAAACATTCAAGCAAGCTTACTGCAGTATAGTACCCTGTCCAACACATTAATTGACACATTTGTTATACTCACTATTTTTATTTTATACTGCTCATATTAATGGTATTGTAAAGATCATTCTGTGTTTCAGGAGGGGTGTACACCAGTCGACCGCATCAAACCTGGCATGAAGGTCGAGGTGCAGGACCCGGCCGACCCGTACCGCATGTGGGTGGCCACTGTGAGTTACATCATATATTTTAGCTAATTTATATCTTCATGATGAAAATTGGTTTTTATATAAATATAAAGGAAGAATCCATGTATATGTATAATAAGTGAAGAAGTTTTTAGCTAACAATACACTTTCATTTCTTTATCCGATTTTAATTTTGGTGTTTCGGTGTAGTTTTGAAATAAGGTTTTAAATTTTTTAAATTATTTTTCTGCTGAGAATGAGCCTCGCACATAGTTCAATTATTCTCCATATTCCCTATTAGCTTAGCATTGGGAAAGAGTTTATTTATTAATAATAGCTGAGCAAAAGTAAAAAAATCAATTTGTAAATACATATTTTTCTACAAATAAAGTTGATTAATAGATGACATTTATTTAGAGCAATATAATGCAATTTTTACAGATAAACGTTACTTTTCCTCGAAGGGATTCTGTTCCCTACCATGGAGAGAGAGAGAATAAATTTATTACAGAATCATTACAGTTACTCTCTTTTCTATTGGGATCAAAAATAAAAATGTATTATAATATAAAAAAAACAAAGGCAGTCAATAATTATTCAGATCAAAGTCTCTCCAATTGAAAACTCAGCTGTTCCGTAAAACTGTTGTGAAACAACTACAATTTCAGAGTAGTATTCAGTTTCTCTGACTTTTCAGATTTCTTAAGCTCTCTTGGGCGAGCTTTGAGATAAATTGATTTTTTCTCTAAATATTTTGAGCGATGGTAAGGGAGACTGTAATTGTTGACAAACCTTGTGTTGTGGCCATGAAGGTTAGAATTCTTTGACAAACCCATTCCCACGGTCATAACCACAGTTTCATAAATAAATAGTGACACTACTGTAAGAAGTTTTTATGTTATCTTGTTTCTTATTTTGTAATATCTATTCCTTTTGTGACACCCAGAGCCATGAGGGTTCACTAGTATAATGTTAACTGTTCTCAGTTAACTGTTTCTCTTGCACCGAAGTCCAAGACTAAACACTAGGCTACCAAAAATGTTGTATAAACTAAATTTAATATTTTCATTACAATTTTCGATTGTCTGAACTACTTGGCCAAAGCCAACTTTGTTAGATTAAGAATAAATATTTCACAAAGATTTTTTGGGAAAATGTTTTATCCAAAATCGGTATCCTGGAATACTCCAGTCAAAAATATAAGTTTTCATCATCCATTATTTTTTTTTAAATAATATTTTTTTTCATAAAAATAATAGTTTTCTACAAACTACTGTTTGTTTGAGAATAATGATATTGTAATCTATGTTTATTATTATAATTTTATGATTTTGCTACAAAAGATTATCAAAAATAAACATTGTATTCTGCAGATTGTGGAAAACGTTGGAGGAAGGCTTCTTCTCCGCTATGACACACCTGAAGGGCTGAACCTAAAAGATTTTTGGCTCTTTTACTCATCAACGAGAATATATCCTATTGGTTGGGCTAACGAGAGAGGTTTGTCTATATTTCACATATTTCAATATATTTGTATATTTCAATTGAGTCACAGTAGATGTGACTCAATTTACTAGACGATGACTACATGAAAATTTTTCACTCTGTCAGGCTGATGAATTTAAACTCCCGCCATCTTCAAATAATCACACCATACGAAAAAAAGAAAACTAAAAAAATCTCCAACTCATCCGTTGTCACTGTCCCAATTCGTAATCTCTCAAATTACAAATAACACCTCGAACCGAAAAAATGTCATGTAAAAATATAGTAGAACATTGATTATTTGGACATGGATCAACTAAGCTAAGGAATTTTATCTGTACCAATTTAAAAAGGTCTTTTTCCACGTTACAGTTTAAATTTTAGAAAAATTTAACTTGATATAAATATAGTATTGAAATGCAAATACCAACGTGCATTTTGTTTTGTGTCAATACAATATATTGTTTAAGGTGGTATCGATTGACAGAACAAAATTGCAAGATGGCTTTTCAAAATATTATGCCAAGGAACATGGCTAAAATGGCCCAGCTGTCCCAAGGTTGTCATGTTGTCGTAATGATGACAATTTTAATTAAATATGGTTAGAAGAGGAAGCCAAATGTATTTATGTATTGGAGGAGAAAGAAAATAGCAAACCTAGCGGAGAAAAAGAACTACTTTGAAATAGAAGCAGACAACATTGTGTTGCTACATTTTATTGGCTTTGTTTGATCAGAAAGTACAGTGCACCTTGTAGGATAAGGATCTTGTTCGCTTGACTCTTGTTCTTGACTCTCTCCCAAAAGTTTCTTGGAAAGGTTACTGTCGAAATAAATAAATTTATAATTTTGAATGTGATGGTCCAGAAATAGGAATCTATTATTCATTGTAACAGTTTATGGAAGCTTTCCTCTTGAATTAGAATAGGAACTAAATAGGGTTGGGTCTATTCCAAACATCGATTCTCAGGGTTGGAATCAGAATCGAAGATGATTGCTGAAAGTCGATTCCGATTCTTCGATTCCAAATGTTTGTTATTCCACCGACACCGAATGGCGAAAGAAAGAATTATGATAGTTTTTCTCGTCACAATGTCGTAATTAGATACAGTCGACATTTTTTGGATGAAACTCGGATCAGGAAACCAATCTTCGCCCTCCCGAATAAAAATTATCGTTCACTTTCAGTTTATTGTCGTAGCCGCTTAAATAAAAACCAATATTTCATTTCAAAGCAATCGGATATCCGGCTCCAAAACGAAATTAACAAGTACCCAGTAGAATTCAATAAATATCCAAAATTACTTATAGCCCGAATAAAAAATGAGCATTAACACTCAAACTTTTCGTTTCAGATTACATCGTCAATACGAAATATCTTTGCTTGAACATAAAAGTGCAAATGACAAGTGACGTAAATTCGTATCCTTTTGAAAATAATGCAATAACGTCATTGGTCGGTTCAAGGTTTCAACATACCTCGTAATTATTCTTATTCCAGTTTCTGATAAACTTCAATACGATATTGAAACTCGATATTGAATGTCGTCGTCGATGCTGATTTTAAGAAATTATATAAATTCGTATCCTTTTTAAAAATAATGCAAGAATGTCATTGGTCGGTTCAAGGTTGCAGCATACCTCGGTTTATTCTTATTTCAGTTACTGATAAACTTCAATGATAAGATATTGAATGTTGTCGCCGATTATCAGAATACTGTTAATTATATTATTCCGTGAAATGAACTTTTCGGCAACAGAACAAGAATATTCATTTTCCATGATAATTATTAACGGGATTACTTGTAATAAGATATTTACTTTTAAATAAATTAAAAAAGACTATCTGAATAAAAACTTCATGTTCTACAAATATATAAATTTAATAATTTATTTTAAATATAATCATCCAACTAAAATACAGGATACCATTAAAATTAGCAAATTTATCAAACCGTAAAGTTTTTTGGTGTTTTGTTGGTGATTTTTACGTGATACCAATTTCATAAAACTTAAAGTAGGAAAAAATTATTTTTTTTATATTTAGCGAAAACATTGGGCCCAGACAACGTCTCTATTCTTAGACATAAATTTAAACTTTTCTCTGGAATTTGTCGTAGACAAATATTAAAATACTAGTTTAGTTTTTTGCTGGTTTAATGGTACTGTCAAGTTATACTATTTTTATGTTAAATATACGATTTTTTTGACATTTAAAAGCCATAACTTGACCGATTTTTCAGATATCTCTGTCAAATTATTTAGTACTCTGTACACTATAACTGTCTATTTTAATCTAAATCGTTAGAGCCATTTTTGAGAAACTTAGATTTTTCACGTTTTTTAGGGTTTTTAAGAACCTTAAAATCTTCATGACGCCTGGAGATTCGGTGACTATATTTTTGCCAAATTTCATCTAAATCGGACCTTAGGCTGTGGATGTACACATCCAGACACAAACGGACGGACATTCATTAAAACCCACTTTTTTGGATTCAGGGGACCCCAAAACGGATATATCAACTCAAATTCGAAAATTTTGACGAAAACAATACTTTCTCCATATACTATGTATAAGGGGAGAAAGTAAAAATAATAAGCTGATTTAATACTTCTGTTTTCATACAAATAATTGGTTACGATATTTCGATATACGACTATTTTCTGACAGACACAAACCGATTGATACCAGGATACCGTAGTATACACAAAGTGCCAAATGTTGATGAATTTGCTACAAAGGGAGAAAGATAGTTTAGAAAAAGTGGTTTTGATAGAATTTAATAAGATTAATGTCTAAAAGAGCTAATCAGTGGTTATAATTTTTATCGCGAAAATTTTGTTGCCAACCTCCGCCATCTGATCATGGATTCATAATTAATTCTTTGTCTTTTTTGTCTGTTATTGTGCAACAAAGATTTAGTGGTGGAATACATTAATTATTATTTATTGTGTTGTCATTAAAATACAGATCATTGGATGATGGATTGCAATATTATTTTTTTGCTAAATAGTGTAATCTGTCCGCTGTTGTCATGCTGTTGACTGTCATTGTTGTGCAACACATTTGTTTACAGTGTTAATACTTGTGTTCTATTATTTATTGTTTTGTTATCATAATAGGGGATTATTTTTGAAACAGTGATTTAAGGAAATTGCTTTGACTCAAATATGAGTTTTTGTGATTTTTGCAATTTTCATGATTTTACCACTAGCAACGGTTTATATTAATTTCGTTATTTTATTCAAACTAACTGTTCATAAGTATATATTTTTGGTTTCACCAATAAGTTTTAAGCAAATTTGTTTTTTTAATTTTTTCTCACGTATGTTGTGTATATATAAAGTAGACAACCGTAAACATAAACAAAAAAAGTATTTATTTATAGAATATTGTATTTATTTATTTCTTCATGTAAATACAAATATTTATAATTTACATACTTTTCTAATATTTCTTAATCCTTCATTTTAGTACCGAACAAAATAATATATTTTAATTTCTAGAGTTAATAAAGATTTTTTAAAGGCTGCAAGTCCCTATAAACCTGGTGACACTGAAAAAAATATATTGGACACTTCTAGGATTAGAGCGTTACATTTGTTGACAGAGCTCAATCAATGCCTGGAATCGGAATTGAGAATTGGGAATCGATTTTAATGAATCGGCATCAGATTAAAAAAAAATTGGAATCAACCCATCCCTAGAACTAAAATGTATTTTTTAAAGGTTTGAAGTTTAAATGTTTTAGTCCTACTAACGTTTTAATGTACAGTGGTTGTGTGTACTGTCTTCGGACATTAATTATTTGTTTGAATACTCTCAAAGTAATTTTTATGTATCAAAAACCTTCAGAGATTTTGTTCTCTTGAAAGTAGTAATTCATTATGTATAGAGGGTTCCTTAGTTTGTCTTGAAGATCTTTCTCATTCTATTGTAATTTTATATTATTAAGTTACTAGTGAGTTTTATTGCTTTCCTAGTTTAAATTTTGTAAAAATAAAAAAGTATTTATTAGTAGTTTCAACAAACCAATAATAATAAATAATAATTAATTAATTTTAATAATAATTACGAATGATTATTTATTTTAAGGATGCTATATGCTACTTTATGTAGTACATTTGAAAATTCTATTATAGGTCCTCCATGGGTTCTTCGTAAACCAAGTACTATATCATCAAATCACAAAATGGACGAATGGCAAGCTGTCTTAGAAAGGAGTAAAGCAGATGCAGCTAAACTTCCATTCCCAAGGGATATTTTGAATAAGGTAATTACTACCTTAATACCAACAAATTCTTCTCTCAGTTATATTGGTTATTGCTCAGGCATTCCACCCATGTGTGAAGTTCACATATCAATTAACAATTTTAAAAGAACATAAAAGCAATAAGAAGCATAGTTCTGTGCATAGTGTAGTATAGATTTTACTTTCTCCCCTTATACATACATAGTTATATGGAGAAAGTATTGTTTTCTGTCAAAATTTTCGAATTTGAATTGAGGTTGGATATATCCGTGTGTGTGTGTGTGTGTCTGGATGTGTACAGTGCCACAGCCTACCCCATTTGTCCGATTTAGATGAAATTAGGCATGTATGTATATATTCACGGTATCTCCAAGCGTTTTTTTCTTTTTTTGAATTTTTGATTTTTAAGCGTAGTTCACCCCTAAAAACCCTTAAAAAACGTGAAAAATCCCAATTTCTCAAAAACGGCTCTAACGATTTTGATTAGAAATTGATAGTTTATAGTGCACAGAGTACTAAATAATTTGACACCACCCGTCTGTCTGTAAAAATGACGGTTCAAAAGTTATGGACTTTTAAATGTCAAAAAACTTAATTTTTAAATTTTCAGCGAAAACAATAAAAGTAAAGTATAATTTGACTGGCACCATTGAAACCAGCTTAAAAAAATGAACAAATTAGTATTTTGAATTATTTGCCTACGACTAACGGTTCCAGAGAAAAGTTAAGTTTACTGTCCATGATAAACGCAGTACGTTGTCTGAAAGCGCCCAATGTTATTCTTATGGAGAATATTAAAAAATTTATTTCTTCCTTATTTTCTAACCGTTTTCCATGAAACTTGGTATCAAGCGTAAGGTCAAATCACCCAACAGAACCAAATCAAAAAGCTTGCTATTACCGGGGTGGGGGTGTTTCCCCCCATACAATTTGAACAATTAATTTAACTTTGTCTCTCATGTTTTTATTTCAGAAATGGGATGATTATTTTTGAAACAATAAATTATTAAATGATATTTAAGTAAACTTTGAAGAACATGATAGTTTTAATACAGATTTTCTTTTATAATTTACTTACGGGAAAAAGTATGTGTCAGTTCACTGATACCGTTTATTTATTTTAAGAAGCATAGTGAATTTTAAAGGACAAAGAGTGAAAGTGAACAACGGAATATTAACTAGAAGTGGTTAGTACTATAGTGTTCCGTAATTCTTATCAGTGTCCCACTGAAGTGGTCTAGTTTTAGTTTAAGAAGGGAGGGAAAAACAGGGTTACCTTACCATACACATGTTGATAGTTAATGTGAACCACCCTTATCCGACATAGTGTCCGTCTTGTCTATCTGTGATTGGGATCTGAGAATGTTCAAACATGCAATATTCTATTTGACTTGATACTTTTTGTAAAAGTTTGATGTTTGGTCGAAAAGACTCAAGACTGATATTCGTTCAAAGACTCGAATATCAGAAGACGATAAATAATTTAAAAGTGCAGACGAAACAGCTAAAGGTTCACTGGATTATCTCAACACACATAATGTATTCAACAATTTAATTTTATTTAGATTCTTATTGCGGACATTTTCCATCACGATATTATGTAAAACAAAGTTTCACGACGTTTCGGGATCTGGAATCTGATCCCGTCCTCAGGTGAACTAATATCTAAAACATAGCACAATTAATTAACATATAATCCGGACCAAACCGGTATAAAGCTGAAAACATAAAAGTTTAAAGCAGTCAAAAAAACTTATAAACGAACCATACACTAACCATTACACACAAAAGAAACCAAACACGTCCGCTCGTCACGGAGACTCAAAGAAAACCCTAGATCCCGAAACGTTGTGAAAATTTGTTTTACATAATATCGTGATGGAAAATGTCCCCAATAAGAATCTAAATAATATCAATCCACCATCACCAATAATGAATTTCAAAAAAGAATTTAATTTTATTTCTAAACTAATTTAAAAAATATTCTTTGCAATTACATTCAAGGGAAAATACAATTAAAGTTAAAAAAAATAGTTTAAATAACTTTTAGTTAATAGTTTCATTTTCGTTATCAACTGACAGATTTTGTTTCCTTCCTTGCGCAGCAAAAAAGTAGTTCCATATTATCATTATAATATCTGTTCCAAAATTAAACTTTGAGTGGAATGCAACATTCCAAGATATAAATATTACAACGGAAGGCTATTACATCAAATTTATTCATAATATGCCTCCGGGATTGTTTGGATTGGCCAATAGTGGAACCAGGCTGCTGGAATTAATACAAGAACATGTTAACCGATGCCTTTTAGATGACGTTGACCTTGGGGCAGGGGTATCATCTGTTTATCTCCTCTATTGTTCCCTAATCTTACTACTCTGTCAAATAAAATGTTAGAACCAAAATTTAATTTCTCGTACACAACATCATTGGGCAAATTTTCGAATGCTTTGTAAAGTTCAAATATTTTGAGAACTTTCATTTCATTCCTTTATTATAGTTAGGCCTATGTAATATTTCTAAATTACCTCTACAGCTTTTGACTCTGTAATACCAAGTATTACGCAAATTTAGATTTTTGTGTTAGCAATTTAGGCTTGGGAAGTTGTTCAACATACCTTTTTCTAAATTAACGACCTGATTGATCTATATAGATCAAGCTGTATATATTATATATTAGGACAATCACTGCAAGAAAATTTGTACACACCAGATGTTTCAAGGTCTTTAGTATTATCAGTCGAAGATGTGTTCAATTGTTGTTCTATTTTATTAGATGTTTTGGATGCCAGAATGTGTTTTGTTTTTTTTAATTTACTTTTCAGCGTAAAATGTGAATTATTACAAAATTCAATGGATACAAATTTAGGGTTAGACTCAACTGGAGATTTTTAATTTTTCTGTTTGTTAATTATCTTATCTATAATAATGCTTGAGTAGCCATTAGTTACTGTAATATATTTTTAAATGGTGTATTCATTATTTTAATCTTCCTGGGTCATTGGTACTTTTAAAAGTTATTACAAAACTGTCTTAGGCGGCCATTTTATGTGATTGTGGATTATTTGATGTGACTACAAAACCTCATGATTACAGTGTAAGATCTGTAGTCATGGGCTTCCTGTAAATTTTGTATGCAAGTTTATTGTTGCTTTTAGTTAAATCAAGAAAATTATTGGAGTTGTTTTGTTCAGTTCCTAGGCGGAGTATACTGTATAGTACATGTTGTTTTTTCTGTACTGTATAGTTTACTGTAAACGTTATACGTTTCTACACAATCAAAGAATTCTACAATGACCTTTTCAATTAAAACTGATTTTAAACTAAATTTTGACCCTATTTGTAATCTCAATGATTGTGAATAAAGATGATTCTGATACTTTTTTTATTACCTTTACCACTCAATTTACACAAATTTCACAAAGGACACAAGCATTTTGTCAAGTTAAGACTTTATTGATATTGCCGAAAGACCTGTTAGATGTTATAAAGTGTTAAGTTGAGAGTAAAAGGTTAGAAACATACAGAATGTTGTCTTGTTTGATTGGATCATAAAGTCTAAGAGAAATATGACAAGAAAAGAAATTTCAGCCAAAATGGTATGGGTCTCACAACACATCAAAGTTTCATGATTTTTACAAAGGTCAACTTCTGTATGTAGAAGTATACTACAGTATAAAATAAAAAATGTTGTTGCCAGTCCCGAAAATCACTCTGCCCCCATGATGTGTCAATCGGCAATAAGTTGGAAGCTGTCCACCCTGGCAACATGGCCGACATCTGCCCTGCCACCGTAGTCAAGATTTTTGACAGCTACTACTTCCTGGTGGCCATTGACGTGGTCGGTGTCACAGAGAATCACCAGCTTACCTGGCTAGCCACCTCCACCCACCCGTACATATTCCCTGTCGGTGAGTGTCAGTGCAAGCTTACAGTAGAACCTTGATGAAACAAGTCTCAAGGGGATTTATAATAAAGTAGTCTTATGAGGTGCACGTCTAACTGAGGGTTGTCTATTGAGGTGAAATTTCAATGAAATCTCATAAAAAATAGCTAGGTGTAATATAAAATTACTGTTATAGGCCATGGAAAAAAACACTAATTTAATACCGTACTGTATGGTGAACATGTTGTTTTAATCTTGTTTGTTAAAAATTCATACAAATACTTTTATATTGTACAAATAAACGTGTTAAAGCAAAAGCTGTCTACAGAAAAATGCTGTATTCTGAATGCAATATGTACAAGTAGTATAAAACCGTAAGCCTGAATTTTAATGTCTAGGTTAGGTTTTAAATTTAAATCCTGTATTAAATACAATAATAATTCACTTCCTCCATATCTATGTTCAGATTTACTTGCACACTTGTACTGCACTTAATACAGGAGCATAGAATCTTTGTTATTTCTGACATAAATGAATTATGGTATTTTTTTATTTTTTATCATTAAAATTTTTTTAAATGCTAATAGTCTACAGAAATGTTTATTATTTATTCTTATTATTCTTCCTCCTCTTCCCACCTCCTAATGTTTCCAGTTAATTACCTGAAGAATCTGGATACACTAGAATGTTGAAGCTCATGACTGGTTATTTGTGATTCAGGATGGGCAGCTCAGCACCAGCTGAAAGTAACACACCCCCGGGGCTGGACTTGTGGTGAAGACGAGTTTAACTGGCCTGCGTACCTGACAGCCACGGAGAGTGTGGCGGCAGTGTTGCCACCACGAGCAGTGCCGCAGCACGGTGTGGAGTCGGACATGAAGCTGGAGGCCGTGGACATTGACTGTGCACATCACATCTGCGTGGCAACTGTCCGTCAGACCACGGACCACCTGCTCTGGATACACCTTGAGTCTGTCAACACTCTCATACAGAAGAACATCAATGAACGGTTCTGGACTTGGTGAGCATCTTTGTTGGTTTGAATAAAGAATAATGAACATTTTACAATGCTTAGTCTATATGAAAAAAAAACACATTTGCGACGACGTGGGCCTTATATGCCAGCCATGCTGATTTTTTAAAATGATTTTGTGGTCCTTCTGAGGCCCACGCTTAGCATTAGCAAAGTGTGCCGTGGGCCTGAAGAGGACCCTGTTTGTATTGAGTTGCTATAACTATTTTAGTATTCACTGTGAAATGTTAACAGATAATGAATAGTGTAGAGCAAATGAGAATGTTTTTGATGTCTTTGAAACTCGTGTACTTCTATTTGCCCACGGCCATAGAAATTTGAAGGGTAACAAAATATATATGTTCAAATTTATATGTATAAAACATATAGGTAAGTGTTTCTTTTAAAAATAAGTAATAAGATCATTTTACGAAAAAACCCCAGGTCCGGTTTTTGCAAACATAACCTAATATTTTAACCTGTATATGTAAAATATCGGCAAAACTGTGAACGTGTTAAAAATTGAATAAAATTGCATTCATGAAGTTTTATTAATAATTTTAAAATGTATTTTTGTGAATACAAATTTTATTAAAATTGTAAATTGTATTACAGTTTGAAGCAAACCCGAGCTGTCAGTTGGGACTCTCTGGACATATATCCTGTTGGGTGGTGTGATAGCAACTCATACCCGCTAAAAGCACCAAAAGTAACAACAACTCAGGCTCCCCCCAATAAGCCTTCTAAAAAGTAAGTAAAACCAGTTTTTATATTAAGGACTAAAAAGTGGATAGCCATATAGGGTCTGGATAATCTTTAACACTTCGTCAGGTGCATGGATTTAAAAAAATAAAACGGCACTCACTGAAGTGAACATATCAAGTAAATGCTAGAAAAATCATTGTTACTAAATGTACTGATTCTAGTCAAATGACTTATTTCAGGGAAGAAACACCCAAAAAACCCCAAACATCATCAGAAAAGTCAAGTTCGTGGTGTCCCAAGATTTACTTCAATCACACATGTTTCTCAGGACCATTCCTGTCCAAGAACCGGCTTGCAGGCTTGTCTCGACATGTTGGACCTGGACCCATCGTACTAGTCATGAAGGTACAGCACTCAAATAGAACTTAGATACAAATAAACAAAAGACACTTTTAAATAACAAAATATGAGGGCCATTCGGAAAGTAACCTCCGGTTGATTAAAAATATACACCAAGTTAAATAAAAATATTTTAATATACACATCTTAAAACTACATCTTTGCACTATTTTTCAACATAACAATTGAGGCACTTATCATATCTCTTCACAAACTTTGAATTCCTTCTGCATAAAAATTACCCGCCTGTGCCTGGAGCCAGCCTGTGACCGCATCTTTAACCTCTTCGTCGTCTTCAAAGCGCTGGGACCAGAACCATTTTTTTATATGCATAAAGAGGTGATAATCACTTGGCACCAGATCTGGGCTGTAAGGTGGATGGTTGAAAACGTCCTAATTGAAGGACTCAAGAAGGGCTGTTGTTCTGTGAGCAGAGTAAGGACGGGTGTTACCGTGCTGCAAATAACGATACCAGAAGTCAGTATACCACGGCTTTTGTTCTGTATAGCCCGTCGTCAATTTTTTAGTGTTTCACAGTACACGTCTTGATTAATGGTCGTCCCACATTCTTTGAATTCAACTAACAACACCCTTCTGGCATTCCAAAACACTGTTGCCATGAACTTTCTGGCAGAAAAATTTTGTCAGTCTTTTTTTGGTTTGGTAGGCGATTTTGAATGTGCCCACATCTTTGGTTGTTCTTTTGTCTTAGGGTTCACGTAATTAATCAAGGTTTTGTCACTGGTCACGATTCTGTTTAACAATGGTTCTCCTTCGTCCTCCTAACGTGACAGAAAATCTATTGCAGAGACTATTCTTTGAGTTTTGTGGAGGTCGGTAAGAACTTTTGGTACCCATCGTGCACAGAACTTATGGTAACCCAATCTTGCAGTCACTATCTCGTACAAGAGAGTCTTGGAAATCTGTGGGAAATCAGTAGACAACTCCGACATTGTGTAACGTTGATTTTCACGAATTTTTGCATCAACTGTCTGAAGAAGTTTTGTCAGTGACCAATGGTGGCCTGTCACTCCTCTCTTCATCATGAACGTTTTCTCGTCCACTTTTAAATAAATGTACCCATTCACGGACAACTCTCTCACTTATAACTCTTGGTCCGTACACGGCACAAAGCTCACGATGAATAGCTGCTGCAGAATATTCTTTGGCTGTAAAAAACCTTATAACAGCTCACACTATTTCACATATTTCAAACTGACACAAAAACTAAACTATCACAGGTGTTCTTCTACTGTAACTTCTCTAACTTCTCTACTGTATTCTTATTATACCCCACCTTGAATACAGTGGAATCATTAGTCACCTCACATAAGCCTTCCTCAGGAAGGCACTCCTGAGGGAAGTGCTTCCAACGCTGGGATGCTTCCGAAGTAGCCTGAGGGATGCTTTGTAAGCCAGCATCATTTTCTCCGCCTCTTCGAGACCCATCTAAAGATACAGATACAGATCAAAAAGATCTAAAAATCTAAGATACAGTTACCTGGAAGATCCACTACACTAGGTTGCCTCTCTGATGGAACTGTCATTGCTCGAAACCAGACATATCAAGATTCACAAGATGTCTTGTTCCTACAAAGTCTTGTAACGGCAATCATCGATTGCCCTGAACTTCTTAAGAGAGTCACTCTACTTTGCCACAGCATGTGTGCCGATGAACTATGTGAGGAACAGAACTGAATTCTATCTTGAGAATCCAGAGGCATGGCAACTCCGTTTCTGAAGACCAGAACTTCTTCCTAAACTAAAATGTCTCCTCCTTCCGATACAGTCTGCAGAGCCTCTTCAATTGATTTTGTTATATGCATCAATCGTATTCAAACCTTAAGTGTGCGTGATAAGAGTTGTCCTTATGGTGTGTCTTCTTATTGATCTCTATCGTCAAGTCCCTGTGTTGGTTAACTAAACTCAATATTAGTTTAAAAGATAAAATTGTTCATCCATTCATTAACATCTTCATCTGTGATGATTTCAACATTAGTGTTGTCAAACACCTCTCGTACAGTTTGGAGACACCTAAAGTGGGTCTCACGACTATTAATATGACTTACAGGCAGGGTGACAAAAATATATTTATTTCCTTTTGGGAATTAGCTTAGATCATGGATATGTCTAACGGGGTTTTCATATCCTCTAAATTGCTGTCCCTATAACCTTATAAAATATTGATGTGCATATGTTCTTTTATTATTATTTTAATTAATACTCATTATATAAGTAGTTTAAGGTATATAATTTATACTTATTTCTGTAGTATGTTACCATAATAATAATACCTTGTTGTTCACACTGTTGTATGAATGCTAAAACTGGCTTTACTGTAAATAAATAAATAACATGGCTTGTGTGACCAGGAGGTGTTGTCCATGCTGATCTCAGTAGCGTACGTCAGCTCTCGCGTGCTCAAGGAGTTGCAGTGCCCCGGTCCACCACGCCCTGGCATGCACCTCGAAATGCTCAAGGCCAAGTGAGTCTCAATGCCAATCTTAATTAACATATGTATATTTTATTATCAATATCATTATTTTAGTACCTACCTCACAACAGATATGGCTAGGATTTGGACATATGGTAGTAACAAAGTCGTGATTTAAATTGCTCCCAATCAAAATATTACATATGCAACATATGCTCTCGAATCGAAATGCATGTACAGTAAACTCTCTATTATCCTTGGACGGTCAATCCATGAGGTGGCTGAAAAGCGGAATAGGTTGTGTTACGATAACACAAAGACTGAAAATGATTTCTAAAAAAATTAATTGAAACAAACTTAGTAAACATTCTGTCGAGTTTATGTTTTACAGTATTAGGGATGGATCGAATCCAATTTTTTTCGATTCCGATTCCAACGATTTCGGGTATTGATTAGTCCCCGCCAGCGAATGCAACGCCAATATGAAGTGTCCAACATGTTTTCTTCAGTGTCACCAGGTTTATAGGGTTTTGCAAGCCTTTAATAAAATCTTCATTATCTTCTTTAAAGGAGTTAAAATATATCATTTTGTTCAGCACTAAAATGAAGAATCAAGAAATGTTGACACAATCACCGATGAAAAAAATTATAACACTTTTAGCGAAGCTGAAAAATTTTATTAGTGAAATCGCTTATATATGAAGTATGTAATCCCTGTTCCCGTTGATCAACATCTATCCATCATCGATTGTATCCCTACATCTTAGTGGTTTTCAGTTGGTTCTCAGTTTCTTAATAAAATTTTGATTTCTTATAAAATTATTATATATATTAAGCCTTAGTGAGTTCAGTTCAAAGTGGTGTATTTTAGCGAATTTCTTCCCATGGGGAAGAAGCTATTTTAATACTATGAATACAAAAGTTATCAAAATTACATTGAAATAAATGCTAATAGCGTAAAATTAAACTATACTTACTTTCAATAGGCAAAAATCACTTACTAATAACTTTTTAGCCTCTCTAAATTTGGCTTTATTTTCAGGAGATTTCATATGAAAATTAAAATTCCAAAGGTACAATAGTGCAGTGGTTCAAATGATAATAGTTTATAAAACTATTAAATCAAGTGATATTATATGAACTATTTTTGTGATAAGAACTTTAGGCAGAGTTTTCTGAACTTCTGAGCACTTTACTGAAGTTTCCTGTTTTAGCACGCTTGACAGCTAGTTCATCTCAGCTGTTTGGAGTCAATTGTTTCAGAACTTGTTCTGATAACAAGTTTGCAGTAATAAATCAGTCAATGGTTGTAAACAAACAACTTTATTGACATAAGGATCTAAACTTGACCTTGCCTTATGAAACTTCTATTGTGTGCCTTGTTGTTAAGCTTATTTATAAGCATTATTGTTAATGATGCGTGCCAGGTACAAAACCAATGTCTACCGAGCATCTGTGGAGATCTGTACATCGGCCGACAAGGTTGCAGAGTTCTGCAAGGAGGTTTGCCGCAAACTGCAGGTCTGCCCAAACCTGATTAGCCCTGAGCCCGTCGGCTTCAACTGCCCGGAGAAGTGTCACACACTCTCTAAAACAAGATTCTGTGAGTTTTATTAACACCAGCTAAACAAATAACCTATTAATTTAATTAATTAGTTTAAGTTTCCTGACAATATTAATTTATTTGCCTATAACTATTGTAATAGTCTATTAGTAAAAATAACAGTAGCATATCTTTATCAATATCCAACACATAACACTACTTAAGAGAGTATTTATAAGCTGAAACAGTTTATAGTTTAATCAATTATATAATCACCTGTTCACAACCTTTGTAGGCATAGGAGAGATGAATAGAGCACCAACAGTTTATTTAAACAAATATGTTATTAAGGTATAAAATTGTTATTAGTGTAATGACTAATACCGTTAGTAATTAACTCAGGTTGAAAGTGTTATTCGATGTTACTCGAATATTATATTAATTTATAAACTCAATAGCAGCCAGGAAACAGCCACTTTCCATTCTTATGATTAAATTATTTTCATATTCTACATTCAATATTTCAGTTTGGTTTCAAAAGACTGAAAGATAAACTGTACAAAATGCAGATGAATATTAAAGCAAACTGTTTGTGCTAGTGACAGTATCTACAGCGTCATCGCAGTCCACCCTGACAGGTCAGCGCAAGCCTGGTCGTCCACCGGACTCCCGCAAGACTACACAGTTCCCGTGGCCTCGAAGACCACCCTCCACCCGCAGAGAGTATCTCTCGGCGTTCAAGAAGGGTGACAGATCTGACGGTATTTAACAGAGTTCAATATCACAATAGGCTTTCACTACTTATCGACAACATAGAAAAAGGATAAAGTGTTTTGAGTATAAAAAAGTTTGACTTTGAGTTTTCAGTGTAAATATCCGTTTTTGGATCCCTTGAATCAAATAAGTGGTATTTGAAGTGATGAAATGATATGTACGTGTGAAAGGGTGTGTACAGAGCCTAAGTCTACACCAATGTTCCAATTTATATCAAATCTGGTATGCATGTACTGTATGTATCTAGGCCCATAGCACTTAAAGGGTTAAGATACTTATGAAACACTTATGTTATCAATTTAGGTTTGCCTAGACCAATCCCAGGGGCCCAATTGGTATAGATGTAAAGAAGAAATTGTTAAAAATTTCAGATTCACTCTTTATAACGACTATACAAAATTATCATTGTTACTTAAAATAACAATAAAAGTTGCTCACTATAAAACTATTCTTCATTAACCCTTCAACGCAGTGTGTCGTATACCCTACGCGAGCCAAAAGCTGTCTGCAGTGTATTTTGTCGTATAAGTCACGTGCGAGTGTCGACCCAATATGAGCTACCTCCCTCAGCAATGTATCAAACTATTTCGACTCTTTACCGCTTTCATGACGTTGTGGACAGTACAATGAGTAATTTCAGCTGTTTTTATGTATTTACAACCAACACGAGAGAGACAGAGATAGTTTGAAGTGAGGCAGATTTGCAATGTCACTGTCGTCCACTCGGTTTGTTATTGTTGTGTTTCAAGGTTATTTTGGTCATAAATAGGATGTAGTGATGAGAATAAATAGTGAATACATTTAGTTTTACAGTTTTTTTTTGTATTTTTGGGTTACTCATTGGTAATTTTATGGCAAATTTTTGCAATAATCTACCAGATATAGTTTTTGTTTTGTGCGTTTTCTTCATTTGTAAAATGCAGAACTCAAGTTGACTGTAGCCTAGACTAGCCTGTAGTGTTACTATTACCTTTCAATTTATCGCAATAATCAGGTAAATAAGATGTCTCATAGTGATTAAATATATGTTTTATTGATTGTTTGCAAAAAATGGTCATGAGCGCCAAAAAGGTACCGAAATAAGGTCTGTTTAGTAATAAAAATGTCCTGCGTTGAAGGGTTAAATCAGTTTAAAATTAGAATTTAACAGAGAGAATAAAACAGTTCTATCTACATCATTCAAAGTCAAAGTCAAAAAATAATTTATTTCCAGAAAATATAACATCGCTACATTATCTCTTAAATAAAAAACAATAGTACAATATAAGTACAATTTATAAATTAAAATTATTGGGAAATAAGCCTACATGGGCAGAATACCTGTGCGTAGGCTTGGTCATCACAGTCAGCGAACAGTGAAGTTAGTTCTGGAAATTTGGAAAAAAATTTAAATCGTGAATAGAAAATTAGAAAAAGAAATGTGTAAAAAATGTATCGTAAAAATTGGTGGATTCAGAAAAAGATAAATGGTGTTAAAACTCAGTTACTAATACTAAAATTACTAAAATCATTAAACTACGGTACTAAAAAAAAAATATAGTACTACAAAAAAATATAGTACTGGAAGGGCGGCAGCAGGAGGATAAGAGCACAAAGAGCGATAGTGAAGTAGGATCAGGTCCGCCTGTACTCGGCAGTGATAGTGATTGTATGTCCGCCATATTATTATCCTTACTAATTGCAATATTTAAATTTCATGTGTTTTGTATATAATGAATTACCTATTTCCTTGAATGGCAAGGTCAACAAACTTTTAAATTTTCAACCAACAACATATATATAATAATATATTATGTATATGTCAATAATTTGTGATCAAATTACACTTCATTGATAGTAAACATTGTGAGACTACAGGAATTGTCATATTTGTCATAGTTGTTGTTTTAGTCATATTAGTTGACTAGCGAGACTATTTATATTTTTCAGGTTTGAGCGATTCTCGTAGTGCCAATGAAGAAGACGCTCCGAAGGAAAAGAGGATGCGTTACGAAACTCGAGGCATCAAATTACCCAACTTTGGTCTTAAGTCCAACCAAATCAGACAAACCCTTGGGAACGGTGACTCTAGATGTCATACGCCTTTATCGTTGTAAGCTTACGTTTTCATTATTGTTTTTTTTTTATTTAAGAGCCTTTGTGTGAATAACAATATTTACAAGGTTCCCTACCCCGTGTCGAAAACTGTGATTGCTGTCATCAATTTTAAAGATAAATTTATGTTCAATATACGGTTTTGAAGATAGAGAAATTAGTAATTATTTTGCTTTTTAAAATTTCAATTAGTAGACAGACACAATCTTTTCCTGCAGATTGGTAAATTGAGCAAAACTTTAAGTTAAATAGAAAAGATATACAAAAATAAATTGAAAGCAAAATTAATTACAAATCCATTCAACAATCATGTAGTAAGATAACGTTTTGCTTATTTTAACAAACAATTTTTTGTGAGCCAAACCTAAGAATTTTAATAAAAAGGTTTTTTAAAAAATTCCGTGAAAAAATGTGTTGAAAAAATTATTGGGTTTAATAAGGTATTAATATTTTGGGAATATAATAAGGAATGTGTATACATTTATTTATTGATTTATTTATAGCCTAATTCCATAAAGTAATAAATAACAATAAAATAAAGTGTTACAGTAAATAAATAATAATAATATAATAGATAATTTGTTAAATAATTCCAGAAACTTATTTTATTTAAATCCATATCATGACTCTTTTTCTAGTTTTATAATTTAATAGTAAATCGTTTTAAAATCAGCACCTTTCTTTAGATAATTGAATTTACTGAAAAATCCAAACCCTTAGCTTTTTACTGATGTCACTTATTTGGTTTGGTTTCGCCAAAATTTTAATTCAAAGTTGCCAGCGTCATGTGACACAGTGTATCGGTTGTGAGTTTATGTTTGGGGTCGTGGGGCATTTTTTGTTGTGGAGGCTCAGACTGCTGCACACAGACCATTTGCTGGGAACACCGCTGGGTAAAGAACTCTTAAGTTGTTTTACTATTTTATTTAAGAGAATTCAGGAGGTTCAAATTGTAAAAATACAACTAGATCTGTCTTTTTGAATTTATATCATCTGATTAAGCTGCCCAAAATACTAACAAATACACAGCTTGAACAAATGGCTAGATTGAGTGTCAGAAGCTATTCTTGGAAACCAACACAAATTCCCTTTATTCAGTTATACTTCTGATGCAACTATATACAGTAAACTTCTGATTATCCGCGGAATTAAGTGGCGCATATTATGAAAATTGCGGAATTATTAACTATAAAACTAAACACCGATTTTATATGAAGCTTTTATGTTTTAGTGCAACACATACTTTACTTAACAATTAATTAACCTACAAATTGTAGGGCCTTTGCACAATCGTCACACTTCTTCTGCTTTTCAGCTATTTTAAATCGGAAAAACCTAAACCAGGTAGCAAAAAGCACTAAACACTAATACAAGAGACAAAACAGACATCGATCGGTCAACGATTATTCTCAATAGCAACTGGTTCAGGTGTTATGAGTGTTGCAAATAAAGCAGAGGTGTCAGGTATCATTGGGTATTACGAGGGGATACCCATAAGTAACCGGAATTCTGCTGCAGAAGGCGTGGAATGTGTGGTACGTATGTCCAGAGTTCATTGCCGCTAGTGCCGTTGCCGTGGGTGGACGTGTTTGTCTGTAGTGAGTTTTTTAGTGAACACTTTTTTGACATTTCCTCGTTTTTTCGTTTTGGCGGATGTAAATGAACAGCACGCTCTAAAGTTTTGTTCCTTGTTAGGGAAAAGTGCTGCGGATGCTATTGTGATGTTGAAAACTGCTTACAAGGATGAAGCTTTGGGTAAAACTCAAGTACGAGTTGTTTTTACATTTTAAAAATGGCGAAATGTCAATTTTTGAAAACCCCCTGTGAAGGACGTGCGTCGACTGCCAAAACTGACAAAAACTTTTTTGACCGAAAAACTTTTTTTGGATGACGTATTGTCTGGACTGTTGTTCATGGTTCCAGAATCATAACCATAATACGATAATTTGTGACCAGTAATGATCTTATAAAAAAATCTGGATCAATTTGCAGGTGTTCTTTCATAGCTCAGTCAAAACTCAACAGCACAAACTTAGCAGCCACTCTTGTCATTTTCAAATCTTTACTCAAAATTCGCTGGACAGAGCTGCAACTAATTCCAGATATCTCTGATAGCTCGTTAATGGTCCGTCGTCGGTCATCATGCACGAGCTCAAGAATCTTCTTAACATTTTCGCCAGTCGACAGACGTCCTTCACAGGTGGTTTTCAACAATTGTCATTTCGCCATTTTGAAAATGTGAAAACAACTCGTACTTGAGTTTTACCCAAAGCTTCATCTTTGTAAGCAGTTTCAAACATAACAATGGCATCTGCAGCACTTCTCCCTAACAAGAAACGACAGAGCGCACTGGTCATTTATGTCCGCCAAAACGAAAAAACGTGGAAATGGCAAATCAGTGTTCACTAAAAACTCACTGCAGACAAACACGTCCACCCACGGCAATGGCACTAGCGGCAATGAGCTCTTAATGAGCTGCGCTACATGCACATAGCGGCAGATATACGTACCACACAGGCCACGCCTTCGGCAGCGTATTACGGTTACTTTTGGGTACCCCCTCGTAGATTGCTCACCAGCCTTCTGTGTGAGTTATGGTAAGGTGCACTGGGGTGCTTTGTGTGTAAAAACTTCATTGTACATATTCTCTCGCTTTTCAAGGATTGCACAAGAGAGTGCGTCTCGCTGACTATCGGCCTGTGGATAATCGAGAGTTTACTGTATCTCAAAACTTCTATTCATTATATATTTGAAGTGGTTTATAAATTTTGTGAAAATTTTTATATTGAAAAGCTCAACAATCATGAATCATGAATCTAGGTTATGGTCAAAGTCAAGACTGGTCAAGATCAAGAAATTTGAAAATATATTTATTTGTTAGGATTTTTTGATTAAATATTTTAAATCGGTATTTCTCTTAACATTTAGAGTTGAAGTCTTTCGTTGATGATGTTAGTGTTTCATTGGTCAAAACATTTTCATATTCATATAAGTAAGTAGTTTCAATGGACATGCTATAAATCAGTTTTCTTCGCATGAAACTCTTTGCCATTGCAGTTAATAAAAACTTTCATTCCTGATACATTCATTACTTTCATGCAGATCAGAGATGTCAGGTACTAAATCCGCGAACAGTTCAGAAGGAAGAACTGAAATCAGCGTGGATCAGTAAGTCAATGAGAACATTTTCAGGGTTTAAGCTTACATTTCAGATATCATTGCATTCATTTTCAATCATTAAATAAGATAATGAAATATTTAATCAATTAAAATTTTATGTAATCCATTTATTGTGGATTAAATGTAAGAATAAGTGTTAATGAATTTTCTCATTACGAGGCTTATTCCGGATTTAGAATTAGTTTTTGTTTGATATATCAGTTGTAAACCAAAGAAACTTAAGCCCTGGATTGATTCTACTTTTAAGAGTGATTTTTGTGTTTTTTTTCTTTTTTTGTGTTCTTTTTTTCTGTGGTGTGCCTAGTTTGTTTGAAGTAAAAATTGCACTAAAAAAAGGTTATCATTTACATCAAAGCCTACAAAAAATTACAATGCAAAAACATACTTTACACATACAGTAAAGTCTGCTTTATCCGTATCCAAATCATCTGGATTTGAGCTTCATCTGTATCAGGTCAAAGAAAATTAATACCAGTTAAAATGTGAGTTTGACTCGAGCACCTTCAAAATTTCAGACACAACCACAGTACTTGCTGTTTGCGGCAAGTATCACAAACGATGATTGCATAGTATCTGAAAGCACATTCCTTATGTTGCGTCTTTTTGCCGAGCAGAATGTTACTTCTGAGAGTACATCAGCTAATGTTATTGGGAGATATTACATAAAAGAGATCAGAAAAGAAAACGAATCACAATTATAGACTTTTTTACTTAATGAATGTTAAGATTTAAACATTAAATTCATTTGAAATAAAATAAGTGTTAATTTTCAGTTGGAGGGTTTTATTTCTGATCTAATACAAATAAAAAGTACTGCTTTGTTTTTTCCAGAATTCTGTCATATTTTTATTTTTTAATCAAATTATAAACTTTTTAACATGTTAAATGCTTGCGATATTTGGCTGCTATTCACTGTATGTTGGTTATATGTAGTTTGCATCACTAGTATTGCAGGCGCCTGTCACAACCGTTGTCTATGCAACAATGACATCTATAACAGGTTTGATTATCTAGATTTTCAGGTATCCGGATTCGAACTCAGTCACATTAATCCGGATTAACCAGACTTTACTGTATTTCCTATGATGTTGTAAAAGGGCTACTCTCCCCATTTTTCATTTTTTTATTTCTGCATGGTAGTTGTAGTTTACCCTTTGAGTGATTTGAGTATTTAATATTATTCATGTAGTTAAACAATTACTTAACACCGAACAAACACAAAAAAATGTGCCCGTAACATAACCAAATCTTAAAAGAAGAAAAACAGGTGTCCTCTGCAATCAAATTTCATGATTCAATTCACCCATTCCCCTAAATAACTTTGACATAAAACAGTTCAACAAAAATACATAACTAATCCATGGTTAAGTTATCCAAATTTTGACGAACACAACACTAACATTAACATTACGACAAAACTTCGACTCAAACACTCGCAGGACTGTTTCCATTGAAGCTGACGGGATCTCCATATTGTGAACACTGTGAAGACAAACAAGAAACACTGAACCACATATTACTGCCTGTATTGCCGAGCATACAAACTACAGGGCCAACAACTTCTGCATGACAACTATTGATTAAAAACTGAACAACATCACAAACTTGAATTACGAACCTAAAATTGGAAGAACTATTAGAAATTAGCAATCAAAAATCATGGGGCTACATATTACACTTCTAGAAAAGAAAATTCTAAATTAGGACATTACAACCAGCCATAATCAATTATTTAAAATTAATAAATGATTTATTTAATCAATTTGTGGAGTTTTTATGTATTATTTATTTAATTTTTTAAACCATCACATAACCGCACAATGTCAGGTGATTTTTTTTGTCAAATCTACCTTAAATCTAAAAAAGTTTTTTTTTTTAATACATTACTATTCATGTAAGTAAAGAGGTTTTGTATTAATGATTATGGAACATGGAATTCCAAATATTCTTCTACTGAATATGTCTTCTCCAATAACCAGTGTTTTTAATTGAATTTTTAACATTTAAAAGTCTTAACACTGAATTAGGTTCATAACAAGTTCATACTTTTACTCAGTTTATAATAGTAATCAGTTTTCACAATACAAATTTTTATTTTCATAAAGTTATAAAATTTAATAAACTCTATTTATGAATCAATGTATTTTCAGAATTTAAGCACCCCTTAGATGCTAACTTGCCTTGAATTGTGTTATTCATCTGCTAGCATTGCCAGAATATGGTGTAGCATTTGTTACTAAGTAATTAGTAAGTTTAAATATTTAAAAATCTTAGATTGCATTTTTTATTCATTTTAAATAACATTCACATTCTGGAAGCAGTGTATTATCTGCATGTTTTAGTGGTATTAGTGTACATTTTATTGGTGTTAGTCTTGTCAGTACGTGTTTTAATTCTAGTAAAAATTTTAGTTCCCTTGTTTATTATTATTGTTTTTTAGTCTACCAGGACCCAAAAAAAGGGGACGGCGATCAAAAGCCGAAACTGAAAGACTGAAAAAATTAGACGAGCTAATACAGGAGACCAAGATGGATGACTCACAGTATCGTGTGGATACAAACCCGCTGCTGTGGACGATTGAGGATGTATACCAGTACATGAGACGCACCCAAGACTGTGATATTCTTGCCAACCTGTTACGTGATGAGGTTCGACCAGCTAACTTTTTAAATCGTAGATAAAAATATATAACATTCTCTTACATTTTTTCATATTTCCCATAGAGAATAAGTTATTACCTCCTGAGACCCTGTTACTTTTTTTCTTTTCCAGGTTTCTTTTTGAGTGCCCAAAAACAATATTAAATAAAATCATTTATTGTCGCAACACACACTATTACAGTGTATGACAAAGTAATATTAAGAAAGGCAATACATCACAGTCGAAATCAGTTCTTGAAATGTCCAATGAATTCTTCCACTGAGTACACTCTTAAGTCAAGAAGCATAATTTTTAATTGTTTTTAAGTTATGACATATTAAGTTTTTTTTTAATTACATGGTAACGTATTGTACAGCTAATGCCTAATTCAAAAGAACTACCAATAGTGCTTTGAAATTTACATTGAGTTACTCTGAGGTGGTATTGATGTCTAGTAAAATAATTATGAATTAAGTGATTTGTTGGAATTATAGTTAAATTAAGCTTTATATATATTATACATTCTAAATTAAATAAAGAAGTATTATTGAGCACGTGAAATTTCCTGAATAATGGTTTACAAAGATGTCTAAGCTGGATCCCTGCAATTACTCTCTATCGCTCTTTTTTGCAGAATCATAGGTTTTTAACCCCACTGTGATTGCCCCAGACAAAAACACTATACATAAAATGACTCTGAACATAAGCATAATAAACAGACACCAGTACATCTCGTCTGTCTGAAAAGTTAAGCAGTTGTCTCATTCCTGTGTGGACTTCTCTTCTCTTTTTATTTGTAGTAACTTAGAAGTGATGCAGTATTTCATGGGATTATTATGATGTGACTTACCTAAAATCAGAAATTCTTGTTATTTCATAAAAAATAACAAATGCCTGCTTTTTTGTGTCTATTAATGTTAGTGGCATTAGAAAGTTATTACGTTATGCTTTGAAAGAGAATGGTCCAATGCTGGGCTTGTTACTATCTAACGTCAACCTGTTTTGACATGGATGTCACAACTCAGGGGGTTGTGTTAGTTGCAGGATGCACAAGTGTTACGGAAGTGAAGTCATATGGTTATGAGAACTGTTTAAAGACATATCTAAGATCTAACCTATTTCCCACGGAGGTATATGTATTAATTAATAGCCTAATTAAAAATGTTGTAACAAGGACAATTTTCTACTTTTTAAGAATTTTTCATATATTTTTTTAATTATACTCAGCAGTCCTTCTTGACAAAAAATACAACTTATTTTTAATAAGAAATAATATTAATTGGTTTACAGTTACAGCCTAAGACTGCATACAATTAAAGTAGAACTCCAATTATCCGAATTAATGGGGACCGGGACCCATTCGGATAATCAAATATTCGGATAGTCGGAGTTTTTTTTTTAAATTGCCATTAGAACGAAAAAAGCTACGTTTTGATATTGCACTATTTTTTTATTGAATTAAATATAAGAAACATGATATTTTCACATTGTTTAAATATAAATAAAATGTATGTACAAGTTTAGAAATAAAAATCATTGTTTTTTAAACATCTCTGTCAATGTAAACTGTTTTGCGGTCTTCATCCGTTTTCGGGCAGCCAGGTCACGCATTCGCTTGACGGTGAGCAGTTGCAAGTGGTCACACTCGGGCTTCGCGGGGGGAAGAATAATAGCGCACTTAGACTTTTTTGGACAAAAATTTTTTTCTGAAAGTGATTCGGATAATCGGCGATTCGGATAATTGGAGTTCAACTGTACATTATTGTAGAAATGTCAAACACATCAACAGACAAGGATAGCAACTAATGGTAACTCTGCTCTGCTAACAATGTCAGCTTCAATATGAATGTGCCATTACCTGTTTATATTATTCTTTTTTCTCTACTGCAATCTCATTATTTTCTGTGTTTACTATATCTAATAATATTATCTACATAATATGCTAATATTCCCTTAGTTGGATGTAGACAAGCTAAGCCTGTTTTTCCAGGTGTTCCAATTTTTTAGGTTTTAACAATCTGTCTTGATTCAGGAATTTGATGGGAAAGCCTTGATGTTGTTAAACCTGCCGTCGTGTCTGTATGAGCTCAACCTGAACAACAAGATGGCACTGAAGTTGTGTCGTCATGTTGAAGCTGTCAAGTTCGCCTTCTACAGCAGATTTGTCACCGACAGCCCTGTGCAATAGACCTGTCACTAATTGATATAATGTTTTTTTTGTGAATATGAACATCCACGATAGATTTTTACTTATATTCATAATATTCCAATTGGAGTGCATATTTTGTGATCTCAAAAACTAATTGTGGTTGTTATAAAATCTTGAAAATTTACTATTAAAGAAATGCTACAGTACTTAAAGTTAATGTCAAAGTTTTCCTTCTGATTCTTAAATATGTCAATGTAGGCAATAATGACATGAGACATTTTATTCCCAAACAAATTTATAAGAATTTCATGTATTGTTAAGTTCCTTAATAAATTATTTGTACAGTTTCTTACCCATTCTTCCTTTATTCTCCCTCGTCCCTCTTCTTTTAGTATGAGAAGTTAAAAATATAGATAGTAAATTAATTAATTATAATATATAATGTGGTAAAAAGGATAATTTTTCTTTTCGAGAGGTAAAGCTGGTTTATGATCTGAATTTTCACATTATATACCTTTTCCTACAGCCGTACAAAAACAGGCTCATTTTGTACTGTTTGCAGAACATATAAGTAGAACATTTCCGCACTAGGGTGGATATGATCTCATATCCACCCTAGTTTGGCAAAGTAACCGGCCAATCACAAGGGCGGAACACTCCAAATCTATATGAAACTAACCAATAGCATGTGCTGACAAAGAGCTCAGTCCGCTTATAGACGGTAGTCGTTCCTGCAACATTAACTTCCAGTTTTGTGTAATGAAATGAAACTGAGATTACCAGAAACCTAAAAGTTATGTTTAAATTCATCCCAACGGAAAAATCAAACATAACCTAAAATACTTTTTATTGTAGGAAAAATCTTTTGTATAATACGGGTGCAAACTTTCATGGCCGCCCTCAAAGTTCTGGCAATACTCAGCTGACGTCTCGTGCTGCCACATTAACCTCTTGGGCAATATGACATCATTTGCTCTCTAGTAACACCAATAGCTATTGATCTTAGGTTTTTTCATTGTTTGGTTGATCAAATTTATTTTGTATATAAAAACTTAAATCTTTAATTAATAAATAATTTTCTTTACTTATATACTATATACATATATATGCAGTGAGTCAAACTTTATCGCATCCACTATGTTCTTAAAGAAATAAATATAGTTAAAAATTAATCCAATATACTTGCAGGTAAGGTTTTTGTCAGTTTGTCTTTTTAATTTTTTGGATTTTGTAATAAGCTAATTTAAAACATGATAAAATATAAAATTACTACTATAAAATATCTCTCTCTAGCGAATTTCCCATAGGGAAGTAGCTATTACCGTAGGTCTCATGGAGAGTTAAACCCGGGACCATATTATTTTTTATTCTTTAGGTGCCCAGAGACCAAAAACAATAGTCGTTTAAATTTTTATATATTTGTATATATATGTGTCTGTTAACACGATAACTCACGTAAAAATGGTCCGATCAAGACCAAATTTGGTAGAGACGTGTATTCCTACAAATGTTCGGACGAGTTCGTAAACCAGACATCGTCAATGGGAACGGGTAGTTTGGGGGGGTTTTGTACCCCAAAATTAAGTTCCTTAAAGTTTTTCTCTATCTTCAACATATTAGATATTAAAAAATCTAAACACAGTACATTGTATTGTGGTGCTCCAATGTTAATCTTATGGAGGATAGAGAAGAATTGATATTTCCCATATTAATGAATATTTTTTGGATAAAACTTGATATTTAGCTTCATGTGGTTGAGATCTATCCATTTATACTTAAAAATCATAGTTTATGTGTTTATCATGGCAGCAAACCTGTATACTCTTTTCCCATATTAATCATATAGGGAATAGGCAAACTCCTTTATTTATGGACAGATGTTGATGAAAGTTGGTATAAATGTTAAAATAAAAACTATTTATGGTAGAAATTACTACTTTCAGTGTTCCTGACAGCAGCTAACCTGCACACTTTTTCCCATGTTAATCTCTCTATGGAGAATAGGTAAATAGTCTCATGTTTATGGACAGATTTTTATAAAACTTGTACTATATTATTATTATTATATTATTGATTTGGAAATTCGCTGAGTACGCAGATCTGCTGCAACGGGGGTATTTACCTTTAAAGCTTTAATTGTTTTTATATATCAGTTTTGTAATTTCCTTACAAAGAATATAATTTAAAAAAATAATATAGATTATTTGTTAAAGCTATTGCTGATGAATGTTTTTTATTTGTATCGGGTGGCCCGAATCTCATTTCGGGTCGCCCGATACCGCACAAGGGTCTCTTTTAAAAGACTTAAAATACACAACTAGTACACTCAGATAGCTGCGTTTATGAGTCTCGTCATTTTGTCTGCAACCCTATTGCTTATTTCCCTTAATATTTTTAGGACCCGTATGCAAATAACAAAATATTTACCAACAATAGCTTTGAAAAATCGTTCCTATTTATTTTAAAATTGTATTCGGTACAAACACAAATTAAAATTAAAATAATACCCCCGTCGCAGCAGACCTGCGTACTGAGCGAATTTCCAAAGCAATAATATAATAATAATATATGACAAGTTTGGTCAAAATCTGTCGATAAACATGAGAATCATTTGCCTATTCTCGATAAGATTAACATGGGAAAAGTGTATGCAGGTTTGCTGCCATGATAAACACATAAACTGTGATTTTTTAGCATAAACGTATGGGTCCCAACCACATTAAGCTAAATACCAAGTTTTATTCAAAAATATTAGTTAATAAGTGAAAAATTAATTTTTCCTTATCCTCCATAAGATTGACATTGGAGCCTCATAATATAACGTACTGTGTTTAGATTTTTTAATATCTCCGTAACCGTTGGAGATAGAGAAAAACTTTAAGGAACTAAATTGAGTAGTTTTTTTAAGCTGATTCTAATGGTGAAAGATAAAATTTTAAATTTCTAAAAACTACATGGGGAAAACCCATTTTTGGGGTAAAAAACCCCCCAAACTACTCGTTCCCATTGACCAATATGTCTGGATTACAAACTCGTTCGAGCATTTGTAGGAATACACGTCTCTACCAAATTTGGTCTCGCGATCGGACCATTTTTACGCGAGTTATCGTGTTCACAGACACACACACACACACACACACACACACATATATATATATATATATATATATATATATATATATATATATATATATTAAGTAAAGTTAAAATAATTAACTGAGTATCCTTGACAAACATTATTTTATTTTAACAACATGTTTCAACCTTTAAAGGCCATTTTAAAGTTAATTCAAAATGATAGTCTAATATAAACAATATTTAAATCACATATGTTTAAATTAAATAATTTAAATAAATTAAATATATATGTATTCCCCGGGTGGGGATCGATTTCACAACCTCCTGCTCATTAGACCTAAGCGCTAGCTACTGTGCTACGGAGTCGGACAAACGCTGGCCGCCGTTAAGGTCTTTTAGCCAACTTCAATTATTTTAGCTGATTTAACTATCCATAAAGTTATTATTGGACTGTAATCAACTGATTTTGTTAGAAAAGGAATGAGGATTGAAAAGCAAAAGAGAAATTTAATTTACACCAGTTAATTGGTTTGTTACAGTGGCTTCGAGCAATATAATGAAAACAGTACGTTTTCTATCAAAACACGAAAGATTTTGGAAATACCTTACCCTGATTTTATTTCGCACAGTTATTTTACCCTTTAGTTTTTACAAATTTTTTAGTAATTTTGATAATTTTTCAATAATACATAAAATAAATATTCATGCAAAACCTATTTACATATTGTTCTTTGCCGTCTACAATCAACAATTGTCAAACGGTTATAAACAGATGTTTTTATGTGTATATTGTTTACATTTTAATTCTCCATAAGCGTAATGTTAATTTTTTAGATTTTAAACTTAATATTACAATAAAACTGGAATTTTCCTGGACATTAGACCTATCTAGAACTTATTTTCTACTCGGAAATGAGTTATTTCCAAAATTTAAAGAAAATCGTTAGAGCCGTTTTCGAGATCCGTGTGCAAATACATACATATATATATACAAACCTTGCTCGTATTATAGAATTGGATTGTAGCATAGATGAACGGATACTAATAATCCGTTCCTCTCTGATTGTAGTTTGTAGATCTGGGTCTACGCAGCTGACACGGTTACGTAGTTTGGTCATTGGCCGCTAGGGAGTGCGCGCGCAACATTGTACAAAGTTCTCTTCTTCAACGACAGAAAGCGTTTAGTCAATCTTTTGCAAAATAATACTCTAATTTGTAAAAATAAATTGATAAATTCGAAGTTAACTAAGTAATTATGCTTCGTATCATAAAAAACAAAGTTTTAAATATAAAAAAATTAAATTTTATTTGCCGATCTAAAAAGAATCTCTGTTAATTTGTTTTTATTTACATTTATTTCTCGGTGTAATTGTAGTGCGGGCAGTTTTACTAATAAACTACAGTATTCTCAATAACGACATCTTTTTTAAGAAATTTCTTAACTAACAATATTTGAAGAGCTGTAGACCGTTTCTCTCACCTGAGTTCGGACTGAAGCTCATAATTACACTAAATTATATATTGGTTTTTTACCCTTCTTTAGCAAGACTGAAAACAGTTGAATTTGCAGAAAATATGACATTTTTGTCATACAGAAGCAGGAATTTTATTAATAAACAGTACCAGTGGACTGACACATACTTTCTCCCTTAACTAAAGTTACAAAAGACAATCTGTAATAAAACTATTATGTTCTACAAAGTTAATCTAAATATTATTTAATAATTTATTGTTACAAAAATAATCATCCCATTTCTGAAAATAAAAACAAGACAGACAAAGTAAAATTTATTGTTCAAATTGTAAGGGGGAAGAACCCCCCTCCCAGGTAATACCATTTTTTTGGAGTTTTGTTTTGTTGGGTGATTTGACCTTACACTACATACCAAGTTTCATGGAAAACGGTTGGAAAATAAGGAAGAAATAATTGATTTTTTTATATTCTCCATATTTATTACCCCTGAAGCTTATAGTAAATCTCAGTATTTTTACGGGTAAATTTACTGAACGATTAAAGATCGCTAAGGCGATTCCACTATACAAATCTGGGCCAAACAATGATTTTAATAACTGTCGCCCAATTTCATTATCTTGAAAACCATAATATATTATCGGAGTGTCAGTTTGGATTTCGCAGAAATAAAAATACCTATGATGCCTTTTTTCTTCTAAATAAATATTTTATTAACTCATTCAATGACAATGAAAAAGTTCTTACAGTATTCATTGACCTTGCTAAAGCATTTGATTCTATTGATAGACATATTTTGCTTTCAAAATTGGAATGCATTGGCATCCGCGGGTTATCCCTCGAGTGGTTTAGGAGCTACTTGAACTTGCGTAGCCAAGTCGTTTCAATAAATAATGTATGCAGTAACTCATCTAGTATAGACTTTGGCGTTGTCCAAGGAAGTACTACTCTTGGACCTTCCCTTTTTTTAATTGTACATTAATAATTTGGATAAACTTCCAATATCAGGAATCTTTTTTCTTTTTGCGGACGACACAGCTGTGGTATTCAAAGGCCAAACCTGTTTATTTATTATACAAAAATGATTAATTAAAATAGCTTTTCCAAAAAAACATAAGATACCCAACAGATTTACTTTAGAATCTTTAGAATTTACTTAGAATCTTAACTTTTAACTCTCCGCCAACTCTTTATTAAAACTGTAATGATCTATCTTTACTCTCATAATGATCTGATATTCACACCCGTTTCGCATCAATATCAAACAAGGAGTGCTGTGAATGTGGGCTTACAGGTTCCTAAAGTTTCCAAAACAATAAATCTCAAAAATAGCAAACTTTATCTACAGAAATATTCCGCCTGAGATCAGGAACCTGCAGGTATCTTATAGCACTTATAAAAAGACCATTAATAACTGGATGTTGGGGCTTTGCCTTGACCAATCTGAATCTCTTATCAGCTCTGATTACCTCTAACTAAACACATCTAACTGCACCACTCTGACTACTGGATGACGACCGATGACTAGCCGATTCCGCTCAATGGTTTTAGCGAATTTCCCATAGGGAAGAAGCTATTACCGTAGGTCTCATGGCAAGAGTTAAGCCCGAGACCATGTTATTTTTTCTTCTTTAGGTGCCCAGAGGCTAAAAACAATAGTCGTTAAAATTTATATATATATATATATATATATATATGTATATATATATATATATATATATATATATATATATATATATATATATATATATATATATATATGTGTGTGTGTGTGTGTCTGTGAACACGATAACTCTCGTAAAAATAGTCCGATCGAGACCAAATTTGGTAGAGACGTGTATTCCTACAAATGCTCGGACGAGTTCGTTAACCAGACATATCGGTCAATGGGAACGGGTAGTTTGGGGGGGTTTTGTACCCCAAAATGGGGTTTTTTGCGTTTTTCACATGTAATTTTAAAAAATTTCTAATTATATATTTCACCATTGTAATCAGCTTAAAAAACTACACAATTAAGTTCCTTAAAGTTTTTCTCTATCTTCAACGGTTACCGAGATATAAAAAAATCTAAACACAGTACGTTGTATTTTGAGGCTCCAATGTTAATCTTATGGAGGATTAGGAAAAATTAATATTTCACTTATTATCTAATATTTTTGGATGAAACTTGATATTTAGCTTCATGTGGTTGAGATCCATACATTTGTGCTAAAAAATCATAGTTTATGTGTTTATCATGGCAGCAAACCTGCATACTCTTTTCCCATGTTAATCATATGGAGATTAGGCAAACTCCTTTATCTATGGACAGATGTTGATGAAATTTGGTATAAATATTAAAAACAAAATTTTTGATGGTATAAATGACTACTTTCAGTGTTCCTCACAGCAGCAAACCTACTCACTCTCTCCCATTTTAATCTTATGGAGAATAGACAAATAATTCTCATGTTTATCGACAGATTTGGACCAAACTTTTCATATATTATTATTATTGTATATCATTGATTTGGAAATTCGCTGAGTATGCAGGTCTGCTGCGACGGGGGTATTTTTTATTTTTCGTTATTTTCGTTTTTTCCTTTTTTTAATAAATAAATTTTGTCTTACTCTCCGTCTCAACAAAAAAATAAATTTTATTCAAATTCAATTTCATCTGAATATAATTGAAAATCTAAATTCAAATTTTCTCTGAATATAAGTAACTCAATACACTATATTTATTTTGTAATTAACCCATGCAAAGCAAGTTTTTCTATTTTTATTGCTATTCTGTTTATTTTAACAAACTTCCTAATGTTATTTAGTTTCAATAGCTATAATTTATACCTTTCATGTTTTTACTTTTAAAGACTGTAGCTGTCTTAAATAATTAATAATTGTCATAAATCAATATTTTTTTCTTTTTTTAATATGTCTTTATAATTAATTATTTTTTTATTCTATTCTATTAATATACTTAGTTGACTTCCAGGCAATACAAGTATTTTTTTTTATTTGTAAGTACTTAAATAAGAATTCACTCTGCTCACAGGCCTTTGTGTCCTATGCAGATTTTTTTCTTTTTAGCGAATTTCCCATAGGGAAGTAGCTATTACCGTAGGTCTCATGGCAATAGAGTTAAGCCCGGGACCATGTTATTTTTTCTTCTTTAGGTGCCCAGAGACCAAAAACAATAGTCGTTAAAACTTATATATATATATATATGTGTGTGTGTGTGTGTGTGTGTGTATGTGTGAGTTAGCATGTCTGTTAGCACAATAACTCACGTAAAAATGGTCCGATCAAGACCAAATTTTGTAGAGACGTATTCCTACAAATGCTCGGACGAGTTCGTAAACCAGACATATCGGTCAATGGGAACGGGTAGTTTGGGGGGTTTTGTACCCCAATATGGGGTTTTTTGCGTTTTTCACATGTAATTTTTAAAAATTTCTAATTTTAAATTTCACCATTGGAATCAGCTTAAAAAACTACACAATTAAGTTCCTTAAAGTTTTTCTCTATCTCCAACAGTTACCGAGATATTAAAAAATCTAAACACAGTACATTGTATTGTGGGGCTCCAATGTTAATCTTATGGAGGATAGGGAAAAATTAATATTTCCCATATCAATCAATATTTTTGGATAAAACTTGATATTTAGCTTCATTTGGTTGAGATCTATCCATTTATACTTAAAAATCATACTTTATGTGTTTATCATGGCAGCAAACCTGCATACTCTTTTCCCATATTAATCATATAGGGAATAGGCAAACTCCTTTATTTATGGACAGATGTTGATGAAAGTTGGTATAAATGTTAAGATAAAAACTATTTATGGTAGAAATGGCTACTTTCAGTGTTCCTCACAGCAGCTAACCTGCACACTTTTTCCCATGTTAATCTCTCTATGAAGAATTGGCAAATAAGTCTCATGTTTATGGACAGATTTTTATAAAACTTGTCATATATTATTATTATTATATTATTGATTTGGAAATTCGCTGAGTACGCAGATCTACTGCGACGGGGGTATTTATACTTATTGTTTCTCTAGATTATTATATGGCTATTGCCAAGTATAATGTTGCATTTATCATCTTTAAAGTTTTTCACTGGTGAATCCCAGAAAAGATCATAGTTTTATATTATACTGTTATAATTTTTTTAATTGCATGTGAAGTAATGTCATGAAAGTGCTAGTGACACCAAGATTTTATTTTGTATACCATTGTCATTTTTTAATTTTGATAAGGAACAGTATAAACCCTGGAATTTTCGCCAGGGCTCAATATGTTTTATAGGTTTTGTTACTTTTTAGACTTACAACTTGTGCACTTAATGGATAGTAAAGTTCATAGAAAAAATCAGCAGTTAAAAAAAATTATTCTTCACCTGAAAACATTTAATTATTTTTATCACATACAGTAGATTGAATAGATTTCTGTTAAATACATTAAATTTTAATACTAACAACATTTCATAATGTCAAGATGAGTTGTGTCAATATTTGTTTTGAACTTCTGCATGTAAATCAGTTCCCTTTTTTCCTGGAGGTAAAGCTTAGGGTTTTGTGTTGTCTTCATTATTCTAGGCAAGTACCATTGGCCCCTTTTTTGGATAATACTTTACCTTTGTATAGTTAAATCGGGTATTTTTAATATTGCTCTCATACACAGTAAAACTTATCTGAAATAAAAAACAATATTTCTTGAAAATATAAAGTTTGCTCAATCTAATTGAGATACTAAATATTAATTAGTTTTTTTAGTTACTGACCTGTAATAAAAATAAGGTTTATAATATTTAATTTCAAATTCTAAATAATTCGATTTTTATTATTGTAACATAAATACCAAAACACATTAAAATATTTGTGGTGTCTTTTTCCAGCTATAAGCTACAAGATAATATTTTTGTTGCTATTATAATAAATACAAAGATATATTAAATTGTTGGAGTTGTATCGGCACCAGCTGTAGACGGGGCCATATGATCAGCACACGGAAGTGTTGGCGGGAATTGACCCAAGTGATTAACTTTAGTCTGTCCCAGTTGTATTTTTAGCCACTTGGATCCCTTTCTTCTTGGTCCAATTTCACCACAGTAACACCTTATCTTTAATCAGAGTGAATAAGAAGGAAATAAAATGAAGGATAGTAACAAGAAATCAGTGTTGATTTTTAAAGCTATAGCAGATGATTTGGGTGACAAAGACCCTTATGTGACTATTCTCACTGATCAGGGGTTTGATGTTCAAACAGTGCCGGTTTTGGAAATTAAATACAGGAATCTGATTGTTCTGAAAGAAAAACTAGATCGTCCTGAAAAATATGGAGGTAATTTCATAGATTTTTCCCTATAATTCATGTGGTTGAAATACCTAATTTAATTTTTTAGTTTGGAAAAATTGGTCTTTAATACAAAAAAATTGAATTTAGTTATATTAGGTAGCTAAGTATGGAGGAAATATGAACGATTGGGCTTGTTTCAAAATTAAGACTTAATCGATTGCATACCCTATCCTAAAATAGATTTCTTCTGTACAGTATACTTTTCACACATACATAAAATATGTGCATATTTATGGATTTTTCAGCCCCCTTAATAATTACAAAAGATCAAATACTACCTTAAATTTTTCTAGGTAATTGTAAAATAAAATGTATGATATAATTAGATTGCATGTATAACATGTACAATATTTATAATTTATAAATAAAAGTAAAATTCTTAAAAGTGAAATCACTTTAGTAAAGTTTTCATCCAAGCATCCAAAGCATTTTTATATTAAAAAAGTGAAACATATCTTTATATAGTTCCATCACACCTGAACCTCCTAAGAAACCTAACTCAACAGGCAGCTTCTACTCTAGTAATGTGACACCTCCATTTTGATGGATTCAACTTTAGTGAAAATATAGTTAGAGAAGTATTTAAAGCTTGTAACAGTGATACGATGAACTTGCAAAATATACATTACATTCAGAGATACAGAAATCAATGTTCATACATTAAACGTCCTAAATTAGAGGCTGAAGTCTTCAAGAGTGAACTTTGTGTCTGACTTTTATGTTATTATCATGGAGATCGTCCTCATTCTTCCCATAGGTATCCTTATAAAACCCTCTTCTTTTAGAAGAATGTATAATGTTTCACTTACAAAATTGTAAGTAATTGGCTGAGCAAGTTTTTCTGGATTTTTAAATATTTCAAAACTATCATTCTGGACACAGGGATGATTCTGAGCAACCCCCGTTGCGTACAGGCAATAGCTGATGCGGTGGGGGGAGCAGAGGGGTTACCTGAGGAGTGGCGAGAGCGACCCGCCTACACTGTCGGAGAGACCACGGCTCGGCTCGCAACTGATCTGTTGGACCTTGACACTTCGGAGACAGCTTCAAGCAATGCAGCAACTCTTGCTTCTGTCATACTCAAAAGTGAGTCTTCTTTTGAGCACAATTAATGTTGTTTCAGTTAATGAAAGCAATATTAAAGATCATAGTTTAAACAAATATCTGAATGACTGAGTTCATGATTCTTTCTCCTTTGAGAATTTAAGAATAGCTGGATAGCTAGGAAACAACTGTATTGTACTGTACTGTTTTTTATATTGATGATTTGAAAAGTTCTAAGTTAAAATCAAAACAGAAATAGTCAAACTGAAATGTCTATTTTTATTATCCTTGATAAGAACCGTTCATTTTAATTATAATATTAATATATTTAAGGGAAAACATCAGCCTTAGAGAAGCAATTAGAGAAAATTAAATGAAAAATCCTAAATAATTATTGATTATTGATTGAATTAAAGAAAAGTTCATAAAATTTAATCATTTAGGTTGACTAATCCTTTAATTATTCATAACCCAAGTATGGTAATCCATATAATATACAGGTTTGCTGAAAAGTCTGGAAACTGCTTAACATTTACATTATTTATTTGATTTGAAGATTACAACTTTTCAAATTCAAATGGGAACTGCAATTCTATGTTCCACCTTGATTACCGACACTACTATTCGAGTGGAGGACAACCTCATGGAGTTGTAGATAATTTTACATGTAATCATAGGTTGATGATACAATTTATCTATGAAAGGGTTGGTGAAGAAAAGAAGAATACTGCAAACCCATTTCAAAAGCTTTAAATCTGTTACAAAATTACAATTTCAAGACTATGCTAACAAACATCATATATATACTGATGAATCTTATCATGTTAGATCGAGCAGTCAACAGTTTTCAGCTGAATTTAAAGTATCGTATAGGCTTTTTTTTTGTATTAGTCTTTGAACCACCATCATTTTGTATCAGACCAAATCTTTTCAAATGGGATTTGCCACATTCTTCTATGCTTGACAAGGACTTTAAAGTACCATAAATCTACTTTGAAAACATTTCTTCCTTATCTGTATATTTTAACCTCCGTATTTTACAATCCACTGTTAAATAGCTGGGTAGCTCAGAGATCTTCTGCTCACTTCGTAATCCAACAGTCGCCGGTTAAATTCCTAACACAGTTGTTCTTAATTAAGCTATTAATTAATTTCCTATCTGACAACAGGTTGACGTTAGGTAGGATTATTGTGGCGGAATCTTATAATCTTGTTACAGACAGGTTCCTTACACAGGACTGTTAATTAATAGCCCAACAGTCAATGGCATCTAAGGGACCTACAGTTAACACGTGATCCAAACCACTTTTGTCTCTAAATTACAAACTGGACTAATTATGAGAATAGTTTTTGTGCATGAACATTGTTTTCAATACTCTTTGGTGTGGATTAACATCCACAATCCTCACCAGAGAGAATCACATCTGCTGACCATTGCTCATAACTATCCACAGTCTGTGACCTCCAAGTAGCTGTATTACAGGATATACCAGTAATCACATCTGCTGACCATTGCTCATAACTATCCACAGTCTGTGACCTCCAAGTAGCTGTATTACAGGATATACCAGTAAGATATGCATATCAACCTATGCTTACATTTCAAATTATCCTCTGACTTCATGTGGTCCATCCTACAGAAGAGGTAAGGTGTGTGTATTCACGTTTTGCAAAGTTTTAATATTAAAGCAAAATTAATATAGTGAAAATATTAAGCTGTTTCCAGACTTTTAGGCATTCCTTTTTAATATCCGTTCTCAATGCATCTACTGACTTGCGTAGAGAGATCTCTGTACCCTCTCCTGCTGCCCTCTGGCAACGTGAGCCTGGACGCAATGGATCGTCTGCTCAGCAAGGGAGGCGTGCCCACAGATATGGTCGAGATCTACACCACTGTTCCTCACCCCCGAGTGGAAGAGAACCTCCGAGCAGCACTAGAGCAGTCCATCCCGCACTATGTTGTATACTTCAGCCCATCCGGCGTTCACACCTCGTACCCTATTTTGAAGGAGGCTGTTGAGGTTGAAAAGACCAAGGTTTGTTTAGCATTTCAAATGAAAAAAGAACATATTTACTAAACCAAACATAGTCACAATTATTTATTTTAGTTTTCTTATATCTTAAACAATAAAGCATAAGAAAGTAATGATATTTTATATTATTAATGGATAAAATATTGAATCTCATATAATTTTATATTTAAAAAAATTATTTTATAGTGTGATGCTGTAAACTTTCAATATTACAAGGTAAAAGAGTTCACTCTTTTTTGAAAATTATGAGCAATTTCGGAAAAAACTATTAAATAATACTGTTGGCAAACATATTCCATAACAAAAGCATGTTTCCATCATTTTTTGTTGGAATGACTTTTCAACAGTTTATTTCCACTCATTTCTACTCCATTTTAATGTTCACATGTTGGACTTATTTTACACTTCCAGTGGATCTCTATCGGTCCCACAACTGGAGCTGCTATAGAATCTTACGGCTTGAAGGTTTCTGCCTCAGCTTCAAGACCAACCCCTGACTGTTTGGCCTCCGCCATTGCCAACTGTTCTTAGTAAGTTCAGTATCACCTATTATGGCATCATGGTTCCATATATTCCTACTCTTTTAGTATCTCAGTTTTTTTTAATTTTTGACATGAATATGTCTTAGCTCTGGTGAGGGCGGGGGGTGTTAGCAATTTGGGTGTTTTTGGTGTTGGCAATAGTTTGGTTATAAGAACAGCTGTTTGGATGAACTGAAAACATTCCCTTTAGACATATTCATGATCTAACCTATTTCCCACAGGGAAGGAAATACATTTATTAGTTGTGTTTTACAAAATTCTTTAAAATAAAATTCTTAAAGCAAATTTAAGTTTAATTACCTCTTAGCAACCAAAACAACAAGAGTGTACTGTAGTATCTTGAGCTAATAATGATAATTTAAAAAGTCAGTTCTATAAGTCGCACCAAAATAGTGAAATCGTCCTTCCATCAGTTCAACTTTTTTGTGTGATATCACGTCAATTACGCATACACACAGCCTCATTAACTCATTTGATTTATCTTCAAATTCAACATGTATTTTAATTTTTCACTTTACATTGATTTTAAAGTGAATTTTTTACATGATCACAATCTTTTAATGGGTCAAAACAATATTTTATTCCAAATTTTTACTTTGAGCAAAGCATGATTAATAGAGAATTTTTTGTTTACAAATGACCAGGCGAACACAGCTATTTTTATAGAACCCATGTTTAGAAGAAAATTTTCTTTAATTTTTTAAGCTTTATTTCAGTACCCGGAGTTTGTTGAAGTTTTCTGAACAACTCCGTACAAAATGGCCAAATATATAGGTTCAAAACCAACAATAAATCTTGACTATTTTGCCATTAAAATAAAAGAGGTACTGTACTTTGAACTTTAAACAAACCATAAATGATCATTTTACTCCTGAAAAATATGTTTAAATATATTTATTGATGGTATTGGGTACTTCATTTTAGTATAGCAGTATGTTTTTATGTAAAATCTTAACTAATATTATAAAAGAGGATGTTAAACTTTTCTTTTACATCACACGAACACTTTTCCTATTTCTTCATATCCTTGTATATTTCTACGTAAAAGATCAGATGAAAAAGTATAATAAGTTGTCTGTGTTTAAATAAATTTTAACGACTACCGTATTGTTTTTGGTCTCTGGGCACCAAGACCCAGAAGAAAGAATTTAAAGAAGAAAAAATAACATGGTCCCGGGCTTAAATCTTGCCATGAGACCTACGGTAATAGCTTCTTCCCTATGGGAAATTCGCTAAAACTACAAAAATGTATCTAAACTTTTTAGAACTGTTATTGTCAAGTTGATTTTTCAGCGTCGACCACGTCGTCATGTAGTTTGTATTGCCAAACGTTTCGCCATTGTTGTGAAGTGGCATCCTCATTGGCTAGGCAGAGTCTCAGCCTAGCCACAAGGGCAAGGGCGAAACGTTTGGCAATACAAACTACATGACGACACAGTTGACGCCAAAAAGTCAACTTGACATTATAAACACTGACCACAAAAGCCTGAGTTTGAAGATTTTTAAAACTATTGCTATCCTAAGGCAAAATCTATCTCTATAGCTGAAAAATTCTTTGCCTACATAATCTACAAACAAATGTGTAAAAGAAACTTTACAACTTCTTATTTTTCAGGCCTACTGAGTAGATGGAATAGAAGAAATTTGTAAGCGATCGAATTATTGATTAATTGATCTTGCATTTCATTACTTTCATTGTGAAAAAGTTCCTTAAATGACAGGTAAAACGAATTAACATATCTAACCAATGCTTATTAAAAATTAAAATTATGATAGGCCTGGTTACCTTGTACCACATATTTTTCATCCTGACATCCTTAATACTTAGCTGCTTTAATACTTCATTCATAGACTAAACTGTCCAAATTAAATTAATATAAGCATAAATTAATTTGCGTTAACAGCTTAGGAAATCATAGCTGTTTTTTTTAAATATATGAAAAGTAATTTTAACCGTTTAAGGAGTAACAACGTTTTAAAACGTCTTTATTTGAGAGCTGTTAAGGATTAAGGGTGACTGCCACTTTTCCGCTGAAACTTATGTTTTTTGAATTTTTTATTTTTCATTTTGTATTTGAACAAATTTCGTCAAATGACGTTTAAAACATCGCTAATCTTTTTTGCGGAACCATTAAAAAGACGTTTTAAAATGTCAATCCTATTTTGACGCAAAATACAGTACTCTTTAAAGGGTTCAATTATTTGGTGTGAGGTACTATGGAACATGTATTTAATTGAAAAGTTTTATACTGCTGTACTATTTTACTAGCGTAATGAAGATTAATAATTGATCTTAATCTTAATTGATTGCTAATCTTGATGAGGAATTATTGTTCATCTGTTTACTCAACGACCAATGAATAAATCCAGACACACACACACACACACACACGGACGGACGGACGGACATCACGCCAAAACCCACTTTTTTGGATTCAGGGGACCCTAAAACGGATATATCCACTCTCAACTCAAATTCGAAAATTTTGACGAAAACAATTCTTTCTCCATATACTATGTATAAGGGGAGAAAGTAAAAATTGAACCTGTATTTTATTTTACAGCTGGTTTTTTTTTTCTACGGTTAAAAACCCTTGGTTTTTTTTATACAGATTTAAATGCTAATATTTCACTTTCATCAATATACTGTAACTTTTTGTTTGAGCTTATAATCTAATTCTAATCATTTAGCCTTGCATCATGTTTATTAACATTATGAAAATCAATAACAGTACTGCACTTTACTAAAATGTAAAAACTGATCAAATTGCCAGTGTGCTTGTCCTTTTCACAAATTGTATAAGTCATAAAAACTTTTTTTGTGTGTGTGAATATTTTACTGGGGCATTATACAAAATCTCCAAAAAGTAGTAGAACAAGGAAAACTACCCATCTTAGCACCCGTAGTTTTGGGACTAAGATGGGGGCTAAGAAGCGGAGAGTAGACCTGTTTCAGCTTTTTAGCTTATAAAACAAATTAACCCAAAATATCATATCTTTAAGCAATGTACAGACAAAACACTTATGTTATTTATATAGATTTATAAAATCAAATATTTTGCCTTGTAACTAGCTGTGAAAAAATTTGATTGACATGTGATAGTTTTGGTGATAACAATAAACATTTTATACACGTATAATTAAAATTATATCAATTATATTTATAAAATACAACTTATTATTTGTCACAAGGGATTTTATCGACAAAAAATTCCAGAAGCAGCAAACTTCTGTAATAAATGAACTTCCTTTTATCTAGGAATTATTTGTAATGATACACACTAAGCTTAAAAAAATGGTCCCGTCTAGCTCTCATCATGACTACCAAAGCTCTATTTTACTTCAGAGAGTTTGCTGAAAACAACAAAAATCATCATAAGTTATTCATTTTATTTATGAAAATCTATAGAAATATAGAATTAGGTATGTGAATGAAATGATTATAATATTAGTAACAACTTGAGTTTCTGAAGTACATATCAACTTTGAAACCTGACCACATTATTTCATCAGTGTTTCAGGAAATGTTTTGTGAACATCTGCGACACTTCCTCAAAGAAGATACCAGATGTTGAATGAGAAAAAGCTGATTGTATTCTTCAGAAAATAAGACAATGAAGGCAGTAAAAGACTAAGGACAATCTTTGTATAAATAAGTTCTGTAATAAAATATCTTAGTTTTGAATAAGGTGAGACTTCTGTTTTCCAACATTTAAGTGTTGAAGCAAACAAAACAACCAAAATACATTAGATTCTTGTTTATTTACATTGATTGTAAAATAAACTACATTAGAACTGCTTACTATAGAAACAGTCGTTTTAAAACAGTTTTAAAAACTATGTGAGGTACCACAGTGAAAAAAAGTAAAAAGAATCATTCTAAAAATGTTTAGAATGATTCATATTACTAACTATTCAAATTATTTAATTTGACGTGTAGACTTGCGATTAATTTTTTTTCATTAGTCTAGATATGAAAATTTACAGACTCATTGGCAGGACCACAGTGCCCGATTAATGGATATGCCAAAGTATTGCGGAGGCAAAATACATAGACTGTATAACCATAACCATTTCTTTGAACGTGACCAATTAGACAGATTGATAGCGTCAAAACACTTAATAACAAAATTCAAACAAATATGAAACCTTTGAGTGCCAAGCGTTTCGATCTGAGATGCGCTAAATTGCCAGCCCAAGGTACGATGGATCTGCTAAAAATGCTGAATCTTTTTCCTGGAAAACGCAAGAATTTAGTAAAATAATTATAAAAATTTTATTTATTAATATATCTTTGTTCTGTTTTTTTTTTACTTAGGATAAAATTGTGTGTACAGCGTATAAGTACAATAATTTGAATTTAAAAAAAAGAAAATCCTTTTTTTAATGAATATAAAATGCATGAAAATAAAGCACATTTCTTTTTTATCCTTTGGTGTAATTTAAGCCAGTTACAATAACTGCTACACACTAAATTTTCTGAGATTTTTTTCTGGTGTCTTGGAGCGAGACACCAGCATTTCTGATGGGGGCATGACCATCTCGATCCAAGACGCTCGGCACTCAAGCTACAGCAACGGGAGACGCTCGGCACTCAAAGGGTTAACACATACTCAGAAATAATATTAAAGAGCTCTAAAATATTCACAAAGGTGTTTGCAAAATACTGTATAAAATATTGCACTGCTATACTGTCTTTGCTGTAAACTCTTATACATGAACTGTACATACATACAAATAAAACAATAATAATCTAATAACAATAACAACATAAATATTGCAAATATTTATAACAAACTGAGCAAAATTACTTTAACCCTCTCCCTGTCACATTAGCATGTGCCACTCACAGCAGTTCCATACCTATTAAATTGGCAAGTAGCCTGTGATGTTTTTATTAACTCTGCAGTAGGCGGACGGGCTACAGATGTAGCCCAGTGTTTTTATTTGTCCGTTACAAACTGTTCTAGGAGAGGGTAGCTAAGAGATAGCTGCCGTTTTTCGTCCCTTTTGCATACTCATGTGTTGTTAGCCTTGACAAACTGATGAAGTTAATTGAGTTAAGGCAATCATTTTTAGCTTAATTAAGCTAAGCATGATTATCACAAGAACAATGAAACAACAGAGAATTTGAGAAAACCTAAGATCATCACCTTCTAAAGCCATACAAAAGTAAGGATAAAAGGAAAGTAAGGGGATAAAACTTCTTGGAATTAAAGATCCCCTGATAGAACGTAGCCTTCACCTATTGACGTTACGCAGTCACTGCTAATGTGTGGAAGAGAGAGAGAGACAGGTCAACAAGGAATTTGTTGTACTCAGTTCTAAATTTAACAAGTGTATTATCAAAAGTAATGACTTTATTTTATAGATCAATTTATGGTTTTTTTTAGTTTTGGGCTATTAAAGTTAGTAGTTTTTCATTCTATAAAAACAAAAAAAATATCCTGTAACATCTAGTTATTTATTTTCATACAGAGAATCACCTACACAAGTTTATACTAAAAGTAGTATTTGAAAAAAAAATCAAAATATAACATTTATAAAATATAATACAGTAATACGATAGTAGCCAACGTGCCTTAATGTGTTATACTTGATTGCGCACCTACTGCAGGCGTAAATTGTTTGTGATGTTGTTTAATTGTTGTGTTACTTTACCTAATAAAGACAATATTAATAACACTTATTAGTCATTTTTTCTCTGATTAACCTCATACCGTAAAAACTGCATTGCGTTCCGCCATTATTCATGATCAGCTACTTGTAAACAAGTCTAAAATAATCCTAACAATGTACTGGGAATGCTTTTAACCCATTGGCTTACCTATATTAGAGTACTTGTCAATCCCTGGGAATTCCTTTTACTTTAGCACTTTTGAAGAATTTTATCAAAACTGCTATAATTTCTTTATCTAATGTATATTTGCAGAATTACATTTAATTATGGCAAATTACGATCACTCTCATTTTTGGAATCTTGGTAGAGTTGTTCTCTTGTTACACGATGTAATATGTCACCCTCTTCATCAGAATCACAAGAGGATAATTCACAATTGTCAATAAATTAATTGTGATGTAATCTCACTGGAACGTAAACATGGCGGGATATTGTAACACATTGATGTGACGATCACAAAAGGAAAAAAAAACCTAAAAACTACACACTGCTATTGACTAATATTTTGGTTTTATTGACCAGATTAGCTAACCAAGGAATTAAAAATTATAGACAGAAAATAATGCTGTATCATAAAGAAACGAATATCGATCCAGCAAGTGCTGTGATCCATCGGGAAAACATAAGAACTACTAGGAATAACAAACGATGGAACAGTTCCGTCCAGAAATTCCAGGACGCAATGGCAGTATGATGGAAATTTTTTGACCTAGTATGCCAATAGGCTAAAAGTCTGCACAGTTCTCAAGAAACACGCAAGAAAACAGGACAAGTCCTAGTAGTTCCTCAAACAACTGCTAAAGAACATCATCGACTTGATTTCTGAGTCGATTCAAGGCGTTTGATCGGGAGAGGGTTAAATTACCTAATCACTCACTCGTGAATATAAACTAAAGATTTGTGGCAGGTTCTGTTGAAGATTACATGTTTACAATAATGGTACATGTTAAAGCTCACAATACCCTATTTTCGTCTTGCGACAATATTTCAATAATCGTTGAGCTTTTGACTAGTTAAAATTACATTGGATTATACAAATTTTTAATTTCGAAAATTCTCTGGACCACTATGAAACTATAGGTTTGCATAGTTACAGTTAGAATTTTTTTAATACCTCACCATTTGAGAATAATTACTTTCACCTACTTATAGATATCATCTATAGCAATAATCTTGATGTAACCGTAACACACTTAGTAAAATATAATAAAATATCATGAGTAAAATATATTTTGGGATTGCATAGAGTCCTTGAAGGAAATTTTACAGACCCTACAGAAAAATCAGACAGATAGACATACTCATTTTAAAATAAAAATACATTACCCACACAAAAACATTCATCATGAGAAACATAACTCCAGTCTCAACAAGATGTTTTTCAATAATCCTAAGCAGTAAACGTAGATGTTATGATGAGACTATCGACTGGGCTAAGCACTGCGGTGTGGGCTTCTCTGCTGAACAGTGAACGGGTAGGTTGTACGACTGCAACGCTTTTGCTGTTGTAGGTCCAATAGACACCCACTGAAAATAAACATTACTTTTACAGTAAAAGTGAAAGTTTCTAAACACGACTTATGAGATTATCTCATTGCTTTATATTGTTTTATTTGCTCAGTTTTATCATGTTATTGGAACCCTGTTCAGGCACTAAGTTTGAGTTTTTCTATGTAAATCGAGCATCTTATTTTTAAAATAATAATAAGTTTGTTTTTTAATAACAACAATAATAAACTAAAAAATTAAGTCTTTACATACTACTACTAATACTATCAAATGTCTTCTGGTTTACATGGCCACTGGTTTCGATTCAGCACTCTTTGACTTACTGGATCTGCATATTACCCATTAGCTACCATGCTCGTAATACCAATAGGTTTTGAAATGCTTTATAAACACATAGGATAACTTTGGAAATTGGTGTCATCAAAACATATAAAAGGTCAGTCAGACTACGTTGTAGTCAATAGCCGTTTCAGAAACGGCTCATGCTAGAGGTCTGATTTTGTTGTTGTATGCACTTAAAAGCCCCAAGCATATTTATATTTTTATCTTTTTAACTAAGGATAAAAATTTGTTTAACATATTTACTTCAGCATAAGAAACTAGTGACTCATCCGAGCTGATCCCCGTATACAGCAACTACTGCTATTCCGGGAAAAAGATATTTTCTTAACCAGTACCATGTTTTTAATGTGGTTTGCACTGACATTATTATTTTTTATTATTGTAGTTGTATATAATTGTGTTTTTCATAGGTCACTGATGACTCAGACTGCACATGAATTATGAAATGGTTTATGTTATAGTCTTTGACTGAGTCGTAAAAATAAGTTCAAAGCTAAAAGACTAAATTATTATTCATAACACACTTTGTATACATACTTTGAATACTTAAAAAATAAACAAAAAATAACAGAATAAAGGTTTTATAATCACCTTAATTTTATCCATGTCAAGATTTAATTTTTTTAATATAGGGAAAGAGTAGTGAATTCCAGAAGGACTGAAGAATGCCATATAAGTAGGTATGATCTCAGAAATAGCTGCCATCAGAAGCGGCTCAAGTTGCGGATGAGGAACAGTTTCGTAAACTTCCACTGACTCTGTCTTCACACCTCCCTCTCCCAGAAGTCTCTCTAAAGTGTCCATCTTCAGGTTCCCGCAAGGCAATAGTAATGGTTTGGTAGGCCCACCTGAGATCAAAAAACCTACAAATAATTTAAATTATAGAAATATTTTCCATTTGTTTTGAACAAGAAGCCATTAAAATCTCGTATTTAAGATAGCCTTGCACAGTATAATCAAGCATCATGGGCATCTTACCATTTGAGAGAATGTGGGGTTCTGCAAATGGAGGAATAAGAGAATACGAGTAACAGCCCCACACCATCTAGTATCCTATCTGGCAGAATATATGTGGCGTTCGGCAGTGGCGGCTGAAGGCGGGAATTCATCCCACACACTTTTCGTCGACATCACTAAGTTTTTGGCGGAACACACAAGAGAACATAGTGTTGTAAGTTTTTTATTTTTATTTTACATGTCCATTATAAAAATTACTAAACATATTAATTTTATTTTCCGTTAATGGCTGTGTGGTTGTTTTAATACGAAAGTACTGAAAGAACATTTCCTCTCTTCCCCTTTTCTGGCGGGCCGGGCTCTTTTCGAGAACTATTTTTAGCTTTTGCCTAAATATTATTAGACACTCAATCAACAAAAACTTGGCAAAATTTGTAAAAAGTCATTTATATACTGGGTCTTCAATCACATATCTCATTTAGCAAATTTGTTTATTCTTTTCTTGTTTTCTACGCTCATTTTGAGTATTAATATTCTGATATTTATTTTTTAATTAAGTAAATTTATGTCATCTTTTTCCTATTTTCATTAACATTTTTGATACTATATTGATCTTTTTGTAAAAACTTGTTTAAAGCATTATTCCTAAAATTATTAAAAATCACGCTGATCTTTTTCTCATTATAAGTCCAAATTCTTGCATCTTCTTTTTTCGGTATCACAAATGTCTTAAGTCATAAACTTAGAACCCGTGTTTCTTTTAATATTAAGTTTAATATGTAAAAAAATTAACATTGAGCTTATGGAGATTCAAATGTAAATAATACAAATTAAAATATTATTAAAACATACCACTGCCCTTACTTGACAGTCGGCAGGCTGATTAAGTATCTTAAAAATTGTGAACTGATACTCTAAACTGCACACAAACCTTGGCGTCGAATTCAAATAGTTATGGAGAACCGGAATAAAAGCAATTGGTGTTGATTAAAGTTTGTATACAACATTTCGTACTGAATGATATGAATAAATAAGGTTTCGGATACATGTATTTCCTGTAGCTGTTTATAACTAATTGTCAGTTGTTGATTGAAGATGATCGCAAACATTAGGATCAATGTAGGATGTGAATAGAGGTTTTACATAAATATTTACTTTACGTAATTGTATGTAATAAATGGAAGGATATAAAATAATTAAACAATTAGTAAAAACTAAATGGTACAATAACTGTACGAAATAAAAGTAAAATCATTTGTTTTGATAGAACCAAGGTTCTATTAAAGGTCAAGTTCTGTTGACAACCTTTAAAAAAAATATTAAGGAAGCTATTTTATCAAACTGCTTATTCTTCAAAACAATAATATGGGGAATGAGGAAATAGGTTTGCTATATTAAGAGAAAGAATAAAATTTTGATTTTTCAGCATATACTATTTAATTTTAAGTAAATGAACTGTATGAATTTTTTACTTTATCATGCCCTGCATTATTCTGTGTGTGACAGCAGCACGACAATGCATTTCAGGTGACTCTTAATGCCCACCCTCCGCTGATTCTGTGAGCAGATGGCCTAGAGGTTGGTAGAGAGTTTTGAAACATAAAATATAATAAGTTTTAGAAAAGAGGGTTTTTAAAACACTGAATAGAAGTCAGTTTGTATTTTAGATGTCTTTGACAATTGAGTGTAATAAACAATTTTGCTAGGGCCAATACAACTTATCTAAAATTTATTATTTTAGGCCTAATTAATTGTTTTATGCTTTTATATAAATGTATCTCACATTCTAATATGATGGGAGCTAATTTAACACCATTTCCTGCACAGCTCCCTTCTGTTTTAAGTTTAAGATTTTCATCAACCAATCGTGCTGTTGCTTCTCCAACAGAAAAATTATTTAGATTGTTCCATTCTTCTTTAAGGTTTCCAACTGCGTTGGCTACAGCTCGTACGCATCTTGGACTTGTGAAAACAATACCTAGAAAATGAAATAAATAATGTTACATAATTTGTAAATAACGTAATGGCAGTGTTTGAAATATGGTGGTTATTGTTAACAAAAGGTTAAGTTCTCGCTGGGAATGGGAATAGATTAATAATTATTGTAACTATAACAATCTCAGTTAAGGACCTATTTTAAAATATATATATATATATATAAACATACGAATGTAATCATAAATGATGGTTCCTAGATGGAAAAAATACCCCCATCGCAGCAGACCTGAGTACTCAGAGAATTTCCAAATCTAATATAATAATAATAGTATATGAAAACTTTTTATTTATATTGTCGATAAATATAAGAGTTATTTTGTCTATTCTACATAACATTAACATGGGAAAGAGTATGCAGGTTTGCTGCTGTGAGGAACACTGAAAGTACTCATTTCTAGCATGAACAATTTTTATTCTTACCATTTATAGGCTACCATGTTTCATAAACATCTGTCCATAAATTACGGAGTTTGTCTATTTTCTATTTGATCAACATGGCCAAAAGAGTGTGCTGGTTAGCTGCCATGATAAACATATAAACTATGCTTTTTAAGCATATGTGGATAGATCTCAACCACATGAAGGTAAATACTTACTTACTTACTGCCGTGGCTCTTGGTACCCAAGGTGGTACTTCGCCTCGCCAACACACTGCCTCCAGATTTCTCTGCTCCTTGCTTCCTCCTCCCCCCTGCCAAGTCTTCTTAGGTCTCTTCTGACCTGGTCTCGCCATCTGAGCTTTGGTCTACCTGGTGGTCTTCTGCCCTCTGGACCATTCACAAGGATGTTCTTGACTAAGCTGTTGTCCTCTTTCCTTAATAAATGGCCGGCCCATCTCATTCTCCTACTTCTCACCTCGGCCACTATGTCTGGGTTTAAGTATAGTTGTCTCAACTCCACATTATGCTTTATTCTCCACTCTCCATTTTCAAAGGTTGGACCATATATTTTTCTGAGAATTTTGTTTTCAAATACTATTAAACGTTTTTCTGTTTGTTTACTTAATACCCAATTTTCTGAGCCATACAATAATACTGGTCTGATAATGGTTTTATATATGCGGAGTTTTGTTTTGTATGACAGCAGGCGAGAACTTAACAGTTTGTGGCAAGGAAGGTAAATACCAAGTTTAATCCAAAAATATTGATTGATAGTGATTGATATTGATGATAGTTTATAAATATAGTGATTGATAGATACAACGTACTGTGTTTAGATTTAGGAGGTAAGGAAACTCCTCCCGTTATCAAGTGACCTTAATTAGAACCTGCATTAGGTACTCTACTTAACCTACATTTTTTGGGGGGTTTTATTTTTTCCATTATTCTACATCATCCATCCATATATTCATATACATGGAACACTCACAAAAAAATTCAATTCACATAGTTACATATACTTATTCAAATCTAAAAAATATGGTAATAAATCACTCAAGGTGAGAAATAAAACAATACTATTTACAAAACATATACCTGTACATTTGCACTAGCAACGACGCCTCCATGCCGGTGAGGGCCGGCAAGCAACCATAGACACACCCACATACACGCACATCACTCACTAGACTTGTGAGAGTAATGTGACTAGAGTCACAATTCCAGTGACTGAAGTATGATCCTGAGTAAATTCTAGGATCATTGATACCAAGCAAATTTGACTTTATCATGTTTACAATACTCCAAAAAGATAAGTGATTACTCACTGTATCCTCCAAACACATCGTAAAAATCAAACAATCCGACCCTACATTTTCTTAATGTTTAATCTCCATTCATAAAATTTTATGTTCATTACAAAGTAGAACTCAGTTTCATAATTTTTGTATGTTCTATGTGCTTCATGGGTTCTGCTGTTCCCTTAAGACCCATGTGGCTTAAGCTGAAAAGAAGGACCTGGGTTTTGGTTTCTTTAAGTTAGAGCATGTTACGGTGGAGCCAAGCCTTTGCCTGGTCAAAAGCCATCTCCTGTTTGTCTACTAACTCAGCCAGACTTCGTCCTCTACTCAAGAGGGTTTTGTCATTGGTAAACATTAGAATATTGCCATCTACCTTTAGGTAATTTATGTGGACCATAAACAATAGGGGTCCCAGAACAGAACCCTGAGGAACCCCAAATAGGACATTTTTGTTGTTGAGATTGAGCCACCAATCTACTTCCTCTAGCTCTCCAAATAACACTCCAGCATGATGAGTTCAGTACCATACAGTCCATAGCACTGCAACTTGTCTAGAACAATTTCTTGGGAGATACAATCAAATGCCTTAGTGATTGCATCTCCCACACAGAGTCAGAGTGACCAAGTTCCTGTTCTCAAAGGCTTCCGGCTGCTGCAGTCCTCGACCTTCCAGACCTGAATCCGTGTTACATGTTAGAAAGCAGATTATTTGTTTCTAAAAGCTCCTATGGCTGCTTCTTTATTATCTTTTCAAGGATCTAACTCACAACAGGCAAAATAAATATCGGTCAGTAACTGGTGATCAGTTATGGGTCTCCCTTCTTGAATAAGGGAACAGTTTTCAATGTCTCATGAAAATAGACCTCACTAAGACAGACGTTAACCACATAAGTGAGTGGAATGACCATACTAGAAACAAGCTTCTTAAATAGTCATTGACATCCCATAAATGTTAGTACTACTTGAATCCTTTAACAATGTTAACCATATCAGATTCAGTGATCAGACGCCACTCACTAAAACTACTCCTGTTAGCAGGAATTAAAACATTATCTGCAGGGTCAACATCAGGTGTAGGAATATTGACCATAATGTCATTTACTGTGATGAAAAACTAATTCGTCTCATCGGAGCTTGCTTTGCAGGAAAAATCACTGGGCCAAGGGAAAAAGGGCAGGAAAACAACAAGAAAAGAAATGGAATCAAACAGGTAAAAACTAGGTGATATCAGTATACTTATAAAGGTCTATGCCTATGAAATGGAATTTGATCCAGGTCTAGGTCTTATCCTGCTGACTATGCAAATAAGAAAAAGGAATAATATTTCCTTTACGTAATTCGCCAATATTATTAACAGTACCAAAAACCCTCAGATCAAGCCTGTATTTGATTCTTAGGGCCAATTTTACTTTTATTGCTCATATTTCACCTTCAGGCTCTTAAAAACCACTTCAAACATCTACAAGTTGAAATCTAACATAGTAATAAATTACTAACATTAATAAACATAACTAGATAAATTCATAAACCTAATAAGTACAATTGACCAAATAGCTGTTTAATGACAGGCCTACCTGAAAAATGTTCTGGATGTTCTAGTCTGTCTTTCAGTACATCCAGGTTTTTAAATGTGAAATCTAAAACTGGAATTGTTTTTGTAGAAAAGCCCCTTCTTTCTAACTCTTCAGAATAACTATCTTTTTCATTTGAGCCATCTTCAGAGATTGATCGAAAGATAAAAACTGTGTCTTTTGATTCTTTCATTTTTACTTCGAAGTTGAGTAAATCAAATAAAAAGCATTGTTATAAACATTGGGCAGTTTTATAAAACTTCAGAAATGTAAGCTATGCTCGAATGTTACCTAATTTTATGCTAACTGTTAAGGCTAGAGAAAATATTTTTATGTCCGGGGAGTGTTTTAATTCAGTTTTGGTGACATTAGGGTTACGTTAATCCAGCTTTTGTAATATTTATTTACATCAACAGCTGCTAGTTGAGTTTTTTACGAAGCACAGAGTAAGAACTCCCATATGATTTAAATAGATATAAAATCCTTGTTAATACAACAGGTTTAGATATTATCCGGGCTTGTAATCACTTCAAGCCAACCCACTCGTGCCATTGCTTGTCTGGATACTGTGGCAAAAAATATCTACTCCTGGAACTACAAGGCAGAGGAAAAAGAGCCATTCGCTGTAGACCACAAAGCTGTCGTGCTGACAGTCCGAGTAACAAAGGTAAGCCAGCCTTTTAACTCTTGGCATGATGACTAAGTTACTATTAAAAGAAATGTTAAAAAGAACATATATTATGATCAGTCCTTTTAAATGTCTCTTGGGAAAGTCTGGATTGGAGGTTGCAGCTGTGGTTCCTTAGGAATGAGCTTGTAATTAATGAGGACAAGACGCAATCCCTGCTGTGTTCCCTCAGTGAATATCACTGGTTGCATTCAGTATATACTCAACCTCCGAGCTTAGACATAGCTAAGTCGCAGAATCAGCATGTAATGGAAATACCTAGTTTTTCTTGGTATTATTGTCAAGCTCTTAATGTTATATATTATAAACTTATAAGAAACTGCCTTTGGACAGTTAAAAAAACCGCAATAAACAATATCAAAAATAAATATCAATACATCATTTTCAAATATTATATTAGGTATTTTAATAATACCAGTGATATTAAACCTAAAAATACCAAGTACTCCTTCATTGTTCTATCAGAGAGGAACGGATTATAAAGATCCTTTAATATCCGTTCATATCTGGTTCTATGGCAGAGGGAACCTTGATGAATGCTTTCTGCAGTTGCATGGCTTTAAAAACTAAGCCTACTAGTGATGCAAACAACCTATAAGAGGTCTTTTATTTTGTAGTTCAGCGGCTAGCGGTCTAGCGGGATGGGTTCGCGGAGTAAAGTGTTGAATGTGAATGTTGTTGATAGGCATCGTAGTCAGTTCAGTTGTCAGATTGTGTGTAAGTGTGGGCGCACTGAGGGGTAACAACTATTTAAATGTTGATTTAGCGTTTTAATGATTTATTTACACTGTGCATACTGGCTCTGTAATGCTGTAAATTTTACATGTTAAATTTTGAATCCAGAAAATGTCTTCAATTATTTTTGGTGAAGCAGAAAAATGTACAAAACAGAATTGCAATGGCTCTTTGACTGATTTCATTCAGACTCAATTGAATCATCATGGAAATAAAATTTCTCAAGTAAGTTTCAGTATGCTTAAGTAAACCAGCCAATTCACGTCCTGTCCAATCAGCTGACATTAACTCAGTAGCCTATTATATAATACATGTGTTATAGGTGTCCAAAATATAATTTATATTATATTATATAGCCTAGCTTACTAGCCTATTCAGTTGATAATTTAGCCTATCTTCTTACTTATCTGCTCGCTGGCTAGGAGAGTTCTTACAGTCAAATTTTAACACTTCATTTTCTAAAGTTTATTTAATCAACCTTCAAATCAAATCATTTTAATGGGCCAAGTTGACAATACATTGCATTGGCTAAGTCAAACATACAGATACAGCTTTCCTTCATAAGGTTAAAGTATTTACTAGAATATATAAAACAATTCAATTTACAACCCCCTACCTAACATACCAGTGCTTTCAACACCCCAATCTCTGTGGCAACTCCTGGACGCTGTAACACGAGATTTCAATCAAATGTATTTTTATGCACCGTTTAAATTTTAAGAGGTCTGATTCTAATTTTAAAGAAAGGGGGAGGCTATTATACAATTTGATTCCGTTGTAAAGACAGTGGTTTTTTAAGAAAAGATGTAATATGTTTAGGGATTGGCAAATTGTGAGAATTTCGAAGTGAATATGAGTGAATACGGGGGTTTCCTAAACCGGTGAATGGGGAAAGATTTTTTTTGACAAATGTGAGGGTTTCAAGAATGTAGATCGATGGAAGAGTTAGAATTTTGTAATCTGATAAAACTTTTCTGCATGAATGGCGTTTGGGCAGGGAAAAAATTGTTCTTATAGCCCATTTTTGAAATTTAAACAAAAATTTGGTTTTTGTACTTTTATTACCCCATATAGGTATAACATACGCTAAATGTGGATGGATGAGTCTGTAATATACAGATATTAGAACGTCCTTATTAACAGTTTTCTTTCAACTTCGCAGTACAAAAATTCCAGAGCTCAATTTATTTGTGACCTGTTTAATATGATCCAGGAAATCGAGATTTTCATCCAGGGTAAGTCCCAGAAACTTAACCTTGTCAGTCGGCTGAACAGGTGTGTCATCCTACAGAAGACTGAAACCATTAGAGCATCTTTTTGTGATAGAAAAGTGCATAAGCTGTGTTTTTTCGGTGGTAACTGAAAGAAAATTTCTATCAAACCACTAAATTAAATTACTGGCTTCACAAAAGGTTGCGAGTTCTAAGCTGTTGATATCGTGGCTTGAAATGGTTAGTGACGTATCATCAGCAAATAGTGTTGTTGTGGCGGTTGCTGTGCATGATGGGAGGGTGTTGATAAAGAGGAGGAACAGGGTGGGCCCCAAAACAGAGCTCTGGGGCACTCCCCTCAGAATGGTGGTCTTAGCAGAGGAATAGAGACGAATGAACCCGGTCTCGTCAACCGCCTTAATCTCTACATACTATGTTGTGCCACAGAGGTAGGTAGCAATCCAGCTCAAGGCTACTCCTCTTATTCCTACTCTATCCATTCTTTGCAATAGTATGTCATGATTGACTGTATCGAAAGCCTTTTTCAGGTCGAAAAATATTCCTGCTGTATAGTTTTTAGAATCAAGTTCTCTCACAACTCTGTTTATTAGGTCAAACATAAAAACTTTTATTAGTTTACATAAAAACTTTAAAAACACATAAAACAACAAAAAAACACAAAGTCAAAGTGGACCTTCCTTTCAAAAAACCGTGCTGCTTAGAAGTTATAATTGTATTATGTTCTAAAAATTTACAGAGCCTCAAGTTCATGGCTTTCTCAAAGACCTTAGAGAATACTGAAACAATTGAAATTGGTCTATAACTGTTGCAAGCCTTTGGATTCCCTTTTTTTAAATATCGGTGACAACCGATTCCTTCAGACGCTCAGGAAAAGCTCCACAACTAAAAGAGAAGTTAATCAATGGATGGAGCAAACAATCTGAAACCTTTTTAAACATCACAGAAGATAGTTCATTGGAGCCTGAGCTTTCTACTTATGTTATTAAAAAGTAAAATAAATGCATTTAAGGTTGATATAGACTTTAAAAAATTCATGTGTTTACTTTTACCAAGTTTAGTTACATTGTGCATTTGTTTGTGCATTGTCGTTATACAGGCTATTACAAGTATTACACTCCCTACCCTACTATAAAGCTAATAGTTGATAGTCATTAAAAGATAGATTGCTAGTGTTATTTTTCAGGTGTTTATCTGTTTGGATCTTGACTAGGTTTTTTGGTTCACTCCTGTTTACATTATACAAACTATGATTAAATATCAAACAATTGTTGGGTTAGTCTATGTAGCTGATATCCTGTTGAGAGGTGTTATTTGTTCAATTAGCAATTTATTTTTTAGGTTGATGGCTCATCCTTTATCAGTAAGAACTACAAAGAGCTTCTTAATGAAGCTAAAATATTGTCCAAATCTCTTCTGCAGATGGGAGTGTCAAAAGGAGACACCATTATGATTTCTTGTGAGAATAGATTAGAGTTTAGTGTTGTGATGCTGGCCAGCTTATTTAATGGCTTTATATTTTCTCCACTGAATCCATCATACACTGAAGGTAAGAATAACACTTATGGTTATAATTTGGTGATATTACTTCTAAATAAAAAATCAGGAAGTAGGTTTGACAAATAATCTTTATTTTTAAAGTAGGTAGCTAATATTACAAAGCAGAATAAGTAATGATGTGCCAAATAGCTTTTTGGAAAAGAAAACTGAAAGATAACCTAAATACGAAAAACCCCCATTAGCCCTAGGCCTACCAGTATTAAATATATTTCTTCTCATCATTATTAATGACTAGCCAAAGTACCCATTCTTCGCACGGGTTAAAAAGGCTGAAAGGTGTAGGCTCTACTGATACATTTAAGTTATTTTTAATTAATTCTTCATTGTTTACAAAATGACAAAACACGAGTGTCTACAACATTTCAAAGTAACATCTGTCAAATATTGGGAGAGGACAAGGATTAATGTAATAGAGACAGTCGTTGTAAAAAACTTAAAATCTACCACTCCACTATTTCAAATAATTCACTAATTTCGATCCAGCAGTTTATCTGAAAAATCAACTTTATTTCTTCTTCTTCCCGAACCATCAAAATATAGTGCAAACGGATGTTGTCATTAGAAAATGTAAACATTGAAACCTAGGACGGTCACGGCAGCTCTTTCTTCTTCTTCTTCCCGAACTGTCAAATTTTAGTGTTCACAGCTGTTGACATTCAAATAATTTTACGTTTTCATTCTTTGAAAATGTAAACATTGAAATTTAGGACGTTCATGGGGCGTAGCCCGAGGGGATTTTAAGGGAACTAATATGGCTATGTGTTGCATGAGTTTAAGATCTACCTTTCTGTAAAATTTCAAACCGGTCGGTTCAGTATTTTTCGCATTTACTTGCCACAACAAACTCACAAACAAACATACAGAAACCACCTCTTCTTTATAATACTGTATTATAGATTAGAGATTTTAAACACTTTGCAAATGAGCACATTACCTTTGATAAGTAAGATTGGGAAATAAATAAGCGGAGCTGAAATTTTTTAACCCTAGAACTGGCAAGTCTTTTCCCCTTTAACTGTTACATTCACTAACTTATGTATATATTCTTAAAATATTAAGTATAAACAACAAAAGCATAAAACATGCCCCCCCCCTCATAACCACTAACCACAAAAGCAAACAGGTGTCCACTGCAATGCCAATTAAGCCTACAAATGCCGTCAACTTTTTGATGGCCATCACTATTGGATTCTCTGATCCATCTTTGTATCTGTGAGATAAACAAGTACCCATACCAGTCAGACTCGCATCTGTAGCAAGTAACAATGTTTTATTTGGATTATAATGAGTTAATGTTCGATCACTGGTGATTTCAGCTTTAACTTTCACAAAAGTATCTTTACACTCCTTAGGCTATTCCATGTAAACTACTTTCCATGTTTTAGTAGATTATTTAATGTTTTGAGCAAGGTTGACATGTTAGGCATAAAACAAGTGTAGTAATTTGTGAGTCCTAGAAAATTTTGTAATTGAGAAACATCTTCGGGGTTTTTGCTTTTCTTATTGCTTTTACGGTGTCAGGTGATTTATTAAGGCTCTTCTATAATATGACCTAAATACACTGGTTTGGTTTCTGGTTTGCATTTTCCAAAGAAACATTCAGTTCCTTCTGGACCATGGAGAAATGGACAACCTTGTCCATAAATTGTTGCCAAATACTTCGTGCTTTATTTATGCCGAACATTAGACGATTTACTTTGTACAGACCTAAATGAGTACTTATTATATGTATTTATTTTGATTCTCATTCATTGGAAGATGCAAATAGGCATTACTTATATCTAAGGTGCAGAAAAACTTTCCTTTATTCATGTGTGTAAAAATGTCTTCTATACGAGGAATAGGGTCCTCATCAAGTATTATCTTGTTTGCTGTTACTTTATAGTCAGCGCAGGTCCTTACACTTCTGTTAGGCTTTTTTACAGGAACAATGGGTGTTTCCCATTGTGAGTTTTCAACTTTGGAGATTATATCACTTCTCTCCAGCCTGTGTAGCTTATCTTCAACAGATTTCTTTAGAGCATATGACACTTGCCGTGGTTTGACAAAAATAGAACTCGCTCCTTCCTTTACCTGTATATGTCCTTGTTGTGAATTTATTTCACCGATTTCTGCCTTGAAAATGTCTTGAAAAGTTGTTTAGAGTTTGTCTAGTTCTTCCGACGTGTTACTATTAAAAAAAGTAAGTATCAGGAAGTTTTAAATCAGCCCAACCCATATTAACTTCTTGAAGCCATTCACAACCAAAAATCAGGTCTACATTTTGTTTTAAAACATAGAGCTTTCCATTAAAACTATAATACTTGTACTCACATTCAACGAAACAGACCCCTATAGGCTTTATAATTTCCCCTGTGTATGTTCTCATTTCCACTGCTGTCTTGAAGAGAAGTTTGTTTAGTTTAAGTTTACAAAAATCATTGTATGACAACGAGGTCATAGCTGCTCTGGTATCAAGTTCCATAGTTAGGGACTTCCCTTCAATAGAAACGTTAATCATGAACTTATCATTCACAGTTGGTGATCCCACCATGTAAATCGTCTTCATGTAGCAATGTAAATCGTTTCCAAGTTTCTTCGAGTAAACTTTGTCTTCCAGGAGCATCGTAAATAGATGTGCCTTTTGTTTTCAGAATTTGTAAAGTTCTTGTCATTTGTAATTTTGTGACCCCTCTTTGTTGTTTTAACATTTTACAATGCTTTTCACTTTCATCACTCGTCGCCATTTTGATACGTCATAAATATATATAAAACTCATAAATTAATTGGTAATTATTTATTCTAAAATATACAAACTAACTTAAAAAAGTAGCCTAAACATAATATTAATAACAATAATAATCAGCTAATAATTTAGGCATATGACATAAACCCAATCTTTAAACAATTTAGTTACAGTATTTTATGACATTTGCAAAATTAGTTTTTAAACATGGCTTGAAAAAATTTGAACATTCAAATTTGTGAATAAAACAATTCAAATGTCAAATGGTACCGTTATGAACTCAGATACGCGAGGCGCCGGCGCCGAGCATGGTGATGCTTTCTTGAAGAAAAGCAAAAGATAAATTTAATTTACACCAGTTAATTGGTTTGTTACAGTGGCTTCAAGCAATAGAATGAATACGTTTTCTTTCAAAACGCAAAAGATTTTGGAAATAATTTTCTCTGCTTTTATTTCACACAGTTATTTTACCCTTTAGTTTTTACAAATTGTTTAGTAATTTGATAATTTTGCATTTATTTAATTCATAAAATAAATATTAATGCATAACCTCTATATTGTTCCCCGCAGTCTTCAATCAAGAACTGTCAAACGGTTATAAACAGCTGTTTTGGTTTGTATTGTTTACATTTTATTCTCCATAAGCGTAATGTTAAATTTTTAGATTTTAAACTTAATATTACAAGAAAACAAGAATTTTCCTGGACATTAGACCTATCTAGAACTTATTTTCTACTCAGAAATTAGTTGTTTCCAAAATTTAAAGAAAATCCTTAGTGCAGTTTTCGAGATCCGTTTGCAAATATATATATACATATATGAAATGAAATGAAATGAAATAATGCTTTATTGACACTGAAGTTAACAGCAGAACATTTCCATGGATACATTTTTACAAAAAAAATAATAGTTAATTTACAGTCATAAGAAATACACTTACCAAAAAAAAAAAAAAATCAATAAATAGAATGTCATAACCTTCCTCGCATTCCTAGACTTGGTCAAATGACCGTCAGCCAGGCTGGTAGTTTCCTACTATAAGTTTAAATTTTTTTTCCTAAATATAGAATTGAGTGCTTTGAACAAACATAAAAAATTAAAACATTAAAATTTATTATAAATTAGTAATTATATGGTTTTTTTGAAGCTTAGACGTTGTACTCCTGTATTAACTGCCACCGCAACTGCCACGCTTGCCGCAGATATCGGGCGAGCCGCCACCAGTCAAGGCCGTTTAAAAATTTTAGAAAAACCTCCCGGGAAATCTCAGGAGTTCTAAGCCACTTAACTCTAAATTCACGTAGAATCGGGCATTTAGCGACAAAATGGTAGGTATCTTCGATTTCGTTTAGATTACAAAGTGAGCAATTTAAGTTTTGGTTTGGGTCCCAGGGTTTATAATTTAATTGGAACAAATCACCTCTACATTTAAAAATCAATCTAACGAGATTTAGATCCAGACAAAAAATGTAATTTCTCTCTGCCAGCTGAAAATCAAGAGTTTTGTATGTGTTGTGATAACGAGCATCCAAGGCCGCCTGGACGTACCGGTGCCGAGCGTTATCACGAACCGCACTCAGTAACTGGCTCAGCTGTTCCTTTGTCTCGTCGAATGCCCCTTGCTCCACTGATAACCGCACCGAGACTCTGTCCGCCAACCGCCGCCACTCGTTAAACCAGGAAACTTGCCTGCGAATAACTTCGTTTGCTAGTAGTTTTGGCAACCGGGAATCTGGCATATTCAGAACTTTTAAAATATAGTTAAAATGTAACTTTAATGTAAATATAAAAATAGGATCTGTATCTGTTTCTAAATACAACATATAATTTGGTGTACCTCTTGGTAAACCAATTATCTTCTTTACAAAAAAACGAAATATCTGCTCAACAGTGTCATATTCTTGGTAACCCCATACTTGCGCCGAGTAACACATATATATATATATACAAACCTTGCTCGTATTATAGTATTGGATATAAGCGTGATGTTTAATTTTTAGATTTTAAACTGAATATTACAGTAAAACAAGAATTTTTCTGGACATTAGACCTATCTAGAACTTATTTTCTACTCGGAAATTAGTTATTTCCAAAATATAAAGAAATTCCTTAGAGCCGTTTTCGAGATCCTTGTGCAAATATATACAAACCTTGCTCGTATTATAGTATTGGATTTCCATGGTTCAGTACCCAAGTTTTCCTTTAAAATTTGGTTCATGCATTCGTCTTAAACTATTAAAAATGTATTGTTTTTTATTTCAATTTATAATTTTCATAAAAAAATATGTTTCCAGATGAAATTGTCCATGTGTCAAAGATCTCCAAACCAAAAATAATTTTTTGTTCTGCTTACACATTCAAAAATGTGAGCTCTGCTGTACTGAAAATGAAAGATGTGAGTCACATTGTATTGTTCGACAAAATAAATGCTTCCTCCTCAGTACCTGTGGTGATATTCGATTCTCTATTGAAGAATAACTTGAAACCGTATGCTGAACTCCCAAAAATCACAACCAGAGACTATGATGTAGCCGTTGTTCTTACGTCTAGTGGCACCACTGGATTACCAAAGGGAGTGATGCTTTCCTATGGGAATTTGAAATATTTTTACAACAGTTCTGTGTAAGTTATCTTTAGTGTACTTAATCTAGATTTAATCTAGAATCTATTTATTCTAGATTTGTTTTTGTTTCCTTAAGAAAATTTACTTCCAAAACAATACTATACTAGAAATTCAACTATTTCAACTCATACATAATAATGTAAAACTTGATTGCACTTGTGACCTTGTTTGTTGACTTAAAGGCAGCTTGATTAATCTCTTCCTTGTTGGTTGTTAAATTTCCTACCAGAAGGTGGAAATTGGTGTAAAATCAAAAGTTTTATTTTTCATAAGCAATGAAACATTACATGATAACCCTAGAAGTGGCAAGCTTTTTACTCTTAACTGTAACATAAACATAATCACTAACACCTTCTTGAAATATCAAAGAACAGATAAAAAAAAGCATAGAACATGCCCCCCCCCTTATAACCACTAACCACAAAAGCAAAACAGGTGTCCACTGCAATACAATTAAGCCTACAAATGCCATCAACTTCCACCCAAGCCGGCCACCGTTTATTTAAGGTGGGCCCCCTCTCTGCTTTACCACACATTTGCAAGCCAAATTGGGATTGCTCATGGTCGGGATTCGAACCCTAGCACATCCGAATGGCTAGAACGTTATGCTCATCAGCGTAGCGCGTTAGCCGGTTCAGCCACTCAGTGCATAGGAGTAGAAAGCGCTTACTTCATTATAGACCTGCCCGGTGGCAGTCTGGTGCACTACGAGAGCAGGTTCAGTTGCTTGCCGCCAGAGGGCAACACTGTCACGTAGTTCACTAACTTATCTAACTAACTTAATAACTTTTTGTATTTGATTTGCTCTTAGCCATAATCATTTTTAAAAGTACGTGAACTGTTCACACACTTTTAAAAAAGTTATTCAATAAATTTTATTTATGAATATGTGAAGGTTATTTAGGTCCAAAGTTTGAAATTTTCCATTGATAAACAAAAATAATACAACAGAATTAGTTTTGTTAAATCCTTATGGGATTTTAATTTTCTAATTTTAAAAAAATACAATATTTCTAATCCTTAGTTTTGGTAGTTTAACATATTAATATGTTGATAAGGACCTATAAAATGCTTTGTATTTGGTATTTTGTTTTTAATACATTTCCTTTACGAGCAAATAAAAGATAATTAAACCCATCCCATGTCAAGTGCCCACAGTTACAGTGAGCGCCTGGACTGACTCCTGCCGCCTCTTAAGGATGGAGTGCTATGGTCTCTGGGCAAAGACACAGGTTGCATACAATAAAAAACAAATATAGATGGTATCAATTGAGACATCCTTAAGGTTAACCCTCCCCATCCTCTAATGGTAAACTAAAATATATTTATATTTAATTTAACACAACTATATTATTCCTAAATCCAACAATAGCATAAATGTATTGCTTCTAAAGTACATTCAAAGGCAAAATTGTTGTTCACATGCCACATTAAACTGCAAATTATTTTAGTTACCATTGGGTGTTAGTTCATTAACAGTACAATCTAAGGAAAATATCAGCTTTAATCATTTACAGGAAATTTAGAGGTATTTGAGCATATAAATTCATCTGAGCCGAGTACCCACTTGAAATTTAAAAGGATAATGTAATGGAAAATAATGACTGAAGAAAATCAATATATAATTAATAATGTGTCTTACATTCAAATAAAATTGATTTTTAATCAAATAAGCTAATGAGAAGGTGATTAAAGAATCAGTATCCCTAAATTCACTTAACGTCTTATCTGTTTTTAGAGTTGCGAATTATCGTCCTATGTCAAACGAGGTGTAACCAGTAAGTGAATATGTATACCGTAATAAACGTGAGTTAATAACATTTAGTTTTTTCTTGGAGTGTTAAGATTCACCCAATCATCAATCATCAAGATACTCGTGATTTCTATTTGCGACATGTTTTTTAGTTTTTATTACAAATCTAAAACTTATAGAAAGCTCCAAAACTTTAGAAATTTTCGAAATAACCTGAAATTAAAAAATTCCAATTGAGTTATATTATCCCTCATCAAAATTTTAGAGCATGTTTTTTATTATAAAATAAACAACTAATTTAAGTAATTCAAGACTGTAAATTGATGCGAAATCAGCTTCAATATCTAATAACCACTGGTGAACAAAATTCCTGCGCACACCATTGGATGATGTGATACCTACAACTGGGAGGATACAACATTTGGTTTCAACTGCAATATCACATATTATTAATCACCTCCATTTTTCCTGTGAAAACACTACTAAAATAAAATTATAGTAGAGTGAGGGTTTCACCTCTACCCCCACTCCGAAACTGGATCTATCACTGCCTGTTGGGAGTACCTTTTTATTCAGCAAAGCACAGGAAAAATAAAACTCACCTTTATTTACATGAACACCAAGTTTACTAAGCATTTAAATTCAACGGATTTATCACAGTTGTGTTACTAAAAAGTTTGTAGTGTTACATAGCTTATTGACTAGTAAGTAAATCACACTTATTGCCTAACTCAAGGTTGAGTCATTGGTCAAACCGACAATCATCATTGAAGCTAATGTATGTGCAATGTCCCATTGATCTGAAGTAGAATTTTAATTCGGGGAAGTAAAAATATTTGAAGAAATTTATTTTCTTAGTAAATAAATTCTCATTACAAGTAAGGCTGCATAAGTTATTTTATAATTTTGAATGTTTCTTTTATTTAGGTCAATGTTTTTGAGCTGGCAACCAAGTGATGTAATTCTTGGACTGATTCCTTTATATCACGGATATGGTTTTGGACTCTTGTTATGTTCCTTTCTCCTTGGAGTTAAATTTGTCTTGCTACCTAAATTTCAAGAAGAGCTGTTTCTAGAAACCATTCAGAGGTTTAAGGTATGTTTTATTTAATTTAATAAACCTCATATTAACTAGAATGTTACTTTTGAAAGCGGTCAGGTGATCTGCGGATGAAGATAGGTTTGATCTTGGAAAAGGGCGTTGAAAATATAATTTGGTTTAAATTGGAGTTTGTCATATAGGAAACAGTCTGTTTGGAAATAGTGCTAGTAACAGGTTAAACATAAATAGTGATAGTAACAGGTGTCTAAATTTAATTATTATTTGTTATGTTGTGTTGTACAGGTTATATTCATTTCATTTACACAATTTTGTACTTTGTTTGAAAATAGCATAAGCTGAAACATGTAACACAAATAAATTTAATCATTGAACTGCAGACTGACCAATGTATTTATTATCTTTTTTTATTTAATTGCAGTTCAGGGATATTAAGATGAGTTTTAATTAAATTATAGTCACCAATAATTTGTTGTATATTTTTCTTTTCACTTTGACACAGTTTTAAGCACATAAAGCAAAGAAAACCACCATTTCTGGACCTTTTTGATTAGTGTTGCTAAGAATTAAATGCTACCCACAATACAATAATTTTGCTTCAGATCACACATCTGAACCTCGTTCCACCCCTGATGACGTTTCTGGGAATGCACCCACTTGTAATGAAGTTCGACCTATCCTGTGTGCGAGAAATAGTGTGTGGGGCAGCCCCTCTCAGCATCGAAACAATTAAACAGGTCAGCAATACATTTTGAATTATAATTTCAGTTCTAAATATTTTTAAAAGATTAAACTCAGGAAGGTTTTAGTTGTAGCTGTTAGGGAATCAATGGATCATTTCTCATCATGAAGGGTACAGGGTCTTTGCACTTAAATTTGAGCTTAATCAGCATAACCGAAGGTGAATCTTTCTTGTTTCATACTAACAAAATAGAACAGAAATAAACAAACCGATAATAGCTATACTATAAAAGTGAAAAAGCTGTATTACACTGGCACAACCAATTGCACAGCCAGATCCTCATCCCCAGTGACTGTTTGGTCTTATGGGCCTTTATCTATATATAAAAATGAATGTATGTCCTTTACGCGTTGCCAAACTACTCATCCGATCGCCATGAATTTTAGGAAGTTGCTCTATATGTGTCCAGGAAGGTTTTATTAAAAAAATTTTTTTTTAATTCCATAAGCTTCCATTTTATGGCGTTTTAAATTTATAATGTTAACCTTATGGGGACTTACTTTGTTTACAAATTTTCTACAACCAAAACATTTGATTTTTTAAGCTACAGCTGTTTGATGACTTTTCATTAGCAATATGCTTTACTATCCCAATGTCATCTGAATCATTCATTAATTTAAAACTATGAAGTAAATGTGTGCTGTACAAAATGAACAGCTCTATTTGCCACGTTTATGTTTATACATATATGTTTATTTTAATAATCAGCCATATTACAGTTAGGTTTTGTTTGGGTTTAGGTTGGAGTAGAAAATTGTGAATCAATCCACTCAGATTTATTTGTTTTGTGGGAATGTTATTAATATGACTTATCGTTTCAGTGTTGATATTCACTATGTCGGGACCCAGAATATATATCTTTCACGACGAACTTCAGAAACATAGCCAATCTTAAAGTTAACATGTATTTACTGTTAGGTGATACGAAGTTCACCGGGTCAGCTAGTGAATTATAGAGATTATTATCACAGACAGCCAGGCACCTGCAACCATTTGAACACTGTTAACTTTGAACAAATAACTGCTACTCTTGATAACTCTTGATCGTTTTTCAACTAATAATGTTCATGTTCGAGTTTTATGAACATTTTAATTCAATACAATTCAAAAATATTTTCATTCAATAAAAATACCCATTTACATACAGTGGAATTTGACTAAATTTGAAGGTCAAGAGGCCAACTGAAAACTTAATTCAATTTAAATTTACACTATTTTAATATAAACTCATTGCTTAATCCCCATTTCTGTAACCAAATACTGTAAAAATAAGTACAATATTATGTTATACTTTTTCATTTTACTTCACACAATCACACTCCACAGAGTCGTTTGACATCAATACCAGGGCTCTCCAGTCTTCTCTTCTTCTTACATTAACATATCATAACTAAACTTAATAGAAAGTAAATTCAAAATAAATATGCCAAATAGAAAAAAAAATAGTACAAGTCCATGTTAGTAGGCCTACTCTTTGAAACTGGCAGAAGAGAGTAACTGTAGTTATTTTTAACATGAACACCTGTTTGTATTAATTTGATGAGAATCCTTTATGAATTAATAGGTTAAAGCAAGATTCCCTGGGGCGGATATTCGCCAAGGCTACGGCATGACTGAACTATCTATTGTGGTTACCATTACTCCACCCTTCACCAGCAAACCACAGTCTGTGGGCAAACTGGCTCCTAAACTTGAGGCAAAGGTACTTTTTGCTTGACATTTAAAATAAGACTTAGAATGAATAAATTTATTCCTCAACAACATAGATAATACAATTATTTAGACACAATTGACACAAACTTAACTTACACGTGATGAAATTAATATTTAACAAAAATACTATGAAATAAGGCGACATGGGCAATAATGCCTGTGCATAGGCTCAGGTGGAGTCGTAAAAAATATGATGGAAACGATTAGGAATATTGTATCAAACGTCCGTCAACAGAAGAGGAAAAGAAGAATTTTAAGAATGAAAACTTTCATTCTTACATACCAAATTATCTTACTATTCATTTATAATATTTCAAGTACAAAAAATAAAACAAAAATAAACCACTTAATGGAGCTCAGATGAAACTGGGAGCAAGGTTGCCCAAATCATGGCGAAATGAAGCAGGAACGTATGTGTGTGTGTATGTATGCAAGCATGTGTTTGCATGTAAATGAGAAGATACAGGTGAAGTTGAGTGAGTGAAGAGATAAGTGATGTTTGTGAACATTTGATTCAAGTCCAAGTAAAAAAAAAGAGAGCAGAGTATTTAAATTGGTTATCCCTTACTTCGAGAAATTACGCTCACTCCCAAGGTCATCATCATCCATATTACTTAGCTCCTTTTATTACAGAACAATATTTCCTATCTGAGCTCTACTATTTGTTTATCTTCCATTTTTATCTACATATTTAATTCATAGGCCTAAAAAGTTTTCTTATTCAAATTTCCTAATCAAGTTTGTTTACCTAATTAATTGTAAAAAAGAATTCAATGCATATTCTGAATAGGCCCTTAAACACTTTCAGACTGTTTTATTACACTTCTCTAAAACACCTTCTAATAATTGTTTTATTACACTTCACATTTATATGTTGTCACAATATTCGTAGCTGTTTTGGCTATCCTAAATGCTTATTGTCCTTTCCCTGAGTTATTGCCTTTCCCTCTCAGTCCTCTCCTGCCTTTCGTATCCTCATGAAACTTCTTCCCAGTGGCTGTACAAACTCTGGCTGTGGTCAACTATATTCGCAGTGCCTAGGCAGCTTTGCTGAAGCTCCCTTATTCCTACATTGAAATTGACAAATACCTTATTGGACATTGTCTTTCTAGACTATTCTCACAAGAAATTATCTAAACCAAAATTTGATGCTAGGATACAAAAACTGGTAGTTATAGTGCTAAATTGTGATTTTTATGAAAAAATATTTAGTGTATTAGTTTTGCTGAAGTTTTATATATATTTTATATATAGCAGAAACCTTAGTTCATAAATTGTTTCTCACAATGAATTAGGATACAGTGACAATTATGAAGGTTTTATTTTAATCAGAGAAGGTTTGCAAAGAAGTAACTCATGTGCCGATATTGCCAGGTTTTGGATGTAGAAACTGGCAAACCTGTGGCAAGGGGCCAGCCTGGAGAGATTGTAATCAGAGGGCCAGCTGTGATGGTGGGATACTGTAGAGATCCTGTGGCGACCAATAATACCATCGACCGAGACGGGTGGCTGCACACAGGAGACGTGGGCTATGTTGACAATGAGGGCTTCTTCTACATAATCGATAGGATCAAAGAACTCATCAAGTACAAAGGTTACCAGGTTAGAAATTTTGGTAAAATTATTTTTAATACTAAAATTTTCTTCAATTTTGGAGTTAAGTAATCACTGCTCATTTAACATCTTGAGGATTTTAAAACATTGTAGGACATTATACATCTATGCCTCTGGTTATAAATACAGTAGAACTTGGTTATAATGTCATTGAAGGGGCCACACAAATAATGACGCTATATCAGAGTGACGCTATAAAAGAGGTTACATAATTTCAATTCAAAACCGAGGAAAAATAGGGAAACACATTTTTTCCATGAAATTACGACATTTAATGAAGGTAATTTGAAATACACTGTAAGTTTATGTTTATGACTGACTGAACTACTCTACTATATAAAAATCGAATTTGAAAATATTGCAATGAAGTTCGGCTTGGTGAATTCAACTGTTGGTTCGATTTTAAAAAACAAGTCCGAACACACGTCTGCTATCTTACGTCCCTCCTCACACGCTCTTATAACTCACACCTTTTCTTCAGCAAAACCTTTCTCTTAACACTTGCCATTATTTTTCAATACTGTATTCGTAAATTAAAATAACGAAAAACAAACTGTAAAAGACATACACTGAACTATATCTACACGAACTGTAAGTACGTATGAACGGCATCACAGTGCTTTGATGCGACGACGTGACGTGAGTCACTGACACTGACCTTTATGACCGGCGACAGCGGATATAGGGTAGGGGAGGGGGTTGGGGTGGTTAGCGGTAAGACAGTAATAAAATGCCGTTTCTAAAAATAGAATGTAGCTAAACAATAGCCGCAGCCCTAATGTTGCACCACCGACCGAACTTTCTCTATTTAGCTATATGTTGCCTTCATCTCGGCCTGATTTTCTTGACATTATATACGAGGTTTGAGAATTTACTGACGATATATCCGAGGTTTTTTCCGAGGAGTTTGGCGGGACCTAAAAATAAATGACGTTATATCCGAGTTGACGTTATGGCCGAGGCCGCAATAACCGAGTTGCACTGTATTACCAAATGCATTTGGTAATATTTATAAGTGGTTTGAATTTACTGAAATTCCTTGGAGGTCTTTCATCATGTATTGGCATGGACTGAGGAAAAAGCATTAGGACTCAATCAACGTTAATGGTCCTCTCAGTCTAGAGCAGTATTAAATACTAAAATATCATATTAGTGATTTTTATCCTCTATATTACTGGTAACTACTAAAAGTGAATTAAAATATAATATTAATCAAGCGACCTACAATCTACAAATCCTGAAAAGGCCCGATGATAAGACCCATAAATCATAAGACCTTAAATCTGGGTTGTTGACATCACTCCTGAACAATATTTTCTGTCCCGCGGCAGTGGTACCGTCACCGTCACCGGGGTGGATATTTCCGCCCCACGCAATCAATATGTTAAATTATTATGTACACACAGAATTTAAAATCTATGATAGAATCGTGTTTTGACTTTCTGCACTGCCTCTTTAATGTAAATTTGTATGTGGCCAGTCCATCGTGTTAATGTTGAAGTACACTTTACATTCTACATTAATACATACTACAGTGTGTATTTTAAATGTGAAATGTTAAATTTGTTTATTCAAAATATGCCTCCCGGATTGATAAATGGACTCAAATAAAAATTGGTAACAGACCTGTCGTCTTTCGATCCTTGGGTATTTCAATGTATGACTTAATTACTGGGTTATGGCCCTATTTTCAAATCTTTTTTCTGTCAAACTTGCATATCAAGCATTACTTTTGTCATAATTGATAAAAAGCACACTTGCATAAACATGAACACATACACTGAAAAACTGTTACAAATTAAACAATTAAAATATATGGTCGGCCGACATTCAAACCAGACTGCTAGAATTTAAGAGCATGTTAGCCGATGCTTGATGTTGCTTGATGACGTTGACTTTGGGGGAGAGTAAATAAACCGTTGATTACAAAACTTATAGGAAGCCCACGACACCGATCATACCATACATGCCACATTAAATCATCTACAATCACATTAAATGGCCACCTATAACAGTTTTTGTTAATAGACTTTTAAAAGTACCAATGACCCTGGAAGATTACAACAATAAGTACACAGTTTTAAAATATATTGCAGTAACTAATAGCTATCCAAGCAGTAGTTTATATATTAGATTAACAATAAGAAAAATAAAAAATCTCCAGTTGAATCTAATCCTAAATTTGTATCCATTGTATTTGGTAATAATTTACATTTTACGTTAAAAAATGAATTAAAAAAACAAAACTTCATCCAAAACATTAATGAAATAGAACAACAATTGAACACATCTTCCACCAATAATACTAAAGACCTTGAAACATCTGGTGTGTATAAATTATCTAGCAGTGATTGTCCTAAAGTATATAATATATACAGCTTGATCTATATAGATCAATCAGGTCATTCATTTAGGAAAAGGTATATTGAACACCTTCCTAAGCCTAAATTGCTGACACAAAAATCTAAATTTGCAGAACATCTAATGAACGATAATCAGCGTAAAAAGCTATAAAGATAATTTAGAAATATTACATAAATGCAATAAAGGTATTAAGATTAAGATTAACGTTCTTGAAAGCTTTGGAATCTACAAAGCCTTCCAAAATTCACCTAATAATGTTCTGAATGAGAAATTAAATGTTGGTTCTAACATTCTATTTGACAGAGTAGCAGGAATTGTGAACATTAAACATCGGTATTGATAAACAGATAATACCCTTCCCCCAAGGTCAACGTCATCAAGCAGGCATCGGCTAAAATGCTGTTATATTCCCGCAGTCTGGTTTTAATCTCGGCCGGCCACATATGATTTTTAATTTTTTAATTTGTAACAGTGTCTCATTGTTAGGTAAGTTTATGTGTGTTTTATATTAAGTATGACAAAAGCAGTGCTCCATTTACAATGCTCGATGCGGCCATAACCCCGAAACTAAAGTCATCCATTAAAATACCCGAGGATTGAAAGACGACAGGTCAGTAACCAATTTTATTTTAAATTTGTGTTGTAACTTGTATGAAGTGGCTGCATGCATGACAAGGTTTGATAATGGGATACAACTGATTGTTCAAGTAGTGCTAGTTGAAAAGTAAAAAGTTTTGGTTTAAAACTAGCTCTTTGAGACTGGGTACAATTATACTGCTTTCATTATTGAGTCCTTTGGGTAGATGAATAAAAATTCTGGGCTTCTGCTTGCAGGTGGCGCCAGCTGAGCTTGAGTCTCTTCTGATGGGAATGTCTGGGATAAAAGATGCTGCTGTTATTGGTCTGCCAGATTCAAGTTGTGGTGAACTTCCGTGTGCTTTTGTAGTACGGCACCCAAATGCTGTCATCACTGAGTCCAATATTATTGACTATGTTAAAGGTATTTTATAATATCATGACTATCTCTATCCTCTTCTTTTCACTTTTCCCCCCATGCATGCATAGTATGTGTTTGTCAAAATGTTCAAATATTTGAGTAGAGAGTGTAAATATTCGTTTTGTGGCTACATGAATCCAAAAATTGATTATTGAACTCATGCATATGTATGTCCTGGCCCCAAGAACACACTGATTTACTGATTTTCATCAAATTTGGTTGATACAAGGTTGCACATTGGCTAATTTTTTTATTAGTATTATAAGAAAACTAGAGGTGTGCATATATTGAAATTTTTTTGGATCGGATTTGGATTGTATAGCTCAAGTATGGATTGGATCCGGATCAGATAGTGTTCGTATCGGATAATTTTCAGATTCAGATACTTGCAATAACACAGTGGAATCACACTTATACACATTAGAAACACATTAGTGGAACAAATTAGAAAAAAAATCAATAAAAATCTTATCAAAGTTAATAAATTAGACATAAAAAATCATAACTTCTTCATAGGCTGGCTGAAAAACTAAACTAAAATTTATACTTCACTGCATTTAAAAGTAACAAATTTTAAGATGGCGTAATTCACAAATGAAACCAACAAAAACATTATAATTATCCAATAAATTAGATCAACAGATCTTAAAAGTAAATTATATAAACCATAGATAGATTGATAAATAATAATTCACAATTTTATTTCATGATCAACTATTTTATTTATTACAATGATAAAAACGAATCACCAAAAACAAAGAACCAAGATTTGACAAACGACGTTTGCTCGTTGTCATCTTATCTGCGTATCGGGTTGCCGTGTTACAATATTATATGAAATTGTAGTAGTACCTTGTCGTAATGTAATTATTTAATCTTAAAATGATCTAAAAATGCACTATTTAAAAATAATAAGTATAAAATCATCCAACAAAGAGAGAACGTAGAAAGAAAACAAGTAGAAAATTTGTGGTTATATGAACACTGAACTATGAAATAGGCCAATTGTAAATTTGGAAACACTTATAGGCCAATTGTAAATTTGGAAACACTTTATCGTATTGCTCTAAACCGGAGAACTTGAGAATGTGATAACAAAAAAAGAGTCGATTATAGCAAAATAATTAAATACTTAATTCTCTTCTTCTATTCTCTCTAAGATCTTTAATTATTTAAATATTCATTTTGATCAAACGTAGATGATCAAACTGAAGTAGTTTATTACGTATTTTTACTGTAAAAAGTGACACAAAATTATCATTGAGCTTTGTTGCCAAATATTAGATCAATGATTCAAGGTTTTTGTAACCGAAATTATATTTTACGCGGAATAATATCAAACCGCTAACTGATACTCAGTGCAAGTATCACACAACATCCATGGTTGAAAATGATTCATCATTAAAAAAACTCCTTTTCCGCCATGTCTTAATTGTGGTAACTGAGGTTACCTCCAGATCCTAGGGACAGCTTTCCTTGTAAGATGGTTACTGCTAGGAGTAAGAGACAGCACAAAAAATGAAATGAAATGAAATGAAAATGAAATGAAATGAATGAAATGAAAAATTCTTTATTTTACCAGGCAAAGTTAGGGCCACTTGGCCCTTTCTTACACTTAACCTGACAATATCATTAAATAAATATTACATTACACTTAATCTAATGTGGGAAATGATTAAACAGAAAATAAATATTGTAAATAAATAATATTGCCATACTTTATCAAACACATTCACTCAACATTCACTCCACCAGCGATCCTATCAAATGCGAACACCCAAGGGCAAGTCAGCCGAAGCCATCCGGTCTAGGTATAATTCTCTCAGTGCTGCCACAAACTGGGTACGGTTATCAATAGCCTTGATTGATGGCGGTAAGCTGTTCCAAAGGCGACAACCAGTAAAAATAAAAGCTTTGCTGTACATAGAGGTCTTATGCTGAGGTACGCGCAATATTGATGAAGAAAAGCGTGATATTCTTAAACTACTTTGAGATATAAAATTGAAATCATTATGAAAATAATTAGGCAGACCGGTTTTCAGAACTAAAAAAAACTAATGAAATAATTTTGACTGATCTTTGATCATTTAATTTCAATAATCTAGAATTAATGTAATATGGGGTTATATGCTCATCACGCCTAAGATCAAACACAAATCTCAAACAATAGTTTTGAGACCTTTGCAACATATCAGAGAGAGTCACAGTCATGTCATTGATTACGGAACTGCAGTAAGTGAAGTGGGGCATCACAAGTGATTTGACCAAATTAAGTTTGATGTGCAGAGGTAGAAAACTTTGTAACTTTTTTAATGAATGGATAGACGCAAACACCTTTTTACGTATATCTACCACTGCATCTGTCCAAGTAAGTGCTGAGTTGATCATTAGTCCTAAGTTTTTTAATTTGTCATAGTAGGGCAGTGCTGTTCCGTTAACTGTTATTGGGTCAATCAAGTCAAAGTCAAGTGAACTTCGTAAACGAGAGTGACAAATTATGATAGGTTTAGTTTTTTCGTGATTCAGTTTCAGTCCGTGTTTTTCAGCCCAATTGACTAGTCTATCTACATCCTCATTTATCAACGAAACACAGCTATTTATAGTACTCACTGAAAAACGTGCATAAATTTGCAGGTCATCAGCATACATATGAAATTTACAGTGAGAAAGAGTTGAGCTAATGTCATTTACGTAAAGTACAAAGAGTAAAGGTCCAAGGATTGATCCTTGAGGCACACCACAAGTGACAGTCTCCCAGTCAGACTTCATGTCAGAAACCTCAACACACTGCCGCCTATCTGACAGATAAGATCTCAGCCATTTAAGAACGTTCTGTGAAAACCCTATGGCCCTTAATTTCTCGATCAATAAACTATGATTTACACAATCGAAAGCTTTAGAAAAATCAAATAGTGTTAGAATCGTACCCTGTCGAGAGTCCATCGCCAGTCTAAGATCCTCAGTAACACGGAGGAGTGCTGTTTCAGTACTGTGAGACGTTCTGAAACCTGACTGAAAGTCAGAGAGAATGTTATTGTCTGTAATGAAAACAGTAATTTGACAGTGTACGATTCTTTCGAGGCCTTTTGATAGGGCGGGCAAAATACTTATCGGCCTGAAATCTTGACAAGTAACAGGTGCTGAGATCTTTTTTAGGGGGCGGATTATGGCAGACTTCCAACAAGATGGGAAAGAACCAGTTCTCAAAGATGCATTAAATATGTAGGTGATAGTGGGAAGTATGGCTTAATGTCTTTTATAAATAGAATCGGTATTCCATCAAACCCAACAGCATTGCTGCATATTCTACGAATAGCCTTTAAAACATCTGACTGAATTGGTCTAAAATTGAATTCAGGATATCCTAAATTCTGATTGGGAAAATTCATTAAATCGTGAAGATAGGTATTTACTTGATGCAGGTTTGTACTTTGATTACAGGAAGAAAAATAATTATTTAATTCATTAAGAGGAATTGGAACTGGTTGTGGATCATTCTGCTTCCCAAGCCCAAGGCTTTTTACATTTCGCCATAAGATTTTAGATGGCTGTTTCCTATTTTCAAACAGCTTACGAATATACCGTAATTTTGAATTTCTCAAAAGCTGTTTTACTCTATTTCGGGTGTAACGGTACTGTTCCATTTGTGCTAGATCATGAGAACGTTTGGCTTTCCTATAAAGAGAATCCCGAGTAGCCATCAAACTACGAATCTCTGGGGTCATCCATGGAACGGGTCGTCTTTTAGTCAAGCGTTTTGTGACTAGTGGGGCATGTTTGTCAAACAATTCTATGATTTTTGCATTGAGATCATTTACCATTACATCGACCGAATTTCCATTTTCTATCAAATACCAAGACGTTTGTTGGACATCTAACATGAATGCAGCCTCATTCATGTTTTTAAAATCTCGGTATTTAATGAATTTTGCCTTGGGCTTAGGGGCTTTAACGGAGTAAACACAATAAATGAGGTCATGTCTAGATATTGCAGGAACTGGAAGCTGCCCATGATGAATGATGTCTTGGGGGTCCGAAACTACAAGTAAATCTAGCAAAGTGTCAGAATCGACGGCATGATGTGTGGGCTCAAGTGGAAGTATAGAAAGGTTGCACGAATCAAACATAGTTGTCAGTTGTCGATAGTCAAAGTTGTGAGTCGAAAGTAAATCAGTGTTGAAGTCACCCATAATCAAGACATGACTGTAACGAAACATCAGACTTAGGAGAGCATTTTCAAAATCTAGCAAATGCCCCGCGCGTGGTGGACGGTAGCAAACTCCCAGCAGCAGGACATCGGCTCCAGTTAAACCAATTTCTAAAAATAAAAATTCAGGCTTACCCGAGTACTCAGATGGTGAGGAAAAAACTATTTTAAATTTTATGTCCTCCCTGATATACACTGCAACGCCACCGCCTCGTTTCCCCATCCTATCGTTTCGCTGCAACACATATCCAGGAAGAGACACCTCATTCGAATGAATACTCGGTTTAAGCCATGACTCGGAGATACCAATTAAATCAAAACTTGTATCCTTAAAAACCTCCTTAACCTCATCAATATGTGCGCGCAACGACTGAGCGTTCACGTGCGCCGCCTTAAGTTGCTTAGGATAGGGAGCAAGAGACTGAGAGAGGCAATCAGCGGTTGATAGTGGAGCGAGATGGTTCGTGCAGGGGGAGGGGGAGGGGGGAGTGATAAGCGGTACTGTGTGGCGAGCACTGGCGGTCCGTGGACTCGCTATCCCGGGTCCACTGTTGGTGACGCCACGGCAAACCCACCCCGAACGCACGCAGTTGACAAGATCGCTGATACATTCACACACTCACACATACATTCTAACATAAAAAATAATTTTAACAGTTTAAAAACTGTTCGTAACAAAACACGCCCGTTATTCAGGCTCCTAATTTACGTACATTTTATCACACATATTTAATTATTTTTAAAACAAACAAAACCAGTATCTTACAAATTAAAAAATGAAACAGAGTAAACATCTAAATTACAATAATTACAAATAATTTTCAAAGCTATAAAATAATAATAATAAGAAAAATAACGTCAAATAAATAAGTCAAGTAGATTTGATCTTATAAAATTAAGATTAAAATATTAAAATATATAAATTCAAGCATGCCAGCTTAAAACATAAAATGAGTAAAACAAAACAACATTTCTATACTGGTATTGATAATAATAAAAAAACAAATAAAAACTCAACTTGTTGTAAAAAGAAAATATAACTTTTAAAAGAATTAAAAATAAATAAATAAATATAAAATAACTTAGAAATAAATAAATAAATGAATTAAATTATTGAAAATTAAATAGAATAAAATAAAATAATGAACTCTATTTCAAATAAAAGTCATTGATCTGGCACCTGTTGTTCAGTTTTCCGCCGGCAGGTCCGCCAAGCGCGTTGCAACTCCTTTCTTCCCGTTTGTCGTCCCGTTCTTCTGTTTGTCCGTCCACAGGACTCTGCCGTCTTGGGTCCACACACTCCTGATGCCGAACCGCGTCACGGCCCTCCTGTAGACTTCTTGGCGAGAGTACGTTAGGTCCTCCCTAATAGATATACCAGTCCCTTTTAGTTTTTTCTTTACTTCGAACACCATCCGCCGGGCTCGGTAGGAGGTGAACCTGACTATTATGGGACGGTGTCGTACTCTGCCGTCGGCTTCCGCTTGCTGCTGTCTGCCGACCCGGTGCGAGCGACATATTGCGTCTACCGGCAGTTCCACACCAAGCTGATCACGGCACAACTGCGTCACTATCCTGTCCGTGTCCTCTCCGGCCGTCTCCTTTATGCCGAACAAGCGAAGGTTGTTTCGTCGCTGATATTGTTCAAGTTCATCAGTTCGGTCTTGTAACTTTTCGTCCATTTCCTTGATCTTGGATTGCAGACTGCTCACATCATCCCTCAACGTTGTGATCACATGTACACATTGTGATACACATTGTGTCACATGTGATCACAAAAATACACCGTTAAGGCACAAACTAGATATGTATACCTTCTTCTTCAGGTTTTAACGCTCGATACCTTGATAATAATGGCCCAATTGTTATAATAACCTATTTACGCCCTCCAACCCACCCAAATGTCTTTTATTATTTACAAAATTTAGCATATTTCAATATAGTTCACAAAAGCACTTTCAATTTATACTAACATAATAATACCTAAAATCTGATCAAAATCCTTCTTCTCAATACAGTAGAACCTCGATTAACCGTCACCCTCGGGACCGAGACCATGACGGATAACCGAATAGACGTATAACAGAAATAATTATAGCCCCGATACAACTTAGCACCTAGACAGTGTTTGGCGTGGCAACATCGCAATTCACTGCCTTGCATGTTATAACAGCGCCATTGTAAGCCCTAATTATTTTCATGATTACTGCTCAGTACTTAATGTGAATTTATTTTAAATGAGAAAAAACAAAACTACATCAGTTCAAAGAAAAATACTTTATTAAAATATTTTATTAAGAAAACAACGAAATATCAACTGTACATGTACGTACTTTTACTCTCAAAACGGACGTTACCGGTATTTAGTTTTTTAAATAATCCGTAATTTTCTTTTTTTCTTTCCCTGTCAAGCTTTTTAGGCAGTTATGTTTCTAATTTTTCTGAGATGAACCACCAGCATTTAATAACTTATTGTCGAGTCCCAAAACTACACGTTTCCGTTTCTCAGCCATAACAGAAAAGCATTACACACTACGTATAAACAGCACTGTCAACAATAAACAGTAAAGTACGTAAAAAACTAGTAGGCATTGCACTCAAAATTGGAAATAACTTTAGTTTACTGTAGCCACGCACCATACTGAACTGAAATGAAACAGTAGCAGTAGAATGCAGAAGACAGTCTTAAGGGATTAACCAGCTGGGTCACTCACTACCCTTGCCTCCAATGATTCACGCACAGTGCAGGTGTGCAGTACAGTCGTCACTACTCATCATAGAGCCTCAACAGACGATCCGGCTCGGCGCTGATGCGGAAACATAATTTTTTGCGCTAGCGGGGTGGCGGTTAATAGAGACTGACGGTTAAAAGGGTGACGGTTAATCGAGGTTCTACTGTATGTAAAAAAATATTGTGTGATTTAGGCTTTAGAAGGCCTATTTAGGCTTTTTTTGAGATAGGCTTTTTTGTTACTTTAGAATTTTACCTCTTACGTCAGAGAGGGTGAATATAACTATGTAGAGTCATCCTAATGCAAGATCTTAGAAATACCTTCTTTTTTGCAGGAAAGGTTTCACCTCAAAAGCGTCTGCGAGCAGTTAGATTTGTGCAGGATATACCAAGAAGTCCCAGCGGAAAAATTCTCAGAAGAATTTTAAAAAATTCATTAACTTCTAAACTGTAATTTTTACCATATTTAATCTCTATATACAGAGGAGTATAGTGTAAAGTTAGTTATGTACTAGTCTGATAAATATTTTTTTAGGATATTTTTTGTACCAGTCACAATTATACAATCTCTCTGTAAATCCTTGATAACGAACTAATGATCTCAAATAAGAGCAACCAGATTTTATGTTTTATTTTATCTATAAATGTCTATTGATAATATGTAATTATTTAGTATAACTCAGACTTCTATCAAAAAGTACCTTCCTTCTAGACTTCATAACCATAGTACTTTTGTCATATTTATGAAAATTGGTTCTATATAAAATCTTTACTGTGCAATAAATTATTAAAAGAAAAGGAAATTGTACTTTTTAATCTGTTATGTCTTAATTAATTTGTGACTTTATTTTATTCTTCAATGCCCTCTCTCAGTCGATATTTATAAATGGGATATTAATTAATTAAATATCTAACAACTGGTTGTTGTTTGGTGGTAGTAAGGTTTGGACTGTTCCCTATCAAAACTTTGAAAAATGCCACTGGTGTTGACACCAGGTCATTTAATTAAGCTGGAATATGTGGTGATAAGCCTCTGGGTCACCGATAATAAAATAAACGGTTCCAAATGCCTATTACTGTCTGGTAATCCACTGATGGGTTGTCAATGGATTACTGGACATATATATGAATCACAATCTACCAGTTTGTAATTCAGAGGCAGTGGTTTGATTCCATATTATCCCATTGAGGTAGGAGTTAAATTGAACTTGGAGAGACCTTCAAGTAGCAATTAAAATGACCCATTTTGTAGAGTTTTAAAGAATGTTGCATAAAATTGCTTGTGTATGAGATAATGGGATATTTTTTTTATTTGTAGGTAATATATTAATGGCATAGTATAGTTTTATTTTTATTTTCCAAAAGCGATTTTTATTAAATGTAAAAAATGTTTTTAGTAAAAAAATTAATTTTCAAAGTAGGTGCTATATTTCTATTGAAATATTCGTTGAAAACACCTTAATTATACATTTTTTTAAACTACAAAGTATTTTTTACATAGAATATAAAAACCATGCATTTATACAAATAAATGTATTTAAGAAAAATAAAATAAAAATACTTTCATTTTTCATTTTTGTCATAATTTCATCAAAAACGTTTTGCCACAGAAACTTACTCAAATATTCAAAAATTGATTGATATCAATCATTTTTTGGTCAATTAACTATAAACTATATACATTTCACACTACATCTGATCCATGGTTAAGTTTTATATCAAAATTCATAAAACATGTTTCAATGATTAGATTCGATTATTGAAATGGCGACCATGAGTGTAGGATGATTGTGGCGCGATCTTGTAGTCTTGTTACTGATTAAGGCTGACATGTTCCTTAGACAGGAGTGTTAATTAATAGCCCAACAGCCGATGGCAACCAAGAGACCTTCAGTTTAACGTGGAATCCGAAGCAAGGCCTCTGAATTACGAATTGGTCTAATTATAAGGATGGTCTTTGCGGATTAACTTAGTAACAATAGTGTGGACGTTAATCCACACAAGAGAACATGACATCCACCGACCATCGCTCACTATTATCCACAATTCGTGGCCTCCAAGTAGCTGGATTACAGGACGTCGCCACCGTGTGTACTGGTATTTGGGTTTGCTCACATATCCAAGGTAGTGCCGAATTAAGCTTGACAGGAAAAAGGATTTGAAAATGGGACAATGACCCCAAAACTAGTAATCCAAAGACTGAAGGAAGACAGGTCTGTAGCCTATTTTTATTTAGTCAAGTAATCAATCTAGCGGCATATTATGAATAAACATCCAAGGAGTCTCTGATCTTTTTAGCGAATTTCCCACAGGGAAGAAGCTATTACCGTAGGTCTCATGGCAGGACTTAAGCCTGTTACAATTTTTTTTTATTTAGGTGCCCAGAGGCCAAAAACAATAGTCGTTAAAATTCAATATATATACAGTGAAACTCGGTTATTGCGGCCTCGGCCATAACGTCACCTCGGATATAACGTCATTTATTTTTAGGTCCCGCCAAACTATAGGTATTTACATAGTAATTAACCTCGGATATATCGTCAGTAATTTCCAAGACCTCGGTTATAACGTCAAGATAATCGGGCCGAGAAGAAGGCAACGTATAGTATTCAGAAGAGAGAAAGTTCGGTCGGCGGTGCAAAGTGAGGGCCGCGGCTATTGTTTAGCTAGATACCCCATTCTATTTTTAGAAACGGCATTTTATTAATGTCTGACCGCCAACCTACCCTACCCCTCCCCCCTTCCAACCTACCTACCCCCCACACACTACCCTACATCAGTTGTTGCCGTTTTCAAGGTCAGTGTCAGTGGCATCTCGCCTCGTCTCACATCGCGTCAAAACTTTGTGATACCGTGCATACCTACAGTTCGTGCAGCTATCGTTAGTTGAGTGTACGTCTTTAACAGTTTGTTTTTCATTATTTTTATGAACGAATACAGGATTGAAAAATAATGGCAGGTGTTAAACGAAAAGTTTTGCCGATTAAAGATAAAGTGCGAGTTATAAGAGCGTGCGAGGAGGGGCGCAAGATAGCAGACGTGTGTCGCGAGTTCGGCTCATAGGTGTATTTCGAAGTACAGTACATTCATTAAATGTGTTAATTTCGTCTAAAAAATGTGTTTTTCATTTTTCCTCGGTTTTAAATTAAAATTATGTAACCTCTTTTATAGCGTCACTCGGCTATAACGTCATTAATTGTGTGGTCCCTTCAATGACGTTATAACCGAGTTTCACTGTATATATATATATACACACACACACACGAGGGGGTACCCAAAAGTAACCGGAATTACGCTGCCGAAGCCTTGGCCTGTGTAGTACGTATATCAGCCGCTATGTGCGTGTAGCACAGCTCATCCGGAGTTCATTGCCGTCGCCGTGGGTGGACGTGTTCGTCTGCAGTGAGTTTTTTAGCGAACACTGTATCGCCAATTCCTCATTTTTTCGTTTTGGCAGACGTAAATGAACAGTGCCCTCTGAGGTTTTGTTTTTGTAAGGGAAGGTGCTGCAGATACCATTGTGATGGTGAAAACTGCTTACAAAGATGAAGCTTTGGGTAAAACTAAAGTACGAGATGTTTTCATGTTTTAAAAATGGGGTTGTAACCCAAAAATGGGGTTTTTGTGTTTTCCCCATGTAATTTTTAAAAATTTCAAATTTTATCTTTCACCATTTGAATCAGCTCAAAAACTACACAATTTAGTTACTTAAAGTTTTGCTCTATCTCCAATGCGAGATATTAAAAAATATAAACACAGTACATTGTATTTAGGGGCTCCAATGCTTATCATACGGAGAATGAGGAAAAATTAATATTTCCCTTATAAACGAATAGTTTTGGATGAAACTTTGTTCTTGGTTTCATGTGGTTGGGACCATACGTTTATGGATACGATATGGATGGATAAATCTTGGTATATGGTCAAAATGAAAATAGTTTATGGTAAAAATACTTACTTTCAGTGTTCTCAAAGCAGCAAACCTGCATACTCTTTCCCATGTTAATGTTACAGAGAATAGACAAATACTCTTATTTACCAACAGGTATTGATTGATCAATCTTGTCATGTACTTATATTAATATTGCCATATTATTGAGGTGGAAATTTGCTGAGTACGCAGGTCTGCTGTGACGGGGGTATTTTGTGTTTTGTACACACTACGTAGGCTCTTGTAAGATGCCTCATACGCTTAGTTGGAGGGATTTTGATGGGGAAATGGGCCCACTGTTTTGACTAAAGTCTTAATGATGGTGCTTGAGGGAATTATGGTTGTTGCCAGAACTTGTTCTACTAGGTTAAGTCAGGTGAAATAAAAGCCAGTGAAGTTCATCTGCTTTATTTTTTTAACCTTTTTGAACACTCAAAAGGCATCGAATAATGCCATGTCTAATAGATAGAAGAATATCCTTTTCTAGGCCTTTACCTTGTGTCTCAATATTGGAAAAGTAGATAGGACTTGATCTTGGCGATCTACACCCAACATCCCTTGGTTGTTATAATCAATAACACATTTTGGTTTACTAACCTTTAATTATTGAATGGCCCTCCTAACAGTCTTGGAAATTTTTAAAATCTGTCTTGGAACAGTTTAAAATAAAATACCACCTACCTTGTTGTAGGGTCATTTCAATAATTTAATCTAATGCACAGTATTTATCAGGATTTTTGTCCATTAAAAATTGGGAACTATAAAAACACTTAACAATATTGTTAATTTTCATGTTTATTTATGAAAGTCATGTACAAAGTCTTTTTCTATACTAGAGAATGACATAATTCTCTGGTCTATGTTAATCGAAAAAAATTATTGATCATCTTAAAAAAAAGTTATTCTTTCCAAAACATCAGTAATTAAAAAATTATCATGCTCTTTGGTTTTAAATATTTTTTCAATGTACACTAGCTTTTATATAAGAATATCAAAAAAGAAAAATGCCATGATTTTGACAGGATTACAAAATAACTTATTTTCATTTAAAAAAATAATATAACAAATCAATGACGTTAAAATTAAGGATTACTTCAGATTACTAAACATAAGCACAACATTAAAGACGCAAAAATATCAACTCAAGTAAAAAAATAAAGCACTCCTATATTTGATCTTTTGAGTTTAGTTAAGTAAGCTCATTAACTGGAAGTAACTAACATGTAAAATGCGTTCTTTCAGCATTCACGTAATTTCAAGATCAGGAAATGGTGTTGCAAATCATATGAATGCTTGCTGAGTAGCCAACACATCAGCAAACGGTTGTACTATTTCTCGAGTAGCAAAATAAAATATCAGTCCAAATGTGATAGAAATAGGAAGAGCAGGAAGTGCTTTCTTGAATATGGCAAGGAGTAGTAGCGTCAGACAGAGACCCTGAAATGACATCATTAACATTAAATGTTACAGTATTGACAAAACATATAAAATTCAATGTAACTTTGGTCAATGTTTAATGTATTATGTGATACATGAATTTTAAAGAATCTTTAACTATCTTTTATTGAACTTTTTCATCGTATCTGTTTTTTTAACTACACTTCAGTTGTGCTCCAACTCTCATTCTGAGCGGACGCTATCTTGTGTCGCCCATCTAGCTCGGAGGTGGAGTGTTGAGGTTATTTATCTATTATTTATCATTGTTATGAGAATAGTTTTTGTATTGTGCATGATAGATAACTACAGTATTAATTGATAACATTATATAATTATTATCTGTAACTTAAACTTTCAATTTTTAATGTAAATTATTAGGTAATTACTTGAAAAGAGGAGTTTCTCCACCTCCAGAAATATTGTGTAGTTAAAAACACATTAAATGCTATTGCGACCATCCGTATTTAACAGGCCATAATAATGCGTGAACAGCAAGGCCAGAAGCTTTGGCCAAAATATTGTTCTAAAACCCTGTTGGATATTTTTAATAGAGGTGTGCGGATATCCGAAAATTCGGTTCGGATGATTCGGATCGGATCAGATATCCGAAACCGATCCGAATGTATTTAAGATATCCGAATTTTCGGATAGACTGTATAATACAGCAATTTGAACAAAAACAACGAGATTTTCGTCGAGTTAATACCCGCGAAGCTAGAATAATTTTTGCTTAAACCTTGATAAGACGACGAAATTACGTAGTCTTTCATCAAAACAATGTCGTTGACTGGTAGACGCGATACACTTATGGCGATTCGAATGACGAATGACGACCGCAGATGACGAAATTACGCAATTCATATCCAATCGGAATGTAAGAACGTCATTGGGCGGTCCGAGGATGCGGTATGATTATTCGATTCTTCAACTACGCATTTAAGTAACCTTAAGTTCAACACGATATTGCATTTTGAAATACAAAGCATAGCGTCATCGATAGTTGCACCGAGTATCAGATTGCGGTTTGATATTGTTCCATATAAAATTTCATTTCGGCTACGAAAAAACTTGAATTGTTGATTTAATATTACTGGTAACAAACCATCATAATAGCTCGTTTTGCGACGGGGTTTCCGGCAAAAATAATACTACTTCATTCTGATTGTCTACGTAGACGATCAATTGTTTAGTTATCGCATTCTCAACTACTCCGGGTTTGAGCAATACGATAAAGTGTTGCCAAATTTACATTTGGCCTATTTCGTCGTTCAGTGTTCACATAACAAACAAATTTTCCACTTGTTTTCAATCTACATTTTATCTTTGTTAAATGAATTTAAGCGTTATTAGTTTTACATTTTTAGATAATTTTAAGATGAATAACTAACTAGATTACGACGAGGTACCATAATTTCACGGGTTTCAATATTGTTACACAGCCGATCGGGGTATTTTATCTGCCAAATATTCCAACTCTGCGTCTGCGCACAGGCCTTTGTTTGATAGCAGCTGCACTGTCGACGGCCCTCGCCCTTGCCGATACGCAGATAGCCGATGGCATCGAGCCAAAGGCGTCTGTCAAATCTTAATTCTTTGTTAATGGTGATTTGTTTTGATCATTGTAATAAATGAAATAATTGAATCGTGAAATGAAAATCAGTTGATTATAAGTGGAATGAATTGATGAATTAGTAGAAATTTGATGTCATTTAATGGCGAATTATAAGGTTTCTGTTGATTTAATTTGTGAATTACGCCATATTCAAATTTGTTACTGGTAATTGTTATTTTGTAAATTTTTATTTATAGGTGGAATAAACTTATTATTATTATTAACCCTCCGAGTGCCGATCGACACGCCCGTGTCGATGGATTCACCCGCTACGAGTGCCGATCGACACGCCCGTGTCGATGTTGCAAGCGTTTACTTAATCGCGTATTATACTATGTCACTGCATTAAACCTGTATTGTGTATAGTACCAAATTAACTGGCTTGTTCTAAGCTTTCCAACGATGTATATTTTCATAGTTATTACTCTATGGGCGGCAGAATTGTGACAGCTCGAAAATAGGTTTTGTGCAACTGTTTGTCCTTTGTTGTTAGCCGGTCTGCTTTCTTTGTTGGTTATGTTTCACTGTTTTTAATTCGTGAAAATTTCTTTCAACATGGATAGTAGTGATATAAGGAGATGTTTTGATGATGATATAAGTGATGAAGATGAAGATTGTATCATTCCTGATGAAGATCATAGTGATTTAGATGTAGATGTGCCAGAGTCTGAGTTACGTGTTTCGTTGGAAGATTTTTCTAGTGGTAGTGACGATAACTATTCACCTCATAATAGTGAGTTGGAATCTTCTGACAATGAATGTAATATCAGGGATGAGGTAATAAGACCTGTTCCATCAATTTCAAATAGGCCTAGACCTACTCAACTTACTCTAGATCCTTGGGTTGCTTGGGTTTGGGTGCCTTGCCCCATTTTAGTTTTGTACATAGTGTGTTTTAAGTTTTTTCTTATAGTGTTTATAACTATATATTCTCTTTTTTGTCATAAAATTCTTAACAAAATGGCTATATTGGATTTTTTATACAATAATTATAAACAATTTTTATGGGATCGCAAACACAAGGAAGAAATTTATTTTGTGAAAAAAAAAACTTTTTGATGACCACATATCTAACACTACTGAAGTAAGTGTATCCATATTAGTATTTCTTCATAGACAATTTCATGCTGAATAAAATAATATATAGTTTGCTGTACTTTGCATTTTTTTTTTATTTTTTACGGAATTTTAGATTAAAGCTTACAAAACTATGAAAAAGTGCCCGGCACCAAGGGGTAAAACACATGGCACTTGGAGGGTTAATTTTAAATGCAGTGAAGTAAAAATTTTAGTTTTGTTGGTCATCCTATGAAGAATTTATGATTTTTTTATGTAAGTTTACCATTTAATAATTTTGATAACATTTTATTGATTTTTTCCTAATTTATTCTTAGATAAGTCTGATTTCACTTTTTTATTGTGAGCATCCGAATCCGAAAACTATCCGATCCGAACCCAAACTATCCGATTCGGATCCGATCCGAATCTGAGCTATCCGATCCGAATCCGAAAAAATATTTCACTATCCGCACACCTCTAATTTTTAATGTTTGGGGTACCTGATTCCATTAGTGTAGTAGATAACTGCCCAACCCAACGTCCAAACAAAAGCCCACCCGAGACATTCCAAACCCGCCTGACCTCTCGGATTCATACAATTACCCAAAGCTACCTGATTTTTCGGGAAAAAAAATCTCGAATTTTATTTATATAGGCACTATTTATCTTAAGTTATAGTTTCACTTATAGTATAGTTGCACTTTAAAAGTAACCTTTGAAGACGTGCAAAACAAATGGGAAGGCAAATGTAAAATTAATAATTTTTTCATTATCTCCAAGAAATTAGGAGGTATTTGCAAACATATGATGTTTAATTTATAATATTTTTCTTCATACTCACTATGAGAATGGCTACAAAACAGGCAAGAGTAGTGTTCCAATCACCATATGAAGATGCTTTTCCAACAAGAACACTGTAAAAAATGAAATCTCCCAAGCCTAACTTCACACCACCTGAAAAAAGAAAAATAATTCAAACTATAACATTTTGTATTCAGCCCCTTCAGATTCATTATATCAAGGTTTAGCTATACCTGAATCAAACCTCAGTCCCAATTAATTTGGGTAATAAACAAGTTATAACATAAATTAATTGATTTTAAGATACTATAATACCAACTAGATACAGTCTTATGACATTTGGTAAGGTACACTAGAGGTGGTGCAGATTTATGAGCCAATTGTTCAAAAAATCACAGAATGAGAATCACAGGAAGCAATTAATTTGTGATAGGTTCTTTTCCTCCAGAGGTATTATTATATCCTAAAAAGATGAAATAATTTTGTTGTAAATAAGTATCTAATAATCACAAAGACTAAGCTAACAAACGATAAATAAGAATGAAATATGAGAAGAATCAAAAACATATCCTTACGTTCTTCATCATCCGCTTCCATAAATGTGTGTTGAGGCGGATCTGCAGGCGCCCTGCTGCTGGCTCCGCCCCCTTGCCCCAGCTGCTGTGCCCGGTGTGCTGCCCGTTCCTCGTGAGTGTTTGCCCACTCCTGCGTAAACCCGCTCTCTGGATCACCTGATCCCATATTAACATTTTATACCCATAGTAGTTTTTTTTGTTTTATTTTTTATTTATGTTATGTTTAAAATAAATAATAAAATAAATAAAATTGCCTTTTATTATCGAGCGTTTCTCAGTTACAACTGCTTTACAGAACTACTCTCGTCATATTTAATTTTAATGTAGAACTTATAACAAAATGTATAACAATACAATCACAATGATAAAAACAGTTATGCAGGTCTTAATAATTCTATAAGCTTATTTTTGAAAGTTTTGCCTGCATAACCTTTAAGTTCAGAGGGGAGGTCATTGTACAACTACAACTTCGGGCCGAAATAAGAGAAACTTCCCCTTCCCATTTCAAGTCTGATTTTTGGGAAGTAAGGAGCCCCCCATGGCAGGTACTACGTTGTGAGACCTCCTCCCGGAAGGAGAGCTGCCCACAAAGGTATTGAGGTTCTTGTTGATGCAGAACCTTATGCTCTATGCAACACGTCATGATCCTACAAACGGCATCCACCACCAACATCCCAGCAGCACGAATAGCGGAGTTTTGGAGCTTTTGAATTCTGCTCATGTCTTCTCCGGGTATGCTTTTTCCATAGGCTGGAAAACAGTTAGTGAAGTCCGACAGGACTAGTGACTGCATGAGGTGCAGCTTAGCAGACTCAGAGAGCAAGCTTTTAAACCTGTACAGTCCCCTCATCCTACCAAGTGCTCTCTGAGAAGCGTGTGTGATAGTCCGAAAAGGTAAGGTTGCTATCAAGCACCACACCCAGGGTTTTACCTTATCACACACATCCAACCTCTCGCCCCCGAGCTTAACATTAACTCCAATGTCATTGAGGGATTGTATTAGGTCGTGTGGCGCTGAGTGCATCACAGTACACATTTAGATTTTTATTGCAGACATTTTCCATCACGATTATAAGTAAAACAAAGTTTCACGGCGTTTCGGGAACTGGAATCTGATCCCGTTCTCAGGTGAACTACTATCTAAAAACTTAACACAAATAATACATAATCCAGACTAAGCCGGTATAAAGCTGAAAACAAAATAGTTTACAGCAGTCAAAAATCAACAAAGCATTCAGCACCTTACCTATAAGGTGCTGAATGCTGAAGATCTCTACTTTCCCTAGAAAGTAGAGATGGCAAGTTATTGAGGGCAGTACTTGCCATTACATCACTTTCCACGAATTTCTATTTACACAGGGAAAGTACTGGATGCAAGTTTACTGGCTCTGATTTCTTGTGAGTGAGAGCAGAGTGACCTCATAGCCTAGTGCCACAGTTTAACAAGGAATGAAAAAAAACATAGTAGTCTGTACTAACATGCTCAGATTTAAGTTCATTTGACATCTTTCTGAGAAGGAACAGAACCTGACTCAGCCTGATAACCGGAGCATCTATGAGCGAGTTCCAGCGCAGGATCGAGGGTGAAGCCTAAGAGTTAGAGTGCAATCCGGGATGAACATCATGTCAGATTGTGATGAAGAGTATTGTCAAGCTTTTAATGAAGCAATTCAAGATTGTGTCGTGCTTTTAAGCGAAGAATTGCTATAACTTTTTAAAGAAGTGAAGAAGAAGTGGATTGACAAGACAGATGAATTTGGTGCATCTGCAACTCTTCTTGCAAACTTGCAATTGAAGATCTTCTGGATTTTAAAAGACATTCACAATTGAGTTGAAACAACGTGATGCTACAGATACTACGATGATACTGCTCTACTGGCGGTAAGTAGGGGCAAGTGCATGTTTTGACAGGGAAGTACTGGCTGCCAGTGGTCACGTGACCCGCTACTTGCCCAGGAGTGGCCATTAAAAACAAACATAAGAAAGATTTCTTCGTAATTGTTAGTGAATGGTTTATTTATAAGTTTGTTTGATTGCTGTAAACTATTTTGTTTTAAACTTTATACAGGCTTAGTCCAAATGATGTAATAATTGCATTATGTTTTAGATTATAGTACACCTGAGGACAGGATCAGATTCCACATCCCAAAAACGTCCTGAAACTTTTTTTACTTATAGTCGTGATGGAAAATGTCCTCAGTAAAAATCTAGATAACATAGTAGTTTATTACAAAAACCCTATTATATTCCTTTCTATTAATTTTTAAATCCTAAACTAACTAAAGTTCTAAAATGAAAAAAAATATTTTACAAAAAACTCAGTAAACAGCAAAAAATTTTGAAAAATCAGTTTTCACTATTATTTGTACTATTATTTAACATTAGAAATTTATAACGCCATAAAATGGAAACCTATGGCGTTTTCGAAAATATTTTTTCACTAAAACCTTCCCGGACACATGTAGAGCAACTTCCTAAAATTTCATGGCGATCGGATAAGTAGTTTGGCAACGCATAAAGGACAGACAGACAGACAGACATACATTCAATTTTACTAAAAACATTGTAGTGAAAACTTTATATATTGGATTTACATTAAACTCCATTATGTTCAGGTAATTTTATTATAAAAGTATCCATTCTTGGTAATCATGTAAGATTATGTAATTCTTTAATATCTTGATAAACAGAAAAGAAATTTATAAATATTCAGTATTAAAACTTTTGTGATCTAAGATTCGAACAAAGTTTTAAAATAATTTTTGTCACAAAACATTCAGTGTATAAGACCAATATTTGATTAAGGTTATTAGTTTTCTGATTTTTGAGTGAATGTTCAACTTTGCTAATGAAAATTGAATGCAGTGTGGGTGGTGGCCTACCAGGACTGGTTGTAGTCGGGCTTGTCGTGCTGCTCGACCCCGCCTGGCCTCCTCGACTGGTGGTGTCCTGGTTATTCTCTGTTGTCATGTTGACCAGACTGTACACTACCGTAGCTGTAACAAAATTTGAAAGTAAACATATTTGTTTTAAGGTTTCCTGAATACAAAAATGTTGTTTTTATAATCTAATCTTTTATAATGTTTTTTTAAACCCTTATCAGGTGGCTGACTATATTTCTCGCAGCACATTAGAGTCGCACGGCGCGGTATACCAAGTTTATTCGCGATCAATCATTTTGCCACATTTACTGCGCTGTAGTTCGCAAAACAATTGATGGAGTGTGTGGTTATGTTGCTTTAGCCTCTATGCACCCACAAAACCAATATGGCGGCTTTGTTGAAATATTTAGTGACTGAAATTAGTTGCTAGGCGACTTTGGACCGTATTTGTGCACTCCCGTACTGCTTTGGACGAGAAAACTCATGAGTCACTACGGCCAGCTGTTTTCACTTTCGCTAACCTTGTTCGTTGACATTTTTGCTGAAAGTGTTTATTTTCATTGTGTTTTAGAAGTAAATAGTGTATATTGTGTGAATATTTTTATGGAATACAATTTATTAAATAATTATTATTAACTGAAATGGCTCTTCCAGACAAAAAAATTTTTAATAAATTAAAATTAAAAAAAAATTTTTAACACCTAAAAATCGTCTTAAAATCTTCAATAATTAAAAATGAAGCAAATATCTGTTTTCTACTTTATTTAAGCTACCTAAATCTAAAAAGAACATTGGGAAAATAATATTTTGATTTTTTTACACTAAATGAGCAGGGACCGTGATTATCAGTAGCGCTTTAAGGGTTAATTGCCTATTTATACCCCGACCCCATCCGGGTGGAATTTGGCATGCACAGACAATGATGTACCAATCAACCAGGTATAAAGAATGTCATCATATTCAATACAGTATAATTAAACTGTGAATATATGTAAAGCCAACAGGATCCTGACTTGTCAGGAGCCAGTTATTTAACATTTCTCTGCAGGTGAAAGATCATGGTAAAAACTATGATAGTTTGTAATTATATTGTTAGTACGGCTGAAATAGTTATAACTAAAAACGAGGTACTGCTAGTTTACTTATAAAAATAGCATGTAATTATTTTACAAATATCTTACGCAATAAATGTATTTTAAATTATGGCAATAGGTGATTTTGATAAATTTACTTAATAAACCTGCAAATCAAGTTATTATAAATATATTTCAACCAACAATTAAGTGTTAGTAAATTTTGAGAGTAAAACTGGAGATTTTGTTTAGAACATTCCTAATAACATCATGACTGAAAATTTAAAAGCCTATTTTGAAAACAAAATAAAAACACTAACAGTTTTAAGTTGTAAAAAGGCATGTCAATACTACAATTTTTACAACTTCTATGTGTCTTAATATTATACTTACAGGAGTAAATAAGAGCGGGGAAGATTTGTTCATTTCTTTCTTGTGCCGTTTCAACCAAAATTCTCAATGGACCTTTTGGAGTCAAAACGGCTACCAAATCTGTAAAAAATTATATTATAATATAAAACTAATTACCACATCCAAAAATAAGGTGTCAGAAATAAAATTCTTCAAGACAAAATGTGTTAAAAAATGTCGAAAGATCTATATTAATCAGTAATATATTTAGTATTATGTGTTTTGTAATTTTGATTAACAAATGTTACAAATATAAACAAAAAACACTTAAAAGTGTACAATATTAGATCTAGACTCACTGAATATTTGGAAAGAAATGGAGGTTATAGTTTATACATTTAACTGAAGTGGCAACCAACGCAGGTAGGTATTTTAAGCCTTGTATGAATGAGAAATGATTGTAGGATGATTGTGGTGCGATCTTGTAGTCTTGTTACTGACAAAGTCTGAAATGTTCCTTAGATAGAACTGTTAATCAATAGCCCAATTAATATTTAGAATAGAAACATACTTGTTGCCATTATATTTTTATCGATATTTATTTCTGGCATGGGAAAGTGAAACAAATTAAGTAGTGTACCCAAATAACATTATGTGATGTGAAAGGAGTAGATATTGTGGCCAAGATCAGAATTCCTATTTTAATTCAACAAAGAGTGACAATTCTCATTATTTCATTTATCTAAAAGATAAACTTTTGTAAACTCTATATAATGTGAGTAGCAACAAATCTAATTGTTATGGTTACTGCTAGGGTGTATTTATACTAGATCCATTAGGAGGTTAAAATGGCTGAGTTAAATTAGATTATTAATTTATTTCACTCACCCCAAATTGAGATCACACCCAGAACAACCCATGTTGTCCATTCTGGTAGGTATTTTATGAACACCAATGCCATCAATGCTGCTACGAATATAAGATATGCTTGTTGCATCCTCAGTGGTCCTTTCCAATGTATGCATATCATACCCATTGTGGCGAAATTCCACATTATAATACCCACGCTAAAATAATCACAAGGGATGTTGAACGCTCTGAGCACTTCCCTAAAAAAGAATACAAGATCTTTGATCAAACAATTAAGGTACTATCAAATATTTATAAAATAATTGATCATGATGTGGCTAGAATTAAATCAAGGGCTTTTGCTGAAAAATGGCCTGGCCGATGAGGATAGAAATTAAAAAAAAATTCAATTACAGTACTTAATAACGAGGTCCATAAATTAAATAACTTTTTTACAAATACATAAGGCTATAAATTCACTTGTCTCTGTGTTCTGGTTTTTCGGTTAACTGTTAGTTTGTTAACACAGGTTTTTTATTTAATTTATGAATTAATGCTTTTTTACTATTCCTAATCATTTTATACAAATTCTAAGGTGATGGATTCACATTTATCTGTAGAAACATTTTTGTTTATGTATAATTAACATTGTGCATTTGTAAATAGTAAATACTGTTTTGATGAATCACCGAAAAGGCAAGTTACGGCAAAATGGTAAAAAATAAAAGGTATCACAAATGCAGCAAGAGAAATATCAATAAAAGGGTCATTTCTGGCATTGCACCGAGTTGAGGACCAGCCGGGATTGTGCGTCCTCAAGTGTTTTGATGTCTGGCACAAGAGAACGTAACACATATGTGGGCTGGCAGGGTTGTAAGTAGTATATTTTTATGTTAGTGTAGTATTTTTATGATTTTAAATCAATAATTGTGTTTTTGACTTATAACACTGAGTTTTTAAAAATATTAGAACAATGAAAGTGCTCAGGTGCGGGCGTACATGATTGTGTACGCGAAAAGAAATGGGTGTAAATGTTTTTTTTTGGTCCGGATGCCGTTTCTTTACTGTTTTCCACCAAAAGTCAATAAAATGATAAGTAAAAAACATAAAAAATATTAGCTCCTACCATTTTCTATTGTATTCATTTTAGCAGCAAACGTGTTAAAATAGCTTACATCATGAACGATATTAGCTATCGTGAACAGATAATTAACTGTCATAGACTTTTGTCACTAGAAATCAAGATGGCTGATCAAAATAAGACAATAAAAATTGTTATACCATAATGGAGAGCAAATAAATGGTTAAAATCCTTTATCTATAACATATACTGTGAAATATTATATAATCAATGGAGAAATAATGCCTAAATCCTTTGTGTTTTGGGAAGTCTCACACCATTCAACAGAGCACTTTTGGACATCTGTAGACCCCAAAATGAAATACCCTCGTCGCAGCAGACCTGCGTACTCAGTGAATTTTAAAAATCAACAATATAATAATAATAATATTTGACAAGTTTTATAAAAATCTGTCCATAAACATGAGAATTATTTGCCTATTCTCTATAAGATTAACATGTGAAAGAGTGTGCAGGTTTTCTGCTGTGAGGAACACTGAAAGTAGGCATTTCTACCATAAAAAATTTTTATTTTCAACATTTACACCAACTTTCATCAACATCTGTCCATAAAAAAAGGAGTTTGCCTATTCCCTATAGCACCTAAAGAAGAAAAAATAACATGGTCCCGGGCTTAAGTCTCGCCATGAGACCTACGGTAATAGCTTCTTCCCTATGGGAAATTCGCTAAAAATATTAGCTCCTACCATTCTCTATTATATTCATTTTAGCAGCAAACGTGTTAAAATAGCTTACATCATGAACGATATTAGCTATCGTGAACAGATAATTAACTGTCATAGACTTTTGTCACTAGAAATCAAGATGGCTGATCAAAATAAGACAATAAAAATTGTTATACCATAATGGAGAGCAAATAAATGGTTAAAATCCTTTATCTATAACATATACTGTGAAATATTATATAATCAATGAGAATAAAAAGGTTTATAGAAGTCTTCTATATAATTTTAAGTGGGGTAAGTTATTTCCAATTAAAACATGTTTGCATACATACTACAGTATGGATTTATTTCATCACAAACAATGTTACCAACTATATTTTTTAACTCAGCAATTTTAGCCAGCTTCATCCGTAAGAAAATTCAGCATGTTCTACAACATTTTTTACTCTAAGAATGATTGTAAACAAATTTTAATCAAGTACGGTAACTTATTTTGTTTTTTAATTGCTTTAAGTCGATTAAGAGAAGTTTTTGGTGCGATCTAGATCAGCCCTTCACTATGACCCATACTGAAAACTAAGATCTATATATTGTGATGGACCACAGTCAGTGCAGTCTGGCGTTTTTTCCAAATCCGCAGGAGTAAGTGGAACATTTGGTGTCATTTTTCGAAACCTCAGAGTGATCCCAGGACACTATTTGTTAATATAATTATGTCTGCAATGTTTTAAATCAACAAAGCCCCAAATAAAAATAAGGTGTGATAAAAAATATTCCAAACTCATAATGAAATCATGTCTTCAAGAATAAACCAAGTCTGAATTATCACACATAAGTGTGAAATTAAATTTATCGGTTTGTTTATTTTAGTAAATTTCCTAATTAACATATATACATACAAACCTCGTAACAGCGATGTTTGTATAGAAGAATCAGAACAACAGTCATTATAACGATGACAACCATCAGAATGAGAGCATTGGCAACAGCATTCCATATTTTAGTTCCTGTTTCTTTGGATTCTTCATGAAATGGTGTGTAAACTCTAAAAAGAATAATTAAAGCTTCCATCAAAATGTATACAGCAAATAATTTACCCAGAACCGGGAGACCGAGCTTAGCTAGATAGAATAAAATATGTATAACAACTACTAGTGTCTGCAATAAAACAAACTTATTTTAACAACCCTCGTATTATAAAAAGTCTATTTAAGAAATCATGACATATATAAGTCATCAAGCAATACATTAAGTTTAAGATTGTTAGAAAGATAAAAAATACATACAAATAAACATCTTTGGTTTTGTAGAATCCAACAGTGTTCATTGTGGTGACCACAACCAACATGCAGAGAGAGACAGGTACAAAGAGCTTGATGACATGAGCAGCTCCGTATTTAAGCTCCTCCTCATCGTCCCACTCCTGGGCCTGAGCTTCACTCTGAACCTGGTTAGGGCTAGGTTCTGGGGGCCCCCCTCCATCACCTCCAGCCCTCTACAAAAAATCAGCAAAAAATATATTTATTTAACATCGCTGTTTAGTTTACTTTTTACGGTAAATTAATTCACAATTAAAATTACCGTTTTGTTTCATATTACCCATTTTCAGTATTTTTTCTGATTATCCGTGATTTTCACTACCGGTATGTAGATACCGGTTGTGATTATAGGTGGCAATATATTGCCGGTGCCCGATCAGATGTTTCTACGTTTTATCATCTTCTATTTTAAACAAATTAACTTATTCGTTTATGCCTCTTAAAAGTGAAGTTATGTTTTATTATGAAAGCTTACAAAATTGCTTATATTGGCTTGGTGTTCTTAACATAACTTGTATGCAGTAAGTACAAAAAAACCTGGCAACATCCGAAAATTTTTATCTGGCGCCCAACAGGTTAAATATTTGCCTAACATTCATGATTTAAAACAAAATTAAGTAAAACGAATCAAATATGTATCAATGACCACTGACCAGTCACAACAGCAGTTAAAGGATAATTTCACTTGACATCTTCAAAGAGTGTTGTAAAAATGTGTTCACTGTTATGATAATAAATAAATTTGAAAGTAAGTCATGTTGAATACTTGGATAAATGGCAACAAGTTTAAGATCACTTAAATCATTTTCTCCAAAATCAAATTCATCATATATTAAAAATAAATTGTTTATAATAGTACCTCATGAGTGAAGCATAAATAAAAATGTGTAAACATGAGAGTGAGATATATAGTGATATTATTCTTATATATTTCTTTAAATTAACAGTTCACACATACTTCTCTCTAACTTATACCGGTATTTGAAATAACTTACAGATCGAGTGGATGACCCAGAGGAACTTTGGTTTGTTTTGCGTTTTCTCCCCGTTTTGTCACCTAGAGTTTCTGGTCGAACTTCAACTACATGGCCGTCCATTATTAAAGCAGTATTCTCATTAGCTGACTCAAAATCACTATCTGACATCCAAAATTAATACAATAATTCAGGAAAAGTGCAGTACAGACACTTAACCAAATATGATCAACGAATAAAACAAACCGACTACACCAATTCCAACCTCAATCTCTTGAATCTAACCAGGACTAGGACTTCTCATAAAACAAAACTGTCTTAACCTCAATCCGCTGGAATCAAGATTAACTAGATACTGTACTGTCTTTGACAGTTGACATTGTTGCCAAAACACTAAACAAAGTGATTAAATGTGCGATCATTGGCAATTGCATTGCTTGTAAATACATACACATATATATATATATATTATATATATATATAATAAATAATAAAACAATCAGTACCCTTTTTTATTCTTACTATAATTTTTTTATTATTGTTTTATTAGTTATTATATTGCTAAAAGTAGCCCTAGATTGTGAATTTTTAAATAATATATGTATGTATATATATGTGTGCGTGTGTGTGTGTGTGTTAGTGTGTGTGTTTATATACATATGTTCCGTCTTTTACTTTAAAATTTTATATTCCAATAATGCAAACACAGATATAACACAGATAGTGTCGATACCTCTTATAAGATATTATAATTATTGTCATTACCTTTTTAACGAATTTCCTATAGGGAAGAAGCTATTACTGAAGGTGTCATGGCAAGACTTGAGCCCGGGACCATGTTATTTTTAATATATTACCATTGTTTATAAAAATAAGTTCTTCTAGTTCTTCTATCATCTATGCTGGAACTATAATTCCACAGGGATGACATTGGTATTCTCCATTGTTGGTACAGCTGGTACACAGCCAACTTTCCATTCGTTCGCCTTACGTCTTCTGTTGACTTTCGCCCTTGTGCCATTCCATCTTTTGGCTTTTCTTAACTTTTCATGTGATTGTCTCATTCGCTCCCTCTTACTTTCACTCTTAACGCTTGACGTTTTGACCTTTGACATTTTTCACTGTTTTCAGCTGACACTTTCGCTTGCCGCTTGAATCTCACGTTGGGTTTGGCTACAGGTCTGTATTTAAGGTTATTTTATTATTGTTGTTGTCGTTTATAAAATTTCCAATACATTTTTTTTAAATTTGTCTTGATATACTAAAAGCTTCAAAATTGACATAAAATATTTTCGTATATTTAAGACGTCATGCTAGAACAGTAATTCTTTGGGAAGTACATTGGAAGGCTCAAAAAATCTTAGGCCTATATTGTGTGATGCCTAGAATAGGCCTGGTCTGCTTACCTATGTATGGTGTATGGTAGTATGGTGTGATTGATCTTAATTGATTTAGAAATTAATGGTCTCATTGATGTACTTCTTATGACAAAAAATACCACCATAATCAAATACTTAAATTTCAAGAGAGCAGACTCATCTTGCCGATGACACCACGATAATAACCAGGTGCGGTAACATCAAGGACCTGATGATGAGGGCGTCAGAAGACCTGGAAGAGACCATGAGTTGGTTCCAATGTAATAAGCTTCAACTTAATGCAGACAAAACTCTAACTCTGGTCTAAAGTTTAAAAAACAAAATTTGGGGAAATAACCAGCTCCCTGTTAAGCTTTTAGGCTTAAATGAAGATTGAAGACTGTCTTGGTCTTTCCACATGATGGTGTGTGTAAAAAGTTGGCAAGAGTCAATTTCCTCTTGAAGCAGCTAAAGAATCTGGTCAACTTACCTGCTGTTTGCGTACTATGCTTTGTTCCATAGTCACCTTTTATATGGCCTTGTTTTGTCTGGTCACTCACCAAACACCCAGAGAGTTCTCCTACATCAGAGGGCAGTGATGAGGATTCTGACCTCCAGTGGCTTTAGGCTTTAGGATCACTGTAGGCCCTTAGTTGCTGAGCTCGGTGTGCTGACTGTATGGTCAATTGTACTCGACTCTCTGCTGCTCATCAGGAAAGATATTGACACACACACGACACGTGACCAGTTTCACCATTACAATATTAGAAGCAGTGTAAACATCCATATACCTTTGTGTTGCCTGAGTTTGACAGCAGACAGTAATCTGGTTCTAGGTCTCAAAATGTATAACTGGTTGCCACCCGGTTAGCCAGTTTAAATTACGTATGGGGACTTAGCTCAAACAAAATAGTCCGTACTCAATTGAGGAGTACTTAGCAAGATATCTGTATATATTTGAGAACCTCTTGCGACCAAAATATTTAGTTGCCAAGGTATATGGTAATGTATATGTGTTAGTTTTTCATTCTTATGTATTTTAACGCGATCAGCCAGTCAATCTGTTCCACGATCAAGAATTTTTTAGTGGTAATCGTCATAAGAGGGCACATCATTTAAAATATTTGTAACAAGAAAGAATTGTTACATATAGAAACGTAAAATACTTTTTATAGATTAGATTATTGAAATGGCAACCTACCCAGGTTGGTATTTTAAGCCAAGTATGAATGAGAAATGAGTGTAGGATGATTGTGGCGCGATCTTGTAGTCTAGTTACTGACTAAGGCTGACATGTTCCTTAGACAGGACTTTTAATTAATAGCCCATTAGCCGATGGCAACAACTAAGGGGTCTACAGTTAAGCCGTGGGATCTGAACCACGGCCTCTGAATTGGTCTAATTATTAGGATGGTCCTTGCGGATAGTATTCAATAGTGCGGACGTTAATCCACACAAGGGAACACTACATCCACCGACCATCGCTTAAACAACTATCCACAATCCGTGACCTCCAAGTAGCTGGATTATAGGACTCCACCACCGTCCCAGTCATCATTATAACTTATCTCATTTCACATAGACTATATTCATGTTTAAATATATAACATACATTTCAGCTGTAAATTTATGTAATTTCATAATTGACAGACTAAAAAGCCTCCCAGTTTAAAAGTATTGATACTATAGGCTTTTATTTGACTCAGTTTCTTAGGAGGGCCAGTAAAAAATAATTTTAGTGAAATAATTGTGCTCTTATTTCGATTGATACAACAAATATAATTAAACATTTCAGCACTTCAAAAATGGCTCAAAGTGCACATCTCCTACTCCGTATTGTAGCATCTTCGGTTACTGCAGCTAACCGTGCTGGAAAGATAGTGAGAGATGTGATGAACAAAGGAGATTTAGGAATAGTTGACAAAGTAAGTTACTAATTAATTTTCTGTTTAAATGCTGGTAATATTGTAAAGTTATAGAGGAAACTGGTATTGTTAGATAACTCAAGATATACTAATGAGCCAGGAATAGTAAGTTTTTTTATGTTTCTATCAATGAGAATATAAAGTGGCAATGATCAAATCCAGACCAAGACACCACTTGTAATTAGGCAATTTTTTATTAGTCTAAAATTAGGATGACTGTAAATTTTAGGCAACTAGATAAATTGTTCTCATTTTTTAAGCTTCCCAATATTTGTTTTGTTTATTTGTGCTTATTGCTCTGTATTCTTAACTTGATAATTAGTTACTTTGAAAATATTATTTATATCAACATTCCAAAATGTAGTCCATATCAAATCAGCATAATTGAATGATATAGTTTCATACTGTCAATTTAAAATTTAGATGTAAATCATAATGCTATTAATCTATCAGAATTGTTCTTAACACTCAAGAATGTTTAAAAATCTTTTCTTTTGCTATCATGAGCAAATCACTGTGAGATATTCACCGTGAGACTGAGACAGTATTCAAATTGTTATTCTTACCCTGTGGATTTTTTAGGCCAATAGTTTTAATATTTATGTATATAGCAACAATTATACTTATATTAAATAAAAGTGGTGGGCTACTTTTTTAAAAGTTTTCTATTTCATTTTTTGAAACAATTATGAAATTATTATTTTAGTGGTATTATTTGTTATGAAAACTTTAGAAAAATTATTTATAAGTATTCTTTTTGCTAAACACTTTGGTAAAATCTTCCTCAGTTGGTGTCAACTCAACCATCAATGACAGTGTTTTTTTTTGTTCTTAAACCCTTCAATTATTTACAACCTTGTGTCTTGCCAAGGTGAGTGGATTTCATGGTTTGTGCCTTATAACCTTGATCTAATTGATTATCCCAACATGTTTTAATGGTTCTGCATTTCAATACTTATTTTTATCTTATTCAGAGTGAAAATATTGCAGTAGGCATATGTTGTAGTTGGCTTTTTTCAAGCATACATTGCATGCTAAAACTTCATCTAAACAGCTGTTTTTATTCTTTCTTATTAAAAATTCAATACAATAGCTCCAGTGCTTTCTATGGAAACCTGTTACATATTTTCCATCTTAAAAGTCGCCAACACCCCCCCAGAGCTAAGACATATCCATGTCAAAATGCTTTTTCAGAATAAATCCATCTAATGGGATTTATAATCACTTTTTTCAAATGTGATTATAAAATAATATTATTTAGTTACTTATCATCATCATCATTACTTAGGATCAGGAGTGCATCCAAAGAGTGTAACCCACCCCCCCAAATCCTGAAAATAAATCCTAATCTATGTGTAAACATATAAGATATAAGTGTATATATTTATTTTTTTATTTTTTGGGTGGTGTGTTATAAATTTGTATGTATATGCCTATAGGCCCTACGTATTGTTAAATTAAATCAAAATATCTTTATTTGTCTGTGCACAAGCATACATAAAACAGAGTCTCATTAAACTATCAATATCAAAACTTGAACTTATTCTTCTTAATCCATATTCCTTTGTAGAAGAATTAATTTGTATGATATTGATATTATGTAGTTTTGTTACTGACAATGACCAGCATTTTAATTATTAATTCATTATCAGTCATTTGATAATGGCTTCATGATCAAAGGCAACTGGATCCAGTCAGAAATTGAACTGAAGAATTCTTCTTATATTTAGATTATGAAGCAGGCGCTATAAACACTCACCACACAGCCAGTTATGATATGTTCATTTCAGAAGTTAAAAGATATGTGATTCAAGGAGAGGAAGTGTAAAATTTAATCGTTTTTAACCTTAAATATATGTGTAATTTTACTATGCAAATAAAAATATGACATTAGAAATTCATTGTTTTGCAAAATAATTTTTTTTATTTAGTTTTGAGATCAGTGAAAATTTCTGATCAAATACCCATGAAAATGTATAAAATATCATGCAGCTTTTATTTAACTATATGATTAATATTTATGGTTTTATTTATTTAGTTTTGAGATCAGTGAAAATTTCTGATCAAATACCCATGAAAATGTATAAAATATTGCTTTCATAACTGGTCATTTATAATACATTGAGGAAAATCAGACAGTGTAGCTATTTACTTTAAAGCGACTCTTTACATGAACATTGTATTTGAATTTAAAATATAAATAAATTGACTCTGGTTATGAACTTTTTTTTGACATTTAGTTAACTATTAGATATCTTTTATTATCAGTATCACAGAGATGATTGTATAAGAATGATCTTCAGACAAAGGTCAGCACAGCATTGCATTGGGATCTTTGGCGCGTCATTCCCACAGATGACCATCATTGGTGAGGAAATCGACTTGTGAGTGTCCGGAGGAGTGTCATTTAGCTACAGAGGTCCTCTCGCTATCCTGTCCTGATGAGTTTCATAACCTCTCTGAATCTTATTATTTTTTAAATCAGTGTTCTCACATGAGATGATGTCCTTGAAGGGCAAGAATGATCTTCAGACAGAGGCGGACAGGTCAGCACAGCAGTGCATTGTGGGATCTTTGGCGCGTCAGTTCCCACAGATGACCATCATTGGTGAGGAAGGGGCATCGACTTGTGAGTGTCCGGAGGAGTGGGTCATGACTTCCAGCGATCCAGAGGTCCTCTCGCTATCCTGTCCTGATGAGTTTCATAACCTCTCTGAATCTGATGTGAGTAAGACCTCTGACGTTTTTGTGAACAGATTTAGATAATCATTTTAGTATCCAGGGTATTTTACACAAAGGATTTTGTACTCGGGACTCTTACTTTATGCTCTCAGATGATGAGGTCAGCAAGGATTAGCCGATTAGCTCAGTCAATAAAGGATTCGAACATGAAATAATTAGCATAAGGCTGGATTTTGTACCATCAATTATTGATGGCACTGTATTATAGCGTACTACTAGAGGATCATTTTGATAACCCCTAGCACCGATTTTTCCGGAGAACAAAATCATTGCATGTCTTAAATGCATTGAAGTTACTCTCATAGAATATTTTTAAGATATCAACACATGATACTTACAATGACAAATACAAAAATTCCACATTGAAAAATGCTGAAATAAAAAAATATTACATTTACCCTTATATTTTTGTAAAACTAAGAGATTTATTGAAAAATGTACTAAGCAATTTTTTAATACTTAATTGGGACTAAGTTGGGAGCATTTAAAAACCCACTTTTTATGCGATATTGGTCGCATTTTGCTTTCATTTTTCAATGAATAACCTACTAATAATAACCAGCTATCTTGGTAGTTTAAAGATTTAATAGAAAGAAAAACAAACAGCTGTCAAATCAATATTAGCCAGTTTATATTGGTCATTGATTTTAACCCATTTTGAAATCATACTATATTAAAAAGTTTTTTTTAAACATATAACTAATTAAAATAATGATATAAATGTATGTATGATAATCTATTTAATTGTAAAATAATGCTAAATAATAAAGCTGGGTATTTATTTATTTTCATTGTACTGATTTGTTTAGAATTTCAGGTTTACATTTTGGTATGATAATCTTTCTTCTTTAAACTGAACTTTACAACCCATATAAAGGACGGGCTTACTGCTAGTTAAGACTGAAAGTTCATTAGTTTTAACAACAGGAATCTGTCTTGATCCATTTGTCAAATTGGACCAAATAGACAGCTACATTTGCAACATCGATGTCGCTAACCTCACATTCGGTTTCAGATTCTTCATTTCTATTACTTCCAAGGTCATCATCACTCATTTCAAGGTCATTAACCAGCCATGTCTAAAAGCTGAATAAACACTAAAATACTAATTATAAACAAACTACATCAAGGATAATCTAGCAAAAACTAAAAGAAACAAAGCATAATGTAAAATTAAGCAAAATTGTCCAATCTGCGAACAACAAACGCATATAGAATATGATGTCTCTACACCAAGAGCTCAGCCCACACTGAAGGCTTGAAGTTGCAGCAGGAGGAAGGGTCGGATCTGACCCCTCGGCATGTATTAAAGTTTTGTTCAGTCAAGTAAAATTAGTGGTTATGAAGTGATAGCCATGTATTTAAGTGTAACTTTGCACATTAAAACGTTTCGAAGATCTGTAAGAGCGAAAGCTCTAATGGAATTTGTGGAGACTATAGTCAAAATGACAGCCTTGTGCAAATTTTTTTTACATTTACTCATTTCGAATCTTTATTGACTGTGCTATGTATAACTAACTAAAGCCACCATAGTACCTCAGGCTTAAATTGAACTGCAAATAGTTTAACGGCTTGGATTCACAATGATAAGCTGACTCTCATAGTGTGAAATGAACAGTCGCTATTTTTATATTAGATCAATCTAGCTAGGTATAAAACGTATATATAAATTATATATACATTTTTATGTATTAGACAATTATAGACATATTGACAATTCTCTAATTGTCAATACGGTATCTTAATTCTAGTCTTTTCCTTGGCTCTAAATAACATTTAATTTACAATATTTTATTTTTATTTTTTCTCTAAGGTCACTGTGTGGGTTGATCCATTAGATGGAACTTCAGAATACACACAAGGTAAGGAAACATCTTTTACTTTAGGTAGGAATACTTTGAGATTGTAAAAAGTTAACCATAAATAGAAATGGATCTCTCTATCCTACCAAACAGACAAGGATATTTATCACCACAACATTAGAACTATTACCCCTTAAAGCGCTATTAAAAATCGCGGTCCCTGCTCATTTAGTGTAAAAAATCAGAATATTATTTTCCCAATGTTCTTTTTGAATTTAGGCAGCTTGAATAAAGTAAAAACATAAATTTTCTTTAATTTTAATTATTGAAGATTTTAAGACTCTTTTTAGGTATAAAAAATTCTTTTTGTCTGAATGAGCCATTTCAGTTAATAATAAATTAGTTAATAAATCCTATACAATAAAAACATTCACACAATATACACTATTTACTGCTAAAACATAATGAAAATAAACACACATCAACAAAAAAGTCAACAAACAAGGTTAACGAAAGTGAAAACAGCAGGCTGTAGTGGCTCACGAGTTTTCCCGTTAAAAGCAGTACGGGATGTAATAATGAGAATAAATAGTGAATGGATTTTGTTTGACTGTTGGTACTTTTTATGGTTTAATTTTGCAATATCAACCAGATATAGATTTTGTTTTATGTCTATTCGTCATTTGTAAAATGTATTACTCAAGTAAGCTGTAGCCTAGCCTAGCCTGTAGTGTTACTATTACCTTTCAACTTACTGCAAGAATTATGTAAATAGGATGTCTCAAAATGAGGAAATAATGTTTTAGTAATTGTTTTCTCAAAAAGGTCGTGCACGCCAAAAAAGTACCGCAGTAGAGTCTGTTTAGTAATAACAATGTCCCTTGTTGAAGGTTAAAAACAACTGCACTGTATGAAGATCCGTATCAAACACAATTGTAAACTGAACTGATGTTTTGGTATTATTTATTTGAACAAACACATTTAATACTGTCGATTTCTGCCATGAGAAACATGACCACGTGCTAATGACTCATTTTCAAGAAGTAGTCCGGACCATCTGTGTCCAGACTAGAGGGAGTCAATTGTATTAACACCTCATTCAATAAACCCATTTATTTTATAAATATAATTGTTAATCTACACACCTGTCCGAGTGTTAGAATTAAAATTATCCTTGTTTCATTACTAGAGAGAAATGTGAACTGGACTGGCTGTTTTATTTATCTTTTCATATCATGTTCATTTTTACTTTCTCCCCTTATACATAGTATATGGAGAAAGTATTGTTTTCGTCAAAATTTTCGAATTTGAGTTGAGGGTGGATATATCCGTTTTGGAGTCCCCTGAATCCAAAAAAGTGGGTTTTGACGTGATGTCTGTCACTCCGTGTGTGTGTCTGTCTGTGTGTGTGTCTGGATGTGCACAGTGCCACAGCCTACCCCGTTGGTCCGATTTAGATGAAATTTGGCATGTATATATAGTCACCGTATCTCCAGGCGTTTTTTTCATTTTTTTGAATTTTTGATTTTTAAGGGTAGTTCACCCCTAAAAACCCTTAAAAAACGTGAAAAATCCAATTTTCTCAAAAACGGCTCTAACGATTTTGATTAAAATTTGACAGTTTATAGTGTACAGAGTACTAAATAATTTGACACCACCCGCATATCTGTAAAAATGACGGTTCAAATGTTATGGGCTTTTAAATGTCAAAAAAATCTACTTTTTATATTTTCAGCGAAAACAATAAAAGTAAAGTATAACTTGACTGGTACCATTGAAACCAGCTTAAAAAACTAAACAAATTAGTATTTAGAATTATTTGTCTACGACTAACGGTTCCAGAGAAAAATTAAATTTACTGTCTACGATAAACGCAGTACGTTGTCTGAAAGCGCCCAATGTTATTCTTATGGAGAATATAAAAAAATTAATTTCTTCCTTACTTTCCAACCGTTTTCCATGAAACTTGGTATGAAGCGTAAGGTCAAATCACCGAACAAAACCAGCTCAAAAAAGCTTGGTGTTACGGGGGGGGGGGTTGTCCCCCCCATACAATTTGAACAATTAATTTAACTTTGTCTCTCGTGTTTTTATTTTTAGAAATTGGATGATTATTTTTGAAACAATAAATTATTAAATGATATTTAGGTTAACTTTGTAGAACATGATAGTTTTATTATAGATTGTCTTTTTTAAATTTACTTAAGGGAGAAAGTATGTGTCAGTCCACTGGTACCGTTTATTTTATATTCTTTAAGATGATGTTTAGGTAAGTATAATTTTTACTGTAGGTCTCCTGGATCATGTGACGGTCCTCATTGGGATCGCCGTGAAGGAAAGAGCCGTGGCTGGAGTAATTCACCAGCCGTATTACAACTACAAGGATGCGGAAGGTGGTCAACTGGGTCGTACCATCTGGGGGATCGAAGGTGTGGGTGTCGGGGGCTTCGATCCCAAGAGTCCTCCTGAGGGGAAGCGTATCATCACAACCACCAGGTCTCACATGACGGCACAGGTGCAGGCCGCGCTAGATGCTCTCAAACCAAACGAGATACTCAGAGTGGGTGGTGCCGGCCACAAGGTATGTCTGCTAGGGCTGATGGCTCACACTTGTTATGACTTAACTGATGATAACTAAACAGACAGGCCTACTCCCCAGCCTGGGTTTACAAATGCCTAAATATTCACCTAATTCATCATCTCTAAGCAAATTAAAAACTCTATTCGACATTTTATTCAAACATAACATAAATAGAACGACGCAACAGATGGCTAAACAGGAGAGTATAATACAACTGACTTTGGTCGTTCACTTCTGAGATAGTAGAAAAAAAATACCCTGTAAAACAGCAGGTTATTCCCATCACGTCACAAGTAAATAACTCATTATTATTTCATTTCATCTCAATATTTCTTCTCCAAGTGGCTTACTAAGTGCGGAAAATTTATATTATACTAGGACGCGTCAATGGGCTTGCAGCGGGGCTGCCACAAAGATGCGGGGGCTCATTCGTGGGATGCAAGAGGTTTTGTTTAATGTATAACTGCTAAAATTGTCATAAACACTATCTTATGCTCAAACACAAACTAACAACAGACACAATTCGAGAAACTGAATTTTGGTTTAAACCGATAGTAATTCAATTCAATAGAAATGTTATTACTTTTCAAAATAAAATTGCTGTCTCATGTATTGCCAACTAGATATGAATTTATGTATTAAGTTTTTAATTAAATATCATTTTTACAATATTTTCATCCAGCATAAGGATGGCTCCATGCATAATGATTGTTGAGACTTTTTTATTTGGGTTATTTCAAATGACATTTATTAATCTCATTTCACATGCAATCTAAATATTTCTCAATATGAAGGTGATGCTGTTGATGGAGGGGAGAGCACACGCGTATGTGTTCGCGAGCGCTGGCTGCAAGCGGTGGGACACTTGCGCGCCGGAGGCGGTGCTGAGCGCGATGGGAGGCAAGCTGACAGACATGCACGGTCGACATTACCCGTACAATAAGGATACCCCACATGCCAATTCTCGAGGAGTACTTGCCACCGCCAATGCCGACGACCACGACTGGTATATCAAGAACATACCGCAAGAAATACGTCAAATGTTACATTAGCTTGCCTGCCCACATTGTTGTTTTGGTTGTGTTAAGGAAGCATATTGTTTTGTAAAATAAAATTGGAAAAAAACTCTGGAAAATTAGTACTAAATAATGCTGCTAATCATGATAGATTTATTTTCAATGTAATCTTTTTCTTCGAGAACAAATTGTACGATACATTATTTACAAGAGACTTATGTTGATGTAGTTCCATTTTTAATCATCACTATTTGACATTGTTTTAATTTTCATTTTTAACTCCTGTCATTTTTAGTGTGTGAAGAAGCGTCAAATTTAACTCAAGAATTGTAGTAAATCATGAATACAAAACAGCAGCTTAAGTTCACATTCCAGTGCTGGTTTTTCATATAATGTATTGATGCATTGCACATTTTCAATTTCACTTTATACTTTGCTTCATGGGGAAACCTATGATAAGTTACTAACTATTTTTTTTTAATTATACCTCATTACAGTGGAACTTGGATAAGTCAAACCTCAAAGGACTAGTTAACAAACTTTAACCAACCAAAAAAAAAATTAATTTTAAAATTAAAGAAAAAACTTAATGAAAACCTTCATTACGGCTTTTAAAAGGCTTACATTACATAAAGATGTGTATTAATTTATGGAAAATCTGAAAGATATCACCTATGTATTTTGATGGTGGAAAAAACTATTTGTTGTGTTATGGACTTGTGTATTAGTTGGATATTATAATGTAGAGGAGGACTGATCATTTAAATTATAAGCCTTGGGACCAAGATCAAAATTTAAATTGCTTTGTATAATTTGAATGAAACGGAGGACAGTTTTAATTTTGTTACCAAGTGCCCTGTATTGTGTGAGTTTAAAGTTTCTTGCTTTGGTTCCTACCAGCTCTCCTGCGATAAATTCAAAATTTTTCAGATCAGGTATGATTAGTCACGACTCCTCAAAAACGCTTGTCAATTGCAGCTAATTCAAGAGTTTAATTTCTGAGGAATCAGAAAATAAAAATAATATCAAAAAGAACAATACCATAAAAAGTATTGCATATAAACTTTAGAATTCAAAGTACTCAAAAAGGATTTAGTTTTTAGTAATTTCCCATAGGGAAGAAGCTATTACCATAGGTCTCATGGCAAGACTTAAGCCTGGAACCATGTTATTTTTTTGTTAGTTTTTAGATGCCCAGAGACCAAAAACAATAGTCATTTAAAATTCAAAAAAATGAAAAAAAACACCTGGAGATACGGTGAATATGTATACATACATGCCAAATTACATGTAAATCGGACCAACGGGGTAGGCTGTGGCTCTGTACACATCCAGACACACGGACGGACAGACATCACGTCGGAACCCACTTTTTTGGCATCAGGGGACCTCCAAACGGATATCCACTCTCAACTCAAATTCGAAAATTTTGAGGAAAACAATACTTTCTCCATATTACATGTATTAGGGGATAAAGGAAAAAGGGCCACTGACGTGATACATCGTTCCTCAGTAAAACAACGTTCTTTGTTATTTGTTGCTATATATAGTTAGTTCCTAGAATGCCTTAGCATTCATTTATGAACTGTTTCCTTATGCCTTTGTATTTTTAAGCGACTTTATAGACTACTCGAAACCAAGTAGTTTTTTACAATGTTTTCATTTCGTAACCGGCAAGGTTCATTATCGTTGTTTGTTTATTGATTTTATGATTTTTTGTTAGTTTATTAGTGGTTAGGCTTTTATGAACTGCTAATAATTAGTTTTATCCCTAAAGTAGGCTATTATGGTTTGTTTCTCGGTTTAGAAGACGATTGAAAAAATGTAAGTTTAAGTCAAATTTCACCGCTTAAAATAGGTCTAATCTGGATTTTTCTCTTTAATCTTCTTTTCTAAACAAATACGCCTATAATAAGAATTTTGAATAAAAAATATGCACTTTTGGAACAGTTAAGTTTAAAAAAAGCAACCGTTAAAGGGGTTAATATAATATAGTTTAGATATAGTTTTAAAATCAATGATAAATGTTAAAATACTAATATTTATTTAATTTGACAGCTGATAGTTATCTCTTTCTATAACCACTTTGACTATTAAATAGTTTTATAAGAGCACTAGATTATTTTGTCTTTATAATCTATCCCTATAGTAGGCTCACACTTACTTTCATAGATCACATATTATGTAAAACATAGAAAAATATGTCTAATATATTTTGCTCAAAACTGGGTTTTTGAGAACTCATTATTTTATTTTAATAGTTCGTTGGTCAGTTTTAAGTAAACAAAACAAAAACTCCAAAAAGTATAGAATAATGTAAATTAGTTTCATAACAACTGTAGGCTCTGTCCTTTACATGGAGAAGTGTTTCGAAAATACCTTGTTTAGTGACACAGAAAGATAGACACAAGAAATAACTGAGATAAAACCCATTTCAGCTTTTCTATTTTTCTATATTTGTAATAAGATTCATATACATATTAATGTTAAAAACTATTGTATTAGGCTGTGTAAGGTGCTGTATGAAGAAGTGCTTACTGTTTTTTTTCTGATTACGTAAAGGATTCAATTATTCATTTATTCAAAAATCTAGGGAAAAAGAGAAAAACTAAAATTAAAGAAACTATTGAAGTTCCACTGTATCAATTAATTATTATGTATTATAATATTGTATTGCTTTGTACTCAATATTTAAAGCATTTAAACAATTCCAGGACCTTTTTTTTACCACAATGTATTTTAAATTTAAGTACCGTATCATAGCTTTTAGAAATATGTCCGTTTGAATTTTTAACTGTGATATAAATACTGTGTATGTTTGTAGATAACATTTTACTTGTTGATAAATTCACTGTTGATCTTTATTTTTCTCATAAAAAAATATATATGTTTTCTAAAACAAAAGTTTCTTTCATTGTTTTCGCTTACACCTCCAAAACCTTTCCAAAATCTTTTACTGGCTGGGTGGTGTAGTGGTTATAATACCGGCCTTCGAAGCTGATGGTTACCGGATCGAATCCCACAATGGTCGAATCTGGACCTAGTCGCCATTTGTCATTGGGCTATTAATTATGATACTTCCTAAAAACAGGTCGACGTTAGGTAGTAACAAGACCGGGGTTTGGACCGTTCCCCATCAAAACGTTAAAAAATGCCTCTGGCATTGAAATACACAAAATAAAATAAAATAAAATTTACTTTAGAAAATGTCAAACTTCTGAAAGTGTAATTTTGGCTAATAAAATAATCCATATAATATTTTGTTATTACCAAGAAAAACATCAGTTATTGATTTCACCACTGTTGATCAACATAAAACGTGTATATGCTTTCAAATTGCATGGTAACCATCACTATTGTGTAGCAACTTATAAAAAATAAATGTGAAAATTGTGTATGTATATTTGGAAAGAAATAATTATTGTATTTTATCCAGCTTACATTAATATAGTTAAGTATGTACCCACATACACACTGTATGAATCTGTGACACTGTACGAATGATCACCCAATCATTCATACAGTGTCACAGGTGTTGTGCAATTTGTGCCAAGTTTTTAAAAATATTTGGATAAGAGCTATAAGTATACTGGTACTACAAAGATTTGTGCTGATTTTCTTCTACATAACTGAGATGGGATACCGTTACTTCACACTTGGTGAACCACTGCTCATCGGCCGGAACTAATTGATGTCATCTAACAGGGTCTCTTGTCATACTCCCTCTCGTCTCCAGTGTATGTTAACTGTTAGTGACTATATTCGACATTTATTACAAGGAACATTTTATGTAATTTGAGAGTAAGTATGTCATTTAAGAATTTCTTGGCTTTATTTCCTACAAAAATTTTTGAGAGGTGATTATTTAAAATAATTCTGTATAGGATTAATTAAAGTTAAAAATTGTTCGCCACTAATAATTTAGACATGATGAAAAAATCCTAAATGTACTATTTCAACCAGTTCAGCAAGTTCACTAGTTTGGTTGATATAACTCAATTTACCTTAAATTTGATTGTTTTTACAGTTTTGACATTATGTTGAAATATTAATTATATAGGTAACATTAACATAAATATATTTTGAGTTTGCAGTATGTCGTCGAATGTGCTCTTAGTAACTAATGCTCACAGACCTTTTTGGAACCATATTTTGGCAGCTAATAATGTTCTAGGCCATTAGTTAATAATGCTTTAAAATGAGTTTTTAATTAGAAATACGAGTGTTATCACTAAACTAATACGTTCTTATCATACTAAGTTTTTTTTTTAATTTGATATTAATATATATTATTATTCAGAAGGTGAATGGTATGGTAGCTATGTAAATAAAAAAAAAATTGTAATTTACAAAAATATTCTTTTTATTGTTTTCAATAGAAAATAATATAACTAGTGAGAGAAATTAATCAATCTCACAAGTCTTTACTTTATTTAGATGGTTTAAAACTTTACTTTAAAAGCCTTTAATGTCAACCAGTTGAACTGTGAAACAGTTTAATGCCTCCAATATTTTTAATTTTCTGTAAATTTTAGTTTTATACCATTGTAAATAAAAAGTTTTATGTTCCTTAAATGCTCTACATCAATGTTTTAGGTCATTTGGAGCAGAAAATGACAATATTTATATTATATGTCATGACAATTACTTTATCAGTGGGTAATTCTGAATGGGTGGAGTTACCACAAATTACTCCATTAAGAAATATAGTTATAGATCCTACAAAAGAGATAAAAATACCCTCTCCTGAGAAGCCTGCCTCACATTTGGCTGAGCTTACTGCAGATGAGATTATAGCTACAAAGAAAAATAATGAAACAGAACCGATTGAAATTGCAGAAATGAAATTGGAAACAGTACAAAACTTAACCACATTTGGCTATGATCTAGATATGCTTGCAACTCCAGAAAATGACAAGGGAACATTTAATTTGGATCAAAATAAAATTATTGAAGATTCATTTAATTTTGAGAGAAATATTAATGAAATAACAAGAGACTTTGGCGCAGAGCCTCAAGGAGGCATTGCAGGAAAATTGAAATATCTTAAAAAACTTGAAAATAAGCTGCTCTCTCAAACCAGTGAGTAATGTTCTATTATAATCTTATCACCATTAGCGTTGGGATCAAAATGTATGCTCTTTGTTGAATTCAAGTTTGCCAGTTACATAGTTAAAAACTGCAAAACATTTATTTAGTATCATATAAAATTGTTCGCCACTAATAATTTAGACATGATGAAAAAATCCTATATATACTATTTCAACCAGTTCACCAAGTTTACTAGTTTGGTTGATATAACTCAATTTATCTTAAATTTGATTGTTTTTACAGTTTTTGACATAATGTTGAAATATTAATTATATAACATTAACATAAATACATTTTTAGTTTGCAGTATGTCATCGAATGTGCCCTTAGTAACTAATGCTCACAGACCTTTTTGGAACCATATTTTGGCAGCTAATAATGTTCTAGGACATTAGTTAATAATGCTTTAAAATGAGTTTTTAATTAGAAATACGAGTGTTATCACTAAACTAATACGTTCTTATCATACTAAGTTTTTTTTTTAATTTGATATTAATATATATTATTATTCAGAAGGTGAATGGTATGGTAGCTATGTAAATAAAAAAAAATTGTAATTTACAAAAATATTCTTTTTATTGTTTTCAATAGAAAATAATATAATTAGTGAGAGAAATTAATCAATCTCACAAGTCTTAACTTTATTTAGATGGTTAAAAACTTTACTTTAAAAGCCTTTAATGTCAACCAGTTGAACTGTGAAACAGTTTAATGCCACCAATATTTTTAATTTTCTGTAAATTTTAGTTTTATACCATTGTAAATAAAAAGTTTTGTGATCCTTAAATGCTCTACATCAATGTTTTAGGTCATTTGGAGCAGAAAATGACAATATTTATTTTATATGTCATGACAATTACTTTATCAGTGGGTAACTCTGAATGGGTGGAGTTACCACAAATTACTCCATCAAGAAATATAATTATAGATCCTACAAAAGATATAAAAATACCCTCTCCTGAGAAGCCTGCCTCACAACATTTGGCTGAGCTTACTGCAGATAAGATTATAGCAACAACGAAAAATAATGAAACAGAACCGATTGAAATTGCAGAGGTGAAATTGGAAACAGTACAAAACTTAACCACATTTGGCTATGATCTAGATATGCTTGCAACTCCAGAAAATGACAAGGGAACATTTAATTTGGATCAAAATAAAATTATTGGAGATTCATTTAATTTTGAGAGGAATATTAATGAAATAACAAGAGACTTTGGCGCAGAGCCTCAAGGAGGCATTGCAGGAAAATTGAAATATCTTAAAAAACTAGAAAATAAGCTGCTCTCTCAAACCAGTGAGTGATGTTCTATTATAATCTTATCACCATTAGCATTGGTATCAAAATGTGTGCTCTTTGTTGAATTCAAGTTTGCCAGTTACATAGTTAAGAACTGCTAAACATTTATTTAGTATCATATAATTTTTCACTGATATTCAGGTTAATTACCCTCAAAGATTGAGTCATTGTCTCAAAAATTATTAATTTAATATTTTAATGTTAAAATAGCATTTAACCTGTGTTCCTTCATATATAAACCTGTAGTTGAAATAAATAGTTTTTAGCGAATTTCCCATAGGGAAGAAGCTATTACCGTAGGTCTCATGGTGAGACTTAAGCCCGGGACCATGTTATTTTTTCTTCTTTAGATGCCCAGAGTCAATAGTCGTTAAAATTTATATATATATATATATATATAATATATATACCGTATATATATGTGTCTGTGAACACGATAACTCTCGTAAAACTGGTCCGATTAAGACCAAATTTGGTAGAGACGTGTATTCCTACAAATGCTCGGACGAGTTCGTAAACCAGCCATATCGGTCAATGGGAACGGGTAGTTTGGGGGGGTTTTGTACCCCAAAATGGGGTTTTTTGCGTTTTCACATGTAATTTTTAAAAATTTCTAATTTTATATTTCATCATTAGAATCAGCTTAAAAACTACACAATTAAGTTCCTTAAATTTTTTCTCTATCTCCAACGGTCACCGAGATATTAAAAAATCTAAACACAGTACGTTGTATTGTGGGGCTCCAATGTTAATCTTATGGAGGATAGGGAATAATTAATATTTCCCATATTAATGAATATTTTTGGATAAAACTTGATATTTAGCTTCATCTGGTTGAGATCTATCCATTTATGCTTAAAAATCATAGTTTATGTGTTTATCATGGTAGCAAACCTGCATACTCTTTTCCCATAATAATCATAAAGGGAATAGGCAAACTCCTTTATTTATGGACAGATGTTGATGAAAGTTGGTATGAATGTTAAGATAAAAATTATTTATGGTAGAAATGCCTAATTTCAGTGTTCCTCACAGCAGCAAACCTGCACACTCTTTCCCATGATAATCTAATGGAGAATAGGCAAATAATTCTCATGTTTATGGACAGATTTTTATAAAACGTGTCATATATTATTATTATTATATTATTGATTTGGAAATTCGCTGAGTACGCAGGTCTGCTGCGACAGAGGTATTGTTCATTTTATGAGAGTTATTTGATACATCTCAAATTCATATTAATAGTAACCTCATCACCTCATAACCTGTTGCCTTTACACCATTATTGTATTGAGCTAAATACGGTAACTCCTCAATAAGTAGGTAGGTATGTACTCGATTATCTAGCAGCCCCAATTCTTGCGTTTTGGCATATTTCTGTAATACAACCTCATGGCGTTACCATTGCCTAAATTAGAGCACTATAGATATATATCACTTAACAATAATAATATATACTTACTGGATATAGTAAATGTGCATTTATTTGTATTTATTATATGTTTCAAAATGAGATCCTGATAATCCGGCATCACTGGTTTTCCAAGCCTGTCTGAATATTTATAGATTGTAATGCAATTCTAAAATTGCTTCTGGGTAAAGTATTTGGTGAGCTAGGGCTAAGATTGAAAGTAACAATTTATTTTTCAAAATAAAAAGGAGAAGTTAAATTAGATTAAAAAAATTAAGTTTGCCATTTTTATCACCATGTACAATAATATATTTAATTTTACAGCCTTATATACCTCCATGTTGCTTAATTTCGTTTGAATAATTCCAAAATAACACAGCCTTCTACTTAGAAGTCTTAAAAATCTGAATAACCTTTTTTGTCTCAGGAATGTACACAGAGAGTGTATGGGTAGACCGCCAAGCACGGGGGAAGAAACTTCTTGGATTTCCATCCATGGAAGGAGCTTTGATGACAATAGCATTTTTAACTTTTGCAGTGTTCCTTATAAAAATAGTAATGGTAAGTTACTGTTTACTTGCATACTGCTACATTATCTACGTCAACATTTTCATAAGCACAGGTTGAGTTTATTTGTTTTTCTTTATTTACACCCAGACTGGATTCATACTGTAAGTGTGTAGCTGAAGCCCAGTCATTAATTACTTTACCTATGGAGAAAGTATTGTTAAAACTTTCAAATTTGAGTTGAGAGTGGATATATCCATTTTGAGGCTCCCTGAATTCAAAAAAGTGGTTTTCGGTCTGATGATTTTCTGTCTGTCTGTGCACAAAACACAAGATCACACTGATCACCCGATTTGTATTACATTACATTATTGAAATGCCAACCGTACCACAAGGTAGATATTTTAAGCCAAGTATGAATGAGAAATGAGTATAGAATTATTGTGGCGTGATCTTGTAATCTTGTTACTGACTAAGGCTGACATGTTCCTTAGACAGAACTGTTAATTAATAGCCCAACAGTCAATGGCATATCCAAGGGACCTACAGTTTAATGTGGAATCCGAATCACTGCCACTGAATTATGAGGATGGTCATTGCGTATTAACGTAGTTTTTAATTGTGCGAATGTTAATCGACACAAGAGAGTGTCACAGGTGTTGTGTAAATTTGTGCCAAGTTTTTAAAAATATTTGGATAAGAGCTATAAGTATACTGGACCTTCATCTTCCTGTAATCCAATTTCTTGGCTGTATTTTTTTCCTGCAAAAGAGTTTAAATTTTTGAGAAGGTGATTATTTATTAGTACATGGGTACACTTTGGCTATAGGATTAGTTAAAGTTAAAAATTGTTCGCCACTAATAACCTTCAAACGTAGGCTTTTGCGGCCGGTGACAACAATGTCAAGTTTATTTTTCGGATGAAAAAATCCTAAATGTACTATTTCAACCAGTTCAGCAAGTTCACTAGTTTGTGCCAAACGTTTCGTAGTTTGCAGTATGTCATCGAATGTGCTCTTAGTAACTAATGCTCACAGACCTGGATGACTGCGCGGACCTGCCAACTAGCAGTGCTTTGTTGAGATGTTATTGTGAAAGTTTTTGTGAAAATTTCGACATATTTTTACTTCGATGGAATATTTTATGAACAAACAGAAGAAGCAGCGATGGGTTCAATTAGAAATACGAGTGTTATCACTAAACTAATACGTTCTTATCATACTAAGTTTTTTTTTTTATTTTGATATTAATATATATTATTATTCAGAAGGTGAATGGTATGGTAGCTATGTAAATAAAAAAAAAAATTGTAATTTACAAAAATATTCTTTTTATTCCCTCACAAGTCTTAACTTTATTTAGATGGTTAAAAACTTTACTTTAAAAGCCTTTAATGTCAACCAGTTGAACTGTAAGTTTAATGCCTCCAATATTTTTAATTTTCTGTAAATTTTAGTTTTATACCATTGTAAATAAAAAGTTTTATGTTCCTTAAATGCCTATCTACCCAACTGCAAAAAACTTAACCACATTTGGCTATGATCTTGGCAAAGCAACTTGCCACAATCATCTTTGTATTGTAAAATATTTTTTTAGATGCCCAGAGTCAATAGTCGTTAAAATTTATATATATATATATATATATATATATATATACCGTATATATATGTGTCTGTGAACACGATAACTCTCTCGTAAAACTGGTCCGATTAAGACCAAATTTGGAGCTTAAAAAACTACACAATTAAGTTCGAATTTTTGTACTCCAAAAAACGTGTCATATATTATTATTATTATATTATTGATTTGGACATGTTTTAATTACTTAAAGAATTGCAAATTTTAACAGTTCCTAGTATTTATATGTTAGAAGTAATTAGTTATGTTAAAGAACAAAAGAACACTACACTCACCGACCATTGCTCACAACTATCCATAATTCGTGACCTTCATCTTCCTGTAATCCAGCTAGGATTACAGTACGATGTCACCGCCTTAGTATGAAATGATATATCTTTTACAAACTCTTCAACTACAAGTTCTTTTGCCCAGATTAAAGAGTACCTGCAGTATTTTTAAGTTAGCTATAGTATCTTCAGATCAAGGGTAGTTTAACCCTAATTACTGAAAAACGCGTCAACCGCTCATGTTCTTAGTATTGTAAATTGGTTGGTTATGCAAACACCGGAACGACGAAACAGACCAAATAAATAATTTGGCTATTTAGTATTTTAAAAGAAATAATTATAAGATTATTGAAATAATAATGTGAACACAAATAAAAAATAATTTTAAATTTTTAAATAGCAAGAATTAAAAACAATTTAATTTTAAAATTTTATATTTTATAATGGAAAAAAAATACAATAACTTAACTGAAGAATAAAAACTATTTTTTATTTAAAATGTACATCTTTTGAATATTAAAATTATTATTATGGCTTTGCATTATTAAAATGGTACATAAATAAAATAGAACCATTACTCCGACTAAACGAAAATTTATAAAAATTTTATAGTATAATGATTTCACTGAATCCAGTTAAACTACATCACTGTATGCGAATGGTGACACATGCCAAATTGATTGCTTTTAAATTGACGGTGTTAAACACATTAATTATTATTATTTACTAAATAAATGTGAAAAAAAGAATATACTTCCAAATTATTTTAAAATAAAAAAAAAATATATAAACATAAAAATACATCTTTAATAAACAATGTGATAAAAAATTTACTTTTATTGATAGATATAATAAATTTATCATACTATCGAATTTTATCTATGAAGTATTTTCATTAATCTTAAATATTAATTCTCTTAAATATAAAAGATGTATAGTATTTTACTCTCTTTATTCGGTAACAATATGGCTCTCTTTAAATTTAATTAAAATTTATTAAATTTAATTATTACAATATTGTAATTTTTTGAATGTATTTTTATACTTTGGTTTTGATTTTTTTTGTTTGTATTATGTTTTTTTGATTTTCCAACACCATGTACACGACTTAAGAATAAAGATGTTTGACTATGACTACATTAAATCAAAACTCAAAATTTAAATTGCATTAAGATTTTTGTCAAATAGATTCTAAAAGCATAATGGAGTGCTTATACATTTAGTGTTTCACAATAAGAATTTGCCATCTCTTTTCACCGGTCACGTTGAATTTTAGTAACTATCATGTATACAGAGAGTTTCTACAGTATTTAATCTAAACATGTCAATTTTATGTTTCAGATCAAGCATAAACTTCACTGTGATTTTGAGTAAGTCATTAAAGTTTACTTTTGGGTCTTTGCAATTTTTTGTGCATTTCATATCTTTGAGCTATAGGTCAGTTTTGGAGCTCAAATATATCGCTAATTCTGGCTTAAAAACTGGACCAAACTGGTATTTAAATCTTGACTAAAAAGCAGGAATTTCAGATATGATTCTTCCAAGAATTAAATGAACTATAATCAAAATTGCTCCAGAATGTAGGAGCAGCAGAGGTCAGTGTGGATAGATGTGGTTTAAGATAGTCCATGACCATAAAAAAGATTAGTAAACTGGGAACAGTTTAGTTAAACTGTTTTTTAGTTTTAGGCTGGGATTATCTCTAAAGATCTCATCCTAAATGCAGACTTTGAAGGCTGAAGCTCCACAATAAAAGTTTATCAATAAAATATAACATTATAAGTTACAAAGTAACAATTATTCTTTTTTTTAAATTCATTATTGCTGTTGTTGGATTGTTGTTATTTAGATTTTTATTTTTATTTAACAATTATTGTTATTACTAAGAAGGCAGCCCTGTCTCTTTCATGATCTTACAATTTGTAATCAATTAATTACATAACGAATATTAATATCTTGCTGTGAAGTGGCATCCTCAGTGGCTCAGACTGAAGGGTTGTATTGTCTAGGCGCAGGTATGCGGAAGGTTCAACTGCCCTGGTGGGGGTGGTCTTCAAATTGAAAATTTATTACAAAATTAAAATATTGTGAAAGTTTTGTGAAAATTTATAGTATACCTTTGTCTCTAGTAGCTGCTAATCTCTTTATGGACAATTTTGAAAGTACCGCATTGGAATCAGCAAGTTTGAAACCTAAGATTTGGCTTCGTTATGTAGACGGAGACTAAACAGGAATCGTGGAAAGGAAGCAATAGCCCCAGTCAACAGTAGCCAACAACCTGATCCAATAGATGAAGTTCACAAACCCCGGTCTTTTTTATCATACGTTAAAGGGACTTCTGAGAAGATTGGCAGAATTCTTAAGAAACAATATTTCAGCTGTGTACAAGATACCGAGGAAAATCAATACCTATCTACCCAACTGCAAAGACAAAATTCCATTAAGTACGTTAGGTGTATATAAAATTCTGTGTATTTGTGGTTCCGTATACATAGGAGAAACCAAAAGAATCGTTTCCACCAGACTCATTGAGGAAGCCCATTTCGTCGATTATCTGAGGGTGAGACTGGACAGTGGAGTGAACATGTAGATAGACTGGCAAAGCAACTTGCCACAATCATCTTTGTATTGAAAAATATTTTTACACTAAATACCATTTCACTTTCAAAACTTTTTTATTTTGGCTTGATTGAGAGTCTGATTAGGTAAGTTCATCTTGATGATCGTATTTATTATTCTCCATTATCCTCTGGGGATCATCAAGCAAAGGCAACTTAAATAATTATGTACAGGTTTTGAAAAACGTGAAATATTTTACTTCAAAATTATTTATGTTCTGATTCCTTGATATATTGGTAAACTACAGAAAAGTCCAAATCAGCCTTTCCGTGTTCACAGACACTTTTGTATATGTCCAGGGCTTGTTTCCCCATAGGTATTGAGGATTCAGCCCTCTCAGCAATTGTGTGAGCGATGGTCAAGTCTTTCACAATCAAACGTGATAAGAACCCACCCTGAAAACAAAAACATAAGTTACAACAAACAATTAATGTTAAAAAAATTATAAATTTAACAAATTTTCTTGCTTTAATGATCCATTAGATGTATTTTGAAACTCAGGCCTTTAGATTGCCGTCACCATTTTCTTGCCTAGACAAATTAATTTTAATATGAGGTGTCCTCGCCGCTCGGATGGCCAGTGGTACTGGACGAGATTAAATCAGGGTTACGCTCGGAAAGCCAGCAGTACTGCCCACTAAATATAGGTATTCATCTGTTACTTTTTTAGATATTTTTTGCTAGGTTTGGGATGTACTGCAATCTTTTGGGGAACTAATAGACTAGCGAATCAGATGAATTCCCGCTTCTAAAACCATACATGTGTTGGAAATGAAGTGTATGCTTAGTACATTGTTTTGCTGTTCTCCTGTTGCATTTACAGAGAAGTGGTGATATTTAGTGCTAGTAACAGCTGTTTTTTTGTAAATAACTGTACATTTTACTAATAATTCATTATTAATTTTAGTTGTAACCACAGTATATAATAAACGTAAACATAACAATGGATGATAATTTAAATTCAGATGACTAGAGGCAATTATTGAAGGAGTATGACAAAAATATTTCGTCATATTATTTACTTGTGAATTAGATTGAAATAGAGCATTTAGTACTGACATTGTTTGTTAACGCTTCTCATACAGTAGAACCTCGCTAATCCGTCACCTGCAGGACCGGGGGTATGGTCGGAACAACAAAAAAGTCGGACTATCAGAGGAACTCGTATATTAACATAAAAACAAACTTAAACTGTATTTCGAACATAGAATATTGCATCAAGATTTCATAAAAAGCTACTGTACTGACATTAAATAAATACACACATATACACACTCACGATGTCACCTGTCGATGCGTCATCGACAGGTATCAACTTGAATGGAGTTACCAAGTAAACAAATGCTGTAAATTTCCGCTAGCGTGGTCGGACTAAGCGAGTATAATGCCGCCGAGGACGAATTAGCAAGTCTGTTGTGCCGACGGGCACGGTCAAACCAACCGAGGAGTCGGACCATCGGAGGTTGGACTATCAAGGTTCTACTGTAATGTCAAATTTTAAAATAAGCCTGACTACATCGGACTCAGGTAATATTAACTCACACATACCATTATCCTAACCTCTCAAATATATCAATTAAAATATTACTTATTTAAGAAAATTATGGATAATGTTCCTTTGACTACAAGAAAAATAGTTTTTATTAGTGTTTTATTATGATAACAAGAAAATAAAATAATATCAGAGATATTCGTAATTTCAACAAAGTAAAAATTTAAAGCATTTCTTTTAAGTTTACATTTTTATTCTTTGATTTAAAAATACTGCTTGTTTCAGCAATTCATTCAAGGTCTTCAAAATGCAGAGCAGACACTACTAATGACGCTGGCATCAACACCTGCCCCAGTCCGTATTAGTAACAGGCCCAAGAGAGTGGCTCGGGACTTGGCTGCGGCTCAGATACTCAGATTTATAGATGATTATAGAGTAAGTAACAGACAAGTATGTGACAATATGAGTTCGTGCAAGCGGAGTAGTGTTGTCGTTTACTGCACACATTTATCAGTACTGCATTTTTCTGCTACCTTACAGGATTTTTTAGAAGGTAGAAACTTATACAGTAGAACACCTCTAACCGTAGAACTCCTTCACCTTCTAGACCGGGACTATGGTCGGAATGGAAAAAAACGGATTAACCAAAAGATGTAATAGCAAATAAAGTACAAAAGATGTTTTTTACTCAGAGTTAAACAACATATTTACTGAAAAACGTCTACATACACTAGAATATGCAATTAGTTCTAAAAGGAAAAAGGAAAAACATATTATGTGCCTAGAGCCACGTGTATTTCAATGGAAGATTACAATTATTTACAAATAACAATTACTGTATTATAATTGACTTTTAGTGTAAATAAAATAATAATAATAATAGTATTTATTTAATGCAAAGAGCTAAAAAATATTTTACCTTAAATAATTAATTAAGAACCTACTGCTGAAAGAGGCTCTCTACAAAATAATAGACTTCCAAGAAACGTTGATATTGATCAAACTTGAGAAAAAAAGAAGCTATACAATTTTATCACAAAATAAAGACCTATTATAAATTTAAGAAAAAGGGATGCTATGCGATTCTTTTTATTGTAAAAGTAATAAATAAACAAAAAGGAACCTATCATTAAATATCAAAAATAAATAAAAACTAAATGACTAAAAATTGCAAAATAAATTTTAAAAACAACAGTCTCAGAAATTATAAGATACTAAAAAAATTCTGTCACTGTACACAAAAATTATGCACCAAATGATTCTCTAACATAGACATAGTATTTTTAATAAAATAAATAACTAAACTGATCTATTGAAAATGAATTATATCAATAGCTTTTTTTGTCCAGTAAAAATCTGTAATTAAAAAGTTGTATAAAAATTCTCACTTTCAACAGGCGTTTTGATTAGATGCCAGTTCCTTAATTTTATTTTAAACATGCTTAGAGAAAAACTTTTGACATGTATATGTCTTAGCTCTGGGGGTGTTGGAAGATGGAAAACATGAAACAGGTTTCCATAGAAACTCCAGAGCTATTGTATTGAATTTTTAATATAAAATAATAAAAACAGCTGTTAGATGAACTGAGACTATTCTCTTTACACATATCCATGATCTAACCTATTTCCCAAAGGGAAGTAAATACAAACATTTTTTTTTAAAGAAAAAGGAATATTATTAAAAAACTTGAAAGACAATAATAAAAGCATTTTCTAAACAAGGAGCAATTAAGCTTTGGTAAACGCAAAATGTTATTAATGTTTTGATTCAATGATTTATTTGCCTTTCAGTAAGTTACTACAATTGGCTCATCAATACATTAGTGAAAATTATTTGAAAAATATATATATTGTGAAAAAATTAAAGTCCATCTTGCTTAAGCTAAAAATCATGCTTCGGGCAGGCTAAATACATTGTACATCATGAAAAAAATCCAATTGAAAAACTTATCTTACTTACCTCTCATTTATACTTGGTTTAATATATCCTTGATCGCCACTACATTTCCTGTAATAGTAATACATTTTCTGATTGGATTATATTACTTCTGTCATTCAAATAACCATGCATAACTTATGAAGTTATTTTTTAAAAAGCTACACAAAATACGTTGTGGAACAGCGGTACGCATTTTAATACTTTATTGTAATGACGTTCTAGAACGGCATTATTCATTTCATGATAATGATGAATTAGAGCACCATTTAAGAAAGGTAATAGTACAGACATTGCAAATTTTAATGAATAGTTAATCAAATATTTGACCAATTACCTTTTTGCTAAATAATAAAGTTGTTTAAGTTCTAGGTTACGTGGTTGGCGTGAAATTAGTCATTATTTTATTTGGAGTTTGTAATCTTCTGTGGCTTAGTAGTGTATTTTTTCCAAAAATAATTTTGATTATTTGAAGGAAACTTTGACAAATATTCGGTTAAAAGAGCAGAATTTCAAGCCTGAAATGTGGTAGACCTGGTATTGGTTGCTGGAGGGTACACCTTCCAGCACGCCGGGCACAGGGTTGTAAGTATCGGAGGACCAACATCTGCCTGTGCTGGAGTTAATCACACCTGCCAGCAGTCTGGGATCCAGTCCAAGCCTGGAACAACATAACTAATCTGCAAGACTTCCTCTACAGAAATGAAAACTCACATTGTTACTAATTGAATTACAGTGGCGGCAGGTACTTTGGTTCTGGTTGTGATTGTCTTTGCGTGGCGTGTGGTGACGGCAGCTGTACTGACAATATAGGTGACTACCTATATTTCTTTCTGTTTCTTTTTTAGATATTTCTAATTTTTTAACTAGTCCTCTCATTGAGATTGTGCTCTATAATCTGTCAACCTACTTAATCCCCAAATTCATAGCTTCAGCTGTGGCAACCATAGAGATGCCAAGCAGGAGGTTGTTGCATATCTTGGCCACTTGTCCACTGCCCGAAGGGCCGCAATGAAGCACGTTCTTGCCCAAGCATCGGAGGACGGGCTCACTACGCCTCACAGCCTCCTCGCTCCCTCCCACCATGAACGTTAGCTGACCTGACGCTGCTGCCAACACACCTAAAACATATGAACAAATCAGAGTGTCAAGTGGAAGGTGTAGCCATCATAAATCCAGACTAATGAAGTCCCAATACTGGAAATATTAAGCTGATGTTCAAATTTTAAAAATGGATATTTGTTTTTATGAATACAAAACACTCCTTGTATAACAACTCCTTGTAAACACTAGTGAGGTCATCATAGGAAATAAGATACGAAGGTTGGTTATCTGAAAACAACTACTTACATAAAAATTCATACTAGGACACATAATGACATTATCTCTTAAAGGAAACAAAACTTGAAAATTGCATATTTTAATCAATGATTGTAATAATTTTAATTAAATAATAGCTATTTGAAGAATCTCAATATTGGAGAACACTGTATACCTTTCTAGGATAATTTTTTTTGCCAATCTGCTGTCTTGAAAGGAGAAAAACAAAAAATTTAGTACCTCCGGAAACAGGAGCATCGATGAAAGTCACATTCTTCTCCAATGCTTCGGCAGACAGCTGCTGTGTTTAGGCCGGCCGCACACTGATGCAGCATTTCACCTGAAGAAAGTGATGCGAGGCTAAATGTTTTGCTGGGCACTAGAGCCACGTGTATTTCAATGGAAGCCCGCACACTCATCAAGCAAACGTTGCAAGGCGCCTCGCATTAAAACACATGGGGCGCTAGTGCCCAGGGAAACATTTTTCCTCGCAACACTTGCTTCAGGTGAAATGCTGAATCAGTGTGCGGCCGGCCTTACTGTTGTCTGCACCGCTTTAAAAATGCTACATTGTCAATAAACCCATCACACTCACCCTCTCAGTGTTTTGATTTGGAGACAGGTACAAAAGTTTATAATTCTAAATTTAGAAAAAAAGAAGCTATACAATTTTAATTAGTGACATTCGAATATTATTATTATCTTCAACTTATGACAAAAGAAGCTAATAAGTTTCTACCTAAATTATTATTTAGTCTATAAGGTTTTCACATGCATATGTCTAAGCTCACATAAATCATAAAATCTTTTTCATTGGTAATAAGATACTTATACTATCAGGATGGACCGATGTTCCTAGGTGTCCTGAACCTACTAGTCCTGCGGGGCTGCAGGCTTCAGCCGAAGGAGACAGAAATTTTGACCAGATGACACTGTGCCTTGTTTCCCCATAAACTTAAAAAAAAACAATAAAATTATTGATGACACTTAAGTATTGAGTAAGAATAATTCAGCATCCTAGTGATTACACGTCTCAGTCTTCGAGTTTAGGCGCGAAATCGAACTGCAGTCTAATGACAGGAGCCAGCTATCTATTTCGGTTCTTAAAATTATCAGACATAATGGGCGCAGTTCACCTAAAAATTACATCGAACTTGACAAAAAACACACAAAAATACAAGCAATTATTTTCAGTCACATTCCAACTTTTCATAGATCCAAAACATAAAGTATTTCCTACATCCTCAGGAATTACTTAATGACTTTCTCATTGACGATCTTGTCTGCAAGGACGCAGTGATATTAGAGCGCGCTCCCTCGCGCTTACCTACCTAGCAGTTTTTACATTCCGAATAACTGTTACTTTTGAAGGAAGGCATGAATGCCGTACCATTACTCATATTACTCGTTAAAGGGTTAATAAAATATTTGACCAATTACTTTTTGTTGTATAACTTTCAAATAAAAAATGTTGTCTTTTGTCATGTAATGTCTCTACATAATTAATTACAAGTAAGCATACCTGATGAGCCCATGATGTGAATGGTAAATATCCATCACTTGCTGGTTGGTTGCAACCATGCTTATTATGCAGTCCGAATCACTCAAATCCTCCAACTGCCGCGCTACTGTTGCGCCTTCTTTAGCAAGGACAGAAGCTGCAGACTCATTGACGTCATAAACAATCACTCTTTTGAACTGTTGACATTAGAGAAACGTACTAAATAACTGTTACATAATCCGTTTCAAATTGATCGTAAAAGTCTTCTTTTATGTATTAATGGAGGATATTTAATACTAAGGCAGGGCAGTTTTTTTATATTTGTTTGATCATACAGCAGAAGTATGATTTTTGAGTAGTGCCTATGTAAAAATCTAAGTAAAACACTCCTTCATTAAAATATACAGTATTTGGATATATATTATTTTTACTTTCTTCCCTTATACATAGTATATGGAGAAAGTATTGTTTCCATCCAAATTTTCGAATTTGAGTTGAGAGTGGATATATCCATTTTGGGGTCCCCTGAATCCAAAAAAGTGGGTTTGGACGTGATGTCTGTCTGTCCGTGATGTCTGACCAGGAATATCTGGTCTCTCTACACCGACCACCAAAATATATTTCCTTAAATTGAACTAATAAATAATTATTATGTTCACTGGGTCGACCGGGTCTACACGGATCATCGGCGAAACTCACCCAAGGGTGGATCTCTCACCCAATTCTAATATTAACAGGGCACTTTCACTTATACCCTCGACACACTTTGTCACACCCAACACACTCGTAAGATCTTCGCCGTGTCACGACTCAAGCTTGATTGTCTACTCCCCTGGCCAGGACCTTCCACCCAAGCTTCACAGTCCTGATTAGTCGGGTCAACAGTCAACAGTGGCAGGTGATATGGCCACGGCCTGCCGCTCGCAGCGACGACAAAATCATGTCATCTTTACCCCCCAACAAAAACGGCTCGTTACAAAGTAATATATGTGCCAAATGTTGAATGGACCAGTGAGATCTCGTGTGGTGTGCCCCAAGGATCAGTTTTCGGCCCATTACTATTTTTAGTTTCTAATAATGATCTACCCTCAAACCTGAAAGTCTTCTCATGTATTCATACTGATGTGACAGTCTTAATTTCTATTAGTCCAGACATTTCAGAACTACATTATTTAACTAAATCAACTTTATAAGCAGTTAACTGGTTCAATGCTGGCTGAGCTAGAATGAGCCACAGTATACACAGCTTTTCATTAAAGACCACTAAAATGTTAAAATGTAAATTAAAACATTCCCCCTGCACAAAAAACCTGGTTCAATGCAAATATTTTTTATTAAACACAGATAAAACTAAAAAAATCTTCACTCTGAAAATGTGACCCCAGACTTCAATAAAACTAATACTGTTAAATATTTAGGATTAACCCTTGATTCGACTCTAAATTGGGCCCCACACATTGATCTGGTGACTACAAGAATAACCAGAGTAACATTATTGTTAAAAAAAATTGCTTCTCGTAGTTTCTGTAAAATACATAACTTCATACAGTCCCCTCATCCTACCAAGTGCTCTCGCTCGCTGTAAACCCCTCTTTAAAGATGTAAAAAAAAATTACAGCATATAATCTATATATTTTTGATTCCATATTATATGCTCTAAATAATTTTAAAAAGTTTTTAATTAAGAAATATTCATTCTTATTACATACAAAATAATACTAAAATAGAAGTACCTTACAGAAGATTATATAAAACCCTGGCTATAAGTACCTATGTTATTGTAAGTAACAAGTGCAATAATAAACTGCCTCATTCTGCTCTTGTGTTGATGACAATAAATATGTTATTATTACTATTCAAAACAACAAAAAATTTTGAAAAATCAGTTTTCACTATTATTTGTACTATTTGCCTACCCAATAACAATTTTGATTTTGGACTAAGCTGCAGCAGAGTTTAATTTTAACAACAAATAAACTAACTTACACTGCCGTAACAATAGCAAAGTTAACTTCTAATAAATGTCATTTGATTTTTCAATGTAACTTAGAAATTTAAAACGCCATAAAATGGAAACCTATGGCGTTTTCGAAAATATTTTTTCACTAAAACCTTCCCGGACACATGTAGGCTGACAGAACGAGCAATGTATAAAATGAAGGAATACTTCAAGTTTGGCAACGCACAAAGGACAGACAGACAGACAGACATACATTCAAAGAAGTCCTGAATACTAAAAATGTTGTTTTTATAATCTATTGGTGAATTTGTAAATAAAGATTTTATAGATTTATTGATTGATTGAATTTTGTTTTTTTTATTTCACCAAACATTAACTTCATTTACAATAATACGTATCCCCTAAAAGTTGCCTACCCAATATTTTCATCCTGGAGCTGCCCCTAGTAGACTACTAAACGGCGCGGTATACCAAGTTTATTCGCGATCAATCATTTTGCCACATTTACTGCGCTGTAGTTCGCAAAACAATTGATGGAGTGTGTGGTTATGTTGCTTTAGCCTCTATGCACCCACAAAACCAATATGGCGGCTTTGTTGAAATATTTTAGTGACTGAAATTAGTTGCTAGGCGACTTTGGACCGTATTTGTGCACTCCCGTACTGCTTTGGACGAGAAAAAACTCATGAGTCACTACGGCCAGCGTATTTGTGTAGCAACAGTACAATACATGATAGATAATTTGAAGTACATTTTACGCATGCATCCACCTGGGCTGTGGAAATGGCTCTTCCAGACAAAAAAATTTTTAATAAATTAAAATTAAAAAAAAATTTTTAACACCTAAAAATCGTCTTAAAATCTTCAATTAGGGAAAGTAATAATATTTTGATTTTTTTTTACACTAAATGAGCAGGGACCGTGATTATCAGTAGCGCTTTAAGGGTTAATTGCCTATTTATACCCGACCCCATCCCATGCACTATGATATTGAATGTCATCAGCTGTGATGACACCACAGCAGGTGTTCATGATGACAATGATGAACCAATCAACCAGGTATAAAGAATGTCATCATATTCAATACAGTATAATTAAACTGTGAATATATGTAAAGCCACTGGTACAGCGTAAATAAAGCCAGAATTGAACTTGCATGCTAAAAATACAGTAATATATTATGTATACTTGAGTAAAAGCAGCTAGAATAAGGCATTAATTTAATTTTACCTTCTTTACCAAATGTTTGGCCATCCTATTCCCCATTGCACCTAGACCAATAAACCAATCAAGTTAAATATATTTCATTTCAACGAAATGATCCATAAAAGAAAACATGGAATGATATATTTACTTGTCAATTTTCCCTTAAAATTCATTAACCTGAAAGCCTTCTCATGTATTCATACTGATGTGACAGTCTTAATTGCTATTAGTCCAGACATTTCAGAACTACATTACTTAACTAAATCAACTTTAGAAGCAATTAACTGGTTCAATGCTGGCTGTGCGGTTCCGGCACTAGAATGAGCCACAGTATACCCTGCTTGTCGTTAAAGACGACTAAAATGTTAAAATGTAAATTAAAACATTCCCCCTGCACAAAAAACCTGGTCAATGCAAACAATTTTTTATTATAATAAAAATAATATAAAATTTGGTCAAATCTGTCGATAAACATGAGAATTATTTGCCTATTCTTCATAAGATTAAAATGGGAAAGAGTGAGTAGGTTTGCTGCTGTGAGGATAACTGAAAGTAGCCATTTATACCATCAAAAATTTTATTTTTAACATTTATACCAACTTTCATCAACATCTGTCCATAAATAAAGGAGTTTGCCTAATCTCCATATGATTAACAAAAAGAGTATGATTTGCTGATGTAAACACATAAATCTATATTTTTAGCACATATGTTTCTAAATAATTTTAAAATATGAAGCTAAATATCATTCTTCATAAAAATATTAGATAATAAATGAAAAATTAATTTTTCCTAATCCTATAAGATTAACATTGGAGCCTCAAAATAAACGTACTGTGTTTGATGATTTTTTTTATATCTCAGGCTACAGTTGTAAGATAGAGAAAAACTTTAAGGAACTTAATTGTGTAGTTTTTTAAGCTGATTCCAATGGTGAAATATAAAATGAAAACTTCTAATTAATGTCATTTGATTTTTCAACGCAACTTATCGGAGCATCAGCCATCCTAGGAGGACAGAAGCTGAAAAGAAGACTTCAAGAGTGGCTGACAGAACGACCAATGTATACAATGAAGAAATACTTCGAACAAGCAAGAAAAGAAGATATACAATTCTTGGTGAATTTGTAAATAAAGATTTTATAGATTTATTGATTGATTGAATTTTGTTGTTTTTATTTCACCAAACATTAACTTCATTTACAATAATACGTATCCCCTAAAAGTTGCCTACCCAATATTTTCATCCTGGAGCTGCCCCTAGTAGACTACTACTATACTGCTACCTCCACTCAGCTGGTGTACACGTAATATCATTAACTATCGGATTTTAACATAATTTTTCTCGATGTAGTACCTACCTATTATATTATATACCTCCAACCTAGATGGTATTTGTGTAGCAACAGTACAATACATGATAGATAATTTGAAGTACATTTTACGCATGCATCCACCTGGGCTGTGGTGAAGGTACGAAAAACCATATTCATTTCTTGCATTAGCAAAGGCCGCCTACGCCTACTATACACTATGGCTGGTACAGCTTAAATAAAGCCAGAATTGAACTTGCATGCTAAAAATACAGTAATATATTATGTATACTTGAGTAAAAGCAGCTAGAATAAGGCATTAATTTAATTTTACCTTCTTTACCAAATGTTTGGCCATCCTATTCCCCATTGCACCTAGACCAATAAACCCGATAGCAGATATTTCTCCATGACCTAGAAGACAGTGAATTATTCCAGTAATTCCTCAAACATAACAACTCTTATTTTTTATATTTTTTAAAGTATTTCTTAAGCTGATTTCCTGAAATGATCCATAAAAGATAACATGGAATGATATATTTACTTGTCAATTTTCCCTTAAAATTCATTGTTATTTTCCATTTTCAATTTAATAAATAGATAAATTTAGTATAGCATTATTATTTTTCCATACTAACCAGAACACAGATTTTACTTTTATTATGCTTGTATTACCCTAATGATCACTATTATAAACTTAATTTTTATATGACTGAATAGGTGTTAATGATTCTTTGTAATTATTTCATTTTTATTATCAGTTACCTGTTTAATTATTTTTTATTTCAGAGGAATACTAAATAGTTTTTGTTTCAAGACAATGACTAGGCTGATTAATAATTAATTAACATAATTTAAATTGTATAACATTTACTCACTGGTAGCATAGCTATTTTTCATTGAGTTAATGTCATTCATTTTAAAAACTCTTAAAAATTTGGATAGATAATTATTTATTAACATTGTGGTTTATGAAATAAAAATTTAAAAAACAGGATCTTTTACTCTCTCCACATAAACAGGTTTACGTAATCAACTTAAACTAAACACAAACAAGTCATAAATTTAATTTCTTCTTCTGAACTTCTTATCAATGACAGATTTGAGCTGAGCTGAAACGCTTATCACTGTCAGTGTTGCAAATTACGGTATTTACTATAGCAGCAAGCAGGTTAGACACCTTAATTTTAGACACACTACACTACATCACACTTTACTCCTCCGATTTGAAGATCCACTAAAATAAAAAAATTGACGACCCTTGAATGAATGAAAATAAGAATATGTGTGGCGCGTTTGTCCGTTGCCCCACAAGTAACCCAAATACTGCGCAGAAAGTATCGTGCCAATTTTGATACTCTAAGCATAGATGATATACTACACAATGCTCCTAGTAAAGTCAAGGTATATTGGTATCTGGTTACCTTGGACGAAGTTGCAAGCCGTCACTATATGTTGTTCTACATTAGCTCTGTTCAGCCGCTCTAGCCGGTGGCTCCGATTATAAACTTATAAGATTGTAGTAATCCATCTTATCTTCAACAATTAGGTCACGGACTCAGCAAAATCTTTCGGTGAATCCGATAACCTACCGCTACTACTACAGTAGCTGGTGGATCCCCCCTTTACTTTATTTTACTGACCGGTGAGTGCGGCTGAACAGCACCGTTGTTACACCTTATCATGGCTTTCCAGCCGGTCTAGATGACAGGGCTGGATTGAAATTGGGACTTGGATTTGTTTATGAAAAGTTCAAGTTTCGCGTCGGTCAGCTGTTGTTAAATTTTACTCCATTCATTCTGTCAATTGTTTTTCACTTCACTTCACTGCGATCCTTCAAGTTCAGCGTCAGGCACAGCTTACAAAATTACAATAATTAATTAGCATACGAGATTCCGGCAACAGTTTTGTGTGAGTTTGATTTAACTGTATTTTTAATTAATTACCACAAACTTTAATAGCCAATTATCCAGCATGACTACTGAAACCTATTTCCATGGCCCATGACACAAAGCAATCTTACAGTTTAATAATTAGGGAAACAAATTCATTTTGCTTACCGGTACTACGGGTGTCCATAACCTGAAACACTTCTTAATTCCTCTAAGTTACTTGTTGTTAAGTCAATAACCCACAGTCAAACAAATTATGCAATTTTGGAATGTGTATCCTAGGACTAAGTTAATTGATTTTTTTAAATGTATCATAGAATATAATAAAGAGTTCATAATTTAGAATATCCATATTATTCCAAGAAATAGCTTTTCATAAGGCCTATAGTTTGATGAAACAGGTATAGGATAAAATTTACCATAATAACACGTTATTGAGGCTATTTTTTTAATTGATATTCCTAATATTTGATAAACTAGGTCAATAATTTTCAGTAATGTATAGTAAAATAAAGTTTAGAGGTATCCACTCTCAGCCTACCTCTTTATTTACCTTATTGCCTCCACCTTTGCTTGAGACCAGACATGTCTGGATTATCAGCACCTGTACCCATACACAGCAGCTGTGCCCATAGCCTAGCTTCATCATAAAACGTCCATAATCAGCAATAATATGATTAGATTAGATAATTGAAATGGTGACCATACCACAAGGTAGGTATTTTAAGCCAAGTATGAATGAGGATTGAGTGTAAGATGATTGTGGCCCTAGGCCTATATTGTAGTCTTGTTACTGAATAAGGCTGACAGGACTGTTATTTAATAGCCCAATAGCCGATGGCAACTAAGGGACCTAGTTCGACGTGGAATCTGAACCACGGCCTCTGCATTACAAATTGGTCTAATTATCGGATGGTCTTTGCGGATTAACATAGTATTCAATAGTGTGGACATTAATCCACTCAAGAGAATGTTAATTTATGCAATATACTAGCAAACCCAGAAAACAAATTTTCAAGAAAGTTCATTTTTAATTTTTATATTGAAGGACTATATGATTTATGTTTGTATATTTGCACAAAGATATTGAAAACAGTGATACAGAATTTATTTACAAAGTTGCTGAACATTTTAATAATTTCTATTTGAAGGTCTTCTCTAGTAATCAATCAACAAATGTTTATACTTCCTTTTATTTTTTTGTTTTTATACTTTGTTTATTTTTCTGCTCAGACCTCCTTCTTTCTTAACCCAATCTCTGAGTCTAAAGTAATTAGTGCAGGCTTAATCAATTCTCTAAAAAGTAAAATGTTTTCTAGAGATGATAGTATATCATCTATTTTTGTTTAAAAAGGTAGCCCCATTGGTGTCCGGTCCTCTTTGTAAATCAATTAATGACTCGTTCCAGTGTGGAATATTCCCTGACCCCTTAAAACCCACATAGTTCACGATTGTGCGGCTCGACAGCAGCGGGCGCGTGTCGCACGGTTGTACAATGGGGGTTGTTTTGTTCACTGTTGATTTTACTGTTGGCTACGTGGTGTGAGGATTTAGAGTAGGGTGTGGTTTTTCCAAGTTTTGAGTGTGGTGTTGCCGGTTTTTGTAGGAATTAGGTTGTCAACCAAATGAAATCAAATACATTTTATTTCCAAAAAATATACTTACAGTTTTACAAAATATATAATTTAACAGGTAACGGAAAAAAATGGTTTGTCAACTGTGTAAATGTAATTAGCCTGTTTAAAAATTTACTACTTGTTGATACTTTTTACTGAAATGGTGACCTACCATTTAGGCTATGGTGTTTTAAGCCAAGTATGAATGAGAAATGATTGTGGTTGCGAGCTTGTAGGCTTGTTACTGACAATGATGCCATGCTCATATGACAGGGCCTTTAATTAATAGCCCATCAACCAATGACATCTAGGAGTCCTACAGTTTAATGTAGGATCTGAACCACAATTTTGCCTCTGAATTATGAACTGGTCTAAGTATGAGGATGGTCTTTGAAGATGAATGTTGTATTCAATAGTGCGGAAATTAATCCACACCAGAGAATATTACATCCACTGGCCATCACTTATAATTATCAATAATTCATGACTTCCAAGTAACTTGATTACAGGACATGCCAACGCCTCAGTCTTAAGAAAATTAAAACTTATATAATCTATTTGTTAATTTTAGATAACATAGAAACAAGATTATGTCACTATTGAAAATGATCATAAATGTAAAAGTGGCAAGACTTGTGCCCAGAATGTCTGCATCTATTAAAACACCTGGCCCAAGATTTAGATGTGATGCTAAGGATCTCATTAATCCCTTACCATCATTAAATTATACTGACAAAAATAAACCTGAGGTATTAGTTTTAATCTATGTTTTGGTTGTGATTTAGTAAGGATTGGATAACTATAAAATATAACATACTGAATTTATAATTTTCTAAACCAATTTACTGGGTTGTATTAAACGAGAGAACTTTTCAATGTTTTAATTAATATATGTTAAAGGTAACAAATTACCTATTATTATTAGTACGGTACATTTATAAAAAGTTGATGGATCTCATGTAAAATAATTAATTATTACGATATTTTCTCAAATGCTTATCATGTAGGGCTTGAGGAAAATTAAATTATATTTTCGTGTTTGGTGAATTAGATTGTCCCACTTTTGATAGTTTGTGCCAATTGTGTAATATAGTTTACTTTGTGTAAGATTTCAGGATTTAAAAAAATACCATAAGTACTTAAGTAACTTTTATTAAAATTCATCCTAATCCCCGAACTGTAATTAAACTAAAAAGATAATAAATACCTCTGTCTGCAGTTCAATTTTATATTTCTCGTTACATGTTGTATACACAATTGTGACAGGTGTCTTATTTTAACTAATGTTTGTTATTGTTATGTGCTTGTATAGGTTTTGTCAGTTTTATTTGTAAAGAAACTACAACAGGGGATATTTCTACTTGGAGTCATTTGACAATGGCGTAAGCCAAAACATGTAACAAAAAAATATAACATTGAACTGCAAAAAGGTATTTATTATATTTTTAGTATAAGTAAATACTGTCAAATTTTGTGTAAAAACTGTTTTATTGTTGAAACTGCTTATGAAGATAATGCCATTAGGAACACTCAGGAATATGAATGTTTTTCTCGATTTAAAAATGGTGACATGTCGATCGATGAAAAAACTTGTTTTGAAAGCCCATCAACTGCTTGAATCTTTAAAAATGTTGAAAGAATTCAAAAGCTTGTGCTCAGAGACCATCGACTGACTGTCAATTGATCAATTGTCAGAAATCAGCGGAAAATCTTGGAGCTTGGTTCAGCAACTTTTTAAAACTGAATATTTATGAATGAAATGCATTACTACCAAATTCGTTTCTCAGAGCTTGACATCGAGTCAAAACATGTCGTGAACTAAAAGAACTGATCCACATTTTCTTTTAAAGGTAATTACTGGTAATGAGTAATGGTGCTATGGCTACGACCCAGAGTCAAAACAAGAATCGAGTCTCCCAAATTCTTTTACGAAATGTGAAGCAGCAGTGAAACCACTAGAAAAACAATCACAACAGATGTATAAAATTTGCCATATCAACGGCCCTTGCGGCACTGAACTGGCAACTGAAGTTGTGCTAGATAGGTGCTAGCGACAGAATCCTGTACTACAAAAGATCTGCCCACGGCAATGCTATTCTGGTTACTCTTGAGTATCCCCTTGTAAACCTAAATTCTTACATAGGAATTGTTTTATATCATTCCATTTAGAAACAGTAGCTTATAAGCTATTTTCTGTAAAAGATATTTTAAGAGACTTAATTTTAAATACTTTGATGGAAGGAAATTAAGCAATCAACTTTCACCATACCTCCAGAACTTAGTAAACCTGCCCTAACATCCCCTGCTGGAGAACAAAACTATGTGTTGCACTTTGAGTTTATAACTGTATAAATAACTAACTATATGCATGTGTAACTTTGTAAATTTGAGTATGTAACTATAACTGTCTCTAATTCTGAGAATATTCTTACATGTACCCAGTTTTAGTATAGAATAAGGATGCAAGCTAGAAACCTTCTAAGGTTGGCTGATTGGTAGGCCTACCGATAAATAATTATTGAAGTAGTGGAAATGTTCTGTTTAGTAAGCTGTTATAAGAGTTATAAATGTTGTAACTAACACGACTTCGTTTTATTTATTTAGATATTCTCAGAAAAACCTCTAATTAACAACCCATTATTATTTTTTAGTTAGCAGAGAGCAAGATGACTGTAAAAGAACATGTGTTACCTAATGACCAGCCAGTAAGTGAATTAGAATGTGAAGTAGCTTTCAATGGTCTGACTGATAACGAAAAGCTTTATGCACATTATCTCAGCCAAGCAGCTTGGAGTGGGGGACTCATCACTGCCGTCCAGGTATGACATTCCATTCTGCAACATGTAATTGGTCTTTGAAGAATATGATATTCAAGCTGTCAAGCCTACTAGCTGCGATCTAATTAAAATATAGAAATTTTTGCATTGTCGAAAATTAAACAAAATGTTAAGTGCCTTAAAAATAAATAATAATACGCCCATCAGTCAAACATACGGTAAATTCAGAGTGACATTGATAATAATAGTAACAGCTACAATGGGATTGATACAAATAAAAATCTCAATTTTTAACTTAACAATGAAAGTTCTGCATGGGCAGATGCCTGTGGGTAGATAGACCGCAGTCGTTATCAATTTTAACGGCGAATTTAGATAAATGAGAACTAAACAATTAACTGAGGTAATAATTTGACTTTGGGATTGATTTTAGTTGTAAGAGCGATTTGAACTATGTTTTTTGTTTTCAGATTCCGATTTCTTTATTCATTTTGTACAATCAGGATATACATTGAATAGTGTCATATATTAAGACTATAATTAAAACATAAAATACACTGGTTGGAACAGTTCCCCAGTGCCTAAAAAATTTTTTTAATGGATCGAGAAATTATTGATTGTTAAATCCATGTACTATTTTAACGTAATACGGTGCAAGTGCCTGCCGTAGTTGGGTCTGATAAGAGCCTTGACCTCCTCCACACCTCCACGAATCCAATGATTCGCCTCTACGGTTTACCACTAGTCTTAATTGAGTTCGTGACACTTGTACACATGACATGAAATTGCAAGCCGCAGTCCGTACACTTAATTGTATTAGAACCCGTTAACTCAGCCTTACAATTTTCACACTTCCCAGCCATATCGAAGAACTCCAAATATAACTAAATAAAATAACACAAAGTAATTATTTTATCACTAAGGTATAAATAATTCGAAAATCACTATAAACCGGGCAGGCTAGAGCCTGCGATCAGATAAGGGAGGAGCTCAGATAATAAGCGAACCTTCCTCATCGGTGAACTGATAACAACTGAACCTTATTTTCTGTTATCAACCAGAAGAAAACAAAAATGGTTTTATATCAAGTACTCCGTAACAAGATTAATTATAACAGGTAGCTAGCTAATCATGTGAGAGATAATATAAATATTTCGAGCAGCTTTTTTGGACTGCAATTCAAATATGCCAATTTTTTCAGTTTACAGTAAAACCCCTCGTAATCAGCCTCGGTTTTCCCGGTCCTCGGATATATTTGGAATATTTGGCGTCTTCCTAAAGGAGATATCAAAATGTATTTCCCACGGCTTTCAAACTAAAGTACTCTCTAGCTTCTGCTACTCAATCGCTGTATTACTTCTCAGTTGAGCTACTATACTAATTTTAAAGGCCAGATTTCACAAGAAACTAAAACCACCGTCCTAATTTTATTGCATTCAGCTAAGGCTAAGATTTTTCCACGAAAATAATTAAACTCCTTCATTCTATGCTTGTATAAGTTCTTTCCTCATAAATACTGTACTATTTTTACTTTCTCCCCTTATACATAGTATATGGAGAAATTATTGTTTTCGTCAAACTTTTTGAATTTGAGTTGAGAGTGGATATATCCGTTTTGGGGTCCCCTGAATCCAAAAAAGTGGGTTTCAACATGATGTCTGTCTGACCATGTGTATGTCTGTGTGTGTGTGTATGTGTCTGGATGTGTACAGACAGTGCCACAGCCTACTCTGTTGGTCCGATTTAGATGAAATTTGGCATGTATGTATATATTCACCGTATCTCCAGGCGGTTTTTTCATTTTTTATTTTTAAGGGTAGTTCATCCCTAAAAACTCTTGAAAAACGTGAAAAATCTCTAACGATTTTGATTAAAATTTGATAGTTTATAGTGCACAGAGTACTGAATAATATGACACCACCCGCATGTCTGTAAAAATTACGGTTAAAAAGTTATGGGCTTTTAAATGTCAAAAAAATCAAACTTAAATTTTAGCGAAAACAATAAAAGTAAAGTATGACTTGACTGGCACCATTGAAACCACCTTAAAAAACTAAACATATTAGTATTTTGAATTATTTGTATACGAATAACGGTTCCAGAGAAAAGTTAAATTTACTATCCATGATAAACACAGTACATTGTCTGAAAGCGCCCATTGTTATTCTTATGGAGAATATTAAAAGATCAATTTCTTCCCTATTTTCCAACCATTTTCCATGAAACTTGGTATGAAGCATAAGGTCAAATCACCCAACAAAACCAACTCAAAAAATCTTGGTATTACCTGCGAGGGGGGTTTCCCCCATACAATTCAAACAAATAATTTAACTTTGTCTCTTTTGTTTTACTTAAGGGAGAAAGTATGTGGCAGTCCACTGATACCGTTTATTTTATATGTTTATTTGTTCATGTCAGCCCAATGTCATGGCTGAAGGCCCACTGCGGCTGTTATAGGACTATGTCCTCTTCAGCCAGCAGTTTACTGAACAGTTGTGTACAAAGAAAATTAGTATCAAAACGAAAACTTAACGTGGTGGCAGTCAAACAAAAAGTCACGTGATTCAATGAATTGATAAAGGCAAATCTGTGACAAAAATATTTATGACTTTTGACTATATTTATCAACTACATTTTATTTTTAGGTATCGTTTTAAAAGTAGGTTGCTTTATTTGGCCAAATTGTTATCCAACAAAGAGCGCAGTCCTACTATAATAGTATTTTATAGCATTTACATGTGTAAATGCTTTTAATGTAAATGAGTCCAAAACCTGAAATTTTCCATTAAAGTTGTGGTGATTGAATCAATGTAAAAGAGGCAATATATCTGATTCTGATTTAAATGGTGAATTATACCAAATTATTAGACAAGAACTTAAGAAAGTGCTGTATATCTAGGCCTGTAACATCATATTTACAAATTAATTTTAACCTCAGTTTTCAGATGATTTTTGAACCAAACTTTTATTACACTTTCCCATGCCTCAGAAAAACATCTGGGAGAGTTACTTTTTGTTCGTCTTTGATTGAAGAAACTTCTTTGTCTTTAATTAAATTTCATTAAAGCAATTTATGGAAATACAGTTTATGTTTTGCAGGACACCTTAATCCATTGGTTACAAATTCCGATGAAAAAACCGCCTCTATGTTCACTAGAACACAATCAGATAGATTAGTGGTCATTGTCAACCAAAGGGAACGCTTTGTTGACCAAACTGTTCTCCTTATTACCTTACAACTGAGGGAACAAATTCAAATCATTCTATGGAATGAAAAGATCTGCTTTCATACTTATCTTACTCTGGTTCTTATAAAACCATACTTTCCAGAATATTAACCTAACTTTTCTGCTTATTGGTGACCCTCATATAGGTTGAATATTATCTGCCTAAATAATGTTTTTTAGAACTTAACAACTAATTTTGATGGATTATTCAATATTAATGTAAATGAAACTGTACACAACAGAACAGCTGTTTGGTCATACTAAAGATGGTGTAAACATCAGCTGTTTTCTTATCCATTCCAGAGTAAATTCTTTTGTTCTTGCATGTTGACTGCCTATCATTATGGTATTTACTAATTTCAGAATAAAACTTTTCAGACATCTCCAGAGTCACCGTTGATTGTGAGTTTTCTCTTACAATTATTCTCTGGACAATCCATAAAAGACTTGAAGGCTAAAGCTTTGGAAAAAATAACAGAGGATGAATATAGTGTAAGTATTGGTAACAAAAAAGAAAATTTTAAAGGAGCATTATTGTTAATTTGAAAATTATTAGTTCATTTACTTGTGACCCAGTCATACTCTTAACGATTGCAGATTAAGTTGAAATTTGGTTTAGTGTCATTGTTGAGAGTAACATTAAGACAAAACAAAAATCCAATAGAGATTCTCAACAGGGTGCTTCCATTGTGTTCTAATGTCCCTAAAATGGAGTTCAATGTAATTCTTTAAGCAACAACTCGTACAAGTCCAACTGCTCATATGACTCATATTGTAAGTAAATACCCCCGTCGCAGCAGACCTGTGTACTCAGCGAATTTCCAAATCAATAATTGAATATGACAAGTTTTATAAAAATATGTCCATAAACATGAGAATTATTTGCCTATTCTCCATAAGATTAACATAGCAAAGAGTGTGCAGGTTAGCTGCTGTGAGGAACACTGAAAGAAGTCATTTCTACCATGAATAATTTTTATCTTAACATTTATACCAACTTTCATCAACATCTGTCCATAAATAAAGGAGTTTGCCTATTCCCTATATGATTAACATGGGAAAAGAGTATGCAGGTTAGCTGCAATGATAAACACATAAACTATGATTTTTAAGCATAAATCGATAGATCTCAACCACATGAAGCTAAATATCAAGTTTTATCCAAAAATATTTATTAATATGAGAAATATTAATTTTTCCCTATCCTCCATAAGATTGACATTGGAGCCCCACAATACAACGTACTGTGTTTAGATTTTTTAATATCTTGGTAACCGTTGGAGATAGAGAAAAACTTTAAGAAACTTAATTGTGTAGTTTTTAAGCTGATTCCAATGGTGAAATATAAAATTAGAAAATTTTAAACATTACATGTGAAAAACGCAAAAAACTAGATTTTGGGGTACAAAACCCCCCCAAACTACCCGTTCCCATTGACCGAGATGTCTTGTTTACGATCTCGTCCGAGCATTTGTAGGAATACACGTCTCTACCAAATTTGGACCATTTTTACGAGAGTTATCTTGTTAACAGACACATATATATACATACATATATATATATATATATAAATTTTAACAACTATTGTTTTTGAACTCTGGGCACCTAAAGACAAAAAAATAATATGGTCCCGGGCTTAAGTCTTACCATGAGACCTACGGTAATAGCTTCTTCCCTATGGGAAATTCGCTAAAAGATTCTGCCAAGTAGTGCATGTCACTTCATTGGAATGGGTTTTGTTAGTTTAAATTTATATAAAGGTGTACGAGTCATAATCGTGCAGACACAGCCTAGGAATTATATCTTAACCTTCATCGGCCTACCCTTACAGTCACTATTTTGGTCTCAGTGATGGTCATTAGTTCACTTTTTCCTGTCTACTTGTTATAATTGTGCTGGAAAGTATGTTTGAAAATGTCTTTGTAGTGTTACATATAGCTTGTAAAAAAATTAGATGAAAAGGGAGTAGGTTACAAACCAAAATAGAATTGAAAATTTAAAAAATGTAATTCTTCAGCTGAGGTATTTTGTTTTGATATCCTAATATCACGTTATTTAATAAATGTTTTTTATTATAAAGATATTGTGCAGTTACCTACCATTGTAACTTTTGTGTGAAAACATCTTCAAAACTTAAAAATTGTAATGGGCGGCAAAGTGCCGCCACACAAGTATCCATGCTTCAAGGGGCTGTGTAAGTGGATGAAGACCCTTTTGGCACCAGGCTGCAATATATTGCCACTGCCCGATCGGATGTTTCTAAGTTTTTTCATCTACTATTTACAAGAAGAGTTTTTTTGCCTCTTAAAAGTGAAGTTATGATTTTTTTTATGAAAGCTTATAAAATTTATTTTTTATGGCTTGGCGTTTTTAGCATACTTTGTATGCAATAAGTACAGAAAAACCTGGCAACACCTGACAATTTTGATCTGTTGCCCAAAGGGTTAAGGAGATGTTTGTTTGCATTCTTTATGGAAGTTTTAGCGAATTTTTCCATAGGGGATAAGTTATTACTGTATGTCTCATGGTAGGACCCAGCTAAACTACATACTCTTGTCCCATATCAATCATATAAGAATAGGCAAACTCCTTTATTTATGGACTTATCTTTATAAAACTTGGTATATGGTCAAAATAAAAATTATTTATGGTAAAAATGTCTAATTTCAGGGTTCCTCGCAGCAGCAAACCTGTATACTCTTTGCCATGCTAATCTAATGGAGAACAGGCAAAATTTCTCATTTATTTACATATATTGATCAAATTATTTTCATACCATTGATTTGGAAATTCGCTGAGTACACAGGTCTGCTGCGACAGGGGTATCATGAATCAGTTTCTGTCCAGACCATGAACATTCCTTGAAGTAGGTCTATGATTTGACTTATGAATTTTTATGTGACAACGTAGGTCTACCGGGTTTACTCACTTTATCTCTTTTTGTTTAGTAAATCTAATATAAAAATAATTTATGAATACATATATAGCAAATAAGATTATTCAGATAATTTATTATTGGTTTAACTCCTTATTATCAAGATTATATAAAACATAATTGAGTTGGTTTTTTACTACATAAGTAAAACAACTACATTTAATACATAAAAATATATGTATATTTTTAACAGGCTTAAATTTTTTCTAGTTATTTTTCTTTTTACTTATCGCGAGGTACCTTATGATTTGATGGCATTTAAAAGTCAATGAAGGGGTAAGTTTCGGTAACTACAGTATTTTAAGGTTATAACAGTTGCAATGTTTTTCAATTTCTTATTTATTTTAAAATCCTAATTTTTTCAAATGTATTTTTCTAGGCCTTGCTGGTTTACACTGCTGGTATATTGGCTAATTCTGGAAACTACAAGGGATTTGGTGATTCAAAAATCATCCCTGGATTGCCAGTGGAAAAACTAGAGGAAGTCATGAAAATATCTGATGCATATTTAAAACAGCCGAAACTCTTCCAAGATCTGTGGGACCGCTGTAAAACAGCTATGTATTCCCTGGGCGACAAAGACAAGAGCTTAGGATTTTGGGATAAGGTAAAGTAACAAAATTAATTGTTCTGTTTAACTTTAAATTCGCTAAATTTAAACAGCAAAACTGAAAATAGGCTCTAATATTTACCAATCGTTTGTTGTAATATTTTTAGGGCATCACAACCTACTTCTCCTCAAACTGCACGATTGAAGATTCCAAAATTGTCAATGCTTACTTAAAGAGTATCAAAATGGAAGCATACAATTGTCGAACTTTCAAGACTACAGAAAATGGGAAGTCTGTTTACGAGGTATGTGACTGCAAGGACTTTTCTGCAGTTTAACCTTTTTGTCATTATATTAGTGCTGCAAATCAGCTGTATTGAATTAATGAATTTAGCACATGAATTTCATTTTACAACTTTAATTGGATTAACTGGAATAAATTTGTTTATTTTGTTTTGGGAAGGAAGGTATGTAGAAATTTAAATAATACAGCCTGCATTAAGTTTCATCAACACCCTCTTCCTACATCAAACTAGATTTTATCGAATTAGTATTGGGTAGTAGTAACATATGAATAATAATGAATTTATATCCACATAAATGAAAACATTCCACTGAGTTGTAAATTAACCAGCCACAATACCCAGGAACTATGGTCAGTGCTCCCTTAAATTATCACCAACTGATTAGAGTCTGGTCTTATCAGTCCTTGCACTTGAAAGTCTATTTGAAACCGCTTCCTGTGACAGATCACACACACTAAAGACCAAAAATTTAAATGTTCTTAGAATTCAAAAAATTAAAGAATACTAATTACCTGATTTTGGATTTATCATCAAGTATGTTAAATTTTAAGATATAGTTGTATCTGTGTGAAATATTTTAATATAATTTATTGTGTATGAGTAATTTAGTGAGACTTCCAGATTTGCAAATGAGACACCAGTCTTGAAAATGGGCAAGATACTTCTAGCCAGTAAAGACAAAGCTCTACATCTTGATTGTGAAATGTTACAGATCAGACTGGCATCAGTGCTTACCGGGTGTGATCCCAGTTTTATGCCAGCAGAGGCAGAGTTCCAGGGCTCTGTGTTCCGAGTCACCCGAGGCGATTATTCTCCTCTACTCAAGAAAGTTTCAGAACACCTGACCAGTGCTAAGGTCACTAAGACTAATATTGTATCAAATTTTTATTTTTAATCATTATTACTATTTCTTGTATTGACTCACGATTTTAAAATAGACGTTACAATGCAAGTTAAAATTCTGTAGAACCTGGATATTATTATGATTTCACTGGCTAAAAGAACAATGTAAAATAAAAAAATATGACTTAAGTATTGTGATCAACCATATATATATATATATTCGTCATAAATGCCAAATTACTATCATAAATAATTTATAAAATGTAGAGTAGTGTACTGAATGAATGTCTTGATTTGCTAATTTTCGTTTTAATACAAAAAGTTTTCAAGCATTGAAGTAATAATAATTGTGTACATGAAAACAAAACATAAATAAATTCACAGGAAAGTTTTGAAATCATATGGTTTTAGACAGTTGATTTTAATCATTTATTTAGATAAAGAGATCATTTATTTAGATTGACTCTTATAATTTTGCAAATACCACATCGAGGTTTGTGGCATGATTCTAAATAAATTATTCAACTCAACTGTCTAAAACCATATGATTTCAAAATTTGTATTGTAAACTTTCCTTTGAATTTATTTATGTTTTGTTTTCATGTACGCAGTTATTATAACTTCATTGCTTGAAAACATTTAGTATTAAAACGAAAATTTGCAAAACAAGACACTTGTTCATTCAGTACACTACTCTACATTTTTTTAAGTATTTATGTATAAATAAATAAATATATATCCCAACCAGATAATAACCACACTACAATAATAATTATTGTTGTGTCCATATACATAGTATATGGAGAAAGTATTGTTTCTTCAAAATTTTAGAATTTGAGTTGAGAGTGGAAATCCGTTTTAAGGCTCCCTGAATCCAAAAAAATGGTTTTCAGACTGAAGTATGTCTGTCTGTATGAACCCCAAGACCACATGGATCATCAAATTTTTATGAAATTTTATATATGGGTGCACTTTGGCTATATAAACAGACTATTTTTCATTTTTCAGCTTTTTTTATTTACTCCTAAAAACCCTTATAAAATGTGTGAAATAAAAATTTCTCCGATTATGCTTGAATGATTTTGATTAAAATTTTATAGTTTATAACTTTTAAGGTCCCAAATAATATAACACCACCCGTATGTCTATAAAACTAATCTTACGTTTACAGGAGTATGCTGCTACTTGCACTGAACGTCACATGTTGGAAGAGTATGTCAAAAGTTTCACCACGGGCAGCCTAGATGCCCACAAAGATGGCTCTAGGCATTGGATTAAAGACAAAGGTCCTATCATTGAAACGTCAGTAATATCCTATCTTTTATTCTGTTGATATTTTATCGTGTCATGCTAAATTTCTTTAAATATGATCAGTGTTTGTGTAGATGCAACATTTATTTAAAAACCAAGGCGTGATATTTTCTTAAACTAGGGTGACGTCTTATATTTACTTGTTATTCTGTGCTTGTATATGTCAATAATTAAAAAGAAATTGCTCTTAAAGAAATCATTTAAATTGTTACATATTGTATTGTGTATGGGCTTATAACTCAGTAAACAATAATACATTTTTGACTACAATAAACAAGTAATTTATATTTTAATAAATTCTTTATTGAAAAATAATAAAGCCATTTCTTTAGTTCTGAGAAAATCTAGACCAATTTTTTCATGTTTTGAAGCCTAAAAATCATTAGTTTGAAACTACTTATTTATGTGTGTATCTGTAAATACTATAACTCTTGTAAATAAAATTCAGTATTGCTTGAACTTGCTTCAGACATGTAAATGTGCAATTATTCAATAAAGTTCTAAAAACAGACAAATAAGTCTATCCGAAGGGGGTTTATTAGCTCAAGATGGGATTTTTTACATATAATTAACAAAAACATTATTAAACCCATTGGAATCAGCTCAAAACGATTTAGTATTCTGTGTCTGCTTTATGTCAATCAGTTACTGAAATATACAAATTGGTAAACAAAGTACATTATCTTAAAAATTATCTGATATGGTGAAAAAGTAATTATTAATATTTTGCATACTATATGAAATATTGTGATAAAGATTTGTATACTCCTTGGTATTTTTGTAAAGTTGACCGGCCTATACGGAAATCGATATAACTTAATTTTTGATGGAGCTGTATTTCTAACATCTCAAGTAATTCATAAATGAATAGGAATTTGTTGAGTAAACTGCCACAGGGCTATTTTATATTACACTTTTTACCAAATAGACTTCAGATCTGTTCTTGGGGGGTTTTTAAAGGGGGTTGCAGTCTCTTATAGCTATAAAGCCATTTCTTTAGTTCTGAGAAAATCTAGACCAATTTTTTCATGTTTTGAAGCCTAAAAATCATTAGTTTGAAACTACTTATTTATGTGTGTATCTGTAAATACTATAACTCTTGTAAATAAAATTCAGTATTGCTTGAACTTGCTTCAGACATGTAAATGTGCAATTATTCAATAAAGTTCTAAAAAACAGACAAATAAGTCTATCCGAAGGGGGTTTATTAGCTCAAGATGGGATTTTTTACATATAATTAACAAAAACATTATTAAACCCATTGGAAATCAGCTCAAAACGATTTAGTATTCTGTGTCTGCTTTATGTCAATCAGTTTCTGAAATATACAAATTGGTAAACAAAGTACATTATCTTAAAAATTATCTGATATGGTGAAAAAGTAATTATTAATATTTTGCATACTATATGAAATATTGTGATAAAGATTTGTATACTCCTTGGTATTTTTGTAAAGTTGACCGGCCTATACGGAAATCGATATAACTTAATTTTTGATGGAGCTGTATTTCTAACATCTCAAGTAATTCATAAATGAATAGGAATTTGTTGAGTAAACTGCCACAGGGCTATTTTATATTACACTTTTTACCAAATAGACTTCAGATCTGTTCTTGGGGGGTTTTTAAAGGGGGTTGCAGTCTCTTATAGCTATAATTTGCTCACCCAAGTATACTACAAATCTGTGTGTGGAATATACCGAGCGAAGTTAAAAGTGAGCCAGATACTCTCAGCAACTTGAGGGGATCTGAACCAGGTCCATTGCTGTCTCAGATTCAGAGTCCATCACACTACTAACACTAACCCATCACTAAAAAGAGTGGTAAGATTGTACATTAGGCCTTTGAGATTTGTGAAGCATAAGGCCTTAAAAGTACAATCAAGTTTCATCATCTTGGCAGACAAACTCTCCTAGCACTGTGTCTTTTTTTGCAGGTATATTGGCTTCATCGAAACATATAGAGATCCAGCTGGACAAAGAGGCGAGTTTGAAGGATTTGTTGCAATGGTGAATAAGGAGATTTCTAAGAAATATGGTGCACTGTTGGAATCTGCCCCTTTATTCCTTAAAAAACTTCCATGGACATCAGATTTTGAAAAAGATACTTTTCTAAAACCAGACTTCACCTCATTAGATGTCCTTACGTTCTCAGGGTCAGGCATTCCTGCTGGCATCAATATACCTAATTGTAAGTACATTATTACTTTCTCCCATCTTTATGATTTTGACTTTGCGTTTTCAGTGAATATATCTTCAGTTTTGGGACCGTCTGAACCTAAAGAAGTAGTTTTTGAAGTGATGTGTGCGTTCAGAGCCACAGCCTATTTAAATAGTTATGTATCAAATCAAATGATATTTAACTTATTCTAAAAAAACATACAAGTTCACATAACATTTCCACATATGAAGTGTACAGGAATTAATTCATACAAAGACTATTCGTCTGTGAGTAGAAATGACTTCTTTTAAACTATTATAAGCTTGTTCAATAGATAACTTGAAAAAAAATAATTAAGACAGATGAAAACGATTGTTGTCTTAAACTAAACAGTGATTTTAACATAGGCAATTACACGGAAAAGAAAAATACAATACGTTATGAGGAAAATTCTGTATCGGATTAGCAGTTAAAGAACAGGACAAAACAAACTATATAAGATAAATGAATAAAGAGAAAGGCTAACATAGCCAAACCTTTTTGTATGCGCTGGTCATACGACAGGTTAAGTCTATACACATACACACAACCCGGGCGCTGGTGGCAAGATCAGTGATACATAGAGACATCAGAGCCTCTTCAACCCCATGCTTTAGGCTGAGCAGCAACTCTGACTCTCTTCCTGTATACAAAGACGCTGCAATCCACATCTTCAACGATTGCGGGTGGACAGTTTCGACATATGATGTGGGCAAGATAAAAAGAATTATTTAAATAGATTAAATAAATAGAATTTAAATTGTGTGCTTGTCATGGGATGTGGAAATTAAATCTAAACCTATTTCTAGTTACATTGATATGATGGCTTTCAGGGAAAATTTTGTTTCTTTTAATTTTTATATAAACAAGCAGAGTTTTGAAACAAATTTTTCTTACTGTTTATATAAACCCAGGAATGACATGGATATGTCTTAGTTCTAGAGGGGTGTTGAAAATTTGAAATAGTGATGTAATTTAGTGAGTAACATCAAAGTTTGGTTATAAGAACAATTTTATTTAGATGAACTGAAAATGTTCCCTTTAGACATATCCATGATCTAACCTATTTCCCACAGGGAAGTAATTTTATTTTCAAGAGTGGTTAATCCCAAAATCCTTGAAGAAGATGAAGAATCTGATTAAAAATAAGTCTTATTTTGGTATTTTTAAGCATAGATAAGTTCAAATAATTATATTTTCATTTTTTAGATGATGAAATCAGACAAAATGAAGGATTTAAGAATGTATCTTTGGGCAATGTCATACCGGCATCATTTATGGGAAGGAAGATTTCATTTCTTAGCCCGGAAGACGAAGCATCATTGATAAAACATGCTGTCACATCGTTTGAGGTAAAAAGTTATAACTTCTTGTTAAATATTGTAAATTTTTAATTTGGAAGGGAACATCTCTTGAGAGATATTCCAGTATTAGCCAGGGAATTTCCTTGGCAGTCTTATGATGGTAACTAATCCTTTCTTATATAATTGGTCAGTATTTACATTTGTTTAATACATCTTACCTCATTCTTTCATCTTAGTCATCACTATTAGGTCAACAACGATTGTTCATAAGTTGCAAATCCTCCCTTCTTTGATGCTAATGTTTTAAGAGATAGTGTGATTCAACAATTTAAAAAAGCAAAGTTTTGTCAACACTGGTATCATCAGTTTGGTGGCAGAAAATTTCCTCTTCTTGATATGGGGTTTGAGTAGGAGGGATTGGAGTACCAATTTGTTTTTAAAATAGGATAGGAGTTAATTAGTTGTTCTGATAAAAAGTTTTAATTCAGGTATTGTCTGTAGAGTATAAAAATCAGTATTTTTACATCAACCGACATAATGGTTTTTCAAAATTTTAACAAAACAATTACAATAAATTGGCTTAAACAAAAGCATTGTGGAATGCAATCTGTATTTTCATAACCCTGCTGGTTACAGTACAGTTGTACTGGTCTGACATACCTGTCTAACATCAAATTAAATCATTATTTGTGTTTCAGACAAAAAAATTAATATATTTATAAATTTAATTACAATTTATCTCTGAAATCATCTGTTTGGTGATGTTACGCCATCTGTGAAATATATTAATTGAAAGTCAGTATTTTTAAAGCCAAAATTTTTGTTTCAGGTTCAAGTGGCACTTCACGAACTTTTAGGTCATGGCAGTGGTAAACTGTTGAGAAGCAGTGGATCAGATAGTTTTAATTTCGACAAAGATAATCTGCTTGATCCTGTCACTAATGAAAAAGTAAGTTTTATGATTTGTAATTGTGTGACAAGCTAAAATTAAGGGTAATACTTTCGGAGTTGACACTAAACGACGCTCCGGGTTGGACAGGATCGCAGTGGAACCTGTCGACACAGGAATCACATTCAGCCAGCATTAACCCATTAAAGTAATACAGTAAAGTCTGGTTTAACCGGATTAATGTGGCGGGGTTTCGATCCGGATAATCTGAAAATGAACCATTATAGACATCCGTGTCGCATTGACAACGATCGTAAATAACGCCTGCAATATTAATGCTGCATACAGCATATAACCTCTGCACAACAACATAGCTGCGAAATGTTGCAAGCATTTAACAAGTTAAAATTTGTTTTTAATTTTACTAAAACTTATTATTATTGCAATGTGTTTTGAAAGTTTTTGAAAAAAGTGGTGAATATGGAACAATCTAGCTGTTTTCGACCACAAAGTTGTTTCCTTTCACTTTCATTATGATACTCAGACTGTTATGATCAGGCGATCGACACCGATACAGTCGATAACAATCATTTTCAGTGATAGTCCATGCAGTAAATTTCTTTGGATGATGTTTGGAACACTTGCTGTTGACTATGTAAGGTGATTGGGGGTTGATGACGCCACACGTCCCATGGATCATAATGATAACATGTAGATCTTAATAGTTTTCTGGATCAGGGATCTCGGCATATATGATATCATCCAATTGCTCTGGTCTAATTCTCTCGACTAATCAAATAAGATTGTGTACATGTGGCAAGCCTCATTTGTGCCACTCGATGGAATACATCCAACATTGAGTACGACCAAAGATGCATTGCTTAACAATGTAGTCCATCATAGACTGTATTTTTTGCTTGAAGACACGTGCTGTGATGTCGTGCCAGTCACTTGATGTTTGACCTGGCATTTGAACGATTTATATCCATTTTGGATTGCCGGTAAATGTAATAAATACATCTGGCCGACCATAATGACGAACAGAAGTCATTGCATCTGGGGCATAATCGTGCATATGACGGGGGCTTCCTGTGTACGTCGCAATAGTTAATCGATCAATATTAGTGGCATCTCCTTCGGTGCTGATTGCATCGCGTAAATGGATATATTCTTCTGATCGCAATTTGGCTTGGTTCAATCGAATTAATGTTAGGCTCTCTGTTTCGAATTCGACGTACATGTCGATTGTCGACACAATATTTCTGAAATAATCTCCGAAACCTCAGCAAGTGGTTGTCACTATTTTGACGAATCATTAAACGATATGCGTAATAATTCATCAAGCTCACCTTCTTGGTTGTTTCCTCACCTAAAATAAAAAATCAAAATTAGATCATCAGAATTATAACTCATTTCCTTGTTCACTGATGGGTGGAATGAATTATGTAATCACTAATTCTAAGAAGATTTATTAAGCATTTATCAAAATGGGCTGCGTTTACAATTTAAAATTGGTCGTCAGCCTTTTTGCAATTAACTTCAATCAAACAGTCCTTAATCCCTTAGTTATCCCTTGAATACATGGTATTCAATTGTCCTGTTTAACTGATTACTTACCCAAAAATTATTTATTCCTAATATTAAACCTATCTTGGGATAGTTAAGTGAATTTATTTCACTCCCTACAAGACAATTGTAGTTGTTAAAATCAATTAAATATGGCAATTGAACGATCCAAGTTTAATATTTTTTTAGGTAGATGTTTAGAAAGTGAATTTTCTAGGTGGCCAGCTGGTACGAAGAGGGTGAGAGTTATGACTCATTATTCACAACCTTGGGCTCAGCGTACGAGGAGTGCAGGGCAGAGTGTGTGGGCCTCTACCTCAGTTTGGACAAGGAAGTTCTCAAGTAAGGGTTGTGTTTTACAAAGATATCACTACCTGAAAAATTAACCGTTGTTTTCACAATACTAATACCATACTAATTGTTTTAAAAACTATACTGATGTGGAAAAAATTTGTGTCCGTGAGATTTATAGTTTATTCATGTTTTCCAACAATCTGAATTATTGTGTTTTATATGTCCATAAAAACCATTGAATTGTATAGAGAATTGAGGTGGTTTGATAACAAGAGATGAAATATTTATGCAGAATTTTTGGCCACGAGAATGAGGCTGCTGACGACGTGATGTATGTAAACTGGCTGTCCATGGTCTGGAATGGAGCCAGTAAGGCACTTGAGATGTACCAGCCGCTCACCAAATCTTGGTTACAGGTATATTTATCTCTACATTCTCCCATCTATATGATAATACAGTGGAACCTCCATTTAACGAATTTAAAGGGACTAAGAAATATATTCGTTACATAGGGAAATTCTTAAAAACGAAGTTCGTTAAATTGAGATTAAATTCGCCCAAAATTCGTAATATAGGGGTTAGTTATAACCTCCAAATAAAGAATGTTGAACATGTCCAACCTCTATTTAAAGTAGAATTTTAGGCATATGTCATGTTTGTTATTTGTTTTACCGCTACAGATTTGTTAACCATATTTATTTGTGGATGTAAATACGTACACAGTATTATTGTATGTTATTACTTTATTAAGTTTATTACACGACAGCAGTTTTAAAATTGTAATTTGAGTCGTTTAGCCCTTTTACACTGAAAGTCCACCTTCGTCTTCATATTTATTTTTATATTTGACGATTGTTGCAAGAGTTGTTGGTGTAATGTAAAATTTCTATGCAATTTAGGGTCCCTTTCATAGGATCCAATTTTTTTCTGATCCAAAACCTTAAAATAGAGAAATAAACTCTGTTTCATAGTATCCAATTTCATTCGATCCAAAAGTATAGTCAGGTTAGTAAGTAATTGTCAGTGATGTTTTGGAACAGAGTGTACTTTTGGACCGAATGAAATTGGATATAATTAAATTCGAAATACAAAACCCTAAAAGAGAGAAATAAATAAACGCTGTATCATAGGATACAATTTCATTTAATTAAAAAATGCTGGGTTTGCGTCGGTGAAATTGAAGGAGTAAACATACTGGGATTGCTTCTTTAAGTTGAAGGCGTTCAGATTTGTTCGTCACAATTCACTGCTGAATTTACTGGTGAATTCAGAAGTGAATAGCGTTAATAAGAAGTATAGTACTGTAACATATACAATAAAGAACAACACAAAATAAACACAGGCCTACGTTGGTATATATTTCTCTCAGATAAGTGTTCTATTTTGGAAAACCACAGTCAAGCCGACTGGCCCATCCTCTGTGGTCGAATCGGCAACCTCGCGGTTGTTCTGATCTTGGCGGGAACCCTTACACCTACGTCTACATCTACTTAAATAGTTGATATATGGTATAAATGACATAGAAATTTCAAATTTAATAATTTAAGAACACTATATCTTGTGATATACACTGGTTAAAATTTATACTCATTATAATAAATGTATTGATATGCATATAAAACATTGTTATTCTTTTATGTTTTATAAAAATTACCTCCTTTATGTATCCAAACGTCCTCTGTATTAAAAATTTCCTTAGTACTTACTCTGTTTACAGATTATCTCAATACTCGCACTCTGTCCTGAATATTTGTAAACATGTCCTAAGTTTTAGTATTATGATAGTAAATAAAAATATACAATCGTATATCAAAAAGAAAAATAACTTAAACACTGGCTGAGCAGTCTCTCACGGCGACACTACCTGTCCGCCAGGTTGGATCAAAATGAAAGCTGTTCATTTTAAGCATGGAAAGCATATTGCTAATGGAAAGTAAACTAACAGCTGTAGCTTAAGAAATCAAATGTTTTGATTGTAGAAAATTTGTAAACAAACTTACTTTTCATAAGGTTAACAGGGTGTCCCTTAACTCTCTGTTCGGGACTGTAGCCAAACCAAAATATCATATCCAAAATTTATAAAACTTAATATTTACCCCCATTGCGTCTATTTTGTTTTTTTCATACAGAAAAGTTTAATTCAATAACGGCTGTTTATAATGAAATGAAATTTGATATGTAGCTTTATAAAATTAAGAACTAATTATAGGAAAAAATTATTTTTTTTCTATAGTCATTTTCAAAATGGTGGCTGTCTAAAAGTGTAAAATGTAAATATCTCAAAAACTGCTAAGCAAAGCAGCCATTATCTTTCATGTAGAACTTAACTTATTAAATTTGAAATCTAACGACACCAAATGTAAGAAAATTGGTTTATAAATAATAGAGATGAGACATTTTTAAGAAAATGTGTTCTTGTCAGTATCAACTGTTACCATGTGACATCGCTGTTAGTGACCCACTTTGATCAGCTGTTTCAATTTACTACAATTAAACAGCTAGTTGTTTGTTGTCACGTTTCTGAGGGATATGGAAATTGGTTAAATTTATGAATTTTCTACAATACTTTTCTCACTGATATCAATTTGGTATAGGCCAGGAGCCTGTTTTCCTGCATACCTTCATGTTGTATGTGTAGAATGTTTGTGCGTCCACCATAGGAAATGCTTTTACATCGTATTTAAGGCAACTATTTGCAGCAAACTGATACCTTGAAACACTGTTCACTCACTGTTTTCCGAGAATAATTCTGGAAAATATTATTTATAGAGGTTAATACGATTTGTTGTATATTTCAGTCACACTCGCAAGCCAGGTTCGTGATCCTACAGGTTCTGTTGGAAGCCGGAGAGGGATTGGTCACGGTGACAGAGTCCGAGCCTGGTCAGAACCTGCTGCTGACCCTGGACCGATCCAAGCTGACCACTGTTGGCAAGAGAGCTATTGGAGACTTCCTTCTCAAGTTGCAGGTGCTAACTCAATACAGATATGTAAAATGTGAACTAAGATATTTGTTAAACAGAGTCATGAGGCAGATTTTAGGGTTAATTTGTTTTTATTCATGAAAAGTAGAGGTCTGCGAGTACCAAACAATTCAGGTAGTTGTGTGAACCTGTGTGGTCGGGCAGGCTCGCCATGTTCCCCCTCCAAAGACATTGAGTTGTACAAAATACTCGATATGACATTGAAATCAACCCGAGACCCCCGAGTAATAACATTTCATCCAAAACTTCTGACTCATGCCACGTTCGCAATATTATCAAATACAGATGTTCTCAGATGATTGAGATGTCAATTCGAAGTAATTTTTACTGTCTTAATACATTCTATTGCACAACCTCAGTCTCCAGGACTTGCGTGAAAATCAGACAACCAGCCGGCTCAAAATTATTGTGCATTCGCAGCTTATTATCGTATCCATTTATAGCAGCTTAAGCGATCAGCGAACCGCCCCTCCTTTTGACGCAACTAAATAGTCATACCAATATAAAGGCTTTTGTTGGTTGTGTTTCAAAATGATAGTGATGGGATTACCTGTTATTTTTCAATCACAGTGAAAACTGTGATCGCTCACCTGCTGGAACCGTGATTTTAAACTGGGATTTGTGATTCTTTCAAGTGATTCATCCTTTTTGCTCTGACAGTCTGTTGGCAATGATTTATGACCAATACAGAAGTCTGATTTGCCATAGTGATCTCGCTTTTTCTGGTTTTTCTCTCAAATGTAATAATCTTAAAAATAAATCTTAAAGTTAAGGATATAACTGAATAAAGGAAATAAATCAACTGTTTTATTTTATTAACAATACGTTCTAGATTTATTCATTAATACAGTGAAACCCCTTAAATCCGAACTAATTGGAGCTGAAGCCTGTTTGGATTTCCCGGGAAATAATATTATGCACTTATTTTGTCACTGTACGTGCGGTAAGCAGCGAGAGACGCGGTGATTGGCGTAATACAGGCTGTGTGTGACTGGATGTTCATAAGGGCAGTGACCTTGGTGGGTGGATGTATGTCATGTGACATGCCATTGTTCCTAGTTGAACCTGTGCTAAAAATAAATCACTCCCCCTACCCCGAACCCCCACCCTCACTGGGATGCGCCAGTCGCGCCTGTCTACTAGTCTAGCGTTTACCTGCTGATAAGTGTGTATTGCTAATGAAATACATTATAGTTTTTTATTTTGTTCATCTTTGGTTTCATATAGAGAAAATGATTTCTCCTCATTAATTATTTACAACATCAATTATATAAATAAATAATTAAATATAATATTTAAGTTTAGGTTTAAGTTTGCTTTAATATTTTCAAAATGACGGCGGTTAAAAATATTTTAATTTAAATAGCAAACAAACCATTAACTTTAAGAACCACCGCCATTTTGATAATATAAAAGCAAACTTAATGATACTTTGAGGATATTTTTCTCTTTGGCCAATAAATGTGTGTGCAAAGTTTGGTTTCTGCATCTTAAATAGTTCTTTATATATAACGTTTTTTGTATAAAATACAAAATGGCGGCTAGCTGCTAAACGAAGGATTTTTCGACATATGTTTATAGGAAATTTTTTGTTTATTTTGATAATTACTATCACCCCTCGAAGTTTGTCCCCAACTTTAATGAACACCCTATATATAAAACATTAAATAAGAAGGAAGGTGTTATGGATAATTCATATGTTATTTTAGATTATTCACGCAAAATACACAACGAAACACTAACATATTAGCATGACTCTTAACACAATGCAGAAGAATGCGGCTCGGACAGCTGTCGGCGCAAAGTCTTTACACTCGTGTAACTAAAATACAATCATACGATGTAGTGGATAGAGTATAAAAGTTGCAAATACTACTAGAGACGTAGAAAATAAAATAATTATTTTTAATAATAATAAATAAAATCATTTATTATTTTTTCTAGTAATTTATTTTAGTAAGATTTCAGGTTTATATTTCGTCATGATAATAATTATCCTTCTTCTTGGTACTGAATCCTACAACCCATACAAAGAAAGGGCTACTGCTAGGCAATTCATAAATTAACTGAATTTATGGATCATGATCATAATAACTCATTTTGCAACGGTATTTGCAGGGAGAGTATCCTCCCTTATCCACTTCTTTGATCATCTACTTTTGGTTAAATTATTTTGAGATAACGGACTATTTTTCATTATCGTATTAACAAATTTGCTGCATACACTAAATTTTAGAAATTAGATCATGTGTTTCCAAATTTATGACATTTGGCCTATTTTATCATTCCAGTATTCACATAACCAATAAATTTACAGTACATAATTTGTTTCTCCTTTTTCCTTTTAGAACTAATAGCCCTACATATTCTATGTATGTAGACGTTTTTAAATCTGTGTAAAAAAATTCACTATTTGTTTTCTAACTAATTATATTAAATTTTTTACTCAATCTGACCTTTTTCTCATTCCTGAAGTTGACGGAGTAGAGGGGTTCACTGTATTTAAATTTACCACCCCTCAAAATAGCACCTCATATTTTTCCTTATAAGTTTGATTGGTTTAGGAAAGGGTTTGGTTTTCTAACAGGATGGAGTAAGAGTAAACAGTGAGAAGAGAGCATATGTTTTTGTAAATATATATTTAGTATTATTGTGATAGATGAATTGCATATTATTTTTAGAGTGAGACTATACATTTTTGTACAGAAAATAATATAATTGAAAGTTTTTTTTATAATATATAATCTAATTATAATATAATAGAGATATGTTACTTTTTCAATGAAAAAGAATTATTTTCTCAACCATTAACTTGTTTCACTGTGCAAAGAGCCATGTGGGTCTACTGGTGATTTTTCCAAAAATGATTAATTATGTAATTTTCAACACATTATTACATACATTACGTATATAATGTGTTGAAAAATCCTTTGCCTTTTTTAACGTTGTGTGTGCACACCTATTAAACTTATCTTTATATTGCATTTTAATCTGCTTAATGATACTAATGGGTGATAAAAGCGATGAAAATTTCTACAATACTGACTAGTTTGTCATCATATATTTTGCAGGTGTACAAATCTTGCGCCAATGTGGAGGAGGCGACAAAACTGTTCAACAAGTACTCTGAGGTGCGCAATGACGGCCCCTACCCATGGGCCAAGTGGCGCGACATAGTCATGGCCCACAAGCAGCCTCGCAAGATATTCGTGCAAGCCAACACCAAGATCCAAGGTTTGACTTTAGTTAATCTATTCATCTTCTTGTTTTCTTAAAATTGGGTGTTGTTGTTATGGAACTTACCCCACTTTTCAAAGCCAATTTGTATTTAATAATAGACAATTCACTTTATTCACACTTTTATTAAGAAATACAATGGCATTTTTATAAATAAAAATAATCTTGCTTTACATGTTTCCACATAATTAAAAAAAAATCCTGAATATAGTAAACTGGTCGTTCAACTAGCCAGTCTTGTGGGAGTAAGTTGAGGATTTTTTGACCAATGTAAGAGAGTTTCTTGCTGTACTGTGTTGTATGGTGAAAGGGAAGGTTGAAGTCTGCTGCCCTTCTGGTGTTGTATGAATGAAAATTCCCATTTCTAGGTAGGTCTAACTGTTTGGTGTATATGACAACTGCATGGATGAAAGTCCCTGTGACTGTTAGTAGCTTTAGTTATTTAAAAGCATCTCTGCAGCTATCTATAGGACCAAGTCCAGAGATTGCCCTAACAGTTTTTTTCTGAATTTTTTCAGAATTTTACCAAGGTTGTACTCAGATTTTCCTCCCCAAACAATTAACCCATATCTGATTTGTGACTCTACTAGTGCATAGTTCACTGTTTTGTGTAGCTATTTCAACACCTCCTATCCATTTCATTATTTTCACTGCATATATTCCAGATGAAATTTTACCAGCCAGATTGTGTCTATGGTCTGTCTAGGATATTTCGACATCAGTTGTTAATCCTAATAGTTTTGGTTTTCTTTGAGTCAAAATATCGGGAATTTCTTGCATTTGTTCATGTCCTCTGCTAAAATTTATCTGTCTGGTTTTGGATGGATTTATATCCAGCTTGTTTTGCAGGAAGAATTGAAGAGCTTTATCTATTGATATTAGGATGTGTGAGTGTAATTGTTGAGCTGTATTGTCTGCAAATAGAAGGGTTGTATCATCTGCATACATTATGGTTTGGACAAGGCTGTCATTGATGACACTGGGGAGATCATTTGTAAAGAGGATGAATAAAAAGGGACCCAAGACTGATCCTTGTGGTACACCTCAGGATCTCAGGAGGGATTTCTTTGTGGTACATCTCTGCTCACTGTAGATTGCTTGGATCTATATATGTATATTTCCTCCCATTATAATTTTCTTGAATTTCAACAATTATTTGCTTTCAAGTAGCTGGCCACCCAGTCTTTGGCAAAGCCTTCTATTCCTAGTGACGACAGTTTAGTATGATGAGATTATGGCTTAGGCAGTCGAATGCTTTGCTGTCAAATGAGATGTATAATGCTATATATACATGCATGGTTTTAACACTTAGTACATGGCATTTATTCTCCTATACCATAAATGTTTTGAACGTGTAGTGTGAAAGTACAAGCAGTTGTGACAGGTCAGTTTTGCTGACAGATGTCCAAGGTGTCGAGTTGCTTGCTGAGTTGGAGAAGTGGGTCACCATATGCTAGTGTGTATGCTTTTGTATTCTTTTGTTTAGTTTAAATTTCTAAATTTCTATGGTTTAGTCACAATTAAAAATTTGGAATATTTATGATTGTGTTGTATTTGTGGTTGCAGAGAATTATGACCTAGCCTAGAGAAATTCCTAAATTTTAGACTGTTTTATTAGAGAGATGAAAGGATACTTACTAGATTTGTTGCTTGCTGTAACCTTAATTTTTCTTTTCTTTAACTCAAGTTTAAATGTCCTGTCTGAGTAAGTAAAAGTATAAGATTCCATCTTCATTTAAACTGGTTAGGAGAATCCGTTGTTGACTTGCACTCACTTCACAGTTTATTGAGACTTTTAAGCTTTAAAAATTGGTTTCAGTTGGTTTTTATTTAGGATTAAGATACTTGAATTCTTCTGTGAAAATTTTGTAGGCTTTTCATTGGTTTTACCACTGAAGAACACCCAGAAAAAAAGCACAGTTGTTATGAAACATTTGTCCTCCAAAGAAATCACTCCAGCTCTACATTATACGTAATATGTACTTTAACATATTTGTTTCCTACCTGGGTATGGTAGAGCATCTGCAAATAGAGCACTATTAACAAAACAATCTTTTTCTCCTGTATCTACTATGATAAGACGTTGCCCCTCACTAACTGGTATTTTAAGTCCCTCATTATTCATTCATTGGTGGTGTCAGTCCAAGCAGTTAGCCTAGAGTGAGTAGAATGGGTGTAGTCTTCGTCCATTTAAACTATTGTTCAATCTGATTTTTGGTACTCTGACAGAAATATTTAAGAAAATATTTCAACCGCAGCTTGCGAACGTCAAAACGTTCCACTAGTCCTTTCCTGTCGTTTTCTCCAATGAAATCCTAACTTTCATAATACTTTTCCTAGTGTCCTACTGCCTCCATTAATATTAATTTTTTTGTTTACAACAGACAACAAGGTATATTTTGTTAGCCTTTCCCCAAACTGTCGGAAATCATTTACCATTCTCCTAGCTACGACCACACTTGAATTCACTCTGTAGCCGATACGAACCCTAAATCCATCAGTCATACTATACCTCTCAAGCTCCAAGGTATAGCAAAAATCTGCAATCAAATTTATGGAAGGGGCTCTTGGTGGTTGGTATAAATGTATATATTTTAATTATATTATATATGTCTTATCTATATATATGTTTTGTTCATATAGATGGGAATCCAGTCCTGAAGCGATACGAACCAAATTGTGAAGGAGTGATTCAGTCTTGGCTGGAGAGATTCAACGTTCCTGAATATTGCAGCATTCTTGAAGATCTGTGGGAAGCTGACAGGAAACATTACTAAAGAGTCAATGCCTATCAAAGTATTTTTTTATACTTATTTATAAAAACCTGTCTATGCCCAAAAAAGTTATTATAATTATTTAGTCTCAGTTTATTTATCAATTTCACCAGACAACCAAGGGGGGCATTTGAGAAATTTACACTGGCCACACAATGATGTAGATACTTCTTCTTCTGCTTAGCATCTGATGGCAGTCCGGTGTAACGATGACAAGAAGCCTAAATAGGCTTGATGCGTCTTCAGCTTCAGGAGGGTAGGGGAGAATAACCAAGACACTTCACGAGCTGTGCATTTGTCGCTGATAACCTTAGTACAGCTATTGATTTTTAAATATGAAAAAATGCAACCACTTTTATTTATCCTTCCTTCTGAAATCTGCACTCAAAAGGTATGATTAAATAGAGTAAAACTGTAAGAAAATAAATTTAAAACCAATTTAATGACTCAAAGAAAAATATTAATGTAAAATAACTCAAATTTCTACTTTGAAAAATCTCAATAATTGGCTTTATTGGGTTGTTCCGAGCCTATCTTCACAAGATGGCCAAAGTGGACAGTCCGTCTTGTATTTACAGGGACGGTGCCCACGATAACGTTTTTCACATGTTCTTCCGGTGTGACCGGTGGGCAGTTCTAAGAAGGCAGCTTCTGCCGGAGATTGGATAATTTTCATTGGAAACCGCAGTAGAAAATACCCCCGTCGCAGCAGACCTGCGTACTCAGCGAATTTCCAAATCAATAATATAGTAATTATCATATATGACAAGTTTGGTCAAAATCTGTCGATAAACGTGAGAATTATTTGCCTATTCCCCATAAGATTAACATGGAAAAGAGTATGCAGGTTTGCTGCTGTGAGGAACACTGAGAGTAGACATTTATACCATAAAAATTTTTTATTTTTAACATTTATACCAACTTTCATCAATATATGTCAATAAATAAAGGTGTTTGACTATTCTCCATATGATTAACATGGGAAAAGAGTATGCAGGTTTGCTGCCATGATAAACACATAAACTATGATTTTTAAGCATAAATGGATTAACCTCAACTACATGAAGCTGAATATAAATTTTTATCCAAAAATATTGGTTAATAAGGAAAATATTAATTTTTCCTTATCCTACATACCTAAAAATACGACTTCTATGTTTAGATTTTTTTATATATTGGTAACCATGGGAGATAGAGAAAAACTTTAAGGAACTAAATTGTGTAGTTTTTTAAGCTTATTCGAATGGCGAAATATAAAATCTAAAAAAAATTTTAATTACATATGAAAAACGCAAAAAACCACATTTTTGAGTTCAACCCGTTCCCATTGACCGATATGTCTGGTTTACGAACTCGTCCGAGCAAATGTAGGAATACACGTCTCTACCAAATTTGGTCCCGATCAGACCATTTTTACGAGAGTTATCGTGTTCACAGACACATCTACATACATTGTTACTAACTTTAAAAATTTTATATATAAATATATTTATATATGTATAATATAAAAATTCAATAAACAAAATTTTTTGTTTTTAACTCTTTGGATGGACCGATTTGCCTGGTTTTTGAACTCATCTGAATAAATGTAGGACTACGCATCTTAACCAAATTTGGTCTCTATTGCACCATTTTTACGAGAGTTAATGTGCTTACAGACACATAATATTGGAAAATCTGCCCCTTCGAATGAATGAATGACACATAATGTGTGTCTGTAAACATATACATATTATACATGTATATATTATATACATGTATAACAAATTTTAACGACTTATTTTAGGTCATTATGGACCTATAAACGAAAAATCGTCATAGGCCTTGACTTAAGTCTTACTTTAAACATTTTGCCTCCCGGATTGATTAATAACTAGATTAGGTTATAATACCTGCAGTGAAGGTTATAATTACTGTGGATTGAACACTGCAGGTATTATAACCTAATCTAGTTAAGTCTTACCTGCGGTAATAGCGTCTTTCCAATGGGAAATTCGCTAATTATAAATAATGTAGGTAATTTGGACTACTAAGTAATATTTAATTTTTAGATTGCTGTGGTTACAGAAAGAACTCATATAATAAATGTAAGAATAATAATTAGGAACAGGAATGAAGTGTAAATAACAATAAATATGTTAAGTATATAAGATCTGATTAGTATATTCATAAGATTCCTTTCACAATTAAAATCCACAACAATAAAATAAATATATTACTAGAGTTTCATTAAGTCAAATTTCACAAGATCCAAAAGACAATCAATTTTGTAAAAAAATATTCAATACATAACTCCTTTACAGTTTTTGCCGACATATGTCGTCCACGCGAAAGTGCAAAAGGGTCCATGACAGAATACATTGTTCCACGGTATAACTATACGTTGATATTTGCCACATTACATCACTGTACTTCGTTAGTTTATCGCTAGAATGTGTTGGTGTTAATTTATTAACTGTTTCATAAATGACCGGAGAGGTTCATTTTTGTCATGTTTGGTTATTGGTTGTATGGCAAGTTAGTTTATTTTGTTAGGCTTTCTGGTGAGTTTGTTTCTTTTTGAAGGAAGATATAGTGCAAAATAAGTCTATCCTACACATAAGTCTATACATAAGTAGAACTTTGGGAAATCAAACCAAAATTAAGCGTGATTCACATTGAACGTGTTAAGGGGTTAATAACCAGACATTTGTTTTAGATCTTATAAAGCAATCCCTGTTTATTACACAATGCAGAAAAACAAAGCTAAAGAATCCTGAAAAATTGTAATGTCAATTTTCATTTTCATTTCATTTATTCTATGAATGAAGTTACACATAATTGTATTGTCATTTTAACATTTCTACACATAGATTATATACATGTATAACAAATTTTAACGACTTGTTTTAGGTCATTATGGACCTATAAACGAAAAATCGTCATAGGCCTTGACTTAAGTCTTACTTTAAACATTTTGCCTCCCGGATTGATTAATAACTAGATTAGGTTATAATACCTGCAGTGAAGGTTATAATTACTGTGGATTGAAGACTGCAGGTATTATAACCTAATCTAGATAAGTCTTACCTGCGGTAATAGCGTCTTTCCAATGGGAAATTCACTAATTACGGTATTAATAATGTAGATAATTTGGACTAGCCTACTAAGTAATATTTAATTTTTAGATTTCTGTGGTTACAGAAAGAACTCATATAATAAATGGAAGAATAATAAATAGGAACAGGAATGAAGCGTAAATAAAAATAAATATGTTAAGTATATAAGATCTGATTAGTATATTCATAAGATTCCTTTCACAATTAAAATCCACAACAATAAAATAAATATATTACTAGAGTTTCATTAAGTCAAATTTCACAAGATCCAAAAGACAATCAATTTTGCAAAAAAAATATTCAATACATAACTCCTTTACAGTTTTTGCCGACATATGTCGTCCACACGAAAGTGCAAAAGGGTCCATGACAGGATACATTGTTCCACGGTATAACTATACGTTGATATTTGCCACATTACATCACTGTAGTTCGTTAGTTTATCGCTAGAATGTGTTGGTGTTAATTTATTAACTGTTTCATAAATGACTGGAGAGGTTCATTTTTGTCATGTTTGGTTATTGGTTGTATGGCAAGTTAGTTTATTTAGTTAGTCTTTCTGGTGAGTTTGTTTCTTTTTGAAGGAAGATATAGTGCAAAATAAGTCTATCCTACACATAAGTCTATACATAAGTAGAAATTTGGGAAATCAAACCAAAATTAAGCGTGATTCACATTGAACGTGTTAAGGGGTTAATAACCAGACATTTGTTTTAGATCTTATAAAGCAATCCCTGTTTATTACACAATGCAGAAAAACAAAGCTAAAGAATCCTGAAAAATTGTAATGTCAATAAGTCCTACAATCATTTGGTTATTTGCCTTTACTTTGAATTGTAGAGGCGTAGCAATTGCATCATTTCGAATTACAGAGGTGGTTTTGGGGAAATAACTTCGAATTAAAGAGGAATTTTAACGACAAAAAATACTGTCAAAATTTTAATTTGGTAATTCAATGTTTTTAATAAAATTTTCAAACATACTGATAACAACCCCAAATTATTCTAAACAATTCATATAACTAATCTAAGGATGAAACTTTGAAATGGGTGAAGCTGAATTCTTTCTGAATGAGTGAGTATCTAGTCATGAATCAAAATCAACATGTACCAGACCCCCACTCACTCAGCAAGTGTGATGTGAAGCTTGTTCATTCTGCAATCTTTCTCCCTGAAATCAATATTGTTACAAATACAATGTAGGTATCCATGTTTTACAGTATAAATAGTGTAGTTGGTATGCAACTCCTTTGTGGGTAGGCCTACCGTTTTATAGTCTTGCATCTTATCTCAAGTAAGTTATCCCATATAAGTAACTTCTAAATTAATTAATCTGCATTATCAATTTTTTAATTAATTAATAATTCATCTAAATAATTAATGCAATTAATATTATTTAGGGCTATATTCCTTAGGTCCTTTTCACTCGATCCAGCATGCACACCCCACATCCCATTTACACTGCACAACGCGCCTTACAGCATTAATGGGATGTGTTTACACACGGTCCTGCACGCATCACACCGTTTACCATTCTGTTTATCGTGTTGAGGTTTCGATTTCGGACACATGCAGATAACAGAGACTTTAACCCCTACTAAATAAGGAATTTTCTTTATCTTTTCTTTATTTTCTTTCTTTTAGTAGGAAGTAGTGAGAGTGAAGATAGTAAAATATTTTCCAAACCTCATAAAAAAATTAGTAGGCCTAAGTTATTGACCATGTTCAGTAAATAAGTTAACAGTAACAGTGGAACAAAACTATACAAAAAGTAAGTCAGTACATTGATTAAAAGCTTAATTAAACTTGAATAAAAACTGAGTAATAATCCATTAGGACTAACGGAGAGTTGCTGTCAAACTCGGGAGGTTAAATTTGTTATGATCTTTCGCAGCAGTAAACATTACGTTTTCATGAATAATGCAGCTGCACTTTATGCAAGAGTATTATGGAAATGGCCGTGGCAATCCAAGGGTTAATCATTAGCACATTCATGTATATAAATGTCATCGGCTGTTAGGCTATGAATTAACAGTCCCCGTGTCTAAGGAACATGTCAGCCTTAGTCAGTAACAAGACTACAAGGTTGGGCCACCATCATCCTACACTCATTTCTCATTCATACTTGGCTTAAAATACCTACCTGGGTAGGTTGAAATTTGAATTCTCTAATCTATAATATGATAAAAGTAAGCCTATTTTAAATTTGTATCCGTACAGGGCTTAAAAATGCCTAGCATAACACAGCAGATTTAGAAGCACCTGGAGTGTTACTCATTACTAAAGAGAAGTAATTTTCTCCCTGCCCAGAACCCTAATTTCCGTCGTTTGACTTACTAGGCTGCACAGTTTTAGAATGTCATATTTTAGTCTAAAATTGTCATAAAAGCTTTCTTCCGAGGAGCTGGTCATTTTAATTAGGTTATGAGAAAGTGAAAAGAGTTCATTTAATAATGTTTAGAAAATGGCGGGTGCAAAGCTTTTACCAATTAGGCTACTTCCCATATAAGTTACCAACAAGAAAGGTAAGCAAGGTAAGGGAAGGTATTAATTGCTATTGAACAGATAAATTAGGTACTGTAACTTAACAAAAATGCATTTTTGCAAAAATGCAACCTAACATAAATTTCATACACATAATTTAAAAATATGCTGGGTATAATAAAGACAAGTTTACAATTCAAAAGTCTTGGACGTTAAAATAATGTTCAACCTAAAAAAGCTCAACTGACACAATCACAAACTTACTGTAATATCTGTCAAGTACCTATGTCAAATAGATTGGATACTCCATCATCATGAAAATTGAAAATGTAGAGGCTAATTTATCACAATTCATAGTTTCATCTAAACTAAAACTAAACAGAAACTTAATAACATCCGGTAGACACCTCGCTTACGCTTAAGTCTAGACGCCATTTTATAAAATATGCTTCTGGTCTGGTCACTGGTGTTGGAGTTGGAATCTGGCTGTTCTAAATTTTGATTATGATGGTCGTTCAGTTTAGTTCACATCTACTTCACTGCACTATGAAAAGAACTGTATATATACTGAACTGTTATAAAAGAACTGGTTATATACTATACCATATTTAAACGAAATCACACGCAGTACGCTGGCGTAAGTAGAGCGATTTCACAGAACTTACATTGTTCCCATCATAGTAATCAAATAGTGCTGAGTATGCAGGTTTGCTGCAATAAGGGTTGTTAACATGGATATGTCTTAGCTCTGTGGGGAGGGTGTTAGCAAATTGAAGGTTGAAGGACAAAAATTTGAAACATATGAACAGCTGTTTCGATGAACTGAAAAAATTCCCTTTAGACACATACAATATTTGATCAAATTATGTTAGTTCAATCAACCGAGTTGTACCAATAATTTATCTATTTTCCGTAAAAATTACAATGAATACGTAGGTTTGCTGCCTAAGATACATTAAATTTGGGGGTTTTATGGATTTATTGATAAAAATTAACTAAATGGACTTGCTTACAAAATTTTGGAAGAATATTTAAGTAAATAAGTGAATTGATTTTTAGCTATTCTCTATAAGATTAATATTGTACAACGTACCGTGTTTACCATTTAAAATATCTCAATAACCATGACCTAGAGTCACGATTCAAAAGACTAAATTGTTTGTTTTTTAGCTGAATCCAATGGTAGAAAGAAAAATTAGATATTTTCAAAAACGTTTCATAAATGAACTGAAACCCCATTTTTGGTGTACAACCCCCCCCCTAAAGTGTAACTATGGTATACGGTGGGCCCCCGTCAACTAAAAATTTACAAGCCAAATTGGAATTGCCCGTGGTCAGAATTCGAACCCTAGCTCTTCTGAATGGCTTCAAAAGTATCAGCGACACGCCATAATCATCGCCAAGTCACCACGTGCAAAGTAGGAGAAAGTACTTACTTGGCTAAGGCCTACTCTAGCGGAAAATAGTAAACTTTGTGAGATAGTTCCAATATTAGATTATAGTGGGCAGCACGGAATGTAATTTACTAGAGTTCTTGATGACATGACATGACACTGCCTGATTGGCTATGGTACGTTTAGCCGTTGAACATAGCCGGTTTGTTTTCTAGAAATATTAGATTTAAAAAAAACCTTGAACACTGTAGTATTCTCTATTAATAAGAAGCAGTTTCAAATTTATTTCGAATCTACCAACATTAGCTTCTTTTTCAGATTTAGTGGAAGAGTGCTAACATTTAAATTGAAGGGTAAAAAGTTCGATTTTCAAAGAGAGTAGTTTTTTGCGGAATGGAAAGATGTGATCCGTTACGAAAACTGTATTGTTTGGTGCTCTGGACATTGTAAGTGTTTATAAAACAACTTTCTATAAAAATATGGTTAAGTTTACCAGATGGTAGACTTGGAAGATGTCAAACTTTACCAGATGGTAGACTTGGAAGATGGCACACTTTACCATCCGTTAATCTCTGACAGCAATTAACTTCCATTCCGGTTAATTACCGAAGGTTACTAACCGAAGAGGTATTTGGTGAATTACCATTTAACCTTAATGGTGAGTTATGCTGAATAACCCCAACAAATAATCTTATCATTTAGTTCATCCAAAAACAATCGTAATTTGTATATTGTTAATTGTCTTTGTGCATATGACATCAGATGATATGCAAAGACAATCGGACCTATATTTGAATTGTTTAGTATTATCATTGTTTATAAATAGAAGTTCTTCTGGTATTATCAGATTCATATTTATCACTTCTATTTATAAACTTAGGTATTCTTTGCTGTTGCTGTAGTAGAATATTTTGGATTCCTCCTCTATGGTGTTGGAAACTAAAAAAATAAACGTCAAATGTTAACTTTCAAAATTTCAAACAATTTATATATTCCTTGGATTTATTGACATAGTATTGTTTAAAATAATTTACTCCATTGGCTCACGGTTATAGTTTGGCAACGGTTTCAGGTTTGAATCAGGATTTTGTACTTGAATTCAAAAATATTAGTAATATAACACATAATCTCTCGGCAATTCAAATACAGGTTATGAGAGTTTCAGTTAGGTCAATGGTCATCATTTGATTCATTCAACAAGTTGGAATCGTTGGTTTAACAAATAAACTTTTAAACTAGAACAGGAGTTAGTATAAAGTAAGCAATAATGAATAAATCAAGAACTGTTATCCCTCTGCAAATTGAAATTACAGATGTAATCACACCTAAAACCTGTGCAAATTTCATCTCCGAGTTAATCAAATATATAGCCTTCGTTAAACAACAAATTCCATATCCATATGAGAGGCTCAAGATGTTTGTCTTGAAGAGAAGAGAACAACAACGAATATTTGAGGTAAGAGGATTTATTTGTCTTAGCAGCATTAATGATTGTCAGGACTAGATTGGTCTGTGCTTCCCATAATAAAGTGTACACAACTTCGGGGACGGACAAGCCAGTTTTATACATGAAAAATCTTATGAAATGATGCTGAATTTATATTGTTGGATGAGTACAAGTATCAGGAAATAATATTGTTATTGGCCAATTTAGGTTTCTTTGATAAATCTACGCAGTAGATGAGTACTTCGAGGCGGACCTATCAAGTTTCTAAGACCTGCCGCCAAACGCTGATCAGTATTAAATATTAGTTTCTTATATAGTTTTTAGTTGTGACGCAGTCAATCCAGTTATACTGGTCAATGAGGAAGAGGAAGGTATTCAGGTAAATTTACTTGAAAGGTGAAATAATGCAATTACTTATTTTTTTAGGAATCCAACAATCAAGTGGAGTCAAAATCTTCACAACGTCTCGCATTATTAATGGAAAAACATTATAGGAAGGTTGAAGAAGCATACAAGATACTAGATTCTACTTTTAGAGTAAGTTTTTTTAAATATTAAAAGTTAAATTATTAAGGTTTCAAAAATATATGTTCACTAAATAACTCTTAAAACTACTCATAAAATACAGTAATAGTTCCAAAAATTCGTCTTGGAGAGTATAGATGATACTAGACTGGATTCATTTTCTTTTTTTCTACTCTAAAAGTTTCTAGTATTGGCTTATTTTAATAGGTAGTAAAAAAATGTATTAAAATTAACCAACATCAACTTTTTTTTATTGATTTACATGTTGTGTTTTACGGTATTTACTTTTTAATTTATTTAGATTTTTAGTTGGATGAAATAAATTTTAAAATGTAATATAATGTAATGATAATAAATGTAAAGTCTTTGGTTCTAATCTCATGAAAGACTTTCAAAGGGAAATATGCTTATGTTATTTGAATATTCAATAAAATGCTATGCAGTAGGGATGTTACATACGCTTCTTCATTTTTAAAAATATTTATCTATTATACTGCAATGTTTTTTTACCAACGGTATTAATGCTGAAAAGACAACACACGATTACAAATAATTTTTTTTTTTAATTCTCAACCTTTTTTATAATCTTGGAATAAAAATATATCCACTTTTAAACTGTAAGTTGCATATACGTAGTAAGAATATCTTACGATTTGGCTTTGGATTTAATCATCTATGTCATTTGTGTGATCTAAGATATGACAAATATGGAAACTCATAAATATAGGCCTATGCAATTTCAGCAATCATCGTTCACTAGTATTTTTAATAGAATCTAATTCGTAGGCCTATTTTCTTAAATCAAACCTCCAAGGACACTATCATATCACTATCATCTTACACTAAGTTTTCACCCACGCTTGGCTTAAATACCTACCTGGGAAGGTCGTCATCTCACTAATTAACTAACTAACCTATTCATAGCAAGTTTATTAAGAATTTATAAAATATCCCAAATTCCTTTATTTTACTTAAAATTAACATTGTTGTTTAAAAGGATTCAAGGAGACATTTACTGGGTATGATGAACTTTTAAATGTCAGGTTGTTATTAGTTAATATATGTTTGACAAATTATGACCATCATGATGTCATAGATTAAGTTTTTCTTACTTACTGCTGTGGCCACTCAAAAATCCAATTCGATTTTTGGCTTCGCCAACTAGTTGCCTCCAAACTCTTTGACCTTTAGCTATGTCAATCCCCCCAACAGTTCATTCTATCTTTTCCTTAGTCTCCCCAAAGTGTGCCTCCTTCACGGTTTTCCTCTCCACACTCTTCTTATTGACTGGGACGGTGGCGACGTCCTGTAATCCATCTACTTGGAGGTCACGAATTGTGGATAGTTGTGAGAGATGGTCGGTGGATGTGGTGTTCTCTTGTGTGGATTAATGTCCGCACTATTGAATACTACGTTAATCCATAAAGACCATCCTCATAATTAGACCAATTCGTAATTCAGAGGCCGTGGTTCGGATTCCACGTTAAACTGTAGGTCCATTAGTTGCCATCGGCTGTTGGGCTATTAATTAACAGTCCTGTCTTAAGGAACATGTCAGCCTTAGTCAGTAACAAGACTAAAAGATCACGCCACAATCATCCTACACTCATTTCTCATTCATACTTGGCTTAAAATACCTACCTGGGTAGGTTGCAATTTCAATGATCTAATCTAATCTAATCTCACCCTGTGGCGAAATGTGCATCAGGATACTAAACCAAGATTTTAGATCTATAGGCAATATAAATGTAAATAAAGTTTACTATAAAAATATTGGAATAGATACAATATTGTCTATAAAATACATTTAGGATTGAATAATTTCAATACTTTATTTATAGCCTACTTTTATTGTAATAATTTTTATATTTTTATGACATTGTTTTAAAGTGCATTGAACATGAATTGATGAAATCCCCTGAAAAGTCAGTCGAAGAAATAGTTCTGCTTTTTGGAGCTACGCCCGTCAGTCCCAAAGATGTCTACCGGATAAAAATTCCTACTTTGAATTTTGGCCACTCGGAGAGCCAGCACTCGTGGAGGAAGCAAATGGGGAATCTGTTAAGGTTGGTACTATACAGAGTTTATATTAGGCACAGTAAAAAGTTCCTCAAATGAATTTCTACGGTCAATTAGCACAATTGTACAGGATAATTTTGTCTTGCAACACCTGGTATCACTTCAGGGAGGAGCTAGTAGGGTTACCGACTTGTCGTTCAGCTGTAGTGTGAAGTGCTTGTGCATGTTTACATTGTCATGTTTAGAAGAAGTGGCATTTGATGAAAAGTGCACGAATAACATTTTAAATTCCATTCAGATTCCTGACATTTTGGTTTAGAGGGTCATTGGAATAAAACAATAAAAGAATCTGGATATACATAATTACATCAAGGAATACACCAACCATAATCATTCAATTTTATTTTTGATTGGAAATTAGTAGATTTGGAATGTTTCTCAAACAATTTGACGCATGTTCAAATCATAATGAAGAATACTCTGGACATAACTGAACTCTGGACATCTTTAATAAATTTACCTTATACACAATTTCATCAATGATGGCAGTTAGATGGCAGTGATGGTAGAAGATCTTTCACTGCAAGAGCTATCTCAATGCTTTCATGACTTTATGGAACCATTCGTCGTCACTCATAAATTTGACTTGTTCACCTCCTCTCGGTAAGCTTGAATTAGCAAGTTAAAAATCTTTACAATGTGTTGTTTTTATCAAAACACAGAATTTTATGTGAAAATGAAGATTAAGGAATATAATCCTTAACCCTTTAAAGGGTACCGTATTTTGCATCAAAATAGTATTGACGTGTTAAAACGTCTTTTTAATGGTTCCGCAAAAAGGGGTAGCGACATTTTAAAATGTCATTTGACAAAATTAGTTCAAATACATGTATATATAAATGACATATATAAATGACACATATAAACTGACACAGATTGATGCTTAAGCTATAAAGCGTTCTATACTCCCCTATTATTGATACCTGTATCTCAGTAGCTGAGAGTTATTCGCTTGCTAAACATCACTCGGTGCTTTCTTTAGTTACTTTTCTAACTATATTTATTCCATGTTGCAATGTAATTTAGTGAAAATTTAGAAAAAAATTACTCTTTTGAGGTGATTTGAGCTTTCACCCTTACTTCTTAACAGCTCTCAAATAATTATGTTTTAAAACGTTGTTACTCCTTAAAGGGTTAAGATATAAGATAGATAATGTCATACACAGAATAAATATAATCATGGATTCGTCTAAAGGAAATGTTTTCAATTCATCCAAACAGGTGGTCCTTTTAACCATATCATATCACTAATCATATGACACCACCGTTTCAAAATTTGGTCTTATGGATTCACTAATTATATGACATCACCGTTTCAAATTTTGGTCTGCCAAACGGAGTGCCAATACCCCCCTCTGTGCTTAAACATATTCAAAAGACATATTCATGTCCTGACATCTTCCTTCAGTGCTGGAATCTCCTTCCTTTCTTAATATCGTCCAGTATTCCAATCCTTTCTTCTTTTTACTTCAATTCTACCTTAATCCTTGCTTGCAGACAATTTTCTTGAGTATATGTACATGCTTTTCTCTCCTTACGTTTAATCAGTTTCCTTTTTTCTTCATTTTATTTAATACATCTTCATTTCTATTCTATCCGTCCACTCATTCAGCATCCTTCTCCACAACCACATCTCAATCTCATTTCATAATACCCCCCTCTGTGCTTAAACATATTCAAAAGACATATTCATGTCAAAATTGACAATATACTGATATGAACCTGACTCACTGATCAGATATTCTCTAAACATTAAGAGGAGATAGTTTGATTTTACTGCCTTCATAATCAGATGGACAACTGACCAGTTGACTATTTAATTACTTGTTTTATTATTTTAATGAAAACTACGTATCAATGGTGTTATTCAGCCAAACTCATGGGTAGATCAGGTCAGTAACATAAGGCTTAAATAGGAATCCACTGAATGCCCATCGATAAACTTTCGATTCGGTTAGTTACCAGACTCACCTAATGTTTTCACACCGAACTATTTTACCGTGACTATGAGTCCTGTTACCTACTGAAGTGGAAGTAATTAGGTAAATATTAGGTGAATTCCTATGTGCAACCTTATGTTATTGATCAATGCCACCGTTCAGAGAGCCCAAAAAGCTTGAACATCAAAGAGGCAGAAGGAGTGATGGACTATTCTCAAATGTGTGCTTTTTCATTGCTTCACTGTACGAACGTTTGTCTAGACCTGAAGATTTTCAGGTCTGTGTTATGATTATAACCGTATATCAGTACTATACTGTATACTATACTTACTTACTCCCAGGGCCATGCATATCTAAGTAGATACTTGGCCGCACCAACAAAGCCCCTCCATCTCTCTTGGTCATCTGCATCTTCTTCTGCTGCTCCTATCTGCTCCAGATCTCCCTTCACCTGATTCCACCATTTTTGTCGTGGTCTTCCTCTTGGCCTTCTTCCTTCAGGATTCCTTATTACAACTTGTTTTAGGTTGTTGTCTTCACACCTTCTAAGAACGTGCCAGCCCATCTAATCCTTCTATATTTATACTCGCAAACTACATCTGGATCTTTATACAAATCTCTTAATTCCCTGTTGTGTCGTTTCCTCCACTCTCCGTCTTCAAAAGTTGGCCCATAATACTGTATAAACTGCATACTATACTGTAATTTGAATATTGTATACAGGGTTCAATTTCTTACAAAGTTTTTTAAATCACCTTACTCAGTTTTGTCTCTATACAAGTCCTTCTGTTTACCATCTATTCAATTAACTCTCATATTCTTGGTCCCAAAGGTGTCACTCTTTTTGGTTAACCCTCCAAGCGACGATCAACTTGCCCATGTCGATGGCAGTGAAAAGTGATTATTGGCGTCTATTAATCACGAAGATATTCAGTAGTGCTATTGTAGTCAACCTTGTTCTTGTTCTATCAATGAACTCGAAAAAGTGACTCAGGAATTGACAAACCTCACCATAACAGACGGTCTGATTAATTCGGAAGTGCATGATTTTGTTTGGTATCAAACATCACAAACTCTAAAAGGGTTCAGAGACTGCAAATCAGAAGGAAAATCAATTCCAGATTTATGGTATAAGCATAGATTTTTATGATATGAGTTTTAGTGATTAAACGTTTAATTAAAATCATATAAATGGCTTTAGATAGAGTTTGTTTTTGAGTCCTGCAAGGTATTTTTTTATCGTTACTGACATTTAAACGATTGAGTATTACGAATACAAATCCTTTTCAACTCAAAATTTATTGGCATTTCACATTCCAGTTATTTATCACCAGAGCCTTTCTAGTAAAATATATTAAGACTTTAAAGATAAGACATTTCCAGTTGTTATGTAACAATAAATCTAGTATTGTAAAAGCAATCAACATCTTAAGTTATAGAGTAATTTGATTTAAAATGCACTGTATAGAAATTTAAAAAAATAGAAGAAAATAATAAATGAATCCGTTTGTGGGGAAATAGTTTTTTGAACAATTCTTTGATTTGTCATTGGTTGGGTCACTTAACAGCATAAAAATGAGAATGTCGCTCTGCAATAGGACTAGAATAATTTCAATGTGTCTTGATCTAACAGGCTAATTATAAGGTTTCAGGCACCAAAAACAGGTCAGACTTACCACTACCATTGATGGGCTTCCTCAGCCAATCATTACCAACAACATTCACCATGCTACGTCTATATTGGTCAAAGAGCTTCTTCCCTATGGGAAATTCGCCAAAACCCCAATTTTTTAGTACAAAATCCCCCTGAACTACCCGTTCCCATTGACCGAAATGTCTGGAATAGGAACTCGTCCGAGCAAATGTAGGAATACACGTCTCTACTAAATTTAGTCTTGATCGGACCATTTTTACAAGAGTTATCACGTTCACAGACATACACACACACACACCAGACACACACATATATATATATGCGTCTGTGAACACGATAACTCTCGTAAAAATGGTCCAATCGTTTTTGGTCTCTGGGTACCTTAAAAGGAAAAAATAACATGGTCCCGGGCTTAAGTCTTGCCATGAGACCTACAGTAATAGCTTATTCCCTATGGGAAATTCGCTAAAAATGACATGGTCCCGGGGTTAAGTCTTGTCACGAGACCTATGGTAATAGTTTCTTCCCTATGATAAATTCAATAAGAGTGGTTGAAACCCCTAGCATTTTACTCTATAAATGACTATTTGGAATATAAATTCTAGAAGCTTAATTCTAATCTAATTAATTCTAATGTTAATTAATATTCAATAATTTATGTGAATCTGTACGAATTGTATGACCTGTCCTATTGCATTTTTGTAATGCTTAATGGAAATAAAAGTATTGTCTATTGTCTATTCAAATTATAATATAACAGTTTTGCTAAAAGAATGTACTTGCTTTAAGTTTACCTAAGGAGAAAGCATATGTCAGTATCTAATATGTCACTTTGAAGTTTACAGTGAGATATATCTACAGTATATCTATATTGGTAGGAAATAATATATAAGACAATATTACAGTGAAAATATATTTTTATACAAAGAGAAATTTGCCCTACTCTATTGCTGTCTACTATATGTTATACTTAAGTGCTTTGTCAGCGGTGTATTAGCTGTAGCCATCCAGAGGGTTTGAGTTAAATCATCACCATCCAAGACATACTCTCGCCGAATCTGTTAACAATAAAAGTCAACTACTTATTGTAATAATAATACACGATAATCACTCAATTATTTAGTTATCAAGTCCATTTGGGCTAAACTTATCTATAATATTATAAAGGAGAGGTGGTTTCTGTAAGTTTGTTGTGCCAAATAAACACAAAAAATACTTCACCAACCGGTTTGAAATTTTACACAAAAGTAGATCTTAAACTCATTCAACACATTTCTTTAAATTTTCTTTAAAATCCCCCCGGGCTTCGCCCTGTGAACGTCCTAAGTTTCAATGTTTACATTTTTTCAAAGAATGAAAACATTAAATTACACAACATAAAATGTCTACAGCTGTAAACGCTAAAATTTGACAGTTTGGGAAGAAGAAGAAACAGCTGACGTGACCGTCCTAGGTTTCATGTTTACATTTTCTAATGTCAACGTTTGTTTAAACTACATTTTGACAGTTCGGGAAGAAGAAGAAATAAAGTTCAGTTTTACAGATAAACTGCTGGATTGAAATTAGTGATCGAATTATTAGTTTGAAATAGAGGAATGGTAGATTGTTAGTTTTCTCCCGATGCCTGCCTCTATTACGTTAATCCTTATCATTTCCCAATATTTGACAGGTTTTACTTTATCACTTTGTAGAAACTTGTGTATTGTCATTTTATAAATAATACCCCGTCGTAGCAGACCTGCGTACTCAGCGAATTGCCCAATAATAATAATGATATTTGATAAGTTTTATCAATAGGTATCTGTCGATAAATAAGAGTATGCAGGTTTGCTGCTGTGAGGAACATTGAAAGTAGGCAATGCTAGCATAAAAAATTTTAACCTTGACCATTTATACCAAGTTTTATAAACATCTGTCCATAGATAAACGAGCTTGCCTATTCTCTATATGATTAACATGGGAAAAGAGTATGCAGGTTTGCTGCAATAATAAACACATAAACTATGATTTTTAGGCATTTGAAGCATAAGATCTCAACCACATGAAGCCCAAAAGTATTGATTGATAAGTGAAATATTAATTTTTCTTAATCCTACATAAGATTAACATTGGAGCCCCAAAATACAATGTATTGTGTTTAGACTATTTATTATCTCGGTAACCGTAGGAGATAGAGAAAAGCTTTAAAGAACTAAATTGTGTAGTTATTTAAGCTAATTCTAATGGTGAAAGATAAAATTAAAAAATCTTTTAAATTACACATGAAAAAACGCTAAAAACCCAATTTTTGAGTACAAACCCCCCCCCCCAACAACCTGTTTTCATAGACCGATTTGTCTGGTTTACGAACTGGTCCGAGGAAATGTAGGAATACACGTTTCTATTCCAAATTTGATCTCGATCGGACCACAAGAGTTATCATGTTCACAGACACACATATATATATTTGATTATGTAATTCACAAATTAGGGCTGCTAATAATATATATATATATATATATATATATATATATATATATATATATATATATTTGATTATGTAGTACACAAGTAAGGCCTGCTAATATAGTTATTATTAAATTAAAAGAACTTGAGCCCCCTTTAAACATTTTATTTTGTACATGATACTCGACACGTGTTTCGAATCTAAGTTCATTTTCACAAAATGCTTTTGACTGTGAAAATGAACTAAGATTCTAAACACGTGTCGTGTATCATGTACAAAATAAAATGTTTAACCCTAGAAATGGCAAAGTCGTAATTTACGACGCATTTACATATTCAATAAGAATTGGCAGGAGGAGGCATCTGTCGTCAGTTTAGTGTATTTGTTAGACACTATCGCCTACGCGACCGTGTTTCCCTCTGGGGGCAAACAACCGAAACTGCAATCGTAGTACACGAGCCTGCCACCGGGCAGGTCTATAACCAAGTAAGTGCTTTCTACTCCTAGGCACTGATTGTCCGAGCCGGCTAAAGCGCTGCGCTGACGAGCGTAACGTTCTAGCCATTCGGAAGTGCTAGGGCTCGAATCCTGACCATGAACAATCCCAATTTGGCTTGCAAATGTGTGGTGTAGCGGAGTGGAGGGCCCACCTTAAATAAACGGTGACCGGCTTGGGTGGAAGTTGACGGCATTTGTAGGCTTAATTGGGATTGCAGTGGACACCTGTTTTGCTTTTGTGGTTATAAGGGGGGGGGCATGTTTTAAGCTTTTTTCGTTTAAACTTTGATATTTCATGAAGATATTAGTAATTATTGTTATGTTACAGTTAAGAGTAAAAAGCTTGCCAATTTTGGGGTTAAAGGGAGCTCAAGTTCTGTTAATTTAATAGTATATATATTATTCTTATATTATACTGTCAGGTAGAAGTCACAGTTCAAACAAAATTAAACTAACAAAATTTCATCTATGTAATTTTTTGGCCTGGCACGGTCTGAGTATTGGAGGATTTTGGAGTAAACAGCTATTTTAAATTTTAATATTACCTTACAACCTAGTTTGTTACCTGGGTTACAGCTGGATCCTTAGCAAATGACATTCTTGTTACATTTGTACTCTGTAGAATTATTTTTTTATCTATTACTTCACCTTCTTCCACTTCCGATACTCCTATAATGATAAACATTTTATTATGCCCATTTCAGATAATGAATAGAATATTTAATAAGGATTAGCTTGCGATATTGCTAATTGCAAACTCTATGTAATGTATGCTAAACCCAGGGGTGAATAATTAAAGAATTATAATTAATAATTATAATAATTTCTGACAACAACCTCCTTAAAACACACATTCAAAAAGTAAATAAAAATGACAAATAAATAAAATGCATCTAATAAATTCAGAAACAGATAAAAACCCCACAAGCTTCTATTTTAGCTTGTATACCACTAATTTAGTAAAATTAATAAAATTAAATAGACCTATTGTTTGATTGTAGCCCATCTCATAACATTTTTTATGAAGAGGTCAAAGTAATTATGTTTCATATAACCTTCTGGCCAAGATCTAGTGTTTGAGGTCGCACTAGTGCCTGCGAAATGACCTAACGACTACTAATGTGACTGGGAGCAACAGCTCAATGTGCCTTCCTAAGCACGGTGTTATGATGGGGAATCGACCCTAGGTCTTTTGGGTGGGAGGTACTCTACCCACTGCTACAAGTAAAATTTCTAAATAACATAAATCTACCATCACCAATAATGAATTTCAAACAAAGAATACATAAGCAGTTTTACTAAATTCCTAAGAACAAAATTTTTCGGTACTGTCTAATGTATGCTATGCTTATATAAAGTTATATAGCCTTCTCATATTATATAATAGAATATATTATATTCTTGCATAGCCTACTCATACTATACTATGTCTTTCGTCATAATTTTAAATGGAGAATTTGATATTCACCAATGGATTTTGGATGAGCAAAAAGGCCACGGCCATAAAGGATACATACCAAAATTATGTGAAACCATAAAAGAAACTTTTGTTGTTCCTGGTTTGATTCTTAGAAATCCAGACTCCAAGTGCATAGGGTTTTTCTTTTCTGCATGCCATGTTCTTGATGTAAAATTCAGCAAGGGCTGACCAAGTGACAGAAATTCCATCTCTTCACCATATTTAAATGATGTTATTGTTGGATATTCACCTATCCCATTCTTCCCAACCCATTTTCCAATAAGCCAAGAGAGGGGTTTCAGAGCATCATGGACTGGTAGGGTAGTGTTCATTGCTATGATTTCTGTGTGTTTCTAGAAATAAAATAAAATATTGGCTAAGAACCATAACTATTTCTATTATAATTAATAAATAGTTTTTGTATCTTGTATTGTAGGCCTATTTTATTACTTTTTTATTCGTCTATATTTTTTATGATGAGCATTATAATTTTTATAAACTATTATGAATTATGGCATTGATAATCAAATATTCATATTTTTTTAAAAAAATTGCATAGAGAAAAAAGCTACTTTTGATATTGTACTTTTTATTGAATAAATGTAAGAAACATGATATTTTACATGTTCTAAATATAATAAATGTACATTACAAGTTTATAAATACATTGTTTTTACATCTCCGTCAAATGTAAGCTGTTTGCTCATCCTTCACACACACATTCGTTTACGATGAGCATTGCAAGTGGTACACTCCTAAAAATAATAGCGCAGACTTTTTTTGGACAAATTTTTTCCTGAAAGTGATTCGGATAATCGGCGATTCGGATAGTCGCAGTTCGGATAATTGGAGTTCAACTGTAATTTAGGGCTGCATATTCTCAAGTTTGTTTTCATGCATAGGCACTAAACTTAATACATTGTATTAATATGTCACATATTTAATAAATTGCCGGGAGTCGCCAGCACATTGCACATTTATTCCGTGATGAATAATTATCTACACAGCAATTACTTAGGAGGTGGCTTTCCAATGTGTACACCTAGTATATAGAGTTGAAAGGATCAACATATAAATGTGATATCATTTGCATTTGTACAGTTTCACAATCTTATTGTATAGCAACTTGCCAAAAAATATTTTAAAATTGTGTTGTGGCACTCCAGCCGTGTTGTTTTGTTCATAAAACGCAGTTGACAGCACTTGTGACCTTGAGCAGTCATCTACCTTCCCTCTGACACCCCTGGAACCTGTCAGTATAATGACAGCAACCAATTCGGGCTCAACAAATTTTCTACTTTCCCCAGAGTGACATATGTTGTGGATTTTATTTCACGTATTTGACAATATTTTTGTAGGAAAACTTTATAGTGTGTGCAGATATTAACTAATGAATGAACAATGGACAACCAAGAGCAGTTATAGGGTTGGCTAGCTAAAACGGAAGATGATGAGAATGTCATCATCGGTGATGAAGACCCTGATGAACTTAAAATAGATGATATTGCATTATTTAAATAATTATTCGTAACTATTTTAAAAATAATTCTTCTATGCAGCAATATTGATTTATTTTATTGTAAAATTTGCTAAATTGTCAAGTGTAACAAGTGAGTCTACCTTGATCATTTGAAAAAGTGTGTGTAGAATGTACTAATTAGGTGCTTTTGTCAAAGTATGTTGTCATTGTTGGTTTTGGGTTTCGATTTTGTTGTTTAAAAAATTATTCCTAACAATTTTTAAAATAATTTTTCTATGCACCAATATTATTAATATTAAATATTAAACATTTAATACATTTAATATAACATTTAATATTAAATTTATTCTCAACAGGATGTAGGATTTATCACAAAAACGTTGGTTTAGGAATTTGTTTTGAAATTTTAATGCCAGTTTAACAATAAAAATAAAATAAAATAAAATAAAAAAATAGAAAAAAATGTTTTTTGTTAATTTTATTTTTGTTTCTTTTTGTGAACTAGGATACTGTAGGTATATGATATTTATTTATTTAAGTAATCTTAAAAATGAATAACCTTCATTTGCCATCAGATGTTACAGCAGGCATTTTTCATGTTATTAAAAGTAATGCTAGACTCTTAAAAAAGTTTATTATAAGTTATGTAATTTTTTCTAATTATAACTGGTCACACAACTTGTCAAAGTGGCCAGTTTAATTTCTCAGATATTGAAAATTTGTAATCTATATGTTGCTCTGTATGAGAAATAAATTCATTTATTAATTATTCATTTATTCATTATTTATTGTAATGTAAAATTTGCAAAATAATTTTTTTGGTCTAAATTAGGTGTTTTATAACATCAAAAATCACATCAATTTGTTATATGTGTTTATTTAACATAAAATGTCTTCTTTGGGTGCCCAGAAACCAACAACAATAGTTGTTTAAATTTATAAATATAAATATATATATATGTGTGTGTGTGTGTATGTCTGTGAACATGATAACTCTCGTAAAAATGGTCCGATTGTGACCAAATTTGGTAGAAACGTGTATTCCTACATTTGATCGGACGAGTTTGTAATCCAGACATATCGGTCAATCGGAAGGGGTAGTTTGGGGGGTTTGTACCCCAAAAATGGGGTTTTTGCATTTTTCCCATGTAATTTTTTAAAATTTCAAATTTTATCTTTCACCATTAGAATCAGCTTAAAAAACTACATAATATATTTTCTTTAAGTTTTTCTCCATCTCCAACGGTTACAGAGATAAAAAATCTAAACACAGTACGTTGTATTTTGAGGCTCCAATGTTAATCTTATGGAGGATAAAGAAAAATTAATGTTTCACTTATTAACCAATATTTTTGGATGAAACTTGATATTTAGCTTCCTGTGGTTGAGGTACATCCATTTATGCTTAAAAATCCTAGTTTATGTGTTTATCATGGCAGCTAACCTGCATACATGCATTAAATAAATGTTGACATGAGGACACATTGTAAACCTCTTTTCAAAAATCTGGGAATATTAACTGTATATTCTTTGTATGTACTAATAAGTCTTAGTTATGTTCATAGTAATATAGAATTATTTCAGTTAAATAGTGATTATCATAGTTATTGTACCAGAAATAGAAACAATATCAGAATCCAACAGCTCAGGTTTACAAGTTCCCAAAAAAATATCTCATACATGTCTGTCAAACTTTACAATTCCTTACCTTTACAATTCAAATCTTTGCCTCTTACTTGCTTCAAAAGAAAATTAAAAATCATATTAAAAGCTGAAGCTTTATATAAAATGCAAGAGTTTTATGAAATATACTGGAACAAATATCTATGATTAAGTTGACTATTATTTTGTAATGTTAATTATTAATGTTATAGGCCTACTTTAGTTAAGTAATATTGACGTTTATCAATGCATTGTAAAATGTTTATGATAATAAAGAACGATACTCGTTTCCCATGTTAATCATATAGAGATTAGGTAAACTTCTTTATTTATGGACAGATGTTGATGAAACTTGGTATAAATGGTCAAAATATAAATTGTTTACACTAGAAACACCTATTTTCAACATTCCTCACAGCAGCTAACCTGTACACTCTTTCCCATGTTAATCTTATTTTGTACCCCAAAAATGGGTTATTTTTGCGTTTTTCTCAGGTAATTTTTAATTGTATCTTTCACCATTAGAATCAGCTTTAAAAACTGCACAATTAAGTTGCTTAAAGCTTTCTCTATCTCTAACGGTTACTGAGATATTAAAAAATCTAAACACAGTACGTTGGATTTTGGGGCTGCAATGTTATCTTATGGAGGATAAGGAAAAATTAATATTTCACTTATCAATCAATATTTTTGGGTTAAACTTGATATTTGGCATCATGTGGTTGAGATCCATCCATTTATGCTCAAAAATCATAGTTTATGTATGGCAGCTAATCTGCATACTCTTTTCCCACATTAATCATATAGGGAATAGGAAAACTCCTTTTATTTATGGACAGATGTTGATGAAAGTTGATAAAAACGCTCAATTTTCAAAATATGAAATTGTTTATGCTATAAATACCTACTTTCAGTATTCCTCACAGCAGAAAACCTACAGCAGGTCTGCTGCGACGGGGTTATTTATATATATACTGTATGTACCGGTATATGACACCGATACATGTCTGTAAACACGATAACTCTCGTAAAAATGGTCCAATCGAGACCAAATTTGGCAGAGACGTGTATTCTACATTTGCCCAGAATAGTTCTTAAACCAGGCATATCAGTCAATCGGAACGGGTAGTTTGGGGGGATTTTATACCCCAAAAATGGGTTTTTCGCATTTTTCATATGTAATTTTTAAAAATTTCAAATTTTATCCTTCACCGTTAGAATCACCATAGAATCATTACAATTCACCAGTTGAACCTACACAATTTTGTTCCTTAAGGTTTTTCTCTATCTCCAACAGTTACCAAGATATTAAAAAATCTAAACACAGTACATTGTATTTAGGGGCTCCAATGCTAATCTTATGGAAGATAAGGAAAAATTAATATTTCCCTTATTGATCAATATTTTTGGATAAAACTTTGTATTAAGCTTCATGTTGGTATCCATACATTTATGCTAACAAATCATAGTTAATGTGTTCCTCACAGCAGAAAACCTGCATACTCTTTCCTATGTTAATGTTACAGAGAATAGGCAAAATACTCTAATTTATCAACAGGCACTGATTGATCAATATTGTCATATACTTGTATTATTATTGCAATGTTATTGAGGTGGAAATTTGCTGAGTACGCAGGTATTCTGCGACAGGGGTATTTTGCTTCTACAATAGCCCTTTTATATAATTTTTTTAAGTTCTTAAATTTAATTTCATCATCCTGGGAGATGAGAGGAGCACTATGCTTCCAAATGTCATAACAAATTATTAAATAGGACTTCATAAGTTCAAGTTCTGGTGTAAATCAATTGTTTTTACATTTAAAATTCATTTTATGCTTAACATTAACCAGAGTCAATATAAATTAAACTTTGTGTAAACAGTTTGGTCAGTAGTAATGAACACAGGAGCACCAAAGCGAGAAATTCAGTAGCGTACAAGAGTGTTGGCGACCTCTTAGGCGACTTGTGTGGCAATGGCCAAACTTCAAACCATCAGGTGAACCTCTCGATGGCTGTGAGACAATATCGGTAATCTTTAGCATGTCTAAGAAGGCCGATAAGGTTAATGTGAATGTGTTTCGAAATGTGAAGAAGGCATGACGAAGGTGCCGGTAGGAGTGTGCAAATGCTGGGAAACCATGATTCGCTGGCATTCCAAACAGTATTGTGCCCAGGCACGGCAGTCTTATTATACTCGTAATCAAACGTAGCGTTGAGGTACAAGCTTAGCGGTAGTGCGTGATCCGGGGTGACTGAGACTGTGCAAGGGGTCAAACACTTAGCGACGCATAATGGCAGGGACGAAGTCGGCTCGTTCCGGTGTCACAATACAGCGACAGTTCAGAGCCAGGAACTCAGATTGTCTCAAGGTTTAGAGCTGAGCCTCGTTGGAGCAGATCTTGAAGTTCAGCATCATCCTTTTGAGCGTATGCAAGAGCAACAAAATCAATGGAGGTAGTGGATGTTAGTGGTTTATGGTCGGTGAAAATACTCCAGTGTTGAGCCTCGAGTATACGTTTGTTTTTTGTTACCGTCCTTTAAAGTGCATTTTTATAGGTATTAACACTGATATTTGTCCTTACATTATTAGCACAGATTTTTTGATAGTTATGTATCAAATTTAATTCTTCTCAATTTACTAAGACAGTGAGAAATTGTCAATGAAGTTTAAGATTTGTTTTGTTTTGCTTTCTACGTCCATAGGCTCTTACCGAGCGTTGAACAGGTGCCATAGTAGTATGGCCACCCTAGGGTTAGGTAGGACTGGTTGAGTCCAGTGGATTGGTAGGGGTAGGGTAGGTATTTATATTGTTTTAATTCCTTTTAAATGGATCGATTGATTTTACTGATAAATTAATTCTATTTTTTTTATTTTCAGTGTTATAAGTCCTGGGGTACTTGTTTACAATTGTAAAATTGTTTCAAAAGATTGTTTCATACATATCTTTTTTTTTGTTTTATTCCATCAGACAGATAAGATAGTTGGAAAAACTTTGTCTCCAAAAATACTGTTTTTTTGCTTAACAACTCCAGGATTTTAATAAATATAACTTCATACTAGGCATAAAATGTTTAAAGTGAGTTACAATTGCCCTCCATTTTGTGATACATCAAATAATATTTCATATTTCTTGTGTGCTTTATTTCTGTGCTAATTTCTTAATCTGTATATATTTAGCTGCTGATGAACTGAGAACTGTTTGACTCCAGCATGCCACTTTTTACCATACTCGATGTAACTTGTTTATTATACTTGAACGATTGTTTGACTGACTTACAATGTAATTGAGGGATTTTGTAAACAGGCTTTTAAACATGTCTTTATTTACAACTTCCTTATACTGAAGGAAATTATTAGTTGGACTTTCATTTAAATGATAAAACCACCTGAACACATTGACAAAGAAGATAAAATATACTAAGTAGAAGATAAAATAGACTTGATCTATACTTTGCTCTTTATAAATACAGTACTTTAGAATATTGTCAACAAATTATTCATTATTATTAATCTAAAAATTTTTGTATTTACTTACTTCCTGAGGAAAATAGGTTAGATCAAATTTTTTAATCTGTTTTGCCAAATGCCAATGGCAGGCTCAGCATAAGCTACCATGCAATCTTGAAGTACACTATTTATTTTATGGAATTCCCATCTAAATTTAGTGGCCGTCCCGGGGATCGAACCCGTCACCTCTTGCACCTAAGTCCAAGACGCTAACCGTCGTATCTACAGGAAATGTTTTTTATTCTGTTTTTCCATTAAAAGGCTCAATTTAAGCTATGCACCTTCGAAGTACACTAGTGTTTCTATAGAATTCTCATCTAAATTTTGTGGCCATCCCGGGGATCGGTCCCGTCACCACTTGCACTGAAGTCCAAGACGCTAACCGTTAGGCTAGCAGATGCCCTCAAGGAATGTTTTCAGTTCAGTTCATCAAAAGTAAACTAACTTAACAAACAGCTTTTCTAGTTTCAAATGCAGTGTCTCCACCTCTTCAACATCATTTTACCCTAAAAATCTCCATAAATATATCCCTAAATCTTTTCTTATTAGCTCAAATACTACCCAAAATCAAAATAACCTGTATTTTTTCAATTCCCTGTACCGGTATTAACAAAACTCTTTTAAGGAACTTCACAAGCTTTGTAGGGAATTTGTAACTGGACATTTTACTGCGATACAAAACTGATAGTTCATTTCTTAACCCTTCAATATCAAGTTTTTGGGATTAAAAACCTGTTGAACGTCAGCTATTAATTGACTAGGAAATTTGTTGGTCTCACGAAATGACTTAAAATTCCTAGGAATTAACAGTTCACAAAACTGTAGGATTCCGAGAGAAGAAAACCTAGTAGTGATGTGACTGTTCAAATTATCAATAATGCTATATAATAAAGATTTTCGTAGATCTCATTAGGGGGTTACTTATTTATTTATTTGACGGAAACCCCTTTTTTACAAAGACATAGCCAATTATGAATAAAAATAAAAATATATAAAATATATCTTTAACATCAAGTTATTTAGATAAACAATAAGAATAATTTAAAAAAAGTAGTATGTATATAAAAAAGAAAAAAAAGTTGTCCTAAACACTAGTGTAGGCCCTCCAGGAGACTTCTTCTGAAAGTTGAGGCAGTGGAAAAGAAGAAATCAACTTCGGGAGGGAGCAAATTGGCCTTCCTCTGAATACGAGCCATTAGACCATTCTGTTCATATCCAGTGCCATGATGATGTCTAGCGAAAAGCTCAACAGATCTGGTACGGGAGGGTACACGGAAGTCGACTTGCTCCAGGATAGCAGGGCAGTCAATGAACCAATTAACAATCTTGAAGAGGAAAATGACATCCTGAATGTCTCTTCTGGTCTCCAATGAAGAAAGGCGTAGATGAGCGGCCAACAAGTCAACTGGAACTTCAAGAAAACGGTAATTAAGGCGTACACCCACCATTCGGAGAAATCGAATATGGATTCTGTTGATCAACTCCACGAGGTGTCTTTGCTGGGGGCACCAAATTACACCTGTCAACTGCTTTCCACTGATTAACATATATTCATTTTGTGAAATGAGGGTGTAAAACTCTACAACCTGCCCTCTGTAAATTTCGACTGTAGTTCATCACATCATCACTTCTTCATCATCATCAACAACATCATCTTGTAAGTGCGAACCCTGGGATGTTTTTTTAAGTGTTCTTGTATAGAAAAGGCACGTTTGCTGGAATGTGATGTGAAGGTCGAACAAAATCCTATTTAAGTAGAGAAAAAAATATTCCACTCGGATATCTCATTCATGCCTTGTGTTAAAAATTGAGAACATTTGCATAACAATGTGTAAAAAGAGTTTGAGGAAATTCCACTTGAACTTTCCTCTGTAGGCATGTAAGTGGCCAGACATGACTGCTGCACCATCGTGCGTTCGAGCCAAAATTTTGTCCTTAAGCTTAAACAATTCCACAACCTTTTTTACGTGGGGAAATAAACCATCTTCAGATCTATCTGCGCTGACAAACCTCTCTCGGACGCGCCCCTCATCTTTGTTGGAGTATCTTAATGTTGTCGATAACTGCGATCTACATCGAATGTCAGATGTTTCATCCAGCATTATAGCTACGAATTCTATGTTTTCTATTTCTAGAGAAATTTGTTCTACTATCATAGTTTAAATTAGATCATTTTGAATGTCACTAGAGCGGTGACAGTTTTGAAATCAAACGCTCGTGGACGAAAGTAGGCCCGAGAGACGACGGGAACGCACGACGGTCCCCGAGAACGCACGGAGGTATCCGAGATTCACCGAAGTGTACGCTTACCCTGTGACGTACACGCCGTGTAAGCCGCATCAAAGATGAACGGATTATAAGGAGATGAGGCACCTTATAAGACTTACTGCTAACTGTGTACTAAAACTACCCTACTTAGATCAACACAATCATAACCTCTGTTTTACACAAGAACAAACAGACAGCCGGCGCGCGGCAACTAGATGTCAAACAGAGAGGAATGGATTATAAGGAGAGGAGGCACCTTATGGGACTTAGTGAAGACGATAAAATCTCAGGACAAATGTTGCCATCTGTCAGATCTAGCGGTGAACTAGGCCTCTGTGACGCCGTCAGGTGTGTCATTTGTCATTAGTGTCATTTGCGACACTAGCGCTATCCGCTATCTGAGGATGGCAGTACCCACTACGTCAATTGGCGGTACGATGTACCGTCTTCATCCTTAACATGGGTGTGCACTATCTACTTTACTATCCATTTATCTATGACCGCATGCTGTAGCCAATTCCGAGTAAGTATGATTGTCGAGGGGTGGAGGTACAAGCGTGTTGTTGAGGGGGGGCGGGGTAAGACACCGAAGGCTGCTTGCGAATCCACTGTGGCTGTATGCGTATTCTTTAGCCATAGGAACACACTATTGGAATTCGGACCTGATTTCAGAACGAATTTGCGATGTTGAAAGTAAATTTTAGAATTTCTCGTGGTCAACGCCGAGAAAGATGACCGGACGCCTCGCTACTATATAGCATTTATTTACACTGAAATAAATATGAAATGCTTATTTATGTGTTCTTCTATAATTTGGGTATATTATTTGGCAATATTTAGTTTGTTAATGCCCAAGGGATTGATCTATTACTGTTAATATTATTTTATTATTATTAAAAGATTAGGTGTATAAATCTGTCTTAGTAATTTTAATCCACGGGGTTTTTTCTAAAGTTAAGCTCATAATAATGAGCAAAACAGGTTGTAATCCAAATAAAGTAATTTTTTAATAGAAATATTTGGAATTTTATTTTACCCTAAATATTACCCTGAAAATGTTATTACCCTAAAATAACCCTGTCCTTTCAGAAATACCCTAAAAAGGGGTAACTACCCTAAAAGTGGGGACTGTTCAAATTTTGATCATTCAAATTGCTAACACCCCCACCCGAGCTAAGACATAGCCATGTCAACAAACGGAACAATGCAAGAATGCTTACATACCACGTAAAGAAACCACCTAAGGGAGAAAATTTCGAAAAATATGTTGTTTGTGGTACTGTACAAATAATACAGGTAAATTTTGCAAAGATGATAGCCTATGTTCCTTGTTGGCAATACTATTTGCCAATGGTAAATTGGCAGCCTTGAAAACAATCCGTTCATTTCATTCGTTTTTTATAAACCTAAGCGACGGTGTTTGGGTTCTTTTTGTGGTAAGTTTCACTGGTGTCGGTTGGCACCTTGTTGACACCATATTTTCTGTTACTCATTTTTGGGATACAAGCCCCCCAAATTACCCCTTCAGATTAACTGATATGCCTAGATTTACCCGTCCACATAAATGTAGGAATACAATTCTCTATCAAATTTGGTCTCGATCTGAAAACTTAAATGTTTTTCCAACAATAAAGAAGTTTGAGTTTGCCAAATTTCATATCTTCCAGATCAGATACAGATCCTAACTTCGTTACTGTTTTGTGATTCTTTAGTTATTGATAGATATTTCGATGGATTATTGATAAGATTTCTAAACTTCTACCAAGGACCAGAGATACGTAAAATTCTATCTTTGGTCTATGTTTTTACCTTCATTACGTATTAATACAATATAAAAATTAATTTTTGACCAAGCATCATTAAATCAGATGTCGAGAAAACAATGGGGAAAATAAAAATGTTTATCTATTATATCAAAATAATGATTGAGTCGAATTTAAATTGTAAAACAGAAATTAAAACATATTTTCTATGCCCTTAACTTTAGAGTTTTTATGGGAAAATTAATAATATTAATAGATACTAGTCAATAATATTATTTATTACAGTATATAAGAAAAATATAATTTTTAACACAACTATTCAAAATTTAAATTTTAGGTAACATAAATAATATACTAAAAGTATTAAATATACCTTTTTTTAGTTTTTAACAAATATAACGCTTAAGTTATTTTTCTGTATGCATGTCTTTCACATACACTTGTTATAGTACATATGATTCTTAATTTAATTGCAGGACATCTTTTTTGGTCAGTTTGTCACCGTTGTTGGCTCTTGGCTCTGGACTGAATTTGTTAGAATGGTAGTTGTGTATGTCGACTTTGTTGGAAAGTTTTAGTTTATTTGTGAAGTAGGTATTTGTTACCGCAAGAAGAAACATTTTATAATTATTAATATATATTTATAGAAGGGACTTATACAGAGTGATAGCTATGAGTGAAGAAAGCAACCCTAGAACATTGTACGTCGGGAACCTTGATGCCTCGGTGTCGGAAGATCTTTTATGTGCGTTATTTTCTCAAATCGGTCAAGTTAAAGGATGTAAGGTAATAAGAGAACCGGGTAATGATCCCTACGCTTTTCTTGAATTCACTAATCACCAAGGAGCAGCCACTGCGTTGGCTGCAATGAACAAACGAGTGTTTCTTGACAAAGAAATGAAGGTTAACTGGGCAACGTCACCTGGTAATCATCCCAAACAAGACACAAGTAACCATTACCACATATTTGTTGGCGATCTTAGCCCTGAAATTGAAACTCAGACACTAAAGGAAGCATTTGCACCCTTTGGTGAAATCTCTAACTGCAGAATTGTCCGAGATCCTCAAACTTTGAAGTCCAAGGGTTATGCTTTTGTATCCTTTGTAAAGAAGGCAGAGGCCGAAAATGCTATTGCCGCAATGAATGGACAGTGGTTAGGCAGTCGAAGTATTCGTACTAATTGGTCTACTAGGAAACCACCACCACCTCGTAATGATAGAGTAAGGCAAAATAGTAACAATAAACAGCCGACATTTGATGAAGTGTATAATCAGTCCAGTCCTACGAATTGTACAGTTTACTGTGGTGGTTTTGTCAATGGTATAACAGATGAATTGATTCAGAAAATTTTTTCACCTTATGGGACTATTCAAGATATCCGCTGTTTCAAGGACAAGGGTTATGCATTTATAAAGTTTTCCACTAAAGAAGCAGCCACTCATGCAATTGAAGGTGTCCACAACAAGGATATCAATGGACAAATTGTTAAATGCTTCTGGGGTAAAGAATCTGGAGATCCCAATTCAGGAAATGCCACTAATATGAATGCAAACAATGCAAATCAAACTGCAGCTGCCGCCCAGTACCCTTATGTCTACGGTCAGCAAATGAGTTATTGGTACCCTCAGGCATATGCAGCTTCAGCGCAGATGCAAGGCCAATACTTACAAGGAATGCAGCCAAATTACTATGGACAGTTTGGGTACCAACAAGGTTATGTTGGTAGAATGGGGATGCAAATGCCTACGGCTACTTGGCAAGGGGTTCCTGCTCCAGTACCTACTTCTGCACAACAAATGGCAGTTGCTGCTCAAGGAGCTGCTATGCAACAGCCAGGAACCATGATGGCCTATACAATGCCACAGTTCCAAACACAGTGACGTGTTTTTATCTATTGTAAATACAAACAAACAGTCTCGATTCACATATTCCTTAGTACCAGAGTGTTATTGTGTTTTATATGTGAGTGACTTAAACAAAATTTACTCTATAGGCTAGTATTCTTAGCCTATTTAAAATTAGGCAGTTATACATGCAGTGGGGAAAGCAATGGTAAGATGTGTCATTTTTCTTTTTAATAAATAGGTTATTGTTTATTTAAATAAAATTCTTTTGTTAAGCTAGCTTTTGTAATCATTTGTTCATATCAATTTAAGCCTGGTTTCATAACTTCAACATTTAACTTCGAAGGATAAACATGACCCTAAACACTTTTCTACATTATACAGTAGGCCCCCTAGGCCTAATTTAAAGAATCAGTCAATCAAATAAGCCTAGCACTGAGAATTCCTGCACTTTTTTACTGGTCTTATATTCTTTACTGAAAGGCACAGTAGGCTATTATAAATGTGTAAGATCGGTATAATAGGTTTAGCATAACCTAAATGGGTGGTTAAATTATTGATCAGCATGTGATATTATGGACATGAAAATAAACCTACAAGACTTTGTTAACTTTTGTTTTTCTGCGCTGCCCAAAACTTGCGATGTTGGTGAGAAGAGTGTGGAATGGATTCCCGCCACTGCAAACCGCCACATGTATTCTGCCAGATAGGATCCTAGATAGTATCATGATCCTGTTATCGTTGTCCCTTTCTCCACATTTCGCAGAACCCTACTTTCTCTTATCTTGTTGAGTAGCCTACTGGTGCCGGTTTCCGGGCCGACAAAATTGAATTGGTGGTTAACGGTCAATAATATGTTGGAATATTGCTGCGTCTAACTGAGCCAAATTGTAGCCTTTCCAACAGTCGGACACAATGGTTGTTTCAGGTACAATGTGGATCAGAAGTTTTCGTTCCAACAGGGTTTAAGCTCCTCATTTCGGTAATTTAACTATAAATCTTCCACTGGTTTTCTCTGCACAACCCACCAAACAAACATTCATGCGGTAAGACTTGTCCTGTGTCATTTTTGCATTTTCGTAAATAAGTTTTTGTCTATTTCTACAACACGGCCTACTCAAAATTTCCCGCTGTTCTTTTGTGACAGAAAACTTGCACATTTCACTGAGATAATTGTTCCAGTGTACAGCAATTTTTTCCGACATGTCTAATTCCCGTTGACACCATGCCACAGACATAAGTACACATACTCAGCAATAAAAAAAAACGAACAGCAGAAACAAATGGTAATTTTACTGTTAATTGTACTAAACTAGGTACTGACTAGCAAACCGACTTTATTAAAACAAGGCCTAGTCATACACTTTCCAAATGCAGCGTTGTCGAAAGAGTATAATGGCATTTCATGTCCATTCACACACTGTTATAATTTTGTCAAGTGTGTGTTACTGGTCATCCTTGACCAGTACCTCCCTCTAGTCCGGACACCTCGGTACGGGACCCCAATCCGGATTTAACAACTTCCAGACCATCCGTCGGTTATATTTATAAATTACAACCTGTAATAGCACACAGTAACTATATAAATCACATTTATATAGATAAGACGATCTTAAAGTGTGCTTTCCCAAACATTAAAAGTTTTTGTTTCTAACTCACTGGATCATTTTTTAAATGAAGTTGATAAATTAAATAATTAAATCATCCTAGTCTGGACTAGCAGAAATCTCCTGTAATAACCAAAAATATCAATAACCAATCTAATTTAACTCCGCAGAACATTCCAACATGCAAAGTTAGGTTTGTTATTGATAATACATAAACATTAATAGTTTAAAACATCATTAACCAGCGTAACTTAACTCCGCAGAGCACTGTTTTTTTGGAGATGTATATTATGATAGTGTATAACCTATAAGTTCCATAACTCATTCACGCCACTCACTCGCCATCCCTTGTAGATCGAAGTTGGAAATTCAAGATGGATGACTTTGTAGTGAAAATATGCTCTGAAAATAGGAAAAAGATTATTGTATCTAAATTATTGATAGTATAACTTTCAGACCTTTCTAAATAGCTAGATATATTCTAACCAAAAATCGTCTAAACAGCTTTACATTAAAACAGTGAAAATTTCGCAGGGGAGAACCATGGTTGTATTATTTTAACTATTTTGATGACCACTGTAGAATTCTGTTCAATGATGAACAGGTTTTAATCATTAATCGACCTAATCAAATTTTTTTTAATTTTATTATTTTGACCTGCTTTCTCATCTCTAAAGTGTGACAATTATTTTCCTTGACCGAGTCATATAGGCAGTTGATTTAATTGAAGAAGACTTATTTTCACCTAACGAAAGAGCACAATATTAGAAATTCAAACAAAGATGGCTAAATCATTTTTTTATAATATTTATACTTTTAAAATATCATGTCTTAATACTGTGTAATTTAAAAATCTGGTAAATAAAGGTAGTGAAAAATAGAATTATCAGGTTATTTAGTGAAATACGGTATTATAATTTAAAATATCTTAATCGGACAAATTGGAAATTTTAATGGAGACAGATGTTTTTAAACTAGATGATTTGTTAAAAACTAAACAAGATAATTTTTCTTGGCTCTTTCTCTCCATCTATTTCAAGGCTAATTGTAGTTCTTGAAAAACAATTTTTGTAAACAGTATTACAGAGCTTGCAGTAGTCTAAAGACCTAATGGTTAACATATCCTGAAACAGACCAAAAAAGTCTACACCGATGGATTTTGGTCATATAAATGATATTCAGGTTGTAATTTAACATTCATCGCTTAGTGAAAAAGAAAACTGTATATATTTCGAAAGACTCTAAAGCGCTCATCAGGGGCCTTTCTTACATTTATGCAGGATATGGAGATTTTCACTGCAGCTGCTCACATTGTGGTTTGTACTGATCAGATGTTCAGCAAATTTTGAGCGTTGATTTTTCAATTTTATATTTAGAGTTAAAAGAGTCTCCTATAATGTCCTCAATGAAAAATGAAATTTTGGCTCCAAAATATTATTTGACAGAATCGGAGGTATTGTTTATGGAACGTCAAACACGATCAACAGTTTACCCCACCCCAAGGTCAAAACCGTCAAACAGGTATCGGCTAGCCGTCGGTCATATGCATCGTCAAAGGTTTAATTTTTTTGTATGTCGCCAGACAATTATTTTAAATCATATGTTAAATGTTATTTATTTACAAAAGAAGACATATTATGAAATAACCTAAAGACACACTTGAAGTACACCTGAAAATGGGAACATTGTTCCCGAAACTAGTCGTGTTAAAAATAACATTGGATTGAAGACAGCAGGTATTATAACCTTATAATCTAGTCATCTACTCAATCCGGAAGGCAAAATGTTTAAACTTTTATTTATGTATAATTACTTATTATAACATTTATTTTTATAATAAAAAAATTAAGAGAGGTTGATTTGAGTGATACATGTGCACAAGGATTAACAGGAATCTTTGGTAAAATAAATGATTTCCTTGATGTGATGGAAATCCTCCAAACACTAGAGAAACAAGCTTTGACACAAACTGACCCTTCTAGTTCATCCAATAGTGGCTTTATCACAACAGGTAGGCTATACCAATATCCTTGAAATTGATGAAGGAATTTACTACCTACATCAGCAAATTGGAAGAATGTACTCTTTGACTACAGTAGTGTTGAGAATACAGTAAAACTCCAATTATCCGAACTCCGACTATCCGAATCGCCGATTATCCGAATCACTTTCAGAAAAAAATTTGTCCGAAAAAAGTCTAAGTGCGCTATTATTCTTCCCCCGCGAAGCCAGTGTTTGCGTGTAAAATGTAAGTACATTTTATTTATATTTAAAACATGTGAAGATATCATGTTTCTTACATTTAATTCAATAAAAAAAATAGTGCAATATCAAAACGTAGCTTTTTTTCTCTCGATTAGCACTTTAAAAAAAAACTTTGATTATCCGAATATTTGATTATCCGAATGGGTCCCGGTCCCCATTAATTCGGATAATTGGAGTTCTACTGTAATTTAGGGGCCTATGGGATTGTAAAACATGACCCAGGTTAAAATAGATGAGGTTTGACTGTACCTTCTAAATGAAAAAAATTATATGTTGCAAGAAAATAAATTAATGGATCAAAAATTCTACTTACTGTTCACTGTTCAACTGTTTCTTTTTCAGAATTTCAAGTGGATATTATCTTTGAACATTTCTGAAAACCATCTCATCTGCAGATTCCTCAGAAGTTCTTGGGTACTGATGGAACATTAGTTATCTTGGAATCCCTATTCTGTACTGACAAATTAGTGTTTTTACCATAGATGGAATGTTAATATTTTCTTTTAGCAAAGAATAGTTTTAATGAACATGTCAGTCTTCTCTATGTAAATATATTGGTGAGGTGAAAAATTGTTTTTTTTTCATAATTGATATACATTTGTAAATAACATTCTATATTTGTCCAGTTTGTACCAAAAACCTAATTTTGCTTTGGTAAGTGAAAAATAGCATTCCTCTGAAATCCTTAGTTTGAATACAGTATTTTGTTCATACATTATGTATTATATTTAAATTTAATTGTATAGTGACAACAAAACTATTATGTTCAAGTTTCCCTTCAACCCTTTACCGTAATATTTATATTTTTACAAAATAAAATATTTATTATGTTGTAAATAGTAGGGTCTTATGTATGAGGAAGTATTCATAGGGTCACTTGTTTCTAAAACGGTTGCAATCTCTTGTGTAGAAAATCTTGCCAATTTTTATGTCGATACAGTCAAACAACCATAATTGATTAAAAATTTCAAAATTTTAACTTCTTCAGTAGATATTTATAAATATTTACTATATATTTTTGTTAATTAGTTAACTTAGTTAAGGCAAATTTTATATTGTGAAGTTATAACTGACAATTGTAGTGCAGTAAATTTTAATACACTCTGGTACCATGACGGGTGACATCGTGTTAATTAAGTAATATATAACAAGACATAATATGGTTAATACAACACTGTGATTGGGTTGATAAAATATTTAATTAGATGATTCGTAGTTACATAGGGATTCATTTGAGGGGAATTACATATTAGCGGCATTAATGTTCTGTTTGAATGGATTCTGACGATAATGTACAGTAAAATATGGATCTTTATAGAATAGAATAGTAGTGATTTAGAACTAAATATTTCATTATAAAAAATGTGCAATATAAGTATGTTACAATACTCATACCCATAAATTCAACACTTTCAAGATGAACTTGAAGTCTTATGAGAGGAATTTTTATTTTAAAAATTAATTTTTCTCTTAGTTTACTCTGGGATGATTTTTGTTAGTACTGTACTTTAAAGCCAGTTTACGTTTTGTGTTGTGTATTTATAAATAAAACTTATTGTCTGTTAAATCCAACGTGTAAAATCATCGTGTAAGAGACTAGAAAAAGCTGACAATTTCATATAATGCTATTTGAGATTTCCTCATATTAATTAACAATTTTGGTTTGTCAACTTATTTGCAAAACGATCCATCAATATCATACATAATGTGGTAAAATATAATACAGCAAGTAAAGTACTCAAATTCCTTCTAAAGCTGTAAAGAATTTCGTGTGTGAAAACCAAATGAGTAGCATACGAATTACTCATAAAATTCATGTAAGTTTAATCTTAGTCATAGATAATATACACTGTAAAGAAATAACATTCTAAACTACATGTGAATGAACAGAATGTTAAATTAATAAGAAAGTTAATGTCTATAAAACAAAATATCGGGATAACATCCATTGAGAAATATCTGTGGAAGTAACTTAGAGCAAAAGTGATAGTTTTTGTTGCTTAACCTTTTCAATATAAGCAAAACTACACTCGGAAATATGATTTAGTACAAACAAACAATTTTGTTTAAAGTAGTAAATGGATTACTTAAATTTGATTACTTATTCATTTAAAATATTCATATTCATTTTTAAAAAAACATTTGAAATTTAAGCTAGTTGATATGTTTCAAAGACCAAATATGTTTTCTATATAACAATTTGCGACAACGGTAAACAAATTGCGAATTAATTAGGAGAATAAAATAATGTTGGATGTTTGCACACTTAATAATTATTATTTTTTCCACATAATTTTTCAGAGAAAATATAAAGTCATGGAGTAGGGTATATAAAGAGTCATGAAGAGAACATAATGTGGGGTTTGCATGCTGAATGATGTAAAGATTTGCATAAAAGTCAGTGGGTTCACACCACTAATCCACTTAAAACTTTTTAATTTAGTTTATACAAGAGGGAGAGAGAGATGCAGTTTTAAACCTTTGAATATTTAATTTTCTTGACTTTTGCATGTTTGTTTAGTTTTTAGGTTTGATTTTACTGAACAATATGTTGTGTTTTGATTCTATTCTTTCTCAGAATAGTATCAAAGCTTATATCATATAACCCACATTCCAACAGATATTCAAAGGATTCTGTCGTGTATTATAAAAGTTTCTTTAGGCAGACAAATTACAAGATACATTTCTTTGTTTTTGGCCTTTGAATAAGATTTTGTTTTCAGTCTTAATAGCAGTGTTATTTAATTATGACTGGAATAGTTGTACAGCCATAAAAATAATATTTTACGAGTATAATGGCCACAAAATGCTAAATTTATATTTTTGAATTACTGTGGTTAATTCTGTGTCTGAACCTCATGTTTCATTTGATCTAAATAAAAAAACCTCAAACATACGTTTAGTTAGTTATTATAAGGAAATTGTCCATTCATTTGAACAGAACATTTGCACAAAAAGCTAAAAACCATTAGAAGAATAGAATACCTCAATAATAAGTTTGTGATATGAAAAAGTGGGCAAATCTTACTGGTTGTTTTTTTTGTTACATTGTGTTTTTAATTTCAATTTTCTTTAATTCTATGATTTAAAAATATTCTGTGTACTTAATTTTATTTCAGACATTATACAATTACATTTTATTTATTCTATATTCGATATACCATATCGGTTTTAGTTTTCAATGTATTAAGTTTATGAACAGCCAGCAAGGGCCCCAGGAAAAGTCTGAAGAGTGTGAAACGTCTGTTGTAAAAATGTTTCATCGAGTTAAAAGTGTCTCAAAATTGTACTGTTGACATTTTATATAAAATAAAACAGTAAAGGAATTGTATTTTCTATTTATTGAATTCCTCAATTCAGTTAGTCATCATTATGATAAAGCCAGAGCAATTTTGATAAGAAATCAATCAGAATTATTGTCTTTTTCAATATAGAGTTGGAGGAAATGATCAGTTTTATAAAATTGTTCAAGAAGTCATGAATCTTTATTCGTCATTGAGTAATACAGGTTTACAATAGGCTTCATCAATTGTACATTTTAACAGGAGGTAGTAATAATAAAGTAATATTAAAATCAGTATAAATGAAGTAGGTGCAACATAAATAAATGAAACAACAAGGGTAAAAAAGTTACAAATACAGACAGTAAAATATAGGACGCAACACTTAGTTACCATGCATAAAACATTACATATCACAGTTTAAAAAATCCTTTACCGAGAAGAATGTGTGAGTGGTAAGCCAATCATGAATCCTAATTTTAAATCTAACAATTTAATTGGTTCTGTATTTTGTTAAAAAATTGTATTTGTTGATATTCGTGGCTCTTGGCATATTTTTCTAATCTAGGGATTGGTACAACTATTTTTTTAAATTTCTTTGATGATTATTAACGTCACTAAAACAACCAAAGTCTCATATATTCCCTAACCAAAGTCTCTGATATTTTCCTTAACATAAATTAAATTTTGAAAAATAAAAATACATGGCACAGTCATAATTTTTTGTGTAGAGAAATAACTCCTAACGCTTTCTCTAAACGAAACAAAATCTGTATTGCTCTCTTTTGCCACACAAAAATTTTCTGTCCAAGTACTGATAATATTAATATACTTTTATATAGCCTACTGTAACATTAATCTGGTTATTATGATCAGATTAGCAATTGTTTTGAGTATTCTTGATTGAACATATGAAAACTAATTATTTTATAGTGCACCGTATAGTAACCCAAATCGTGTTACTTGATCATAATATTTTTTACAGTAAATATGTAATAGAGAAATTACATTTTATCATCAAATACAAAGTTTATAATTACTGAAACCATTATGTGGTCTAAAATGGTAATGTTTTTACCATTATTAGTTTATAAATACTTAGTTAACCAGCATCCTCATTGAATTCCCATTTTGTTTAACAATTATTCCTAACTTGTATGATTATACATCAATACCTAATACATTTTCTCTCTTTACAATGGATAATGATATTACAAATTCTTTCTGGATAAATTATATAAAATAACACTCAGATGCACAATTTACAAGTGATAATGAGTACAATTCATTTCTTCAATGAACATATTTTAATATATATTTATTGAAAGTCAAATTAGTTATGAACCAATATTTAGTATACTGTGTTAGAATGCAATAATATGCAACATTTGGAACAAAGATAGGAGAGTGGTTCATATATATTTAATTTAAAAATCTCTAATCATAAAGAGACAATAAAAGTAAATGTGTCACTTCATCAATATTAATATAAACAAGAGTTAATTTTGATTTAGTTTGTCCAATATGTTTTGTTTCTTTTTGTGACCAACTCGCTATTCTTCACATAACTAGATAATCAATAGATTGGCTTTTCTGTGAAAAAGTAATATGTACCAGAATAATAATATTGTAAAATAGAAATTGCCATATGATTATTTGAACCATTTAGGATACCAATGGGGAGGAATCTGATTGATGTAGGAGAAAAAGTATTTAAAAAATCTCCATGAATGCTTACCGTACACTTATATGACAATTTCAGAGTAGATAGTAGTCTCATGGTTTCTGAAAATTTAAATTTCACATAAAAACACCTATATCATCTTTGATACAAAGATTGAACAGTTTTATTGAGATACGAATTGTATATTGTTGGTGTCAGTCATGTATATGACTAACTAAAATTACTTTAATTCCAAGCTTTATACAAATACTAGCTTCGCTCGCTTTGGGCTCCACCCCCAGGCCGCCGTGGATGTTGACGGCACTCGGCAGTCCTTAGTAATTAGAATACAGTTTTTGGCGAATGTGCATGTGAAATTTCATACCATTATAAACTAAAGTAATGTAACACAGAAGTTGGGACCTCAAAAATGTTGGGAGGAGGGAGAGCTGGCATATTGTCCCAAGTCTTTTAACGTTTTGAAGTGTGCATATGAAGGAAAGTGTACATTTGTGACATTGAGAGATGATGAAATAGAGATAGGATAGGGCAAAAAAATTGAATTTGTTGAAAAATTATGAGAAGATATATAATGTTAATCTTATGGAGGATAGGGAAAATTAATAACTCCCATATTAATCAATATTTTTTTATGTAACTTGATATTTAGCTTCATGTGGTTGAGATCTATCATTTTATGCTTAAAAATCATAGTTTATGTGTTTATCATGGTAGCAAACCTGCATACTCTTTTCCCATATTAATCAAATAGGGAATAGGCAAACTGCTTTATTTATGGACAGATGTTGATGAAATTTAGAATAATTGGTTGAAATAAAAATTATTTATGGTAGAAATGACTACTTTCAGTGTTCCTCACAGCAGCTAACCTGCACACTCTTTCCCATGTTAATCCTATGTAGAATAGGCAAATAATTCTCATGTTTATGGACAGATTTTTATAAAACTTGTCATATTTTATTATTATTATTATATTATTGATTTGGAAATTCGCTGTGTACGCAAATCTGCTGCGACGGGGGTATTTTTCTATCTTATTGTAATTTATATCTACAATAATTATTAATTATTGCTCAATAGTTTACCGCTCCCAAATTGAAGGATATAAATAAAAGTATTTAAGCGTAATTTGGTAAATTGAGTCTAAATTCATTATTTTATTTTTAATTTTCGGGACTTCCGGGACCCTGCCTGCGACCCCCAGGTTGAGAACCCCTGGTCTGTGGTATGGCGTTATACATCATCGCTAGTCAAGGTCAAGGCAAAGCAGATCATCTCAACACGCAAGATTATGGCTATCGTGTTTTGGAATAGACATGGAGTATTGTTAGTCGACTTTATGGAAACAGGGACAACGTAAAATGAAGCTGCATATTGCGCTACCCTGACTAAACTTTTGACTTGCAATCCAGAATAAGCGACATGATCTTTTGTTATTTGGAGTGTTGTTGCATGACATTGCCAGACCCCATACTGGAAAGAAACAAAAATTTGGATTTTGTATTTTATTTTCTTAACCAGACCTTACTCGTTTTACAACTATATAACGCATGAATTGAAACATCTAGTTATGTATAATAACTGAAAATTACAATATTTATCAAATAAGTCTTTTACGTTTTGAAAGGGTGAGCAAGGATAGTAGTGTGGAAATCACAGAAAAATTATTCATTATTTCAATTTCATTAATTATTTCTTTTAATAAGTTTTTAATACTTGTAAAAGATATTTTTATGGATGGAAAGTTTTTAAATCACAGTGAAATGACAATGTGTTGCAATAGACAAAGGCATACTGGAAATGTGTTTTGACAAAAAAAGACTAGACCCTTCATTAAAAAAAAGGACAACCATTAAATCTGAAAAAACACAAAGCATGTCTTTTAAAATAATTTAAAATAAAAATCTAATAAATCTTCGAGTGTTTGACTAATCCGCATAAGAATTTCGCTACTGGATTACAATCAAGACTCACAAAGGCAATAAAGCAAAAGTTTAGGAAAGGCAAATTGTGTTTATTATGTAATAAAACAAAATATAATAAAGCCAACACGTTCAAATCACACTTGTGCAGTAGCAAAATAACAAAGTTAAATATTCTTTAACACACTAACGATCAAGAAGTTTTTAACATTAAGCTTAACTAAATTTGTCTTTCATAACTAAACTGTTTTGTTTATTATAATATCACATAAATCAAAAGAACTATAGGGCTTAATTCACTTAAAATCCTTACACACATAATTATAGTCTATTTAGTTTTTCTTGGGTTTGGTAATTTGGAAGTAGTAACTACCATTCATAACATTGCCATTTGTACTTTAAAATTAACTTGCAAAAACGGGTACATACTTGAGGAAGAAAATCTGTTAAGGATTAGAATTAATTGTGTCTTGTGTCAAATACTGTATTATATGCAATAAATAGGAATAAAATATACACATTATGCATGTTATATTGTAAACAAGAAGATTACATGCATATCATTATGTGCAGAAATTTTATTCTGTGTTTGATTCCCCTAAATTACATTTTGAAGACACCATAATAAATCAGGAGCCTTGATTTAAGTGCTCTGCTTTTAGATTTCTTAACTTATTAAGGAGTTATCGTAAGGAAGTTAACTTCTCTATAGTTAATCTAGATTAGTTTTCTGAATCAGCATTTTGAATAATTCATACCATTATTTTGAATCCGGATTAACATAACGAGTATAGTATACAAATTTATTTTTAAAATTATCACATTCCATTTTGACACTGAACAGAAATGACAGTAAACCTTCACTCCTTAAACAAAAAGATCCTCTAAAATTATCAACCACAATAAATGTAAAATCTTACATTACAGTTGTTTTTATTTTATTGTAATGTACATCAAGAAAGGTGTTCTATACGTATGGGTACCCAAAAGTAACCACAGTAGCATTGTCATGGGTAGTTTTTGTAGTAAGGCTTTCTACCGTTAGCACCTGTCAGTTCAGTGCCACTCTGACCATTGACCTGGCACGTTCTGGTCCTCTATAGCGACTATTTTTGCTTGCACTGTTTCACTACTGCTTCATTTTTTTATGATGGTAAGTTTAATTAAACAACGCACTGTTGTAAGCTTCCGAATTTTAAAGCTTGTGCTCACAGACTGTCAACAGGCAATTGATTAAAAGTCAGAAATCAGTGGAATATCTTGGAGTTTGTTTCAGCGAATTTTAATTGCAGGTTAAAAAATGAAACATATTGCTGGCAAATTTGTACCGAGGGCTCTGACTGACAATCAAAAAGCACTGTGTGAACTGAAAGAACAGCTAGGAACTGATCCACATTTTCTTTTGAAGAATTGTGGTTAAGACCCAGAGACAAAACAGCTGTTAAGTCTCTAAAATTCTTTCAACATTTTCATCGATTTCGGCAGTTAATGGACGTCCAGAACGAGGTTTGTCATCGATCCACAGGTCACCATTTTTAAATCGAGAAAATCACTCATACACCTGAAATTTCCCCATAGCATCATCTTTGTAAGAATTTCCAACATTAAAATAGATTCAACGGTATTTTTACCGAGTAGAAAACAACATTTTATAACGGCAAGTTGTTCACTTAAAATTTTCATCATAAAACAAAGCAGCAGTGAAACAGCACTAGCAAAACCAGTCACTACAGATTAACAGAAAGAGCCAGGTCAACGGGCTACATGGCACTGAACAGGTAAAGTGTTAGCTAAGCGCTAAGCTAAGTGTAAGCGCTAGACTGGAGCTAGCAGCAGAAACTTATACTACAAAAGCTCTGCTTAAGGCTAAGTTGTTCTGTTTCCTTTCAGGTATCCCCTAATAATTACAAATCCTGATAAAAGTTTTGGACAGCAAATTCAATAACTTTGATGTAATACTAGCCAAAAAGTTTTTAAACGTACATTTTTACAAATGAATATTTTTTAACAGATATCTTTATATTTCTTCCCACTATCACAACAATACCCTGAAATACAATGAGTCTTGCAATACATTCATTGCTGCAGAATAGCCTATAGTTATGAAGATCTTTTAAAAATCACACACGCCAACAATTTGATAAAATATAAGTTAAGGGAGCACATTAGGATGAGAAGGTAAGTTATTCAAAATACACAACTGTTTGGTCTTAAAGCCAATTATTGGATATCCAGAAGTTGTAAGCTCAATATTGATAAAATACATTTATTGCAAAGCTTGTTGCAATTAATTGTATGAGAAATCAACATTTTTAAACTTACAAAATTGTATAAAGAATAGTATATGTTGGAAGTTAGCACATGGAAGGGTGATATAGCAGCATTTACAAAAATATAAGGGATATACAAACAACATCACAGCAAAAATAAAAGCTCAATTCCTCATAGAGGATGTATCGTCCTTGCTGAAGTTTGTAAAAAGTACAATTTTAAATATGCAGACTGATAGAACTTTGGAATGACCTCAGTATGACATAGTACAGAGGTAAAATTGTTCATTTTTATTTATTTCACATTCAGCTCAAACTGAATTATATTGAAGTGGTAACTTTTTACTTCCCCTTGGCTACTAAGGCTAGTCAAGTTGTTCAGTAAAGTAAGCCATTGAAAACCGAATACAGCAGTGCAGTATTTAGGTAACTCTTTGGAAAGCTCCAAGAAGCTTGTAAACCCATGGTAAGACAGTAAATCCATATTTAGATAAATAAAATATAATTTTAAATTATTCGTTTACTTAAAAGAATTAAGTTAATTATTCTTCTTATGTTTGCGGAGAAAAATGAAATTAGCTGTATGCGGTGAAAACAGTACTTTATAAAATAGGCCAATAATATGCTTATGGAGTGTTAAAAAAATAATATCATCCTTCAATGTTAACAATTTTTCATAAAACGGTATTCAAAATATTGCCTCTTTACAAATGGAGAATACCATTTACCAATTTGCCAATTGTTAATGGTAATGTGTCAGACTTTTTAGAATTGTTCTTTTAATTGTTTTAATTTCACACCCAAACTAAATCAGTTGCTTCTAAAAGTCTCCAGTACCTGAGTCATTTTTAACTTATTTCTCGTAAGAACAATAATTTAAACAATCATCATGATGTATCAGAACCCCTTTAACTTGGTGTCACTTTAAGGGCTTCATAATGTATAGTGAACAATTAGTTTAGAATTCCAATTTTTCATTTATTCAGTGGATAAAACCTTTGACTATACATTATTAATAGACGTGTCATACTTATGCGCAAGCTGTAATGGCTTGAGTGGTTTCTGAATCGACTTAAGGAGTGTGTGGTTCCCCGTACAGGAGCGCTGCCGTCTGCTACCCTCCTTCCCCCTTCGGCCAACCACCAACCATTCATAAGGGCGAGAGAGGGATGTGCGTGTCGCCACATCAACTCATTCATCCCTAAAGTTACTACGAATGCACACTCACACCTGAGGGTGGGGCCAAGTGAGCTTACAGCCTTCGCCACTAGGAAGCGGCTAAAAATCCAAGAAATCTGAGGTACTGCTGATTCTCAAGTCATACTTGGTCTGAGTGAAAAAATGAAGGCAAGAATTATATACCGAAATAGTATTACAAATGGCATGGTCAGGCATACAATAATTTACATCGACATTATAGGATCTGGAGCCCAACCCCAAACCATTCACGATATTGAAACACACTTTTTTATCCATACAGCAAAAACATGATTTAAATATGACTAAATTTCTAAACAAAAATAGGGATTTTTAAATGGAATTTGACACAAGCATGTTCCAAATACTAATTTTGGATGATAATTTACAGGCCTAGTTAACTGATTAATAAATTATTACCCATGGTACTACTAGAAATGGACTCATATTAAAATTAACATAAAGTACATTTAAATGACACTATTCTATATATAAAAAAAGAAATATTAATTATCTTTCTACTCTCCTCTAGACAATTTAAAACATTCTAACTATTCTGGCAAAAATGTTATGTTAATTCTAATAAGTTTTATAAAGAGTAGGCAAAAATTATTATTTCATTAATGTATTCAAATTAACTCTAAATATTTTCAGTACAGACAAATCTTTAACCTTATACAACTTGTGACAGCAATAACAAATTTGAGAAACATAGAAAGTTATTCAATTACAAAATATTTCACAGTAGAAACATTAGATACTAACAAAAGTATTCTGATTACAAAATAGCCCTGAGTTATACAACAAATATCAACTACGAATCACAAAATTTGTCAACTGTGCGATTGTAGTAATCTTAAAATAAATAAATAAAATGAACCTTACAGTACAAAAAATGTGCCACGAATTATACTAATTGATAGAATGGGAAACCCATTTTGTCCTTTTGGAGATTAATTCATGACTAACTCAGTTGTTTAATATTTATTGCTCTTCAGTTTTTCAGACACATGTTCAATTGACACTCATCTAAACGGAACTTCATTAAAAGGTTGTTTTTCCAATTGCATACTATAATGTAATCAAGCATGGAGCAAGGCAGTAGCCTCAAATTCGAAAAAATTGATGTTTTAGAAGATTTAAAACCAGGTAATGTTACTCATGAATTCTGCACTGAAAATAATTTCTGTTATTTTATTTGAAATGAGAATTCAAATATATCCAAAAATAATTCGTTTGAAAAAAGTATATAATCATTAATAATTTTACACATTTATTGTGAACTTAAAATATTTTGAAGAATGGAATGGATTATATTGTAATAAATTACTAGAGGGAACGCTGAGATCTGGGAAAATATCGGTACATATTGCTATTTTCAGTATTTTTACACAACACATGACTAATCAATGAATTAAATACTCCGAAAAACATCAGAGGATTTCCATGATAAACACAAATAAATGGTGTTAAGCTTTACATAAATGACTAGAATACTAATTTGTGTTATATTGTTACATAGCAATCGTAAGAGCTAAGATAATTACTGTGCAATAATAGATTTTCTTTTTAAACATATTGGTCAGTATTTTAATTAGGAACACTATTTGTTTAAAAAAGACTAAGTGTTGTACTATTTATGATAACTAAGTATTAAGTATAATTTAAACCGATAATTAACTTTTGAGTAATTTTAAATTACACTAAAATGAATGAATTTGTAATTAAACATCATTTTACTCATAAATTTAGTCATTAAATAGTATATTTCGCAACTAGGGCCAAAAATGATGTTTTGCAGACCCGAAATCTTTTTAAGTTCAAGGATCTGCAAAAGATTTTCAGGTCAAGGTGCAAACGATTCTTTTCACCATACTTCACTAATCATTACAAAATTATTACATTTTAAAAGATTATTCAATAAATAAGAAACATCAAACTTATAAACGGAATACTGAATGATCCATCAGCTGTCATTCTTTTTATTAATGTAAATGTTGAATGTACAGCTGGTGTTATTAGAAAAAACAAATCCTGCATTTTCTTGAGTTTGGTTAGTTTTGGAGGTTATATTTTATTATGGTTGTTAAATACTATATAGCAAACCAACATCTATAACCTTTAAACAAGATTAAAATATTTGTTTTGATGTTTCTTGTTATTAAGCAACGACAGCATTTCTGTGATAAATATATGAAGTAGATTCTTTTAAGACTATAGTTTGTTTACGTTTTGAGGTGATGAAAAACGGGGTACAGTGCAAAAAATTTTCCGCCCGGGCCAGCAAATCGATACTTTCAACATTGGAAAGTCCTATGGATTATATCGTAGTATGATCAAAAGTATTAGCTAATTAGTTCATAACTAGCAAATATAAAATTTTCTTAAAAGTACTTCACCGTTTATCTTTTTAGCAACAAATTTATACATTTTTAAACTACACGTTAAAATATCAATGAGATTCTATAATTGAGCATTTATTAACTACAATTAAGAGGAATTTTTAATATTTATATGAACAGAAACCTCAATGAATATGGTCAATTTACGTTAAAGACTAGTTAAATCAGGCAAGAGATACCCTTTGGCTGAATGAAATTAACCCTCTCCAAAAACGACTCAGATTGACTTGTGAGAAAATTGCCACTGTAGGTCAAACGACTCAGATCGACTTGTGGGCAAACTTCACTGTAGGTCAAACGACTCAGATCTACTTGTGAGAAAATTGCCACTGTAGGTCAAACGACTCAGATCGACTTGTGGGCAAATTGCCACTGCAGGTCAAACGACTCAGATCGACTTGTGGGCAAATTACCACTGTAGGTCAAACGACTCAGATCAACTTGTGGGCAAATTGCCACTGTAGGTCAAACGACTCAGATCGACTTGTGGGCAAATTGCCACTGTAGGTCAAACGACTTTGATCGACTTGTGGGCAAATTGCCACTGTAGGTCAAACGACTCAGATCGACTTGTGGGCAAATTCCCACTGTAGGTCAAACGACTCAGATCGACTTGTGGGCAAATTGCCACTGTAGGTCAAACGACTCAGATCGACTTGTGGGCAAATTGCCACTGTAGGTCAAACGACTCAGATCGACTTGTGGGCAAATTGCCACTGTAGGTCAAACGACTCAGATCGACTTGTGGGCAAATTGCCACTGTAGGTCAAACGACTCAGATTGTCTTGTGGGCAAATTGCCACTGTAGGTCAAACGACTCAGATCGACTTGTGGGCAAATTGCCACTGTAGGTCAAACGACTCAGATTGTCTTGTGGGCAAATTACCACCGTAGGTCAAACGACTCAGATCGACTTGTGGGCAAATTGCCACTGTAGGTCAAACAACTTTAATCGACTTGTGGGCAAATTGCCACTGTAGGTCAAACGACTCAGATCGACTTGTGGGCAAATTGCCACTGTAGGTCAAACGACTCAGATCGACTTGTGGGCAAATTGCCACTGTGACCGGGAGAGGGTTAAAAGAACAGAGGATGGCACAAACCTACGCAATAGTGAAATCAGGATATAAGAGCTGGCTTTCCATAACTATCGTCAGGTAAGTCAACCAAATAGTTCTTTGAAAAAAATGTTAAAAATATCAGTATATGAGTTCTCACTAAAAATTTTTTCACATTGTTCAATATTTTTTTACGATGGCATATTTAATTGAACTATTTTAAATTAATTCTGATAATTGTATCAAATCTATCAATGGCAAAATTAGTTCTTGATGCCTGATTCAAGATAAGAATTTAAATCTAGTATTTTCTTGAGGATTATTGATTTGAGAGGGTATTTTTTGTTTTATTTTGAGCACCTTAATATTAATCATTTATATGTTTACTTGATTGCTCAATTATAAATATACTTAATATTAAAATAACAATAACACTCATAAAAAATCAATAATACATTCCCAAAAATATTAATCATTACCGGAAATGTTAAGTAGTGCAATTACTAAATCAAGGATAAGTCAAACACTATAATAAGCATTATATAAAAAGAATGTTCATAAATTATATTTATTTTAACAATGTACCAGTTTAACTGAAATTATTAATATATTTCAAGACTTACTGAGAATAATCTAAAATGTACATTTTTTCTAAAAAAATATCGATATGTAAATAAAATAGGAAATCTAAAGAGATAATGTATAAAACCTATAAAATTCAATAAAAATCAACACAACCAAAAAAGTTAATTACAAGCTTACATCACCATACTCTCTATTCCACTTTTCATAAGTTATCAAGCTTTGCGGTGACACACTACGTCGGATTTTCTTCAAAGCTTCGAGGAAATCTTGAAAAGTGATATTACGAACCTTCAGAGGATCTAAACTGCGAACTTGCTCTGTATTTAATTCTGAAATTCAGAAAACATATTATTACATAATTATACTAAAACACTAGCTATTATTTTATGAACTAATTAATATGTTTTAAAACTTTTAAATAAGAAAAAGAAATTGTGAAAGTGTCTGTCAAGTTTTGCAGTTTATTTCTTGCCAAACGTATAAAATAAGACAAGTGAGCTCCTTATCTTTATAGTATACCCTAACTGCTACTGGTAGCTGGTTACACCTGGGGAAAAAAGACAGACAAACTTACAAGCTTATTTGCTGTATTTTTATTTATTGAGATAATTTTGTTAAAACACAATTTAAAGGACAATAAATAGAAAATACGATTATCTCGCATCTCTTTAAAAATATAAACTCATATTAAAAAGTAATAGCTGTTTGAAATAACTTATTTTTATAACTGAAAAAAAGGTTTTATGTTGTCAACAGCTAGACCTTTACCCGATAAGACGATAGGTAATAGCGAAAACTAGGTGGAAGAGGGGATAGCACAGCAGCCTATGGAACTATAGTTGCGATAACATTTTGTTGTTGTTTAGCTTACACTGTGCTAGCTCAACCCTTGCTGTTTCCTACATCCTAAGAAAAAAATCATTGCATGAACAATTTTGGAAGGACAAAGTCTAGGTAAGTAAAACTGCTACCCTATTAAATATAAGGATCAGCTGACCTCTGATGGGTCCGAGTGCTGCGTCTTTAGCCAGACCAGTAAGGTCACTACCGGAGTATCCGTCTGTGAGAGAGGCTAGGGACCGAAGCTCGGCCATGCTCAGAGGGTTGTCGTGTCGACTGAGCAGTCGCTGAAGTAGCTTCATTCTGGTGTCAGCATCCGGCAAAGATACATAGATACGTTTTGGGAACCTCCTGCAAGACAAACAATAAAATTTATAACAGATTTTATAGAAATCGAAGGACAGTTTTTCATCTGTAAAATATAAGTTCTAAATTGTCAAGAATAGTGGCTAAGATATTAAATAGACCATCAGAGTAGTTTCACAGATATGTTTGAGATCAGTTTTTAAAGCTTTTATCTCTTATCACCTGAGAACTGCTTCGTCGAGGTCGTAGGGTCGGTTAGTAGCTGCCATCACTAGTACTCTCTCATCTGGGTTGGAAGGAAGACCGTCAAACTCCACCAAGAACTCTGTCTTGAGCCTCCGAGAAGCTTCATGCTCACCTTCCCTGCGCTCTGACAGCACACTGTCCACCTCGTCCACAAAGATTATGGAGGGCTGGGACAATGGTTTAGTTAGGTATGTTCCGTTAGCATAATGTTGAATGAATAAGAATTTATAGCAAATCAACATTTTTTTGTAACAGGTTGATAAATATAAATTTCACTTACAGTAGAGCGTCAAAAATCCGAACCACTCCATAGAACTTTTTAAATAACCGAAAAAATGATAGATAGATACGAGATCTTGGTTGACGACGATCCAATATCACTCAATTCAAGAGCCAAAAGATAACGAAGTTAGTGTCAGTGATGTAGACGATCCAGCAGACGCTTTTACGGCGTAAGGAACAGCGATGTTTTGGTATGAATACAAAGCACAGCCTGACTGTAATCAAGGTCAGCTCTTTCTGCAAGGACTTGGCTGACAGAAAACATGTATCGAAGCTAACATAACCAAAGGTTAGGGGTTTTTAATGTAAAATAATAATAATTACTATATACCACAAGTGATTGTTTACAGTTAGATTTAGAGGGCCTACAATAATTCTTTAAAACGTGTCATCAGTATTTTGTTAGTTTCCAAACATATTTTTTCACGACACAAACTTCAAAAATGTAGATGTATTTACAAAAAAAACATTGGTTTATTTTTAATGTATCCTATAACTGCATCATTAATACTCAAGGCGTAATTACGTATTCAAGAGGCATTAATAGGTTATGTTTGAAAATCTAACAAATCGGTAATCTGAACTACCTTCAGTCCCCAATAGGTTCGGATTTTTGACATTCTACTATATTGCCTACTATTGACCACTTCAAAATTTTACTTTGTTATGAGATAGTAAATAGTTTTTAGTGAAATAGTTTGTTATACAGTCAAACCTTCGTGTAACAAACCTCAATAAAACGCATATTTGAAAATTCCCTTGAACTGTGTATAACACACAATGTATATTTTACCTCCATGTTACCTAACCATGTTCAAAACCTTGATGTTACGAATTTTTAATACTACTGGCAAACATAAATTTACTTCTGAAAACAAATCTTGTGGTGTCGGATCTTTATATAGCCCAACGTATAAGATACGTTATATGTGCTCTCTATGTAACATATGTTGTCTACAGCTCAAACTCGATGTAACATACGTAAACAAATGTGCCCTGACCCGAATCATCTGATAGAACAGTCTACATCCTGTTGCTTTAGTTACTGTTGATCATTGTCGCTGCAGTTAAAATTGGTTTTCGTTACTTCAGTTACCATTGGGAGATCATACCATACAACAGTAAAGTCCGGTTTACTCAGATTAATGTGGAGGAGTCCGACACCGGATAGCCGAAAATCCGGATAATCTGAAAATATAACAGGATAAAGATGCCAACATCGCTTAGATAACGATCGTGAACAACGCCTGCAATATTTGTGTTGCAAATGGCATATAAGTAATGTATAGCAAATTGCTGCAAAATATCGCAGGCGTTTGAGTTAAAAAGTTTTTGATTAAAAAATAAAATTTATAATAAAGTCTGGAAAAATACTTATCAGTCTTTTTTATTAGTTTCCGGTACGAAAAAACAATCAAAGAAAACTTATTTGGGGTGTTCACAATTAAGTTACAGTAGAAACTTGATTAACGGTCACCCTTTTAACCGTCAGTTTCTATTAACCGCCACCCCGCTAGCGCAAAAAATTATGTTTCCGCGTCAGCACCGAGGCGGATCGTCTGTTGAGGCTCTATGATGAGTAGTGACAACTGTACTGCACAACTGCAATGTGCGTGAATCATTGGCGGCAAGGGTAGTGACCCAGCTGGTTAATCCCTTATACTGTCTTCTGCATTCTACTGCTACTGTTTCATTTCGGTTCTTGTTCTGTTCTGTTCATTATGGTGCTTGGCTACAATGAACTGAAGTTATTGCCAATTTCGAGTGCAATGCCTACTAGTGTTTTACGTGCTTTCCCGTTTTTTGTTGACAGTCTTGTTTATACACAGTGTGTAATGCTCTTCTGAGAAACGGAAACTTGTAGATATTAGGGACTCGACAATAAACAATAAATAATTATTAATCGCTGGTGCTTCATCTCAGAAAAATTAGAAACATGACCCCTGAAAAGCTTGACTGGGAAAGAAACAAAAGAAAATGACGGATTATTTTAAAAACTAAATACCGGTAACGTACGTTTTGAGAGTAAAAGTACGTACATGTACAGTTAATATTTCATTGTTTTCTTAAGAAAATATTTTAATAAAGTATTTTTCACTTGAACTGACGTAGTTTTGTTTTTTCTCATTTAAAATAAATTCACATTAAGTACTGCACAGTAATCATGAAAATTAATTAGGACTTACAAAGGCGCCGTTATAACATGCATGGCAGTGAATTTCGATGTTGCCACGCCAAACACTGTGTAGGTGCTAAGTTGTATCGGCGCTATTGTTATTTCTGTTATCCGTCTATTCGGTTATGGTCATGGTCATGGTCCCAAGGGTGACGGTTAATCGAGGTTCTACTGCACTTGTTATGTTACGCAATCATCATTAGTGATAGGCTACTTGCAGCGAACAACAAGTACCACATTTGTGTCTGAAATTTAGAAGGTACTTGAGATGAAACTTGCATTTTAACTCTTATTAGATTTTTAACCTGATCCGGATAAGCCGGAGTCTGGATGATTTGGATCCGGATAAACAGGACTTTACTGTATTTACTGAACTTTTTTATTTACTAACAACGACGATATACTTTTGTGATTCGAAATTCAATATTGTATAAGTCATAAGTCATTTATTGTGCTGTAATGTATGTAGTATATCAGTAACTGGAATAGGAAGTTGCAACCTCAGACTGGGCAATGACGTTCTTGCATTCTTTTCAAAAGAAGACAAAAATATTTCAGTTTTATTTTTAAATTTTAATGCTTATTTTATGATGTATTAGCTGACCTTCGTAACGCCTAATAGTAAATAAGTGTTAACCTTAAAGTTAATTGGCCATGTTCTCAGTAAAGTCGAATAGCATTATGGCTTTGTTGTGAAAGATTATACATTCTGGGTTCCCACGAAACAAATAAATCTAAATCTAATAAATAAATAAATCTACTAAAATCTAATCTAAATAATTGATTCACAATTTTCCAATCAAACCTAAACCCAAACCAAATCTAACTGCTTTTATAGAAAAGGTAAAATTTTCTGAATCACAGCAATGTTTATAATAATACTTGTGTAATCTAATGTTCATCAATTCCACTCACAAAAGACAAAAAAAACAACAATAACTACACTGGGACAAACAAACCAACCAGTAATCTATACATTTTTTTAAAACAATGACGCACAATGACGTTAGCTGTCGACTGGTGAAAATAAAGCAACACAAAATCAGCTGTTAATAAAATATTCACATTATTGATGTATGCATATGATCAAAATGCATCACATCTTTTCCTCATAAGCTTAACATATACAAACTTTACAGGCCAGTGGGGCTTAGCCCTAAGGTTAAATACAAAAGTGAATATGCCTATAGCCTGCTTGGAGCAGAGACGAATCCAACAAATCAAAGATGATTAAAATCGGTCCAGCCGTTCTCGAGTTATTTGTTGTAGCTAACACGACTTTGTTTTATATATTTAGATATCTGAAAATTTGGTATATAATTAGATCTTAACAACATGAAGCTGTGTACAAAGTTTTATCATAATTATTTGAATTGTTAGTAAGTGAGATATCAATCTAAACCTTTTCCCCAAAAGATGAACATTGAAGTTCCAAAAGACAATGTACTGTGTTTACCAGTTTCTATACCTCAGTAACTGCTAGTCATAGAGCGAATATTCAAATGATTAAATTTCTTTTTTTATCTGATTCCATTAGAATCGGCTAAAATCCATTCTAAGCTATGGAATGGATGGAAATTTCCAATGGTAATTTTGCTAAATATAAAAATGTCTCACCTGAAGTTCCCGAGCAACAGCAAATAGTGCCCTGACAAGTTTCTCGCCTTCACCAACATACTTGGATGTAAGGCTGGCAGCACTGATGCTGAAGAACGTGGCATTGCACGCAGTAGCAACTGCGCGAGCCAGTAGAGTTTTGCCATTACCTGGTGGACCAAAAAGCAGCAGTCCGCGCGCTGGAGTTCGCAACCCTGTGAACAGCTCTGGCCTCAATGAAGGCAATATGGCCATCTCCTGGAGAGCTTGTTTAGCCACCTGGGGACAAACCCAATAAAACGTAATAAAAAATAATTAAGATACACAAACAATAAATAGTTCTATGTCAATCCTCATGCTTCTACTGAAGAAACGGGATACTTTTTGACACTTAGATATTACTGGGTGGCACAAAAAGAACGCATGGATTGAGTTACATTGTGAGAGCAATAAGAGTTGGGTGGGGGGCTGGTTATTTTTAGGTTTTTGCTGTTAAACATTTTGCTCAAAAGTAATGAATCTGTTAATACTGTTCAACGACTTTTCCACATTCAGTTCAATGTTCCGTCTAGTCGTCTTTGCACGACACGAACTCAACAAAATGTCGACATAGTAAAGGTTTCTGTTCTTCAAAGTCGTCGCCGGCTTGTCTCGACGCTCGCTGTAACGCATCTTGAAGCATGAGTTAAAATTTCATCTCTACAAAATTATGCTCACACAGAAGATTGAATTTAATTATGAACAATGGAGACTGTTTAGTGAGAGAACTTTTGATGTTCTTGCTACTGATGAGGTTTTGTTAATAATGAGTGATTAAGTTCTCTTAAGTGATTAAGTACAACACCCTAGGCACGAAATAGGTTTTAAGAGAGTATGTGGAGCAAGTGCTGCCGTTGACAATCCTGTATGTAAGAAATGGAAGGACAGACTCTAACTACAAATGTAAACCAACCAAAGCCCAAAGACATAAGAACCTCAAAGTAAAACTCACTCAACATTTTGAGGAATATAAACAATTTTAAGGTAGCAATTTTGAGTATAATTTTGTGAATGTAAGTACAATCCAGGAACTTATTCAATAAGTTACAGTTTGTAAAAATTATCATGTCATAATCAACTTCTTAAAAAGTAGGCCTAGCTTGCGAACTAAATCTAGAGTGTTTGCTTTGTGTATTAAAGGTAGCAGGCTAAGTAGTCCTGTCACATGTGTTACCTTAGAGGATAAACCCATTAATTGTTCAGTGTTTGACATCAAAATTAGGTTTGTTTACGCTCTGCAATCAGTAGTCCTAGGTCAAGAAATAGGAGAGGTGCTTGCAACCCTCTTGAACCTACCGAAACATTCTAAGTTTGCTTTTTATAACTAGGTGTTGCTAGGAACCACTAAAAGAGTTTGTATTGAATTCATGAAAAATTCAGTGGAAAAGGCTGTAAACGAAAATGGTCGAGACGGGAATTTAGCAGTAGCTTTTGACGGAAGCTGGCAACTTTCCTTTATCATAACCTTTAGAGCCTTTTTATCAGTAACCATTAGAGCTACGACCTTGAAACTTTGCACATACGTGTAAGACACAATATCTCTAGCTTAAATAGTTTCTTATAAAAAGGTCGGCCTACATAAGCTAACATGGCAAAATATAGGGAGGTCTCCTCTTGTTAAACTCATCCTAGTTACATTAGTTTAAAAATAGTTTAAATTATTTAAACCACAATTGCAGAAAACAAAGAAATGCTTTCAGTTTGTGCAAAAAAATATTGCAAACTAGGATAACCATGCCATACTATGAAATATAAAATTATTTTCAAATAAAACTACCAGCTAAATACCTCCTGGCCAGCGATGTCCTCCCACTGCACAGGTGAACTACCTTCAAGGACTTCATCCAGCACAATCTGGGCCAATTTGGGATCCACACCTTTGAGAGCCGTCGTCTTGCCAGTGGTGGCTTTCATCTTGGCTGATAACGGTTTGTGAACTGGAGAACTACTAGGACCCTACACAAATCACGGTGATTAGTCGTGTCCGCTACACTCAAGCTGGCGAGAAATATTTGCTAATATCTTTTAATATGAAAGCTACCTTGTTAGACATTATATTATGACAGAACAGGTAAAAATTCAAGTACAATTAATACTTAATAATAATACAATAAAAATAAAATTACAAGAATGTTAATACATCACTCTTTTCATCAAAGTCTTTTCCTTCTCAACCCTTATAGATAAAATCATTTTCAAATTTCCACAAAACTACTAGTAATAATTTTGTATTTCAAACTTATTTTTTAAATCCTCTATATCCAAAACTAGGGAGGAAAGTTATGAAAAGTTAATGTAGTGGACAGCCTTCAAATGAAGGAAAATACTCAAACATAAGAAACAAATATTATTAAAAAGGATAACTTACACTTACAGACAGTTGACGTTTAATGGCTGGGGGAGTGTGGGCATGTTTAGTTGTTTGGGGACTCGGGGAAGTTGTCTTGGTACCCATGGATCTTGGTAGAGTTTTGCTTTTGGTCAATACATTTGTAGCTCTTGGAGCTCCAGCAGTGAACTTCCGACCTGAAGCTAAAACAATCCGTTATAGAAAGATATTCATAATTTAATGTGTAATCACGTAACGTATTGCCAATTTCAACTTCTTACACAATTAAGGTTTCGGAACAGTGGGATTGTACTGGACTATGAACATGGTCGTGATGTATTTAATAGAAGAATTAGAGGCACCACCAATAGAAAAAATTACATGTCTCTAAATAGTAATTAGACATGTCTCTAAATAGTAAAACCATGAGAAGAGGAGATGCCATGAAAAAAGATTAGAAATCAAGCTGAAACCAGGTAGGTTGGAGGCTTATCACATTAGCTTGACTATATAGGCTACATATCAAACGAATTTCAAGCTCTTCAGTATTGGAAATTCTCTCTTAACTTATCTATACACCAAAAAGTTTTCTGGAGTATTAACTTAATTAAGGAAATGGACATCTTTAGTCTGGTACTTTTGAGAGATGGAAATTATGTAGATATAAATTATTGAAGGATAAAATTATTCAATCCTCACCTAGGAAATTTAATCGATCCTTTGCCATCACCAAATTCTGCTTCATTTTTTCATGTAGACGTTGTGCCCTCTCCCATACTTCTCCTTTACCATTTCGACAATCAATGGCGATTCCTTTCTCTAATTCACAAATTCCTTTTTTGTAAAGCTCTATGGCAAGTTCTTTATGGCCTGAAAATTCCATTCATCTAATTAGGCCTGTATTTCATTTTTTGTAAGCCTTGATGTTTGTATGCCTAGGTCTAAATTATTTTGTTTAACAACTGAAATAAATATCTACCTAGGCCTTATTTAAAGGTTTTTAGGTACTTTCGTATTATACAGACCACATTCATACAATGTATTGTATATCCAACATCCAGCGCTCTGCGGAGGGTAATTTTTGTATTATACATTCAAACATTATTTGGTACATTCCGACATCCAGTGCTTTGCGGAGTTAGGTGGGTTATTGATATTTTTATCCAATTAATATTATTTTACTACAGAAACCCAACATACGTTGGGAAAGCCTGTATATTCTGTAATTCTGAACTCTGCATTTTGCACTTTTCTTTTTTTAACCTCAAATGCGCCAGGTCTAAGGCCTGTGCGGTGAATTAAAGACAGCGAGCTCGTAGTGGCACATGGTCATGCAGCCCATGGGCGTATCAGTCACATGGGCTGTCCAGAGGTGACCGTTCATGACCAGAAGACAGACAAGTCAGCGAGTCACCGGTCGCTGGTTTCGATCCAGCAACCTTTGACTTAATAGGCCAGAGCGTACATCTGATCTATCATGCCTCATCTATCATGGAATCTTATCTGGAATTAAGTTAGGTTGGTTATTGATATTATTATACTATGAATACATGTACTATTAATAACGAACCTGACATAACTCTGCAGAGAGCTGATGAAGGAAAATACAATGCAACGTTTGGGTGTGGTTGGTATAATACGAAAGTACCCTGCGGAGTTAAGATAAGTTGGTTTACTTTAGTAAAATAATATTAATGGGTTAAAAATATCAATAACTCACTTAAGTTAACTTCGCAGAGCGTTTGATGACGGAGTATACAATACAATCTAGGAATATTGTCAGTATAAAACGAAAGTACTGATTTTTTAACATAGACCTATCCTCATTTACATTGAAGATCTACAATTCTAATCTGGATGGCTTACATTTGTATCATTTAACACTGCAGTGGCTAAAGCAATAAACCTTGATAAAACTACTTAAAATAAATAAATAAGCAGGAAATGTTACCTTCATTTTCTTCATCAATTTTCAGTGCTTTTGAGATTAATTCAAATGCTTTTCTATGATGGTCCTTTTGCTTGGCTAATAATGGATCCACTGATCCTGGGGAGTTTATGTGTTTAGCTTTGTGATAAGACATTTGTTCTGCAAACTCTTCACACAGGTTTTCAAGTGGTAACTCTACAGCAGGTTGTATTGCGGGTTGAATCTCTGTGTTGTTTCTACTGTATCTTGTGTGCAGATGGACTGTTCTAAAGATGAATATTTTTGATGTCGACTTCCAAATGTATCGCAGAATAACATAGAATAAGTACAATACAGACCTTAAAATATTAAAAACAAAAATTAAAGGAAAAGATACAATATATAAATTTCTTTCATGGACCGATTCTGGTACAAATGAAGTGCTTACTTTTTCTTCAGCAGTAGATTTTGATTTCTTATGACATTTCGAATTGCTTTTCCGATTCATCAGATCAGTAATTCTAATTTACCTAATGGTTACATTTTATTTTCTCTCTTTTTAAATAATAAGTAAAACTATCATTACTTACCAACTAGCCTAATACAAAAACAATTGTCTAAGACCTATTAATAAATTACTTACTAAGATATCCTCCTAGCCTACAACATATTTGAGGATTATATTATATTAGATTTACAAATGAAAATCTGTAAATAAAATTCAACTAACTACTGTATTTCACTATTCAATAACTACAATAGAAACTAATAAAATCATAAACAAAGAACTATTCGCTATCAGAACACAAAATCCAGATACTGATACTATAAACCCAAACCTCAAAACATTACCATAGTGAATTGAAGTTTCCTGTACCTTCATAGAGTAATAACTCACAACAGACTCGATGTCATAATAGATCCCCTGAGCATTTAAAAACGTAGAAAAGGGGTAATAAAGTAGATAAGAGGGTGATTTTCAGTGAAAAGTGCATTTTGCAGACAAACGACGTTGCAGTCCATCAGAGATAAATTTCTTCCTAACCCATGAGAAAAACTGTCACCGAACTTAGTTCTTGGTAAACCTGCTAAATTCGTGCTATTTTATTAAATAATTTTTTGCACGATCTACACCATAAACTAAACAAAGTGGACGTCTACTAATTCCATTTAAACAGTGTACTTCAATAAAATTAACCTAAAGTACGAGTATAGAAATAACGGTACCGTTGTATATTAAAATCATTCTTGCCAAACCTTCAGTCTTGTTTATTGATGCGATTATGTAATGTTAGGCCAAAAGTTAATAGTTTCTTTGCCCTGTTTCTTATACCCTTTAACTGCGTATACAATCACTGTTAGCAAGAAAAAATACAGTAGAACCCCGGTATAACGAATCTCAAGGGACCAAAAGAAAAATTCGTTATACCGGGACTTTCGCTATACCGAGGTTCGTTATATATCGAGGTTAAATACGGTCGAAATTCGTTATATAATGGTTCAATATTAACCTCTGTGTAACGCACGAGTCGGCGTCCAGCCTCTATATTACGAATTACAGTACTACAAAATAAAATACAGTACATTACTGTAGGTATGTATTTACCCAATTTTTATTTCTGTATCATAGATATAAAATGGGAAGTAAAACTAAATTACACAAGTAAAATGAATTGTTTAGTTATAGAAACACTCCAAATGAACAGTATTAGATATCAAAACAGAATTACTATTTACTAAAATACAGGAAGTAGATAACACATAAAATCGTATAAATTTAACCTTCATACAGTAGACCTACGTATCGAAATACATGTAACAGTAATTCAATTTTTAAAAATATACATAAATGTATTATATCTTACAGTACTGTAATATGTAAATGTTTTTGTTAAACCTATTCACAGGGTGGACAATACGACAAAACTACTGAACTAGTCATACTGTACACCGGATGCTCGAGATTTTCGGTCGAGACTTTTTTCTAATTCATGCCGGGATACGACATGGCTATTAATGTTTGCAAAATTCGTTACAGCGGGGTCGGGGATTCGTTATACAGGGGCTATCTTCGTTATATAGGGGCTTTTCATCTAGGAAATTCGTATTATAGGGGTTTGATCCATTCCAAAGTTGCAAAATTTCGTTACAACGGGATTATAAGCCAAGTTCATACGTTACAAAGGGGCTACTTTAAGATGGAGTGTTATGGAAGTTTCAAGGGGATTTGATAACAATTGGTTATACCGGGGATTTCGTTATTTCGGGGTTCGTTATACGGGGGTTCTACTGTAATAATTAATATTACTGTATTCTTATCAATAAATACAATCGCTGAACGAATTGTGCGAACAAGAAAATAATTTACTGTCGATACGGAACATTGGACTCTAAATATGATGATAATACCCCCGTCGCAGTAGACCTGCGTACTCAGCGAATTTCTAAATCTATAATATAATAATAATATTATATGTCAAGTTTTATCAATATCTGTCGATAAATATATGAGTTAGTTATTTGCCTATTCTTCATAAGATTAACATGGGAAAGAGTATGCAGGTTTGCCGCTGTGAGGAACACTGGAAGTAGGCATTTATAGCACAAACAATTTTTATCTTGACAACTAGTACAAATTTTCATCAACATCTGTCCATAAATAAAGGAGTTTTCCTATTTTCCATATGATTAACATGGGAAGAGTGTATGCAGGTTAGCTGCTGTGAGGAGCACTGAAAGTAGGAATTCCTAACATAAACAATTTTTATTTTGAACATTTATACCAAGTTTCATCAACATCTTTCCATAAATAAAGGTGTTTACCTATTCCCTATATTATTAACATGGGAAAACACTGCGCACGGCGTACGTCTTTAGACGTCTGTCTAGCGAAATACGCGGACATGCAGTGTGCATCATTAGACGGGAATATCTTAAAACTGCGAGGCTTCCCATATGTCCAAAATCACGATGTCAAAATCTTATAACCCGATCGGGTTTCAAAATAATATCGATGGATTTTAAAATAATACCCAGGACTTTGCTATGGATAATTAGATTAGTTTACACCGATAATCTACAACTAATAAATAGCTAATAATAGTTCACTTAAAAATAAAATAAAAATAAATAGTTATGTATGTTTAAATAATGAGGCCAAACAATGGAGTATAAATAAATCCCCACACGTACGAATACTCTAGTTTTGCTCATCACGACGTACAGTAAACGACCCCATTGGAACGCCGGATGCTGACAGAGATGCGGATGTACGAGATCATAAGGTACCGGAAGTGGAAATGTTTTTAGAATGCGCATCTCGCGGCCACAAGGCTGAGGGCGGGCAAAACCAGGTGAAGGTCTCACCTTGAGCGGAAGCAAAGCCACTCCATGCAGTAAGATACGAGCACTACACTTGGATACATCTACCGCCTATACGTGAGTATGGGTTTTATAGTTATATAGGATTTATTAGGAAAATATGGACCGAGCTTTTATCTTAACTTTATTTTATGTTAAAATGGGCTATATTCAAGAGGGATGTTCAAAGCGGTATCTTTATAATTAATATAGATTCAATACCCCCCAAGAATAATAATATAACGTAAAAACTCTGTACAAAGGCGTGTTTAAGGGTAAAAAAATACAATTTAAAAACAGTTCCGATTGAAAGTGCTGTGTCTATATAGTAATATCATAACCAATTTTTAATAAATTTTATAAAATAAACATTATATACCTGTTTCACCAATAAATACGACTATAATCGTTAATATTGGATATAATTCACCAGTCTACAATAACTAACCTAACCAAATTGCAATCCAATCGGATATGTTACGACGTAGACCTAAATTAATAAGGAGTAGCCTATCTTAATACGTTTTCTGTATAAACGAAATAAAAAAATTGCATTCTCAAAATTGGTTTTATGTTGGGTATAACTAATGGATTTCATTTTGGAACATACAATAGAGAAATGCAGTTATACAGACGAGTTAATAGGATATCTTATGACCAAACTTTATTACTATAACTATATAATATGCTACAGTACACTGTAACTTTATTATTACTTAACTTTACTTAATTGTGTTGCAAATTTTAAATAATGTCTCAAAGCCTTTATGTAGTGTTACATGAATTAGGGAACGACTGTAATCAATTTTAGCTTTAGCTTAACCTGTAAGGTTCTGCGTTGTGCTTTCAAAATGTTTAAGATTATCAACTCACCCGGTACAAACACAATTCTTTGGTTTTTGCGGGACTCGGTTTTGTGGGAGTTTTGGACAAAACGGTAGCACAATTTCCTCAAATTTGGGCGTTCAGAAACAATATTGTAAAGCGCTGACCTTGAAGCATAGGGAAATTTGTTTTAGAGGCTTGATATTATGAAGCGCCTATTCTCACGAACTCTCTTTTCAGCCGAAGCCACCAAATGGTCTGTAATCAAAGAAGGGCGACCGCTCAGGTCGGCATCATGGACGTCGTCACGGCCACCTTTGAGGTCTCGTAGGCTTACCCACTCACCATTTTTCCTACAATCTTTTTAAATCTATCCATGAATTTCTGTAGCAGACAGGTTCCTAGCGGATAAATTCACTGAGCGAACCTTATACGCTGCAGGCGAGTTGATAATAATCTTGAACATTTTGAAAGCACAGAAAAGTTTAGTTACAGAGCTGAAATTGAGCACATTTTATCCCGAAGCACACCAATGATATATTTATTTGCACTTTATTTATTTGCATCTAGTATATTATATTGATATATTTATTTGTGTGCATGTTTATAATCATACTTTCATTGTGTTGATCATGTCTATAATAATTGCACGAATATAAAAATGTACAAACTTTCCTGCACACGCCATGTTAGGCGCACGAGAAAAGTGTGTTTAATAATGTACCTTTTTTCTGAACAGACATTTCTCAATTTAAATTTAAATTAAAAATTTCACCTCAAGTGGCGTCTTTATAAAATATACAAAAACTCGTGCTTGAAGGGAGGTATATTTCAGAGTTTTTAAAATTGTTCTTGCGAAAAATGGCGAAGATACTGCAGACTCTACATCTCACTTTCTTACTCCAGATGTCCCAAACGAGATGGGAGGAGGAGACATCGAGGAGCACCAGGCGCCGGCTGTGCGGGTCTGTGACGTCACCAAGCCCGGAGACGGCGGGTCCTGCGGGTTCCACCTGACCCGCACCAAGTGGGACCCGTACCCCTGGGTGTGCGGAGTGGACGGGGGCTCGCCCGCCGGAGCGGCCGGTCTGCGGGTGGGCGACTGCGTCTTGGAGGTGAACGGAGAGGACGTGTTGGGCTTGAGAGTGTCGGAGATCGCCGCCAGGGTGCGTGCTAGGGACCACACCGTCACCATGCTGTTGTGGAACTCTGGCGTCGACCCGGGATGCGACCCTGAGGTAGGCCTCTGATGTTGCCATAATCTTGTATCTGCAGTAACACCAATCCAATTTTATGGATTTTCAACGCCAATGATTTCGTAAAGTTTTGAGAGGTAACAGTGCAAACACTGGTCTTGACCTAATGTCGGACTATATTAGATATGTAATTAATTAATAGCCCAATTAATTACACATGGCGACTGGGTCCGGATGAAGTTACATTCTGTAATTATATAATTTACTTTCTGGACTACAGGGACATCCAAAGTCATTTGACTAATCATCTCATTACCCTTGAAATGAAATGAAACTATTTCACGTATTATTCTTATTTTAATTATTATTTTTATATTTTTTTACAATGGGCTGATAAATTTCGTCCTTTACCAATTATCTTTGACAAAACATGTTTGATTTTCGACAATGCGTTTCTTCATTGAAATTTCTAGGAAATGATTTACCTCTATGCAGTGGCGTAGATACAGTTTTTTCATGGGAGGGGATATAAATACCCCCCTCGGCGAGGGAAAACCTCTTTAGAGTATGTATTGTAGAATACATAAGGGATATTTCGATGAGTTAAATAACATATAAAGTAAATACCATAAAAAATATTTTTGCCGAATATCCCTATCTTCATTTTTTTCAAACAGACAAAATAACAATGACATGTAGTTAAAAAAGGTTTATTTAGGACACTGTTATCATTTTCACAATATTAATTTATTTCCTTTATATCAATGATAATTTAATTTATATAGAACATAAATGTTTCAATGCTTTATTACTTATTTGAACAATAATTTTTACTAAAGACAATTTATTCTAGCTATTCTGCGGACGTACAAACACCTTTTTTCCTATCGTTACCAATGCCGCAATATTCTAGTACTGTCTCGACTCGAACAAAGTCACCGTGAAATTAATTAATCACTTTCGGGGTTTCTTTTAGATACAATTTACATGACTTTTTTGTGTTTACGATATTTATTACTGTATAATGAAACAAGGGGAAATTAGACAAAAAACACGAATGCCGAACACAAAACGTAGAGGGTGCGGAAAATATATGAGATAATACGTCATACATCACAATCGTAAAGATCTCAACTGTTTAGTGTTTAGGTTAGACCTACAGTATACCTTATAAGATTTTGCGGCTGAGCGATCTTGATGGCGGGAGGGATGACCGGGAGACCAATCGTCGAAGATCTCTTGATTCGAATACGCTCGTATACTATATTTCTACATGCAACATGAAGTAACAACAACGCACTTCTTTTTCGATTATTCGTTATTCCGTGGTGGTATTTGTGGATATAATTGTTTTGAAATTATTAGTAAACGTGATCGTTATGGGGGGGGATATATCCCCCTTATCCCCCCCCGTATCTACGCAACTGCCTCTATGTCTGGGTATTCTTTGACGAGGTGTAGTCAATTGTAACGTAATGATTCTCGAAAGGAGTAGCCAACATATGATAATTTTTAAAACTTGGTATCAAAACATCCCAACTGTTTTAGTAGTTTCAAAAATCAAATAAGTGACGTTGTGTTCTTGGACAACGTGTCCTAAACAATCACGATACCAAGTTACCGCTTGTCGTGCACTACAGCTATAAGGAAGCGACCTCCGTTGTCCGCCGGAACTGGTTCGAAGGGTCAGGCTGCCAACCGCGCTCCTGCATAGCACGAAACGAGGTCTCCAATAGTCGCGCCGGAACAGTGCGATATTGGCGTTGCTGAGAGGAAGAAGCTCAACAGAGATCAAAGACAGTAGGCGTCTATAAGGAAACTACCTCCACTACTCTATGTTCAAACCTACATGCACCAATCAAAATGCTTACCCTCTTCAGACCCCACACTTAAGGGTCTGCATCAGTGGTAGCGATCTTGAATTTTAGTCCCGTAAGAGCTATGTTAAATTCTGGCGGAACATACCTTTGCTTTGGCGTCTGTAATTATCAAAATATCAATGTAAAACTTTGGAAGTACATTGATGAGATGTGGCTCAACCTTTTAATATGTTCAAAAATTTAACTTGACATAAAAACAAAAATCCAGGAATATTTTACAAAATAAATCATTATTATTTTTTTATTGAAAGCGAAAATAAAAAGTTCTGTAAGGTGGTGCCCTGGAGGACTGTAATACCTTTAATTTGACACCTCTTCCGTTAATTTATGACAATAGGTCAAGGAGATATAGGCGCCAGAATTTAACAATGCTCTTACGGGACTAAAATCTAAGATGGCTACCACTGATGCAGACTCTTAATTTCGTTTTACTTTGTAATAAATGTAGATTGTACGAAAATTCTTTCCAATAAAGAAATATTTCAAAATTCAACAGGTTCAGCGTGCTGTTATTCTACTTGTAGCATAAGAAAGGGAAATTACGTTGGAACATCAAGGCTAGGGACCTGTAATTATTACACTCGACGTCCGCACTGAGCGCATTCTGGTGGTGATTAACCTACAACAGGAACGGTACTGGTAACGGAAGTGTGTGGGTGTGGGAGTCACAACGGCTTGGAATAGTCTGTGTGGGAGTTCATCAGTTCGTCTGAATTTGAATGAATCTATATAAATAAAATTAGAGTTTTGTCTGTACATGGCTCAGAATTATTCATTTTTAGTTATTTTTACTTTTTGTGCGTTAGAGAAGCCGAAACCGGTCTTATCTCAATTTTTGTCTGTTTGTCTGTGACGCTCCAAGTGGCATTTTACGCCGTCTTCTTCGAAAAAATGTTTGTATTTACTTCCCTGTGGGAAATAGGTTAGATCATAGATATGTCAAAAGGGAATGTTTTAAGTTTATCTAAACAGCTGTTCTTATTTTGTTATATTTAAAATTCAATACAATAGTTCTGATAGTTTCTATGGAAACCTGTTACATGTTTTCCATCTTAAAAATCACCAACACCCCCCCAGAGCTAAGACATATCCATGTCAAAACAGGAGAACAGATTACAATGAAACTTATTTCATGTATTCTCTACATTCCAGAGAAGGTTTATAAATGCTTGAAATCGCCCGCCGCCCCTTGAAAAGTAAATAACGAGCGTTTAAAAACCCACTTTTACGCGATATTACTCGCATTTTGATCCAGTTTTCAATGAATAACCTACTGGTAATAATCAGCTGTCTTTGTAGTTTAAACATTTAATAGATATTAAAACAAACAGCTGTCAAATCAATATTAGTTAGTTTGTATTGGTCATTGATTTTAAACCGATTTCGAAATCATACTATATTAAAAAGTTATTTTAACGTATAACTAATTATAATAGAGGTATAAATGTTCTAATCTATTTAATTGTAAAGTAATGCTAAATAAAAAAGCTGGGTATTGATTTATTTTCTTTGTATTGATTTGTTTAGGATTTCAGGTTTACATTTTGGTATGAAAATCTTTCTTTCAAAGGACGGGCTTACTGCTAGTCTTAAATAAAATACACTAGCCACTTAATAATCATTACGTATCTTTCTAGAACCATCCTACAACTCACGTCACTAATTGTTTTCCCTCATAATTAAACTGTGTTTCTTTAGCACATACCATACCATTTCCCATTCTGAATGACGAGTGAAAGTGCAGAACATATTTTGATAACATTAGCTTTGATACTGACCAGTTCATTCATTTTTTAGGATCATTAATTAATTATAACAATTCAATCAACAAAGGGATCTGGGCCCAATATAGTGTTGTATACTAAATCAATATCTCCCTTAAAGACGAAGATTTTACAGTGGGTATCAGGAAAAAAATTTTAAGTATCCTGAAAACACATCGATAATGCTGGCTCATAAAGCTGTACATGTTTAAATACCTTAAAACGGTCCCATGTTTCATTCAAGTCCTAAATTTTAAAACGAAACACTAGCTATTATTTTAATTTATTTAGCCTTATCTTATTCGTTGGACTGATAAATATTACTTTCAGTTGAATTATTCTTGGAATACCATGAGACAATTTAAGGAAAACTGACACCAAAATTTGAAAAGACTAAGATAGGGAGTATTTACAAATGAGATATCATTGAAATATATCCTCCTCTTAGTAAAGATCTCCTGGTAAACAAGACCCAGTTATATAGTATAAACTTATGAATGAACTATGTATTTTGTATTACTTTTGGATCATCATTTTAATATTTTAGATTAGATTAGATTATTTGAAATGGCGACCATACCACAAGGTAGGTATTTTAAGCCAAGTATGAGTGAGGATTGAATGTAAGATGATTGTGGCGCGATCTTGTAGTCTTGTTACTGACTAAGGCTGACATGTTCCTTAGACAGGACTGTTAATTAATAGCCCAACAGCCGATGGCAACTAAGGAACCTACAGTTTAACGTGGAATCCGAACCACGGCCTCTGAATCACGAATTGGTCTAATTATGAGGATGGTCTTTGTGGATTAACGTAGTATTCAATAGTGCGGACGTTAATCCACACAAGAGAACACTACATCCACCGACCATCTCTCACAACTATCCACAACTCGTGACCTCCAAGTAGCTGGATTACAGGATTACAGTCCTAACGTTATTTTCCTAACGTTTTTATTTATTATGCTTAGTAACGAGTGACACAAATCAAATTGACTGCAGTGAAAATTTTAATTTTACTTTTTCCTCTAACTCTGAATGATCCAGTCAAAATCCATAGAAGACTAGTTAAATATCTGAAATATCGTACTTTCGAATAATTCGAAGCTTTAGACGAATGTATAAAGAAACATTATTCTTCCTTAGATTCTAAATTGAGACATAATCTGTAAGGTGTGCCTTAACCACATCCCGAGCGGATGGCCTAAAGAAGGACGACGGTCTGGTCCCGTTGTCCTGCCGATGTGCTTGTACAGGATACGAGGATTGCAGTAATATTGTTTGCAATCTCCTGTTCCACATTTTCTTTCACCTTGAGGATTACACCTTCATTAGTGTACAAAAACAGTTTCCCTTAGTCGCTGAATAGGTTTTGTGGCATTCTAGTCTTCCCTTTTACTGTCAAAATCCTGTCGTGTTGGTTTGGACGAGATCATTCATGTAAAAGACGATTGAAGGTTTTAAAGACATCTACTGTATCCTGACTCGAGTTTGTTACAACTTATAATCTCAAAACTGTCTCTATGTGAGTGCTAGAATTGTATGGTTTGATAGTTTATTTACGCAATTACCCTCGCAACTCCAAAACAGATTCTTGTACCAGGACAGTAGCCAATTTATTGTTTTCCGCAGTTGAAATAAATTTGTATTGCAAATAATTTTATGTCATTTTAAAGTCTTAGTCTGGAAATTATACCAATGTAAAAATGGAAGCAATAAATTTCATTGATTCATTAAAAACATGATGTTAAAGACAGGAGAATAATTGAGATATTCAAAATAAGCTTTTTTAAAGGAACGAACTGAGCTCAACTTATGTACACATAATATCTTTTACAAATCTGGGTGACAGAAATACATTTACCCATGATGAGTTGATGGACTTTCACATAGAATAAGCTAATTTTAGTATAATTTCAGAGTTAATTGTAATTTAATTTTGTAGTTAAGATATGCGATAAATATTGCTTGTCCCTATGTTTTCCTAGAGACTGTAACGTCGGTAGTTAAGGAAGTAGCCTAGTATAAAAGAATGTTCGTAGTGAATAGTACCATTGTGTTTATAATGTCACAGTCGCTGTGCTGCGGTCCAATGCCCACCAGTCTGCAGCGTCTGTCTTCTTGCATGAACTCCATCCTGGCCGTGCTCGAGTGTCCTGTGTGTCTAGACACCATCCCCCCGCCGGCCCACCAGTGCTGCAACGGTCATCTCATCTGTGTGCGGTGTCGTCTGCAGAGCGATCGCTGCCCCGTGTGTCGCGCGAGGCTAGGGCGTGGACGTAGCCTCCTCGCAGACAAGGTGAGGTCCTGCTCACCGTCGTAGCACAGCTTCGACATTGTTACTGGGGCTCAATACTTGACCCTCTGATCAGTCGGAGGATAAACTTCTAGTTTTAGCGAATTTCCCATAGGGAAGAAGCTATTACCGTAGGTCTCATGGTAAGACTTAAGCCCGGGACCATGTTATTTTTTCTTCTTTAGGTGCCTAGAGACCAAAAACAATAGTCGTTAAAATTTATATATATATGTGTGTGTCTGTGAACACGACAACTCTCGTAAAAATGGTCCGATCGAAACCAAATTTGGTAGAGATGTGTATTCCTGCATTTGCTCGGACGAGTTCGTAAACCAGACAAATCGGTCAATCGGAACAGGTAGTTTGGGGGGGTTTTGTACCCCAAAATTGGGTTTTTTGAGTTTTTCATATGTAATTTAAGTTTTCAATTTTATTTTCAACCATTAAAATCAGCTTAAAAAACTTTACAATTTAGTTCCTTAAAGTTTTCTCTATCTCCAACGGTTACCGAGATATTAAAAGATCTAAACACAGTACGTTGTATTTCGGGGCTCCAATGTTAATCTTATGGAGGATAAGGAAAAATTAATGTTTTACTTACTATAAAATATTTTTGGATGCTTAAAAATCATAGTTTATGTGTTTATTATGGCAGCTAACCTGCATACTCTTTTCCCATGTTAATCATATAGAGATTAGGTAAACTCCTTTATTTGTGGACAGATGTTGATGAAACTTGATAAAAATGGTCAAAATATAAATTTTTAACGCTAGAAACACTTACTTTCAGCGTTCCTCACAGCAGCAAACCTGCATACTCTTTTCCATATTAATCTTATGGAGAATTGGCAAATAACTCTCATATTTATCGACAGATAATGATAAAACTTGTCATTTATTATTATGTTATTGATTTGGAAATTCGCTGAGTACGAAGGTCTGCTGCGACGGTGTATTTACTTGTTCTTATCTCGAAATTTAGGGCATTAAAAGGAAGCTGCTAAATTTCTCTAAGGTAAGGTTATCCAGTAAGGCTTCCCTATTAAATATTTGCTCCTTCTTATCTGATTCGTCAGTTTAGGCGTTTTTGTGTTCGTGGTCTGGTCCTAAAAATTGGTTTAGTGCACTAATTAAATAAAATATAAGATGGATTTTAAAACTAAGGTTTATTTTGGAATAGTAATGGATATTCTCGTTTGTTCAAGGTATACAACTCTCTGACGGAAGCCTTCCTCCTACGAGACGAACCTCCAGAGCTTCGGACGGCCAAGATGAGGCAGAGACTCATCGGGAAAAAGAAGATCCCAGAAATTGAAATCCTCGTAGCCGAGGTGAAGCCGACCGTCCATCTTCCCAAAAACAAATTCCTCACAAGAATTTTAGGAAAATCTTCATCCGTGGAGAACTTATCGTCCAACACGAAATCCTCTAATCTATTATCAGCCGACTCAAACTTAAACTCCAATATGAAAGCAAAGTCATTATCTAGTAATGAGATATTCAATCAAATCAGTCCGGCAATTTCGCAATCGTCTATACCGACCACGAATACAGGAGACATGGGGTTTTCATCGTCGCGCTCCTACCAAGGATCCCTCGAGTCTCTGGCCCAGCGCATGATAACGGACTTCGGGGAGATGGAGGTGGCCGACGACGGCGCCATCTACGTCTGTCCTGCTTCTCCGGAGTGTTCGGCGCAACTGCGGAGAACATCCGTGTTCCGCCATCTGCAACGAGAGCATTCAGGTCCGTTGGTGCAGTACTTCTCATCTAAAGCCGTCTTGGACATTCCTCCTTGTCTGCCCGAAGACGCTGTCATCACAATATATGCCGAAGGAAACGTTTACTTTCTAAAAATTATACCTAAGAACGAAACGGATTTCTTAGTTTGGATGTGGGTTCTCGGTGGTAAGTTCAGTTCGGAAATGTTAAAGCTCGTATTGACTTTGAGAAGTGATGATGCCGATTCACCTGAGTTAATTTTCAAAACAGCTGTTCACTCTCTGGTAAATACCACATGGTCTGACGTTTTGAATGGGAATAAAGGGGTTATTTTGAAAAAGGAGACTATTTGTGCTACTTTTAAAAATCAGAATGTAAAGTTGCTAGTGACTGTGTCCTCAAAAGCAACTCAAGCGACAGCTGTATAAAGTAAATAATGGACATTGACACACTTATACTGAATTGATTGGACATAATTATTTATTATTCAACATTATATTGATTGTATTTTGTAGTTAAGAAAATTACTAAAATAATTGTTGTTTATATGTTGATTGTCATATTACTAATTTGTTACAATAAAAATAAAAATCTGTTAAACTGTTATATTTGAGTACCATATTATTTTAAAGCATGTTTCTAGTTAAAGAACAAACAGCTAAAAGTGCAAGAACCATTTCGTTTGAAATTTTGGAATAAAATAACTGAATTAGTCACGCAACTATGCGATTCCAATATTTTTTTATAAACACGACAACTATATTCATACATTTTCAATCTATTGATTAACAACTTTTTTACGTGGAAGAGAAACTCTTCTAATGTATAAATGACTTGCTATAAAACTAGATTTTGCATATAAAAATTAGGTCTAATATTATATGCAGAGTGTAATTTTTCAAGTGAAAATTTCAAACTGTTTCTATAGTTAATTTATAGCGCAAGAAATAATAAACACAATCGTATTTTTTGCATTAAAAGTATGGTTGAGTCAATATTTAAGCTACGTCACATTTCCATGGATGTTATTTGTTACCGGGAGATCCATAGACACCAACTGGATTTACGGCTACAAACCTTTAGTATTGTAGTCAATATACAGGGTGTTCATTACACGACAACTATATTCATACATTTTCAATCTACTGATTAACAACTTTTTTACGTGGAAGAGAAACTCTTCTAATGAATAAATAGCTTGCTAAAACTTGATTTTGCATATCAGGATTAGGTCTAATATTACATGCAGAGTGTAATTTTTCAAGTGAAAATTTCAAACTGTTTCTATGGTTAGTTTATAGTGCAAGAAATAATAAACACAATCGTATTGTTTGCATTAAAAGTATGGTTGAGTCAATACTTAAGCTACGTCACATTTCCATGGATGTTATTTGTTACCGGGAGATTATATATTGAAAATATTAGCATCCATAGACACCAACTGGATTTACGGCTACAAACCTTTAGTATTGTAATCAATATACAGGGTGTTCATTAAAGTTGGGGACAAACTTTGAGGGGTGATAGTACTCATCAAAATAAACAAAAAAATTCTAATAAACATATGTCGAAAAATCCTTCGTTTAGCCGCTAGCCGCCATTTTGTATTTTATACAAAAAACTTTATATATAAAGAACTATTTAAGATACAGAAACCAAACTTCGCACACATATTTAATGGCTAAAGAAAAAAATATTCCCAAATTATCATTAAGTTTGCTTTTATATTTTCAAAATGACGGCGGTTAAAAATATTGTAATTTAAATAACAAAAAACCATTAACTTTAAGAACCGCCGCCATTTTGAAAATATAAAAGCAAACTTAATGATACTTTGAGAATGTTTTTCTCTTTGGCCAATAAATATATGTGCAAAGTTTGGTTTCTGTATCTTAAATAGTTCTTTATATATAAAGTTTTTTGTATAAAATACAAAATGGCGGCTAGCGGCTAAACGAAGGATTTTTCGACATATATTTATAGAGAATTTTTTGTTTATTTTGATGAGTACTATCACCCCTCGAAGTTTGTCCCCAACTTTAATGAACACCCTGTATAATCAGGAGACTTCTACATAATTATTCGTACCAAGTATATTTATATGCAGAGACACCGACCAAAAGCACGTGGGTATTTTATCTGAAGAGCGAGTGTGACGATTTTTATGGCATGACGCTTTGATACTAACAAAAATCAGCTGATTTGTTTTGCAGAATCAGCTGATTTTCTTCCCAATAATCAAAGACAATCGTGTGCATTCGAACCACCACAAATTTATGTCAAGTTTTAGCTCAGAATCGAATTGGCAACCTTTAGATTATTACGTGGGTACTACAACAACTGTACAGCCATACAATTTGTTAAATTTCCAAACTAAGTAAATTTGTAAAATACAGTGTTCCGGAAAGCTATGTTACGTTCGTAGTTTCTAATATAAAAACTCCCTAATTTCATACTGCCACAGTTATTAAGAGTCTGCATCAGTGGTAGCCATCTTGGATTTTAGTCCCGTAAGAGCATTGTTAAATTCTGGCGCCTATATCTCCTTGACCTATTGTCATAAATTAACGGAAGAGGTGTCAAATTAAAGGTATTACAGTCCTCCAGGGCACCACCTTGTAGAACTTCTTATTTTCGCTCTCAATAAAATAATAACAATGATTAATTTTGTAAAATATTCCTGGATTTTTGTTTTTATATCAAGTTGAATTTTTGAACATATTAAAAGGTCATGCCCTTGAGCCACATCTCATCAATGTACTTCCAAAGTTTTACATCGATACTTTGATAATTAACGCCACTACAGACGCCAAAGTGAAGGTATGTTCCGCCAGAATTTAACATTGCTCTTACGGGACTAAAATTCAAGATGGCTACAACTGATGCAGACTCTTAAGTCACGATATAGAAAAATTGTCCCAAACTGACCAACGACAGTTGACAGACAAATTGGTGTTGGAAGAGGTCGTACACCCTTGATCCCTACCAGAGTCCGTATTGCCGGCAGTTCCCACCGACGCCGATGTACAGTTTAAAGTGGAGGAGGTAATTAGACTGGTGACGTGGGAACAGACCTGATCCCATTGTTTGACATTGTACATGTACAGTTACGTCACCGACTACCGACACCTCACATGTGAGTGGAACAGGCTCCGGAGCACACTATGACTACGACTGGACCGATGCTCTATTGACTATATACGAGTATAAATGCACTAAAACCCCTGAAACAGAAAACCTAGATACGGTAAATATTCCGAACACAGAATTCTACCAATCTATATCAAATCGACCTTAGACTTACATTTTGCACTTTTTTAAAACCTTTTAAGAGTCTGCATCAGTGGTAGCCATCTTGGATTTTAGTCCCGTAAGAGCAATGTTAAATTCTGGCGGAACATACCTTCACTTTGGCGTCTGTATTGGCGTTAATTATCAAAGTATCAATGTAAAACTTTGGAAGTACATTGATGAGATGTGGCTCAAGGGCATGACATTTTAATATGTTCAAAAAAAACTTTATATAAAAACAAAAATCCAGGAATATTTTACAAAATAAATCATTATTATTTTTTTATTGATAGCTAAAATTAGAAGTTCTGTAAAGTGGTGCCCTGGAGGACTGTAATACCTTTAATTTGACACCTCTTCCGTTGATTTATGACAATAGGTCAAGGAGATATAGGCGTTAGAATTTAACATTGCTCTTACGGGACTAAAATCCAAGATGGCTACCACTGTTGCAGACACTTAACAATGTTTCTGTCCGCGGAAGAATCCAATTTTGACGTTTCGTACGATTTTAGGCTGAATTATGACACTCTCAAACCAGTGTATTTGAGTGAGTTTTCCCCGCCCAGAACCCCAATCCTCTAGCTAGACGGTATGGTTTGAAGTGTCATAATGCAGCCTAAAATCGTACGAAACGTCAAAATTGGGTTCTTCCGCGGACAAAAACATTGTTAAAAAGTTTTTAGAAAGTGCAAAAAGTAAGTCTAAGATCGATTTGATATAGATTGGTAGAATACTGTGTTCGGAATATTTACCCTAGATACAAAGCGAATTTCCATTGATTTATGAATTGTAATGATTCAGTAAATGACTCATATTAATTTAGGCTAATTATTCTCATTGTTCTCCATAAGAATAACATGGGGAATAGTAAGTCAGTAGGTTTGCTGCCAACATAAAAATATAGTTTTTAGCATACTTTATTATATTTCAACTACAGGGCGTCCCATGAGTAAAGTGCCAAACACTGAGAAAAAGTTGTATGAGTACGGTAATTCAATAAATAAAAAAAGAAATGAAATACTAAAGTAATGATGACAAGGAATATAGAGAAAATCAAGAATAATTATTTTTCCAAAAACGCTTTGATTACCAGATAACAGCCATTTATATTTTTTACAAAATAATTATTGTTATCCTCAAAAAATTTCAACCAATCTTAATAAAACGTAGTAGGCCTAAGTATGTTTAAATAAAACTACTGTAGAAATAAAATTCAACTTGGTCCAATTTCAAACTTCAAAATGGCGGCAATTTTTAACCTTTATCATTTTCCCACCATTGTAGATTAAAAGTTAAAATGGCCTCCATTTCGTAATTTTTAATTTGACCAAGTTGAATTATTTCTTTCTGCATTTTGTCTTTTATATTTACAAACGTATTGAGTTTTATAAAGATCGGGTAAAAATCTTCGAAGTTGACTATAGTTTTGTTAATAATACTAAATGGCGGATATCCGGTAAACAATTGAGAAATAAATTATTTATTATTTTTTCTTGACCCATAAAATCTTTTCTCAGAGTTTGGCACTTTACTTATGAGACACCCTGTATAAGAAGCTATGGATAAAGTTTTATCACAGTATATCCAATAATAAGCGAGATACCGTATCAATTTTAACCTTATCCCTATAATATTAACATTGGAGGTCCACAGGACAATTTACTGCGTTTACCAGTTTTAGTTGATTTAGTTGTACTATATGTGAAATCTAGAAACGCTATACAAACAATTAATGGCTTACTTAGCATCTTAGCCATAAAACTAGTTTGAAGCTTGAATAATAATTACAAAATTGTAAATTGTGTAATAATTACATGTTACTCAACTTTCCTATTTAGTTTGTCTCATATTTCAAAACCACTTCTAAGGGCATACAACTCAAAATACTTTACTTTACTTTTTAATGAAATGGCGACCCTACTAATCCGTAAAAACCTATCGGTACAAGAAAATATACATCCACACGATAAGGAAAACTTGATTAGAATAGATTAGATTATTGAAATAGCGACCATACTAAAAGGTAGGTATTTTAAGCCAAGTATGAATGAGGAATTAATGTAGGATGATTGTGGGGCGATTTTGTAGTCTTGTTACTGACTAAGGCTGACATGTTCCTTAGACAGGACTGTTAATTAATAGCCCAACAGCCGATGGCAACTAATGGACCTACAGTTTAACGTGGAATCCGAACCACGACCTCTGAATTACGATTTGGTCTAATTATGAGGACGGTCTTTGTGGATTAACGTGGTATTCAATAGTGCGGACGTTAATCCACACAAGAGAACACCACAACCACCGACTATCTCTCACAACTATCCACAATTCGTGACCTCCAAGTAGCTGGATTACAGGACGTCGCCACCGTCCCAGTCATTTAAAAATTCCACCCTCAAACTCCCCCTATCCCTTAGGATGTTCCATAGCCTCCCTCTCCAAAAATTGTCTCCTTGGATCCGACCTAGTGCCACCTATTTTAATGTTCACCAGTATTTGAGTTACAGGAGCATTAATGTATTCGTTGGAACTAGTTATTTTTGTCTATACTTGCTCATAAACGCACTTCGTCAACAACTCCAGCGGAACGTGAAAGTGAAACTGTTTGACAGGAGTAAACACAAGGTTTGGTTCACGCTACAGCACTGGCCAGCCGCCACGGTGCACCACGCACCACACACCACGCACCACGCACCACGCACCACGCGTCACCGACACGCGTTTACAAGGAAGCGCAGGATGCGATCAGCGTAATTCTCCATGCTTTCTGCCGGCCACTCTGATATCACGATATTGATGAGTGTTCACTGTTCACGCTCTCTACGTCTCTTGCATCATTCCCGTCCAAGGCCCCGTCTATGAGCGGCAAACGCTCTCCTAGGCTCTTGGCGAATTTCCCCTTCTTTTGGCTTAATTGGATGGTAATGAGGCTTGATGAAATGTAGATTAGTTTTCTTTTTGTTTTTATTCAGGGTAGAAAACATCGTAAACTTTGTTACTGTATTCAACCTGGCTTCGACCACGTTGTTATTATTAGTGTTACAGTCTGAAATCTAAATATATAAAACAAAGTCGTGTTAGTTACACGCATTATAACTCGAGAACGGCTGGACCGATTTTAATGATCTTTGATATTTTGGATTCGTCTCTGCTCCGGTCATGCTTTAGGCATATTCAGTTTCCATAAATTCAATTAGTTTCCATTTTATAGCGTTTTAAATTTCTAATGTTAACCTTATGGGGAATAAGTTTGTTTACAAATTATCTACAATCAAAATATTTGAATTCTTAAACCAGCTGTTTGTTTACTGTCCGTTACCAATATGCTTTACTATCCAATGCCATCTGAATCATTCATTAATGTAAAAGTATGAAGTAAATATGTACTGTACAAAATGAACAGCATTATTCGCTACGTTAATAGTTTACGGTTTTTGGGAATTATGTACTGTATTTGTGTTTCTTTTTTTCTCTATGATGAAAAGTCACTTGTTTATATGTTTGCCAAATAAAAAATAATTACAATGTTTATACATATTGAGTTTATTATAATAATCAGCTGTTGTATATTTAAAGCTTTCACAACGAAGCTGCAATGCTAATTGACTTCAGGACATGGCCAATCTTAAAGTTAGTTAGCATGTATTTACTGTTAGACGTTACGAAGTTCGCCGGATCAGCTAGTAATGTTTACATTGAAATTTTTTTAGCGATTTTATAGTTAATCAGAAGTAAATTGAATGAATTTATAAATGTACTAGCTGTAGCCCGTCCTTTGTACGGTTTGTAGGATTTAGTTTTAAGAAGAAAGATTATCATACTAAAATCTAAACCTGAAATCCAAAACAAATCAGTACAAAGAAAATAAATCAAATATCAGCTTTATTATTTAGCATTACTTTACAATTAAATAGATTAGAACAGTTATACAATTATTATAATTAGTTATACGTTAAAATACTTTTTCATATAGTATGATTTCGAAATGGGTTTAAAATCAATGACTCAATATAAACTAACTAATATTGATTTGACAGCTGTTTGTTTTATTTCTATTAAATCTTTAAACTACAAAGACAGCTTATTATTACCAGTAGGTTATTCATTGAAAACTGAATGAAAATGCGAGTAATATCGCGTAAAAGTGGGGGTTTAAATGCTCGTTATTTACTTTTCAAGGGGCGGCGGGCGATTTCAAGCATTTATAAACCTTCTCTGGAATGTAGAGAATACATGAAATAAGATTCATTGTAATCACTTCTCCCGTTTTTTCGGAGAAGACGGCGTAAAATGCCTCCTGGAGCGTCACAGACAAACAGACAAAAATTGAGATAAGACCGGTTTCGGCTTCTCTAACGCACGAAAAGTAAAAATAACTAAAAAATGAATAATTCTGAGCAATGTACAGACAAAACTATAATTTTATTTATATAGATTTGCAAGTACGTAAAACATTTTCAACGTTATAAAATCACATCGTCAATCTGACTCTCACATTTAAGTAGATTTTGATTCTGTATTAATAATCTTATAAAAGTGTAACAGTCTGAATTTAGTAGTTACATAATGACAGAAAAATATTCATGATCGCTGCTAAATCAGGTCATAAATCAATGAAATGAAGTGTGCAAAAATCTAAATATTCACACGTCCGATTTTCCTCAACATTCACACAAACCGATTTAAATTTCTCAGAGGAAACCTCAAGTCATCCTCAGTTTTCTTAGGATGGTCCACATGACAATGTAGGATCCCAGAGCTCGGACATGTTTGGGAAGTGGTTGATGTTCTATAATTGTAGAAAGGTCGGTAGACAATGGTCCGGTGACCGCCTCACCCCTCCGCCCCCCTCCACGCGGTCCACGGCTCTTCGGTCCACGCGCCAGTCGGTTCCCGGCGTCGCCCAGTGGAAGTACGCGTCGCAGCCGTGTAGTCTGCCGGGAGTGATGGGTTCCGAGCCCCCCGAGGACTATGAGCCGTCCCTGAGGCAATGCGTGGTGGCACGTCCCCCCCAGGGCTCCTGCGGGTTCCACCTGAGCCGCACCCAGTGGGACCCGTACCCCTGGGTGAGCGACGTGGAGGCGGGTAGTGCCGCGGACAAGGCGGGGTTGGTGGTGGGCGACTGTGTGCTGGAGGTGAATGGCGAAGACGTGCTGGGGATGAGGATCGGCGCCGTGGCGCTCAGGGTCTACGCCCGCGGTGACCAGGTCCGTCTTCTCGTCTGGAACTCCGGCGTCGAGTACAACGGCGCCATCTGGGTAAAATAATGTTACCTGTCAAATAAAAGTGGACTTTCCATAGTTTCCATAGTTAGAAAAATGAACATTTTTCAATTCATTATTTACAACTGGAAGTAGATAGGATTAGACTATCGTAAAGACCATAAACAGTTAAATAAATAAATAAAAAAATATTTTCGTAAAATTATTTTTTTACATCTTTACAACAATATGACTTTAATATTTTTATTATAACAATACTCGTAAAATTATAACATTATAATGAATTTATAAACGTTTTAAAGAGAAAAACAAATAAAATTCAATATTTTTAAATGTATACTAAGAAAAACAGGTATATTTAATAACAAATTTATGAGGTATGACTTATGGAAACCATTCAAGTACTTACCAGAACATAAGAAAAAAACAAAATAGCGCAGCAGACCTGCGTATAGCGATTTCCAAATCAAAATATAATAATAATAATAATTTGAAGTTTTTTAAAAATCTGTCTAAACATGAGAATAATTGCCTATACATAGAAAACATGGAAAGATGTCAGGTTTCTGCTGTGAGGAAACTGAAATTAGGCATTTCTACATAAATAATTTTTATTTTAACATTTATACCAACTTATAAATCTGTCCATAAATAAAGGATTTTTCCATATGATTATTACAAAAGTGCATTTGCCATGATAAACACATAAATATGAATTTTAAGTATAAAAATAGTCTCAACATGAAGCTATTAAAATTTACCAAAAATATTGATTAATATAAATATTATTTTTCTACATATGATTACATTAGGGAACAATACATACTTTTATTTTTTAATATTGTAACCTTTAAGATAGAGAAAACTTTTGTTATTCGTTATTGATCTTGTAATGGAATATGTATTTATCCATCATATTGATTAAATATATCACACCCAAAACACGTTCTAAGAGATGTAACCAGTATGAAAGATGTCAAAATAGGTGTGAAACTGAAACAGAAAACTAAGAAACTATTTACATACCCATCTCGTTGATGTTGTTCATCAAAGATGTCTCTGCCAAATATCAGGCATCAACCGTCAGTTAATTAACTCCCACATTAAGATGAAGTAGTAAAGAGACTAGTAGATGAATTATTCGATATTAAAATATTATGAACTCACGGGAGGTATATGTATTTACTTCCTTTTGGGAAATAGCTTAGACCATGGACATTTCTAAAGGGAATGTTTTCAGTTCCTCTAAACAGCTGATCTTATAACCATTTAATTTCACTAAACATACGACGTCACTTCTATTTCAAATTTTGATCTGACAGATTGCTACCCCCGCCCCACCTAAGAGGCCAAGACATGTAGAAATAACTAATATAAAATCATAAAAGTGCATACTTTAATATGAGTAGAGAAAATACGTTTATACTTTTAACTGTAATGGCGACCTACCCAGGTAGGTATTTTAAGCCAAGTATGAATGAGAAATGAGTGTAGGATGATTGTGGCGCGATCTTGTAGTCTTTTTTATTGACTAAGGCTGACATGCTCCTTAGACAGGACTGTTAATTAATAGCCCAACAGCCGATGGCAACTAATGGACCTACAGTTTAACGTGGAATCCGAAACACGGCCTCTGAATTACGAATTGGTCTAATTATGAGGATGGTCTTTGCGGATTAAAGCAGTATTCAATAGTGCGGACGTTAATCCACACAATAGAGCACTACATCCACAGACAATCTCTCACAACTATCCACAATTCGTGACCTCCAAGTAGCTGGATTACAGAACGTCACCACCGTCAAGTCCCAGAAAACGCTTGTATTCTGCTTCCCTTTTGAACATTTTACAACACATCCTCATGTGCTCCCAAGGCGGGTTGCGGGGCGACCTTTTTACTAAGCATATCTCCAGATCTTCACCCGGGCGGCCTGTAGGCTATATGCCTGACACACACGATCTCCGCACTCTGACATTCACGCTCGCATTATTGTCGAATCATTCTCTTCGCCATTCCTGCGACCCAACAAAGAATATCCTCATCAGTTGACTGATGCCCGCTATTGTAGAGTGAGTTATGCAGATGTGACTAGATCTTTCCTGCCCTAATGGCTTCAAACATTTTAGTGTCTTTCTTATTCAAATCGACTTAGATTCCTTGGTAGCACATCTGGTTCCACACAGTGCAGACTAGGCAAAAATAAAGTTTACAACATATTATTACGTCTTTTAGCTATCTGTCGTGAACAGTTTCTCCTTCAGCATATTGCACTCTGAACTCCAGTCTTTAGATTAGATTAGATTATTGAAATGGCAACCATATCACAAGGTAGGTATTTTAAGCCAAGTATGAATGAGGATTGAGTGTAAGATGATTGTGGCGCGATCTTGTAGTCTTTTTACTGACATGTTCCTTAGACAGGACTGTTAATTAATAGCCCAACAGCCGATGGCAACTAATGGACCTACAGTTTAACGTGGAATCCGAACCACGGCCTCTGAATTACGAATTGGTCTAATTATGAGGATGGTCTTTGTAGATTAACGTAGTATTCAATAGTGCGGACGTTAATCCACACAAGAGAACACCACATCCATCGACCATCGCTCACAACTATCCACAATTCGTGACCTCCAAGTAGCTGGATTACAGGATGACGCCACTATCCCAGTCTTAGGAGGAGGAGGACGTGTGTTCGTGACTTTGTATATGACGTATGAAACTGAAAATATGTTTAGTTGAGACTGGAAAGGCTTGTAGTTTCCGTATACTTCCAGGTGACTCTACTGCATTAGCATTAGCAGTTAAAAATATAACATTTTGCGGAGTTTGTATTATTTTTAAACGGGATTAAGTCATAAGTGTTTCTTTGTCTTTCATCATCCGTCTGTTTAATCATTCCATAACGTAATCACTGCAACCAAAAAGTAATAAACAGTATCAGCGGACTGACACATACCTTTCTCCTTAAGAGAAATAAAAAATACACATTTAACATTTAATATAACTACATATTCTTTGTTGTTTATTTAACTAGGCTATCATTTATTCGTTATTTTCACAACATTAACAACAAGATATAACAAGTTAAAATAATTGTTAGACCTTGTTGGGGACGTAACCCCCCACCAAAATTTTTGAGTCGTTTTGTTTTGACGAAAACAATACTTTCTCCTTAGGGATGGTGGCGACATCCTGTAATCCAGCTACTTGGAGGTCACGAATTGTGGATAGTTGTGAGCGATGGTCGGTGGATGTAGTGTTCTCTTGTGTGGATTAACGTCCGCACTATTGGATACTGTTAATCCGCAAAGACCATCCACATAATTAGAACAATTCGTAATTCAGAGGTCGTGGTTCGGAATCCACGTTAAACTGTAGGTCCATTAGTTGCCATCGGCTGTTGGGCTATTAATTAACAGTCCTGTCTAAGGAACATGTCAGCCTTAGTCAGTAACAAGACTACAATATCGCGCCACAATCATCCTACATTCATTCCTCATTCATACTTGGCTTAAAATACCTACCTTTTAGTATGGTCGCTATTTCAATAATCTAATCTATTCTAATCAAGTTTTCCTTATCGTGTGGATGCTATATTTTCTTGGACCGATAGGTTTTTACGGATGAGTAGAGCACCAGGCAGTACAGGCATTTATTTAAAAAAAACTTTGATTCAAATTATCTTTCTTAATATTACACTTTATATACCATAACAGATTTCTTGTGTAATGCCAATCGTCACGCGCTCTAACGTGTAAGAGTCGAAGGTTTCAGTTTGATCCGGCTGAGCGAGTCCTCAGTTTGATCCGGCTGAGCGAGCCCGATTGTCTCGTCTTTCAAGGTTGGATGAGTATTGATCACGCGAATTGTTTTAATGGCCTTCGACCGTAATGACAAAACAGCTCGTTACCTTTTGTTCAAATACTTTCAGGAAGTAAATTTCTTTGTTTGTGTTTATTCCGCGTTGGGCTAAAAACCTCCGAAACGGTATTTATGATTATATACCTGTTAACGAAATATATCGTGATGGTTTGGTCGTGTTGTTACAAAATACTAGGATATATTTAAATATTTGTAAGTATAGACTAATTTTAAAACCAATAATAAGTTTGCAAAATAAATTGCTATGCACATTTAAACAGACTGTTTCGAAATACAGAAACAAAGGTTTTAATATGACAAATCCTTCTATTATGATTATTAGAATAAACTGTATCAGTGCACTGACACATACTTTCTCCCTTAAGTAAATTCAAAAATAGCAATCTGTAATAAAACTATAACATTCTTTAAATTTTATATAATTATTATTTAATAATTTTTGGCTTCAAAAATAACCATCCAATTTCTGAAATTAACAACAAAATAACAAAGTTAAATTAATCGTTAGACTTTTATGGGGGGAACCGCCCCCCCGGTGATACCTAGTTTTTGGAGTGGTTTTTGGGTTATGTAACCTGACGCTGCATACCAAGTTTCATGGAAAACGGTTGGGAAATAAGATATTTCCAAATATTAATTACAATAAAGTGTACAAACTAAACCTGACACGATCGTTTCCAGATGTGAGATACACATCAATGGGATACATTTGAAATTCAATTGTATTCATTCCGTCATTATCACAGTTCATAATAACATTAGACTAATCTAATACAGGGTTAGAATCGAGATAAAGGATCGTGCATATTTCTATAAGGGATGAAACATGTACTAAAAAATAAATCAAGCAACTTATTCCCAAATATTCAAGAATAAGTTCCGAACAGAGAACTACTTAGTTTAAAACTAACTGCATAAAATAATTTTAAAATAAACTAAGCTATTCACTTATATGAGCTATAAACATTTGATGAATCAAACTAAAATGTTTAAACCATATATGTATATGAATTTCTTGGGAATAGGTAGACCTGCTTTATTATATCTTTGCATCAAATATGATGATTGTGAAAAGACTCCAAACCTTTCAATGTTGGTAACATTGTACTTTCGTTTATTTTATAACTGGATGAAATTCAGAAGATATCTAAATATATAAAACAAAGTCGTGTTAGTTACACGCATTATAACTCGAGAACGGCTGGACCGATTTTAATGATCTTTGATTTTTTGGATTCGTCTCTGCTCCGGTCATGCTTTAGGCATATTCAGTTTCCATAAATTCAATTAGTTTCCATTTTATAGCGTTTTAAATTTCTAATGTTAACCTTACGGGGAATAAGTTTGTTTACAAATTATCTACAATCAAAACATTTGATTTCTTAAACCAGCTGTTTGTTTAATTTCCGTTAGCAGTATGCTTTAATATTCAATGCCATCTGAATCATTCATTAATGTAAAACTATGAAGTAAATATGTGCTAAAAAATGAACAGCATTATTCACCACGTTAATAGTTTACGGTTTTTGGGAATTATGTACTGTATTTATATATCTTTTTTCTGTATGATTAAAAGTCACGTGTTTATATGTTTGCCAAATAAAAAATAATTACAATGTTTATACATATTGAGTTTATTATAATAATCAGCTGTTGTATATTTAAAGCTTTCACAACGAAGCCGCAATGCTAATTGACTTCAGAACATGGCCAATCTTTAAGTTAGTTAACATGTATTTACTGTTAGGCGTTACGAAGTTCGCCGGGTCAGCTAGATATGTTAATAAATAATCGTTCTAGATTTTTTCAAGTAACCCTACGAGAAATTATCGCATAAATCGACCACCAATCCATAGCGCAATCGATATTTGGACCACGGGAATGCAGCAACGGAGCTGTCGCAGGCTGTGACGACACTGCCGTATTTCTTATTGTGGGAACCAGAAACAGGCACAGGATGACGATGCCCCTTGGGGGAGCCCTCGTTTATAATAACTTCAAAATTATGTTATTTAATTTTGTCTTATCTCTATATATAAAATTGAATGTCTGTCTGTCTGTATGTCCTTTATGCGTTGCCAAACTACTCATCCGATCGCCATGAAATTTTAGGAAGTTGCTCTATATGTGTCCGGGAAGGTTTTAGTGAAAAAAATTTTTCGAAAACCCCATAAGTTTCCATTTTATGGCGTTTTAAATTTCTAATGTTAACCTTATGGAGAGTAAGTTTGTTTACAAATTGTCTACAATGAAAACATTTGATTTCTTAGCTACAGCTGATTGGTTTACTTTCCATTAGCAATACCGTATGCTTTACTATCCAATGCCATCTGAATCATTCATTAATGTAAAACTATGAAGTAAATGTGTACTGTAAAAAATGAACAGCTTTATTCACCACGTTAATAGTTAACGGTTTTGGGGGATTATGTATTTATATTTTTATTTTCTGTCTGATTAAAAGTCATGTGTTTATATGATAATTACAATGTTTATATTATTACGTTTATTATAATAATCAGCTGTTGTATATCTTTCCTATAAAAGCCGTATTACAGTTAGGTTTCGTTTGGGTTTGGATTGGATTTGAAAATTGTGAATTAATCCACTCAGATTTATTTGTTTTGTGGGAATGATATTAATATGTTTTGTCGTTTCAGTATTGTTATTCACTATGCCGCGACCCAGAATAACCTTTCACAATGAAGCCGTAATGCTATTGGATTTTAGAACATGGCCAATCTTAAAGTTAACATGTGTTTACTGTGAGGCGTTACGAAGTTCGCCGGGTCAGCTAGTAATATATAAAATTCAAAGCCCTCACTCACTCACTCATCACTAATTCTCCCACTTCCCGATTACCTAGGAGGCTGAAATTCGGTATACTGGTTCTTTAGGCCTAAAATAGGAAAGTCTGATAGTTTTTGTGACAATTTTCCCATAAATCTCTACACTATACGCCTTCAAAGTTCCCATTTTAATCTTATGGATAAATAATTTTGTTTTGAATTCCAACATATATATCTTACCTTTTAAGATATAAACAGCAGCTGTTTTGATTTGAACCATTGAGCAAGCCAAAGAAGCAAGCATAAAATAGTAAGCACTCAATGGTATCTAATTATTGTATAAATATAATATTTCTCAGAACGAATTTTTGTGATTATGTTTTATGATTAAAAATCAAATGTTTATTATTATCGGTACGAAGTTCAGAACATTCTTTTCTTTTCATTTTTTTGGTGGGGTATATAAAACAACAATATTCATGTATTGTCTCACGGCAGTTTGATTTAGGGCTGGGCCACTAATAACAAGAGCAAATAATGACCATGATAGGATAGATAACCTCCTTTTGTCATCATCAAGCCTTGTTGTCTCATGAGGACTAGTTAGTAGCTTTTTAAAGCTACACAGTCTTGATAACTAATGCTTTTTAAAGCAATAAACACCCAAAACTAGTTATCTTGGTAACTAATGTATGTAGATGTCAAATATATAAGAAATCAAATTAATCAGCATTATAAAACACCATAGAAGAAAATAAACATTAAAAACAAACATGGAATAAATTTAGTTTTGATATTTTAAATACATGAAAAATATAATACATATTAATATAATTTAAAAAAAGGACAATGACAAACCAGTCGTTTTAAACAGGACAAAGAAAATGGATCAGTGGTTTATTAATGGTCGGGTAATAACTAGGACCTATGTTTCACAAGAATTGCACGCTATTTATAGGAATCTCACAAGATTTCTGTTTTACCCTTTATGGTATAAAATAGTTAAATAGTAGTGGAATAAAAATAGTTATGGTATATCTACAGTTACAACAGTACACTGTAAATAGGATAAACATTTGTGCACTAGTTTATTTTTAGAAAATATGTAGCTTATTAGGATGTTTATTTATTACCAGCAACAAGTTCTAACAAGATTCTAACAAGTTTTTAATCTTCAACAAAACAATGCAATGATGTTGAAACTAACACGTAAAATAGCATTGTTAGTAGGAACAACTGAAGGGCACGCACGGCCAATGGTTTAGTAGACCATCTGTCCATCCCATCGTCGAAGTCTCCGATACCAACATTATTGTTTCTCGTTTCGCGCTCCGTTTGTCCCCCACAACTGCACTGATGTGCTCCGCTGAAGAGTTTTCAAACCAGTCATTGTAAACAGGACGAATAGAACGGTTCACTGGTTCGGGTCGGCTAATAGTATGATTTCTTTTTTCCGAAAATTTCACCCAATTTATAGGAATCCCAGAGGATGTCTGACTGGGTTAATCTCTATATATAAAATTGAATGTATGTATGTATGTATGTCCTTTATGCGTTGCCAAACTACTCATCCGATCGCCATGAAATTTTAGGAAGTTGCTCTATATGTGTCCAGGAAGGTTTTAGTGAAAAAACTTTTTCGAAAACTTCATTTAGTTTCCATTTTATGGCGTTTTAAATTTCTAATGTTAACCTTATGGGGACTAAGTTTGTTTACAAATTTTCTACAATAAAAACATTTGATTTCTTAAGCTACAGCTGTTTCCATTAGCAATATGCTTTACTATCCAATGCCATCTGAATCATTCATTAATGTAAAACTATAAAGTAAATAAATACTGTACAAATTGAACAGCTTTATTCAACACGTTAATAGTTTACGGTTTTTGGGGATTATGTATTTATATTTTATTTTCTGTCTGATTAAAAGTCACGTTTTTATATGTTGGCCAAATAAAAAAAGTATAATGTTTATACATATTACATTTATAATAATAATCAGCTGTTGTATATCTTTCCTATAAAAGCCGTATTACAGTTAGGTTTAGTTTGGGTTTGGATTCGATTTGAACATTGTGAATTAATCCACTCAGATTTATTTGTTTCATAGGAATATTATTAATATGTCTTATCGTTTCAGTATTGTCATTCTCTATGCCGCGACCCAGGATATATAACCTTTCACAATGAAACCGTAATGCTATTCGACTTCAGAACATGGCCAAACTTAAAGTTATGTATTTACTGTCAGGCGTTCGCCGGGTCAGCTAGTATGGTATAAAATAACACTCAATATAGCTTAGATGGCAATGACATTTTAGACTAAAATGTTGCCTTAATAGATAGGAACATTCCTTGAATGATAAAAAATGTGTCTCCTTCAGAAAATGTATTTCTTTGAGAAAAATATGGGGTTTTTTGACTGCAGCTTATGACAAATGTAGCCTATTTATTACAAATGTTTTAATATAAAACACACAAACACAACAAGAAACATTTTAAAATATTAAACCTAATTATTACTGTAGCACATGTTACTCGTAGATTTAAATAGAAATGACTATAATTAGTTTTGTTAACACACAACTATTACTTGGAGGTCGGGCGATTGCAAGTCGCCAATTAGCGACTTGCTGAACGTAGAGATCTGTGACCTATTGGTACCATTTCTTCACCAAGTGCCACAAAAACAATTGCTACAATCCACATACACTTGGCATAAGTCACTAACAGCCACCATCTGTGGAATAGAAGGTTGCCAACCTTGGAGAAAGAGCTCAAACTCGAAAAACTGGAAACTGTTTTGTTAAGAAAAACTTGTACTTTATCAAAAACTCGACTGGTCCGAGGATGAACCGTTGGGTAAGACCTGGCCGACCTTGTTTCGGCCCATAACTGGTGACGTTTGACGGAAAACGTGTCAGATAAGTTGATACCGTGGTACTCAAGAAAAGACCTAGACGTGAAATTTCGTACAGACATTTAAGAGTCTGCATCAGTGGTAGCCATCTTGAATTTTAGTCCCGTAAGAGCAATGTTAAATTCTGGCGGAACATACCTTCACTTTGGCGTCTGTAGTGAAGTTAATTATCAACGTATCAATGTAAAACTTTGGAAGTACATTGATGAGATGTGGCTCAAGGGCATGACCTTTTAATATGTTCAAAAATTTAACTTGATATAAAAACAAAAATCCAGGAATATTTTACAAAACAATCATTATTATTTTTTTATTTAAGTTCTGTAAGGTGGTGCCCTGGAGGACTGTAATACCTTTAATTTGACACCTCTTCTGTTAATTTATGACAATAGGTCAAGGAGATATAGGCACCAGAATTTAACATTGCTCTTACGGGACTAAAATCCAAGATGGCTACCACTGATGCAAACTCTTAAATGTGCAATTATTAAAAAAAGTTCCAAATCCAGCTAAATCTGAAGGAAGGTATTTTTGTGCCCTAAAATGAAGCTTTTGAAAGTCTTTACGTACAATTCATTAAAAAATTAAATTTTTATCAGCACAAAATTTTGATTAACTTAAAAACACATCATTTTGTATTTTGGATCTTCGCGCTTTGTCAATCGGTTACCGAGATGTAGAAACTGGTAAACACAGTACGTTGTCTAATAAAGCTGCATTGTTAATGTTATGGAGGAAAGGTTAAAAATGATATCTCGCTTATTATGTGAAGTATTCTGATAAAACGTATACAACTTCATTTAGTTAACGTCTAATAATATACAAAAAACTATTAATAAAAATTGAAATTTTTATTCCTCGAGACAGCAAATATACTTACTTATTTCCCATGTTATTATCAAGGAGAATTAAACAAGTTGACATAGAGTAACTACCTAATTGTTTGTTATTTTATGATAAGACCTGTTTGCAGCTTCAAATAGTTAAGTTTTACTATTGTATATAAAAAATCTTACATTTAATATTTTTCATAGCAGCACCTACTTACTCCATGTTGTTCTCAAGGAGTATACATAAATCAATATAACTTCCTTATTCAAACGTACTGTGGTTAACCTTTGATCAAGCTTAGATTTTATCCTTAATTTGCTGAGTATATAGCCCTGATTTTATGGAGGTATTTTTTGGAGCCCTCTGCTGTTCACCTTAGTTAAAGTTTAATTGTTGATTAAAAGTAAAAATATACACATCATCACATTTACAATAGAAAATTTTTCAGATTTTTCAGATGTAAATGTATACACCGAACTAAATTAATAATCCTACCAAATTCTAGTTGTTAAAGTGATACACGTTATAAATTAGCTAATTGTGAAGCATTAAATTCAATAATTATTATTTACAATAATTAATTTCCATGGCTAAAATATTAGACTTCATTTGAAAAACTAATGTAGGGTGCAATTTGACACGTTGCAGAATTAGGGACACAAAACTGATGACAAGAAGTGGGAAAACGAATAAACCATGACTCCACAAGACGTGGAAGGCCCCGTCCATAATTAAGTGTAATATCACCCCGCCTTGGCCCACAAACTGCGGAACGAGGCGAAAACTGCTCGCTTGTTGACTCTGATAAGTGGCAAAAACATTGAGTGTCAACTATCAACAGTTTTGTAGCCTAGTTCGATATTGAGTTTTTTCTAATTAATAGTTGCTTTTATAGTTGGCAATAGGGTTTAAAACAATTGGTTTAGATTTTTTGGAAAACAAAGCTCATCAATTATCATTCCTAGGCTATCAAAAAATTAAATTTGTCTTGTGTGAATGAATAAGACATTATTTGCAAACTGAACTTTAAAAATACAAAAAATTAACATTTATATTATTACGATGCAAGTTTATTTATTTTACATTACTATTATATTCGATTAAAATAATGTAATTGATTTTTTATACCCCCAAAATTTTTAACATAAACTATTTTGAGGGATTAGCAATACCCAATTGCAAAACAATCTCAAAGAAGGGATTCGTAAGAATGAGAAGAGGCACTCAAAAAGGAGGGATTTAGTACTGAGGAAATCAGCAACCCCCAAATCAATCTAGATGCAGCTCAGGTCATAAACTTGTAATCCCTCAAAATGAACACAAACTAGCCCAACAATCCAGGGGTGTCCCACGGGGAAACCCTCAGTCTACTGTCAGAGATACACTTTTGGAGCAAAGGCACATATCTAAGCAAACTCTCAAACACCAAGAGAGAAATTAGGCGAAAGGTGTCTAGGCTTCACCGAGAGTCATACCCCAGAAGATACTTGGAGGATCCTAGCGGGATAGAGGTCTGAGAATATACTTAAAGACTTCCTAAAACGGTGAAAACTTCCTAACAACCTATTATTATTTTGAAAAATTATTCATGAAGTAACCAATTCTAAAGGAGAGTACCGTCAGTGTTAATTTTAATAGTGACGCGCCACACCAAAACCTGTCAACGACCCGAGGGTAAGGATATTAGGGAAGGATATCCGTTGACTGAAAGTGAATTCCGACTAAGTTTCTCTCAACAGGCGTGATGTGACGTCATCATCAGTAGAGCTGAGGCAATGTGTACAATTCAGGGGTCGGCTTGCTTTCTACAGGCACAACAGGCTGGCTCGGTGCACGGAAGTAATAGGTCAATCTCCCAAAAGCGCTGATTGTTGCCCGTAACCGTTCGTAACGTGTATTTACGTAAGTCCGGCCTGTTGCGCAGAAGGCACGCACGAGTCTTCGCCATGCAGCTACCGTGTAAGCGTGTATCACGTCAGTGATGGTTGTTGGTTACTGATAACGTTCACCTTCGAACTCAGCATAGCGTAACTAAAGAATATCACAAGTATAAACACGAAGGAATGGTTAAATCTTAATGGTGCCCTTATGGTTGTCATATTATTTTGAGATTGGTGTTTTCTAGTTTTATTGAACTTGATAAGCCATCATTAGGTACTACAAAATTAAGTTGTCACAATATTGGTAGATTCTTTGGCAATTCAAAGTGAACAGCTTACCTGAGAAAATTGTTAACAATTGTCAAGGGAATAACGTCGTTATTTACGTTAATATTAGGGTCTAATAATGAACTTGACAGGGTCAATTTTCATAATAACCTAATGCATAAACACGTGACATTTGAAACAAGCAGCCGACAAACAGAATTAAAGGATACATGTACTACCAACAGCGCGATACTACCAATAGATGAATCATACACAAACCACAGTCAGTATTGGCAAGTATGGACCAATAAGGGTTATAGAGAGCTGGTAAGTCTAGTAGCAGTGGTAAACTTAAGCCTATCATAGGGGCTAAACCACTGCTGACCCTAAAGTTAAGGCCGTTAGTAAGCTTAAGTGGATTTTTGTATCCAGACTTGCTAAAGACTGCCTGAAAGATGATATTGTGGAATATCTGATGAATACGTGCATCGAGAGTGAGTGTATAAATCATAGACATGAATCTTACTCTTATTTTAGAATCAATATTCTGCCTGATTTAACCCCAAATGCAAATTTCTGGCACGCTGGTACACTTGCAAAAGAATAAGTTTTCAAAGCTACGTCTAAGTTACACAATGAGTTTGTATCTTCCCGTACTTTTTTAGGGAAAATCCACAGCCATCAATACCAGTTTAAAGTACTTTGATTAATGTTGTTCTATACACATTTAGTGCATGAGGAATAAAAACTATGGTACTCTGTACAGAAAATGAACTGGATGTGCTGTGCATCTCTCAACACGGGCTTGTAGATAGAGAGATCGAGTTGTATTGAACTATCGCTAACCTTATTCTTGCATCCTGTTGGTGTAGGGAAACGTCACATGGTGGTGTAGCCATCTATTTGAAACAGGGTATTGACTTTATCTTACTAAACATAAGCCAGTTTTTGAGGAGCTACATGGAACATTAACTGGGATTTTGCTCTCTGACAAGACTGTTATTGTATTATAATTGTATTTGCATCGCTCTCAAAATGACAACTTAGACAGAATTTTCTGTCTACTAGAGTTATGTCTATCTATGATCATGTCTTCCAATGTACCAATAATTTTCGGTACCGACCACAAAATCGACCTACTAAAGCGCTCGAAGGAAGAAGCTGCCTTCCTAAATATACTTGGAAGTTTCAATGTGTTCTTCAGTGTCATTAGGCCAACTCGTGAGTAAGCTTCCCAGGATAACATCCTCACAAGTTTAGATGTTTGGAACTATGACGTGGAGATAAGTCAGGACAGATTAGCTGACCACAAACATGTTTTCCTATCAGTCTATGATAAAGTTCCTAGTTTTAAGACCAAATAAAATGCTTTAGCTATAAAGTATGTGTCTTTCAGGGTTGTTGGCACTACTTCTTTTCTAGGACACAATGTTTACCTGTGATGTGCATAATTAAAACATTTGATGATAGTGCAGCTTTTTAATTTTTTTTAATGCTGAATATGAATTTTATTTTCCATTGAAGTGCAAAAATGTTGCCACTGGTCCAACCAAACATAAATGCACTGGAAGTTCTGGTGCAATGATTAATAAACTTTCCTGGTTTACATCTGAACTGAGCGGGGCAGTTGTGATATTCTTGTACTTTGTAAAGTCTTGATCTTTGTTAAGTCAGACTTGAACTGAAGCTTAGGCTCTGTTTGCTGCGGAGAGACTATAAGTTTAAAAGAGCTAAGTAAGTTTTTATCTCAAATCTCATATTGCAATTTGCAAATCCCTGTAAAGCTGCCCGAGATCTGATTAAATCTAAAAAACAAACAAACAAGTTTCCATAGGGATTTTGCTGCCACCACAAAGTTTAATGATTATTTTGTTGAATCAGATGACAGTATTATTGCTGACATACAATTTAGTGATGAGTCAAATGATACACCCAATAAGGTTCCTTAGGTTTGGCGTCCCTCCGACTTTGCATGGAGGTCTATTAGCGTGATAGAAATAGTGGCAGCCGTAAATCTTCCGATAGCAAAGTCATTTTTGGTAGGTCTTTTTTATTAAAGAATAGTACACATACCTGTTCCATTGTTGACTTATCTCATAAGCTCATGTATTGTTGAAGTAAACTTCCCAAATGAGTTAAAATGGACCAGGACAGTTCCTTTATACAAAACAGGACCGACCAACATAGTATCCAGCTACAGGCACATTTCTGTGATTCCGGCACTCCGCACTCCGGCGCATGTTCTACGTGAATGTATTTTATCAGTAGCTTCTGTATGGACTTGATATCTGCATTTAAAGCGTGTTTTAATCTCATATGTGGATATATTTAATATTAGGACATATTGTATTCCATTGTACTTAATAGCTGAATAAATTATTTTATTTGATCTTTAGTTCCTCCTTGTCTCTTTGAGGCATGCAATGCACCCTTGGAACTTGCATACCTAGTGTGAATTCCATTATAGGTTGGTTCATTCTGCAATAGATGATTTTTTCATTGCGGGGTCCCCAGTTGCATAAAACCATTCATTCGAAACAGTATATAACTTATACACTAGTGCGTACTGCGTATACATCCTTAAAGTGAAAAGAGTAAATCCATCGTATGATAGATTGTATTAAACTTTAACACTTCCGACAAAAATGCAAATGAATGTTGCATATTAAACACCACTCAAAATACAAGAATATCACGATCTGATCTGCCATGCAAATATTGAGGAAGAACCTTGTATGATACGGGCCTACGACAAATCTGTCGGTCACGAGCTAGTAAACCTTCATACTAAAATAGGGTTCCTTCGATTTACAAATCCAAGATTTTGTCAGATTTCATTCAACCGAAATATCTCAACTGATTTTAAATGCATTTATTTGTTATTCATTTTAAACTGTTGTTTTAAAGTGAAAGGTAAACACGATTTTAAATATTTTATTACTTCTTATACAAACCAGTGTTGAAAATAAACGCTATTTTTAATGTAGTAAGTTAAAACTAATTTGAAAAATTGTCTCCCTAAACTTTAAAGTTGTAATTAGATTATTGTAGACAATACAGGAAACACTAATACATATATTTGAACTAAAGAGAAGAACGATTTGTAATTTTAGATTAAAATGAAAGTAGAGATTCTCAAATCGAAGGGCACAGAACCGAGGACCAACGGGGCGTGAAGGCCGTGGAGGGACCAAGACCCCTCTAGAGGACCAATGACCAGAACCCGTGACTCGGTCACCTTTACATCTGTAACGATTCGACGATTTGTTGGTCTTTGGATTGGGAAACATCTAGTATGTCAAGGCTATAAATCTACAAATCGATTGTAATGTCGTTTGAGATTCATGGAAATATAATTGTATATTTGGATAGTAAATGCATCTTATTATTGACTAGCTGACCCGGCGAACTTCGTAACGCCTCACAGTAAATACATGTTAACTTTAAGATTAGCCATATTCTGAAGTCGAATAGCAATACGGCTTCGTTGTGAAAGGTTGTATATTGTGGGTCGCGGCAAAGTGAATAACAATACTGAAACGATAAAACATATTAATAACATTCTCATAAAACAAATAAATCTGAGTGGATTAATTCACAATTTTCAAATCCAATCCAAACCCAAACGAAACCTAACTGTAATACGGCTTTTATAGGAAAGATACACAAGAAGAAGATAGGAAAGATAACAGCTGATTATTATAATAAACGTAATAATACAAACATTGTAATTATCATATAAACACGTGACTTTAATCAGATAGAAAATAAAAATAAAAATACATAATCCCCCAAAACCGTAAACCATTAACGTGATGAATAAAGTTGTTCATTTTTTACAGTACACATTTACTTCACAGTTTAACATTAATGAATGATTCAGATGGCATTGGATAGTAAAGCATATTGCTAATGGAAGGTAAACCAATCAGCTGTAGCTAAGAAATCAAATGTTTTCATTGTAGACATTTTGTAAACAAACTTACTCTCCATAATGTTAACATTAGAAATTTAAAACGCCATAAAATGGAAACTTATGGGGTTTTCGAAAATATTTTTTCACTAAAACCTTCCCGGACACATATAGAGCAACTTCCTAAAATTTCATAGCGATCGGATGAGTAGTTTGGCAACGCATAAAGGACATACATACATTCAATTTTATATATAGATATTTGTAATACTTAAATTAAACTAAGTATTTGCAGTTCAAGTATTTGATAACTATTCGAATGGATGAGAATGGATAGGATGAGACTATTATTATCATGTAATCTGGGAACACTGAACTATCTGGCGAATCAAAGCATAGGTGATGCAATATAAATAGTAGTCAATAAGCAGATGATAACAGCACATGACGTAACAACACATTAACTTACTCGGGGTTCCCGGCGTCGGATCGTGCCAAGGAAAACACAGTTGATAACTCGTCTATTTCGAGTAAGTGTACTTCAGTGTCTTGACTCAGTCCCTCGTATCCTTGCTAGAATATTAGCATTTTAAAATGTTAAAAATTCACCTTCAGCACAATTTTGCTCTCTCCCATTGTACATAGTATATGGAGAAAGATGTGGAGGAGATGTGGATGTGTACAGAGCCACAGCCTAACCCATTGGTCCGATGTAGACGGATTTTGGTATGTGCGTATGAATTCAACGTATCTCCATGTGTTTAAGCGAATTTCCCATAGGGAAGAAGCTATTACCGTAGGTCTCATGGTAAAACTTAAGCCCGAGACCATGTTATTTTTTCTTCTTTAGGTGCCCAGAGTCCAAAAACAATTGTCGTTAAAATTTATATATATATATATATATATATATATATATATATGTCTGTGAACATGATAACTCCCGTAAAAATGGTCCGATCGAGACCAAATTTGGTAGAAACATGTGTTCCTACATTTGCTTGGACGAGTTCGTAAACCAGACATATCGGTCAATGGGAACGGGTAGTTCAAAACCCCCCAGGTTTTGTACCCCAAAATGGGGTTTTGGAGTTTTTCACATGTAGTTTTAAAAAGTTTCTAGCTTTATATTTCACCATTGGAATCAGCTTAAAAAACTACACAATTAAGTTCCTTAAAGTTTTTCTCTATCCCCAACGGCTACCGGGATAAAAAAAATGAAACACAGTACGTTGTATTTTGAGGATCCAATGTTAATCCTATGGAAGATAAGGAAAGGTTTCGTTCCGCTCTCTTCGGGTGCACTGATGAAGGATCCAGGTGGTCAGGCGTGTCTCCTGCCTCTACTGTGACGTTACTGTCACTGTATGCGGTGGTCAGGTGATGGTTAGGCACTAGTAGGGGATTCAGCTGGTCAGGAGTGTCCCCTGTCTTGTCTGTGACGTTACTAGAGTTAAAGGGGCTAAAGTTAACGTTAACTTACCAGCATCAGTAGTGGATGGAGAGGAACTCGTATATGATCTTCAGGATCATGCTGTATATATTCTTGCCTGGGGTAATCTTCCTTTCTGGTAGTTTAATCACCGTCTGGGTTGTAACTACGTTTAGTATAATCATACTATTTACAATATATTTTTATAGCAATTGTTATACCATTTATTGCATCTATATAAATAAAATTAGAGTTTTGTCTGTACAATGCTCAGAATTATTCATATTTTTGTTATTTTAACTTTTCGTGCGTTAGAGAAGCCGAAACCGGTCTTATCTCAATTTTTGTCTGTTTGTCTGTGACGCTCCAAGAGGCATTTTACGCCGTCTTCTCCGAAAAACAGGAGAACTGATTACAATGAAACTTATTTCATGTATTCTCTACATTCCAGAGAAGGTTTATAAATTCTTGAAATCGCCCGCCGCCTCTTGAAAAATAAATAACGAGCATTTAAAACCCCACTTTTACACGATATTACTCTCATTTTGATTCAGTTTTCAATGAATAACCTACCGGTAATAATCAGCTGTCTTTGTAGTTTGAAGATTTAATAGAAATAAAAACAATCAGCTGTCAAATCAATATTAGTTAGTTTATATTGGTCATTAATTTTAAACCCATTTCGAAATCATACTACAGTAACGTTATTTTAACGTATAACTAATTATAATAATTGTATAAATGTTCTAATCTATTTAATTGTAAAGTAATGCTAAATAATAAAGCTGGGTATCGATTTATTTTCTTTGTATTGATTTGTTTAGGATTTCAGGTTTACATTTTGGTATGATTATCTTTCTTCATTAAACTGAATCCTACAACCCGTACAAAGGACGGGCATACTGCTTGTTTATTCATAAATATATAAAACAAATGATTGAAAGCTTTGCAACAGGAGATTCAATTTATGTACCGACATTTATACTGTAGTAAATGTCTGAATAGTGTAGGCGATGAACTTGAGTACCATCGTGGTCTGGTGGCCTTGGTGCTATCTCTGGCCGAGGTTGGGACACGCCCTCGCGGCGCGTACAAGGACCTGCCTCGAGGAACAAACAGGCGGTCCACGTGGTAGATATAAGACGATTTAGAACCTATTTTTCCTTCAGAACGATGTTTCAGGGGATTTGCGGTTATCTCAGTAAATATCAGCTAAACTTACGGAAATCTAATGATCACATGGCCATTTTACTAAGGATTAAGTTTGGAATAGGTTATTAAGGATTAGCTTACGTTCGAAAATTGATAGATTTCGGTTTGTATTGGGTAATAATAAGACTCAAGCCTGATATATTGATATTTTGTTCCTTCATCCTAACACAGATCTAGCTTTTGAATATGAAATTAAATTGACGTTTTGGAAGTGGATTAAAAAGCAATGTGAACATGTTTTTTTGTTGGAAATGTTACTTATCTGAAGCGGTGTTCATCAGAGTGGAATAGCCATGCCTTTAAAAGTGTCACAGAAAGAACTTTTTACTCTCAGTCTAGAAATCTCTGACACGTTGCTGTCATGTCATATGAGACCTCTATCTTACCACAAGTACTCGACAGGAGTCAGTTATCGGTAACCAAAACCACTAGAAGCATTGTGACTTCCAACCAGGAGAGTAAAACAAAACGTATTGAATAGTTTATTATTCTATTTTTCACATTTATCCAAAGAAACTCAAATAAAATTATCTTCGAAACAGTTAGCTCCCAGTGATCAATAGTCTTTGATATTGTGTTCCACATGTAAAGTAGTGAAGTACCTAAGCTACCGACTGTTTGTCTCCAGTGTTCAGGTAACGGACCGACTCCGCTGAGTCTACAGCGTCTAGCCTCCTGTCTCCAGAGTGTGGTGTCCCTGCTGGAGTGTCCGGTGTGTCTGGAGACGATCCCACCCCCCGCCTTCCAATGCTACAACGGCCACACCCTCTGCGGCGTGTGTCGCTCCCTCACCGACCGCTGCCCCGTCTGCCGCGTGACCCTCGGTCCCAGAGGACGCTGCCTTCTCGCAGACAAGCTGCATACACTCTTCACTGCCACCTTCCTCACCTCTGGAGGGAAAAAGCAAAAACGGACAAAGGTAAAGTGTGATTGCACAGGTCTAACACTACTTATACAATGTAATCGACAATCATCATTTTGTTCATATGAATATACACGATTTAGAAAATACAACTTCATTAATAAAATCATCCTTTCTCATCCTGAACCTCGATACCTCTTTCAAAATAATAATAATAATCTTAATTACTGTTAAATACAACACAATGATTGAATTATTATGCGTAACTGGAACATAACTAATCTATCTATAATATTATAAAGAAGAGGTGGTTTCTGTATGTTTGTTTGTGGGTTTGTTGTGGCAAGTAAATGCGAAAAATACTGAACCGACCGGTTTGAAATTTTACACAAAGGTAGATCTTAAACTCATGCAACACATAGGCATACTCATTTCCTTAAAATCCTCTCGGGCTACGCCCTGTGAACGTCCTAAGTTTCAATGTTCACATTTTTAGAGAATGAAAACATAAAATTACTTGAATGTCAACAGCTGTGAATACTAAAATTTGACAGTTCGAGAAGAAGAAGAAGAAGAAGAAAGAGCTGCCTTGACCGTCCTAGGTTTCAATGTTTACATTTTCTAATGACAACATCCGTTTGCACTATATTTTGACAGTTCGGGAAGAAGAAGAAATAAAGTTGATTTTTCAGATAAACTGCTGGATCGAAATTAGTGAATTATTTGAAATAGCGGAATGGTAGATTTTAAGTTTTTTTCCGACGACTGTGTCTATTACATTAATCCTTATCCTCTCCCAATATTTGACAGATGTTACTTTGAAATGTTGTAGACACTCGTGTTTTGTCATTTTGTAAACAATGAAGAATTAATTAACAATACCTTAAATGTATCAGTAGAGCCTACACCTTTCAGCCTTTTTAGCCCGTGCGAAGAACGGGTACTTAGGCTAGTGTCCAATAATAAACAGTGATAAAACAAAGAAATGAACCATAACTGACAAAAATAACAGCCAGGTCACAAATAGAACGTGCCTTGAAGCTCGCAGCAGTAAATACATAGCTGAATGATAATCGTAGATGGAATCTTTGATATCGTGTTGTGTTGCAGGCGTGGCGAGGCCAGACGCCTAAGCTGCAACTACCCTCACGCCTGCTCCCCCGCACCGTACCCACCCCCAGTCTGGGTGACCACCCCTCGTCCCACCCTTGCCCCCTGGAGACGTGCGACGCCTTGGTGCGGGCCGGAGACCTCCTTCCCCACTTGCAGACCCACGACGGCCCCGTGGTCCAATACTTTTGCAAGGAGTCCTCGACATTGCTGCACCTGCCTATGACTCGGATGACGACCGTCACTACCGCCAGGGGCGCCACCTTCCTGCTTCACGTAGCCCCCGCCCCGGGCGCCGCGGCGCTGCTACTCTGGCTGTGGCTGGCGACCCCCGACGCCGACAGCTCCCACTATTGCCTCCACCTGGAGCGACCTGGGTGCCCGCCTCTGGTCCGCCCCGCCGTGTTTCCCCTGTCCTGGAGCCCTACTAGAGTCATCGAGGAAGCCGCCGAACGATGCGTTGTCTTGGATGACCTTGACTTTGACGCGAACTGTACAAAAGTGAAACTAACGATTTTAACGGACCATGATACTACTTGATGAATACGATCCTGTATTCAGGATACTTGTGATTTGCAATTTAGTCCTTTTATTGATTCGCATTTCGTAGAATAGATGATTAATTTATAATTATTTTGAATTGAACTTATACAGCGTATGTTCCTGGTTATAAGAAAAGATTGTGAACCAAGCAGAATGTGTTATGTATGTGTGATACAACGATTTTGTACCCTTTTTACGTCTTATACTATTATAGTTTATTAATTTTAACTCATTTTATCCCAGAGTTTTTGTTTAAAGACACACTATATAATTTTGTTTCTAAATACATTTATACTTCAGGGTCTAGTCTATATTTAGTTAGTTGAATACCTCTTCATAACCAACTTCTACAATATAGAAATACTAGTTCAATAAAACAATAATGTAAAAATGTTTCTTAATTTAAAATAAAAACAGTCCTTATTAAATTTTTAATATTGCCTAGCACTAAAAAACCCTCGACGGAGAATACTTTTCAGAGGACCGTTCCACGGTTCCGGCCTGGTTGACATTACTCAACAGATCTCATAGATAAGCAAACAAACTGTAACTGTGTGCGGCAAGTTGAGGTGGTTGGTAGCCGTGGAAAGCGTGGCAGCACTGTACCCGGTGACCCAACAATGGCTTACGTCACTGATCAGCTGATTGCACGTCACTGTGTCATATCGAATTGCAATACTTGAAAGCGGTCAGTGGGCCTTTTTTATGTAACCAAACAAAGGATCTAGGCCATATTTTCATAATCCTTAATGTCTAAGAAAATTTGTGTAAAACTGGTAGCTTAAATCACCTTATAGCGACGGTCGTAGAAGTACAGACGCTAGCTACGTTCGCTCAGTTGAAAGGAAACTATGGTTTTGAAAGGAATTAGTGCGGAAATGATAACGGAATATTTTTTAACAATGAAAAGCAGGCATTAGCGTCTATATTTCCGTGTGGTCGTCAGAGCAGCCAAACCGGATGCTGCGTTATGGAACTTTAATATGATTTTATCAAAATGAAAATATCTCTACAATGCAAACCATTGTGATTGGTAGAACTTTTTCGACCAAATTATTTACTAAACTGTATTTACTATTATTTACTGAGACTGTATTTACTAAACCAGTCTTTTGTCTCAATAACGTTACCTAGATTTGAAAGATGGTATGTTTGAAGAAACTCATATTAATGAATGAACGGAAAAGTATGAAACGGCCATTTTACCTTGATCCTAGAGCGTATCATCTCCAAAACTATTTAGGTCGTCGCTTTGGTGACCTGGGATGACATTTTTTACTAAAATGCAGTGGTTTTCTAAAGTATTTTCAGTAAGATGTCCTCCTAGTTGGAAAGGCAATCCAAGTGCTTCAATTTACCCAATGTTTTTGTTTTATTCCGTGCATCAAATAGATTCTCGCCATTGAAGCTCTCAATGTGTTTAAAGTACAAGAGATAAATTACTTTTACTCTACCAATGTAGAATTGAAATTACGTAATCATTTATTTTATTACTCCACAATCACAAGCAAATTTTAAGTATAAAACTTTAAGTAGGAAATCGACGTAAGTGGTTATATTTCACTACACAGGTAAGGTAGTTGATATTAATGTTTTTTAATGGCATTGAAAATTAAAATTAAAAATCATATAAATTCTGGGAACCACTTGATAATGAGACACTGTACCATTTATAAAGTCTAAAACGTGATTCTGAAGTATGAAAAATAAGATATTCATTAATTCATTCAAAGAGGCGGATTTCTCCCAAGGCACTTCAGCCGTGACACACCCCTAACAAGATATAGAAACTATTTAAAAATGTGTTAACAACATACTTATAAATAATATGGTTAAAATGACGGAAACAAAGTGCCTCATCATAAACAGTTTTTTATGTAGTCTCATAGGTAGTTTATTGACAAAGGTATGCAACCTTTGGGGGTTTTATGAATGCTTTTGTCTCTATATATAAAATTGAATGTATGTCTGTCTGTATGTATGTATGTCCTTTATGCGTTGCCAAACTACTCATCCGATCGCCATGAAATTTTAGGAAGTTGCTCTATATGTGTCCGGGAAGGTTGTAGTGAAAAAATATTTTCGAAAACCCCATAAGTTTCCATTTTATGGCGTTTTAAATTTCTAATGTTAACCTTATGGAGAGTAGGTTTGTTTACAAATTGTCTACAATGAAAACATTTGATTTCTTAGCTACAGCTGATTGGTTTACTTTCCATTAGCAATACCGTATGCTTTACTATCCAATGCCATCTGAATCATTCATTAATGTTAAACTATGAAGTAAATGTGTACTGTAAAAAATGAACAGCTTTATTCACCACGTTAATAGTTAACGGTTTTGGGGGATTATGTATTTATATTTTTATTTTCTGTCTGATTAAAGTCACGTGTTTATATGATAATTACAATGTTTATATTATTACGTTTATTATAATAATCAGCTGTTGTATATCTTTCCTATAAAAGCCGTATTACAGTTAGGTTTCGTTAGGGTTTGGATTGGATTTGAAAATTGTGAATTAATCCACTCAGATTTATTTGTTTTATGGGAATGATATTAATATGTTTTATCGTTTCAGTATTGTTATTCACTATGCAGCGACCCAGAATATATAACCTTTCACAATGAAGCCGTATTGCTATTCGACTTCAGAACATGGCCAATCTTAAAGTTAACATGTGTTTACTGTGAGGCGTTACGAAGTTCGCCGGGTCAGCTAGTTTTATTATATTTTTGAAATCTCTCTCTTTTTTGAAAACGTGTGAGACCAGGGCCGTGGGTCGTCAGAGCTATTGCAGTGTCCAACCTTGGCCTACAGCCACACGAGTCTTCCTGTATTACGTTGGTCCTCAGCCTACTTCGTGGCCGTCGCATCCTTTGCAAACTGTTATTTGTCTGTCAAATAATCTGCCTCATCTGGGACAATGCTAGGACTGGAGTCAAGGTGTGTTTCAGCAAATAGTTAAACATCAGATCAAAACTTGGAAACACAATATCGTGTATTTGAATTGTTTTGGTATTTCCAATTACTATTTTGAAATACATTACATCACATGACACCATCATCAAAGTGGGATATAATACTTTAAAAGCTATTAAAGAGTATGTTTTGAAAATATTCTTGGATTAGTCTATAAGGAAAAGATTAGATATTTTAAACTGGTTGGAATATTTAGACATTTGGTATCGAAAATAAGATTAAATCAAATCAAAAGTATAGTTATAAAGTAGGTTTTACGTAAATTGCGTGTTTCAGTAACAAATAGAATTATTTCGCAGAATTTCGTTATTAAATGATACGTATGATGGCGTATCGGGATCTTTGACATTATTTAGACAAGACATGGGAAATACCGGTAGGAAGGTTAACAAATTATTTGTTGTTAGTTTCATGTCACCATTTGATTCTCTAATCATATTTCGTTAACCTAAAAATTAGCTTATATTTTAGTTTTCTAATCATCACACGTGGCGTTTCACAACGAGTAAATAAAAATTTACGTTAAATAGTGAAATAACATACTTTATACTTTTAACTGAAATGGCGACCTAACCAGGTAGTTATTTTAAGCCAAGTATGAATGAGGAATGAATGTAGGATGATTGTGGTGCGATCTTGTAGTCTTGTTACTGACTAAGGCTGACATGTTCCTTAGACAGGACTGTTAATTAATAGCCCAACAGCCGATGGCAACTAGGGACCTACGGTTTAACGTGGAATCCGAACCACGGTCTCTGAATTACGAACTGGTCTAATTATGAGGATGATATTTGCGGATTAACGATGTATTCAACAGTGCGGACGTTAATCCACACAAGAGAACACTACATCCACCGACTATCTCTCACAACATAGACCATATAAAAAAGTTTAATCCGACCGTGAAGTCAGTGTCCCAGTGAGAGTTAGGGGGATTGAGGAAGAAACGTATCAATGTATAATAGGCCTACTAGAGACACAAGGTTCCAACGTTATCAAGGCGCCTTGCCGGACCGGTCCCTTCCTTGTTTACAGCCACTGCCAGAGATGGCTCACTTTCTTGTTGCATCAGCGTCTGAACTTTCCCCTCCTTAACACTTCCCCCCATTTACACCGAAGTCAACTCGTATCATATTTACATTAAATTGTAAGGCGTTTTTTTATATATTTGGAGGAGTGCATAATTGAGTAAACTTATTATATCATTTATTGCACGAAGAACAACTTGAGACATGCACTCCCACTTTTTTGTTTGAAATTATTGGTGATCGTGGATTTATGTAATTTAGATTTTTATTTCAAAAATGTTCAATTAAAGTAAAACAAAGTTTCACTCTGGAATCTGATTAGATTAGATTATTGAAATGGCGACCATACTATAATGTAGGTATTTTAAGCCAAGAATGAATGAGGGTTAAGTGTAAGATGATTATTGTGCGATCTTGTAGTCTTATTACTGACTAAGGCTGACATGTTCCTTAGACAGAACTGTTAATTCGTAGCCCAACAGCCGATGGCAACTAAGGGACCTACAGTTTAACGTGGAATCCGAACCACGGCCTCTGAAATACGAATTGGTCTAATTATGAGGATGGTCTTTTGCGGATTAACGTAGTATTCAATAGTGCGGACGTTAATCCACACAAGAGAACACTACATCCACCGACCATCGCTCACAACTATCCACAATTCGTGACCTCCAAGTAGCTGGATTACAGGATGACGCCACCGTCCCAGGTCTCGTCCTCAAAAAAACATAAGTCGATTAATATATGATCTGGACTAAGCCGGGATAACGCTGAAAACAAAAAATAAAAGCTACACTGGTTGATACCATACACCTAGCTCAATTATTCTTTCTCTTGATGCCATGAAAGGGTTTTAAATAATTTTATTTGAAAATGCTAAAGTATTTAGTTAATAAATAACTCCCAACTCACTCCAGTCAATCAGAACCTTACCATTCATCACACGAATGATATAGGTAACAGGACAATGTGACTTGGGACTAGAGAGATATTATTATTGAAAATATTTAAGTATTTAATTTTAAGAGAAAAAATAAATATACAAATTAATAGCTAGAATCATTATTATTAATTGAAAATATGGTTGTATTTCTACGGGAGTTAGTTCAAGGGGGGTTGAAGGTTTTACCTGTGGTTTTGACTTGTTTTTAGCAATTATTAGGCTTATACTAAAAAATCTTAAGAGTCTGTATCAGTGGTAGCCATCTTAGATTTTAGTCCCGTAACAGCAATGTTAAGTTCTACAGAACTTCTTATTTTCGCTCTCAATATAAAAATAATAATGATTTATTTTGTAAAATATTCCTGGATTTTTGTTTTTACATCAAGTTAAATTTTTGAACATATTAAAAGGTCATGCCCTTGAGCCACATCTCATCAATGTACTTCCAAAGTTTTACATTGATACTTTGATACTTAACGCCACTACAGACGCCAAAGTGAAGGCATGTTCCGTCAGACTTTAACATTGCAACTAAAATCCAAGATGGCTACCACTGATACAGACTCTTAAGAAAATAAATCGCCCACCTTGGAGGGGTGCTCTCGAGGGAGCATACTCTCGTGGTTATCCCGGTAGGGGATTCACTGTCCAAGAGTGGGTGGGCCACCTCATATGCAAATTTGAGCGCTCCTTGGGGAGGAATTGGGAATTGTTGAGTAGCATTATGAATCTTCTTACAGTAGTCAGGGTGTTGTTGGGTAGCTAGCCGGGCCGGACCTGGATGGGTTTGTGGTTCTCTTTATTTCCCTGAGAATTAGGTTCACTGACGATGGCCTACATTTCCCATCCTTATTCATCTTCTTTCCTCTTCCTATTCTTGTCGATGGCTGTTTAGTATTCCGCCAGAAAAAGTGTCTGGAAGGACTATGCTGGGACCTCCTTATCCTGCAGAATCTTACAGGTACAGTATATCTAACATATTTTATACATTGATCGTGACAAAACGGCAAGTAATAAATAGGCAGCAAATGCCGAAAATCTTCAAATTTTAAAATTAATTATTTCGGTAAAACTACTTTTTAAATTAAAATTAGGTTCATAAAGTGTATAATTCACTAATATTTTACCTCTCCCAAATATGTTATAATAGTCGACGTGTTTGTTTTTCTCAGTTAATATGTTTTGTTAAAATAATCAGTTCTGAATCGGAAAACAGGTTTTGTTTTGATGTTTTCTAATTTTAAAAAATGACCAGGCGAATGGATTCTACTGGTTTTAAAGGGCATTTCAAATATTGCCTTTATCTATATCCAAGCATGACTTCCCCGACTACGTACCTTATGAACTCTTATGACTGTCTATGTCAATTTATGCCTAGGATTCATTGACGCGGATAAAGTCCTGGTCATAAAAATTGTCTTGTATAACTGTCAAAGTTTAGTAAAACCGCTTCGAATGATATCTAATGACTAAAAATTAGTTAGAACAATACCCCACCCCCTGATGCAAAAAATCTGTAGGTTACTGACATATAAAAATCATTATGAACAGTTTTGTTGATAAATGTAAAAGTGCATTTATTCTATTAAGTTCATAAACCAAACTGATCGGTTTATCGGAAGGGGGGTTTAGAGAGATCTCCCTCATAAAAAATCAAAGATAACGTCGAGATGACAAAAAATTTAAATCCATAAATTAATTGTAATTTTTAGGGAAGGATTCTATAAATCAAATATCTTGAAATCCTCCTATTAAATGAATAGTAACACCAGAGCATGAAAAATATTAAAATATGGCACGAGATATAAATGAAAAAAAATATTTATACCACTGTAAACCATGCCTACCAACTTCTAAGCTTAGTTAAAAGCAATGATTAAAAAATCAAACTCGTATTTAACACAAACTGAAGACACAATTGAAGTAATTATTTTTACGTATACTAAATAATACTAAATAAAATCATTAATATAAAACAGTAAATTAAATAACCGTTTTTTATTAGAGTTGAAGAATGTACTAGAGCAGACCTGTGGAAACTAAATAAAATAATAGGTCAAATACCTTCTTGCTGTTTTGTGATCCGAGCGTTGTCCTTACTGGATGACGCGCGTTTCAACACTTGTAGAAACTGCTGTTGACCAAATAGACAAAGGAATTCGAACTCTAAGGTAAAAGGTTGAGAAATAATTAATATAATAGCCCAGACTAATAATATTCTAAAAGAAAAATGGAAAATGTTTAAAATCATGAAACATTATTACTATTTTTAGCTCCTTATTAGTAAGGAATGTTGATTTGACAACGGTGCTGTGTAATGTTTAGTAGCGGTGGTTTGAAGGCGTCTAACAATGAAATCGACGTCTTGTTGCCAACTAATTGATGGTAAAACATTACAATGCTGCTACATTCAGATACCATACTGAACTTTTCCTTTGCAAGTGGAATACCTATTCAAACACTAATTTAGAGAGAACTAGTAATAAGAAATCTCGAAGTTACAGAAATTGAGTTTCTGATAGAATTTCTAAAGGAGTTTCAACTTACAAAGAGACGATTATTTTACATTTTAAATATTAAAACTAGATTTAACTTTATAAGCTAAAAATAATAATCATTAGAAAAAACTATCACAAATCTAACGGATATTAGTCAAGATAACCTATTTATCAAACTGGAGACTTTGTAACCTTTTTAGCCATAACTTTACAATCGCTAAGTTTACTTACCTTTATAAATTCGTTTTTACAGCACCAAACGCAATCAAATTTTAAAACAGTTACATTTAAATAATTCAATTTATATTTATTGTTTACGAACGGATCGTTTGTTTAATTTATAATATCATAATTCTGTTGCTATTTTTATTTCATATGGGGCGACATAGCTTGTGGTAGTTATATGATGGTATTATACAGTATACCAAACGAGATCGTTGCTCACAAAAACCTTAGCAATGTAAAGTTTGTTTTTTCTACATTTTTACCAAGATGGTGGCGGTCATGAAAGCTTCACTCTTTCTTTGAGGTTAAAAATGTGAATGTGTCTATAATATATCTAGTTAATAATATTTTGTTCGTTTTTCGCTGTCCTACCTGAAAATATATTTTCCGATTAATTTACAATAATTCTTAAACTTCCGGAATCATTCTAGGAAATTTCCACAACACTCCTAGGGAATGTGAAGACCGTAGCCGCTCGGTTCTGCGGTTAGGACCTCTGTCGCCACGTGTCTGTCTCTACTAAGGAGCCCCAGGCCCCAGGGCCGCCTCCAACTGTCTGGACAGCCAATCATATCATTACAGGAGCTTCCATCAACCCACGCATGACCTCGACCTTTTCAGTAGATTTTTTATGGTGAACCAATTTTAGTTTACAAGACACCGCAGAGTTCTGCTTAAAAGGAAACTTGTCACTAAGGCTCGTATAATGATTACTCATCATGACAGTGGCGTAGATACGGGGGGGGATAAGGGGGATATATCCCCCCCCATTACGATCACCTTTACCAATAATTTCAAATCAAAAATATCCTGAAATACCGCTACACAATAACAAAAATATAAAAAAGCAGCGCGTTGCTGTTACTGTATGTTGCAAGTCGAAATACTGTATAAGAGAGTATTTGAACTAAGAGATCTTCCCCGATAGGTCATCCCTCCCGCCATCAAGATCGCTCAGCCACAAAGTCTTATACCTTATACCATTGCGCTACTAAACAAACTGAAGGAGATGGGCCTATCATTTTCTGTTTAGCCTGAGAAATTTCCATCAATTTTGAAAAAAAAACGCCCTACGTCGCAGTGTAGGAAACTGCACTAGAGTAAAACAAGCGTAAAATACAAAAATAGCATAGGTAACATAAATACATTACAGTATATGTTGTGAAACAAAATATAAATATAATCACTCAATCATTATTCATATTTATGAATAAACATATAATAGTAAAATAGAATTCATTTTGGCGGTGCACGTAGTATTTCAAGAAATCACGCCCCATTAGCCTGCAGGACGAATAGCATTTTAAGTGATCTAACTGGCATAATGTTTCGTCTTAGGTCCATAAGAACTATGTTTATATTGTGACAGCACTACTAGCTACACTATAGTCGTAAACAGATGGTTGAGGTGTCAGATTTAAGGTAAAGTGGTTATCTAGGGAATTACATTATTATTGAAAAACGTTTTTATATAATTACCTTGCAATTTCACTCGATAATCAATTGAAAAGTCACAATAATTTAACAAAATAATGAGTGTAAAATAACAATCTTTAAATCTTTTTTACGATGAAAAATAATAAAATATAATTCCTTAGATAATCACTTGACACCTCAGCCATTTTTTACAAATCAATTAATCTGAACTGCTGTCAAAAAATTAACATTGCTCATATGAGACGGGAGTCCAAGATGGCAACGGAGGTATTGCATGATCTTTAAATAGTATTCAACTCACCTAAATGTCCCTTATATACCCTTCGGTACATGCTCTAGAATAGGGCTTCACTCGGGGGGGGGGGGTATTTATATCCCCTCCCATGAAAAAAGTGTATCTACGCCACTGCATCATGATATACACGAATAACTGATCAAAGGAAGGTCAAGGTCTGATTGTAAGAATACAAATATAGATCCGTACAAGCGTGGTTACTGCCTGGGAGGGTTGGAAAGTAATTCACTCTATGAATGTAGAAACTGGGTATCGTTATAAATGACCGTTCGACATAGCGAAGTAGACGAGAATAAGACATTAGAGTTGTTGTCATAACTGCAGATTATCCCGTTTCTCTTTGGCAGTAACAAAACATTTCAATCACCCTTATAACAAATTTTCATTGCTTCTTAATTTAAAATTAATATGTAATGAAGACATCAATATTTGATTTTACTTTCTCCCCTTATACATAGTATATGGAGAAAGTATTGTTTTCGTCAAAATTTTCGAATTTGAGTTGAGTGTGGATATATCCGTTTTGGGGTCCCCTGAATCCAAAAAAGTGGGTTTTGGCTTGATGTCTGTCCGTCCGTGTGTGTGTGTGTGTGTGCGTGTGTTTTTAAATGTAAAAATATCAAATTTCAGCGAAAACAATTAAGGTAAAGCATAACTTGACTGGTACCATTGAAACCAGCATAAAAAACTAAACAAATTAGTATTTTGAATTATTTGTCTACAACTAACGGTTCCAGAGAAAAGTTAAATTTACTGTCCACGATAAACGCAGTACGTTGTCTGAAAGCGCCCAATGTTATTCTTATGGAAAATATAAAAAAATCAATTTCTTCCTTACTTTCCACCCGTTTTACATGAAACTTGGTATGAAGTGTAAGGTCAAATCACCGAACAAAACCAGCTCAAAAAATCTTAGTATTACCGGGGGGGGGGGTTCCCCCATACAATTTGAACGATAAACTATTAAATGATATTTAGAATTACTTTGTAGAACATTATAGTTTTACTACAGATTGTTTTTTTTTAATTTACTTAAGGGAGAAAGTATGTGTCAGTCCACTGGTACCGTTTATTTTAAGGATCTTAAAGGAAAGTTTTAAGGATCCCTTATGTTAAAAACTTCAACAAATACCACCTCCCTAAAACATTTCCTAACGATTTTGAGATATTTCGAGATGCAACTTGTAATATTAATAATACTGAGTGGCTGTTTCTTTGTTGGAAAGTACTTTGGTTATATAATTTCCACGGTTCCCTAGTTTGGTCTTGGTTCCTGCCTTCTCTAAGGATTGCCTTTGAGAGACATTGTCTTAACCGATAGGATCAACACTCTTTGCGGTGAAAATGGATTCTTACCAATACAGTTATATGTAATTTAATCTGAACAACACGAATTCAAGTTAAACGTATACATTTATTAGGTTAATTACATATTTTTGGCAAATATATACAATTAAGTACTTAGTAGACCTCATTTTGTTTGAATAAGCATTTCCAGTCTTTTTGGCATTGAGTTTACTGACCTTTTGCACATTTATTGTACTTCAGGGCCTCGAAACAAAACTTGATTAAATGACGAAATCATCTCTTTTGTTGTTCAATCCCTCTTCCTTAATGTTTTCTTGCAAATTGCCCAGGGATTTTCGATGAAATTCATGTCTCGTGAGTTTCCAGACCACTCCAAGAATAAAATACCTTGTTCATCCATAAATTGCCTTACTGCCTTGGAAGCATGACCAGGCGAAAGGTCATGTTGGAAAACAGGATATATTTTCAAAATGTTTGAAAAGTACGAACCGAAGTAATAACCAAAGCAAATAACTAAAACACAACGTAACTTTTAAAGGTGTCACAGGATATGTTTCAACAATGAAATCACATGTGAAAATAATACAAACACATCTGCAGGATGGCCAACAATAGTAACGCAAATTTACCTTGATGTTTAGATTAATTCGCAAATGACTGTGCACCTACAAGGTAGGAACCTAAAGAGGACTATTTAAACTGGTTCGGCCAAACCTTTAGCGTGGATATTTGTATAATACCTTCAGGTAGTGAGTCAGACAGTCTATTGCTTTCTAACAGAAAGACCTTACTCTTTTTATCTGAATCCTCTTGTCAACCGATGGATATACATAATCGTATAAGGAGACGTGCCTATGATTTCTGGAGTATCCTAATTCTCAAAACATCAATTTTTGCCATGAAAACATCAGTAATATAAATCACTGATGTTTTTTAAATTATATTAGTGAATTTCCCATAGGGAAGAAGCTATTACCGTAGGTCTCATGGTAAGACTTAAGCCCGGGACCATGTTATTTTTTCTTCTTTAGGTGCCCAGAGGCCAAAACAATACTCGTTAAAATTTATATATATATATGTGTGTGTGTGTGTGTATGTATGTGTGTGTGTGTGTGTGTGTGTGTGTGTGTGTGTGTCTGTGAACACGATAACTCTCGTAAAAATGGTCCGATCGAGACCAAATTTGGTAGAGACGTGTATTGCTAAAAATACGAGTTCGTAAACCAGACATATCGGTCAATGGGAACGGGTGATTTGGGGGGGGGTTTTGTACCCCAAAATGGGGTTTTTTGCTTTTTTCACATGTAATTTTTAAAAATTTCTAATTTTATATTTCACTATTGCAATCAGCTTTAAAAAACTACACAATTTAGTATTTTTTATTAGTTTCTTAAAGTCTTTCTCTATCTTCAACGGTTACCGAGATATAAAAAATCTAAACACAGTACGTTGTATTTTGGGGCTCCAATGTTAATCTTATGGAGGATAAGGAAAATTTGATATTTCACTTATTAACCAATATTTTTGGATAAAACTTGATATTTAGCTTCATGTGAATGAGTTTCATCCATTTATGCTTGAAAATCATAGTTTATTTGTTTATCATGGCAGTAAACCTCTTTTCCCATGTTAATCATATGGAGAATAGGCAAACACCTTTATTTATGGACAGATGTTGATGAAATTTGGTATGAATGATAAAAATTAAAACTTTTGATGGTATAAATGCCTACTCTCAGTGTTCCTCACAGCAGCAAACCTGCACACATTTCCATGTTAATCTTATGGAGAATAGGCAAATAATTCTCATGTTTATCGACAGATTTTGACCAAACTTATATTATTATTTCTATATTATTGATTTGGAAATTCACTGAGTACGCAGGTCTGCTGCGACGGGGTATTTATATTTTATTTTTACTATCATCGTAAGAGGGATCCATTTATGGTTTGATATGGAACGGTTTAAACTTTGATCCTGTTGCTAAAACACGTCAACCTCTTGATAGATGTCCATTGTTAGGCACGATGTGTATAGACATAGTTGAAGAAAAATCATCTTGATAAATATTTTTTACGTTCTAGTATGAACTAATAGAACACACAATAACTACTGGATTGTCCGGTACGGATAACGCAAGAAATATACAGTGATTACGTCATAGTTGTGAGATATAACTTACGCTTGTTTTGGTCTGGGTTTGCCAAACGGATGTTGTCTATCGTCTATCAGCTGATGACATATCAGGACTCTGAGAACACCCGCACAGCACTCCTCGTCGCCATCAACAGCTGACCAATTTATCAGTTGGCGTGAGCTCATCACCTCACACATGGAGGCTTCCCGTCCACGGAACTACTCTAACAATTTATGCGCCTTTGTCGGAAAACACAGGGCAATTACCAATCGTGTGTGTAAATTTAAATTTTACGACAATCGTGACTAGCTTGAGTATCTGATTGCAAAATTAATGATAACATAAGTTGCGATTGCACGCTGAAGAAATGGATTGGATTCCCTTTAACATTATTTACTAATTTCCTCCTTCTACGTACTCAAAAACGTGAATATCGACTATATATTTAGGTCTAGTAAGTGTTATTGTTATTTATGTTATAGTCATCTCCTAATTACATACCATCCTTCATCTTTCCCTCGCAACAGCATCCCATATACATATTGGTATTGATAGTTAAAACATCGACCTTGGGTATTTTTAGGTGAATATGATTGAAGGTTGCGTGTGATGAGTGAAATAGATTTGATGGCATATGGAGCTTTGTTACAATCAACGATCAGTTAATTAATTTGACAGAGTCGCTAGGATTAGCACAACGAACAAAGATAACTGGGTCCAGTAAGAACTCTCACGAAATGTCGTCACCTTCTCCATCTCTCGATTGAGATTAAGATCGCACGTGTTAGAGCGAAGTTCATAGAACGTATATCATTCCCATTATAGTAATCATATAGTACTGAGTATGCAGGTTTGCTACAATAAGGGGGTTTTACGTGGTAATATGCTTATATTAAGGCTGTTCACTAAGTAAAAACACATACAAAATTTTATCCAAATATTCAGTAACTATGCGAGTTATACCAATTTATCTATTCTCCGTAAGAATTACAATGAATACGTGTGTTTTCAGCCGTAAGAAACATTAAATTTGGGGGTTTTAATGGATGAATAGATAAGGACTTAGGTACTAAAATATGGAAGAATATTTAAGTAAATAAGTGAGTTATTGATTTTTAGCTATTCTCCATAAGATTAACACAATGTACTGAGTATCCAACTTCAAATATCTCAGTAATAAATTTACCCAGAGTCATGATTCAAAAAGCTCAACGTTGTGTTTTTTTCAGCTGAATCCAATGGTAAAAAGGACAGTTAGATAAAACAAATCTTATATAAATAAATTGAAACCTCAATACAATTTACAAACCCCCTGATAAGTGTTAATGTAGTCCGAGTGTGTTGCCCAACGAACCCGTCCAAGATATTACAGGAAGGAACAGCTCCACCAAATTGTATACTCAAACAATAATTGCGGCACAAACACACCCAATACGAGTTCAGGGGGTTGATGTGAACTTCTATCATGATCATGGAGCATGTCTGTCACTGTACGGGTCATGTGAATAACTAATTGTCCAAAGAAAATTCGCTAAAATTGAAGATATTGAGGATCAGTTTTAAAAACTGAAATAAAACCAAGCAATAGCATAGTCCAAAATTGAAGGTTCTTTAGGGAATACAAAACATTTGTAACAAAATATCCAGGTCACAAAGGTATCTCGTGGGTCTGTTTCCTAGCGGTGAGTTAGTCGACGCGAATGACTAACAGTCATTAGGAGAACATCAGATCCAGTCCGTGTTGACATCGTCTAACGGAACATCTCCGTCTTTGTCGATGTCATTCGCACATCAGAGACTACAGTAACTTCCACTGTATTGTTGGAGTTGTACGCGCGGCGGCATTGCAACGCTGCCTCGTATAAAACGAGCTCTAGATCATAATGATACTGTGACATTCATTAAACCCGACCTATTATGGTGGATATTTTATAGTGAACTAGCCAAAGTACCCGTTCTTCGCTAGGGTTTAAAAGGCTGAAAGGTGTAGGCTCTACTGATACATTTAAGTTATTGTTAATTAATTCTTCATTGTTTACAAAATGACAAAACACGAGTGTCTACAACATTTCAAAGTAACATCTGTCAAATATTGGGAGAGGATAAGGATTAATGTAATAGAGACAGTCGTCGGAAAAACTTAAAATCTACCATTCCACTATTTCAAATAATTCACTAATTTCGATCCAGCAGTTTATCTGAAAAATCAGCTTTATTTCTTCTTCTTCCCGAACTGTCTAAACATAGTGCAAACGGATGTTGTCATTAGAAAATGTAAACATTGAAACCTAAGACGGTCACGGCAGCTCTTTCTTCTTCTTCTTCCCGAACTGTCAAATTTAGTGTTCACAGCTGTTGACATTCAAGTAATTTTATGTTTTCATTCTCTAAAAATGTAAACATTGAAATTTAGGACGTTCATGGGACGTAGCCCGAGGGGGTTTTAAGTAAACTAATATGCCTATGTGTTGCATGAGTTTAAGATATACCTTTCTGTAAAATTTCAAACCGGTCGGTTCAGTATTTTTCGCATTTACTTGCCACAACAAACCCACAAACAAACATACAGAAACCACCTCTTCTTTATAATATTATAGATATCAATCCGATTTATTTCGATCCATTAAATAACATAATTCCAAAAAGCAAAATCAGCTGGTTCCAGAATGACATTATGAAATTTTGTCACGATTATAGCTCAGGATCGAACCTGCAATCTTCAGATTATGAAGCGGGCACTATAATTACTGATCCAACTAACCGAACAGAGACTAAAAATACGTAGCTTATAATTGTAGTTTCAAAGTATTAATCCACGTTTTAGCAGACCTGTCTATAACTGACCTATAAGATAAATGAAATGGCTAAACTGTACTGTTGTGGAGTAAGATCTATCATTTACCTATTATCTATGACACAACATACTAACATACCATAAATATATGTTCAGTAATTTAAGCACCCCCACAAGATGTTTTTGTTGGTTTGCTACGTCAAAAATTAAACAGTTTAAGGTTTTATGTTTTTAACCAAGGTATATGTTCCTTAGACAAAATGTTACTTAGACCGAACTGTTGACTAATAGCCCAAGAGTCAATGGCATATCTATGGGACATACAGTTTAACGTGGAGTCCGAACCACTGCCTATGGTGTACGCTGGCTTTATTTAACCGGTCCTTTGCGAATTAACGTTAATAATTGTAAGGTAGGTTTCAGATGTACGTAGGGACGCCGAATTACTTGGCGTGTTAACGAAAACATGACTCTTCATGACGGAGAACTTGTTTCTTTTCCTATACTATGTTCATTTAGATAATATATGTTTCTTATTATTTGTAACATTTACCACATAAAGTTAGTTCAATTAGATTAGATAAAAAATTGCATTTGAAACTATGTCCTACAAGCTATAGTTTTTTTATTAAATAATGCATATTTAAAAAAGTTTAACATTAACATTGCCTATTTTACGCTGGCTTAGCTTGGCTTTGACTGGGACATGTAATTTTAAGAAGCAATTTATAGTTTTATTTGGTGGATTAGTGTTCTTTGTATATTAAATATTGAATATTCGTTAAAAAATATATAAATAAAATTATTAAGAGATTTATTATTTAAACTTAGGTTTAGTTGCCATTTTAGGTTATTTAATTAACAGTTGTTCAAAACATTATTATATAACAAATATAGATAAATATTTATATTAATATTATATATATATATATATACATGTGTGTGTGTGTGTGTTTAACACGATAACTTCGTAATATAACGAGACCAAATTTTGTAGAGACGTGTATTCCTACAAATGCTCGGAGGAGTTCGTAAACCAGACATATCGGTCAATGGGAACGGGTAGTTTGGGGGGGGGGTTTGTACACCAAAATGGGGTTTTTTGCGTTTTTCATATGTAATTTAAAACATTTTTGAATTTTTACTTTCACCATTGGAATTCGCTTAAAAAACTACACAATTAAGTTCCTTAAAGTTTTTTTCTATCTACAACGGTTACCGAGATATTAAAAAAATCTAAATACAGTACGTTGCATTGTGGAGCTCCAATGTTAATCTTATGGAGGATAGGGAAAAATTAATATTTTGTACATTTTGAATATTTTTGGATACATTATTGCTAATTTTTGGTCGAGATCTATTGATTTATGCTCTATTGTTATGTTTTATCATGGAAAACCTGAAATAGGTTTTCCCAGAAACATTATGATATTGATGAAAGTTGGTTTAAATGTTAAAAATAAAAATGGTTTATGGAAAAACAGAAAACATTCCCACAAGAGGATCTTGATTCTCAACTTATTTCAACTTATTTCCCACAGGAGTAAATACAAACATATTTTAATGTTGCGTTAACTCAATTTTTTTATCACTGGATTTATACTGGATGGATAAATATTTTTCTTAATAGCTAATATAACTTAAATCAAGCCTTTAAATCACCAAAATATGTATAAAACTATTTAAAAAATTGTTAATCGGTTATAATACAGTATTAGTAGGGAATGTTCAGCAAATGAATTTGACTTTAATTCAAATTTACTTAATTTAATAGCTGGTGGTTTTTTTGCGGCTTCTGGTTAAAACAACCAACAAGTTATAATAGCCCACCATTAAAGACAAGTAAAATGGCTATAATTTTTATACTATACTAATAATTTTATACCATAAGAGGATAACTTATAAACAAAGTAAATAAAAATGATTTATTTCTAATAAATAACTTTTATAGATTACATGTTCTGTAAAACGTAGAAAACTTATTTTGTATCATCTGGATTTTTAATGATCATTCCGTCAGTTTAAAAGTTCCGCGTTGTCAGTTTAAAAGAAATGAACTTCACTGTGTTTCCCTTACATTTACTTCCCTGTGGGAAATATGTCAAGGAAATGTTTTCAGTTCATCTGAACCAAACTACCAAACCACTACCAAACTGGTTCTTATAATCAAACTATGACGTCACTAACCATATGTGGTCACTAACCAAATTACCTAACTGTTTCAAATTTTGGTGGCGCAAATTGCCAACATATCCAAGACATATCCATGTCAAAATATTCGCCAAAAGTTATAGAGTAATGAAAATATCAAAATAGATGAACGCTTGCACAGAAAAGCGTTACAAAAAAGAAAAAGGAAAAAGGTTACAGAAAGACAGACAGAAATTGAGATAATACACATTAGGAGTTTTCTGGGGTATAAAACTAAAAACAACAAAACCTACAAAAATTAATGTATTTTTTTCGCTTTGGGAAATAATAGCTTAGATCACTTATATGTTTAAAGACAATGTTTTCAGTTTCCCTAAACAGCTGTCCTTCAAACCATATGACGTCACCGTTTAAAAATTTGGTCTGATGGATTGCCCCCCCCCCAGAGCTAGACATATCCATGTAAAATTAAATATTTGTATTTACTTCCCTGTCCTGTGGGAAATAGGTTAGATCATGGATTTGTCTAAAGGGAATGGTTCCAGTTCATCTAAACAGTAAAAAAAAGTAAAGTTCCGTGTAACCTTCTGGCCAAGGTCTAATGTTAGAGTTTTCAGGTCGCACTACTGCCTCTAACGTGACCTAACGACTACTTATGTAGCCGGGACCAACGGCTTAACGTGCCTTCCGAAGCACGGTGGCAGTCTGAGAAATTAAATTTCATGTGTCATGACCGGGAATTGAACCCGGGTTTTTTGGGTGGTAGGCCAGTACTTCACCCACCCACTCAGCAATGACTGCCGCATAAACAGTTGTTCTTATTCTTTTATATTAAAAATTCAATACAATAGCTCTGGTAGTTTAAATGGAAACCTGTTACATGTTTTTCATCTTAAAAATCACCAACACCCCCCCAGAGCTAGACATATCCATGTCAAAATAAAATGTTTGTATTTACCTCCCTGTGGGAAATAGGTAAGATCATGGATATGGGAATGTTTTCAGCTCATATAAACAGCTGTTCTAACAACCAAAATATTAAATTTCAATTCAATATCTCTGGTAGTTTCTATGGAAACGGGATCGAAACAAACACTTCAGTTGCACTTCTTGTTGAATTACACAACAACGCTAACACCCCCCCCCCAGAGCTCAGACATATTCATGTTAATAATTTCAAAAAATGTACAGATAAAACTAATTTTATTTATATGGATTTACTCCCTTAGCTGTACTTCCCCATTTCCAACAGAAGCTGTGTTTAACTCATCAATGAAATCCTTTCACAGTCATATGTCGTTTATACCGGACGATTAGCTGCATCTTATCAACCGGCAGATTGTCAGAACCACAGCTGGCGGTGACGTCCGGTTGTGTTTGGTCAGCTTTGCGACAACTAGATCAATAATTGTCATTACCTTATCCATCTATTCTAAACATTGTATTATTTATTTGCACAAATAAATATTAAGTCATTAATTAGTTTCCCCCTATTTTGCTTCCTTTTGTCTTATTTTTGTTTGTTTTAATTTTTCGGATTTTTATTTTATATCTTTGCTAGCTGACCCGGCGAACTTCGTACCGATAATAATAAACATTTGATTTTTAATCATAAAACATAATCACAAAAATTCGTTCTGAGAAATATTATATTTATACAATAATTAGATACCATTCAGTGCTTACTATTTTATGCTTGCTTCTTTGGCTTGCTCAATGGTTATTCAGTTTAAAATAAACGGTATCAGTGGACTGACACATACCTTCTCCCTTAAGTAAATTTAAAACATAATCACAAAAATTCGTTCTGAGAAATATTATATTTTTATACAATAATTAGATACCATTCAGTGCTTACTATTTTATGCTTGCTTCTTTGGCTTGCTCAATGGTTATTCAGTTTAAAATAAACGGTATCAGTGGACTGACACATACCTTCTCCCTTAAATAAATTTAAAACATAATCACAAAAATTCGTTCTGAGAAATATTATATTCTTATACAATAATTAGATACCATTCAGTGCTTACTATTTTATGCTTGCTTCTTTGGCTTGCTCAATGGTTCAAATCAAAACAACTGCTGTTTATATCTTAAAAGGTAAGATACATATGTTGGAATCCAAAACAAAATTATTTACCCATAAGATTAACATGGGAACTTTGAAGGCGTATAGAGTAGAGATTTATGGGAAAATTGTCACAAAAACTATCAGACTTTCCTATCTTAAGCCTAAAGTACCAGTATACCGAATTTGAGCCTCCTAGGTAATCGGGAAGTGGGAGAATTAGTGATGAGTGAGTGAGTGAGGGCTTTGAATTTTATATATTAAGATTTAATTTAATAAGAATGTGTACCGTAGTAAGGAGTGAAGAATTTCTAGTTGTATCGATCGTTCAGTTCGCACGATATCACAGTTATACATACCAAAAACTGTAATAATTCAACGAACACATATAAATTCTAAGAGCACATTTAACAATGCATCTGGTCAGAACTATAAATAAAATTAGTTATATTTCCCGTGGTCAAAACATAGAATGAGAATGTGATCCTCAAAAGAATAGAATTTGTACAAGGGAAAGTGAAAATTTTCCTCAGGAGATTGTTCCCCGAGGCGTAGCCGAGGGTGACAACAGTTTCCTTCGTGGACAAAAAGGAAACTGATCTTATGTATATTAATCCTATGATGTATAGTAAATATTTCCTCTACCTTCACAAACAAGTGACAAAAGTTACAAGTTATCCACTATTAACTAACCTGAATCACTATAAATTTCCAAGTTGGCTAACATAACCTCAAAACAATCAATTCAAACTATCAGCTGACCGTTCTAAAATGAACTACTACTGTTAGTTGGCTGCTATTATTTCTGATTGTTTGAACGCCTCCTGTGTCTGTCGTTAGGTGTACCTGATTTCTCCGATATTATTATAATGTGATTACTTTTCTCCCTTGTGACTAAAAACTACACACGCTTTCCACCTTGGAACAAGGGCATTAATGTAGTACTCTATTCCAGAAAATAAAGAAGAAGGAGGGAAAATATTCCAAAAGCCCAATCAAAGTGATTGGCCATTTAAATGTAAATTTTCTCCCACATATCACGGATTGTCACTGTAAAAAATGAGACTGGTTAAAAAAGAAAACATTGTGAAACACGAAACCGAGGAATTTATTCATTGAGGAAAAGAGAAGAAATTCTTCACCGCTTTACTTTTTGCTCCCAGTAATTATATGAGTGTTCGTCGATGGTTCGTTCAGTGAACTTGTGGAAACCCCAACATCGAAGTGGTGACTAGTGGCTGGTGTGTGGTGAGTGTTGCCAGTTACGATGGTGTGGAGGGGCGAACCGCTGTCTCCAGGTCCTGTATCAGTGTAGACACCGACACCACTACACCGGTCAGTCTGTCTGTGTGTTCAGTTGTGAGACCATGCGGTCTGTGTCGCTTGTCTTGTGCCTTATCATTGGAAGAATATACTCTCAGACAAACGGTAAATCTAGTTTATCTTTCTGTTTACACATTTTAGTGTATAGAATTAATAGTTTGGATCAACGGTGATCGTAGCAAAACTTACAAACTCATTTTAAAATAAGTTTAACGCGGGTTTTAAAACAATTTCGATATGAGTTTTAAATAGTTTAAAAATTATTTTATTACGAGTATAAAACAATTTTAAAACTGTTTTGGTTTAAGCTATTTTACTTGAATTGATACGAAACCGTTGCCAACTTTCGTTGTATTAATAACATTTTTAATACAGGGTTTTAATCTTATTTTTTTAAATCTAATATTTTGCTCATTGGGATTTTAACAAACGTATAACATCCCACCTCTTGTATTATGTGTTGATACATTTATACTGCACTAAAAAGCAAGTACGTTGCAATGGAAAAGACCACGCGTATGAAATGTTAAAAACTATCAACGTAAACGAAATAATTTAGTTTAGAGTGTCATATTATAATGCAACCAGGTCTACTAAAAATTATTGTCATTTTGGTGTTATTCAAAATTATGAAACTATAATAGATACCAATTATTTCATTTGTAAATAAAATATATAATATCCTCCGACGAGTTTCAATTAATTGATAAAAATGGTAATGTCTATGCTAAATGGCCAAACATTTTATCTAATCCAAATGATTTTGGCTTGCATTCATGCAAAACAACCTAACTTTATTTGAATCTACTTATAATTGTAGAGTAAAATGGAAAAGGCGATTTATTATTTGGGGGTTTAAGGTGCTAAAAATTTAAGTAAAAGAAATTAACTTATAAAAATAAATGTTGATTCATTTCCTTGCAGTTTTGGACATTTTGAGTTGGCTTAATTAATCTAATATCACTCTAATTATTCTTTAGAGATGCCGATATTATTGATTCGAAACCCAGAATACTTTTAAGGAGGTTCACTTTATTTTCGTACTAGCCAAAGTACCCGTTCTTCGCACGGGTTAAAAAGGCTGAAAGGTGTAGGCTCTACTGATACATTTAAGTTATTGTTAATTAATGCTTCATTGTTTACAAAATGACAAAACACGAATGTCTACAACATTTCAGGACAACAGCAGGATTGCAGGATTACAACATTAAGGATTAATGTAATAGAGACAGTCGTCGGAAAAAAACTTAAAATCTACCATTCCGCTATTTCAAATAATTCACTAATTTCGATCCAGCAATTCATCTGAAAAATCAACTTTATTTCTTCTTCTTCCCGAACTGTCAAAATATAGTGCAAACGGATGTTGTCATTAGAAAATGTAAACATTGAAACCTAGGACGGTCACGGCAGCTCTTTCTTTTTTCCTTCTTCTCGAACTGTCAAATTTTAGTATTCACAGCTGTTGACATTCAAGTAATTTTATGTTTTGATTCTCTAAAAATGTAAACATTGAAACTTAGGAAGTTCACAGGGCGTAGCCCAATAGGATTTTAAGGAAATGAGTATGCCTATGTGTTGCATGAGTTTAAGATATACCTTTGTGTAAAATTTCAAACCGGTCGGTTTAGTATTTTCCGCATTTACATTCCACAACAAACCCACAAACAAACATACAGACACCACCTCTTCTTTATAATATTATAGATTTATTCATAATACCATTGGTGAGTATACTCGTTAAACCTTCTAGTGGGCGTTTTTTTTCTTTGTTTATTTTTAATCAAATTTGTACAACTAGTATTGAAGAAAATACTATTTAAACAAATATTTTTATGATATTGAACTATATGCGGTCTAAAATTTACAAGTAATAGTACATTTCCTCTAAAATTGTGAGTAAAAAGAACAAGTTATCCATGCAGAGGTATCTGTTTTGTTTACATGCCCCACGTGGTTCGACGTCTGTCACGAACTCAGTTCCTACCATTTGGATAGTTGTAGTTTTAAATTATATCAAAAACACGTTTCCTCTTTTTAACTGGAAGTCTAATGTAATTATTACTATGACTGTATATCATATTTAGCCGTTTAGTTTGTCTCTTAATTAAATACATGTCGTTTCCAAAGTGTTGTCTATTCTTTGAGCGAAAGCTGACGCAAAATCATTTCGTTATTGTAATGAAATAAGGTGGAACAAACCAAACCATCACTACTTCATACCCGTATTAAATCAAGTTTTCACAATACCTGTATATAAATAGCTATATGAAACTTGAAAAAAAGAAATATATGTATATTATTAATTAAAGTAAAACACTGGTACAGTACTTTCACTTAAGAGTCTGCATCAGTGGTAGCCATCTTGGATTTTAGTCCGGTAAGAGCAATGTTAAATTCTGACGTCTATATCTCCTTGACCTATTCTCATAAATTAACGGAAGAGGTGCCAAATTAAAGGTATTACAGTCCTCCAGGGCACCACTTTACAGAACTTCTTATTTTCGCTCTCAATAAAAAAATAATAATGATTTATTTTGTGAAACATTCCTAGATTTTTGTTTTTATATCAAGTTAAATTTTTGAACATATTAAAAGGTGATGCCCTTGAGCCACATCTCATCAATGTACTTCCAAAGTTTTACATTGATACTTTGATAATTAAAGCCACTACAGACGCCAAAGTGAAGGTAAGTTCCACCAGAATTTAACATTGCTCTTACGGGACTAAAATCCAAGATGGCTACCACTGATGCAGACTCTTGAGTCGGCAAAAGCCTGACCAAGTCGCGATGGATGGAGTATGCAGCTAGATGACTTGGGATGAGGCTAGAGTGTTTACGTTTATATTTTTCAAAATTTATAAGATCTGTTTACTTTTCATTTTCACATAACAAGTAAAAAATATCACCATTAATAGCCAACTACCATCCTAGATCAGACTTCTTGATTTAAGCAAATAAGCCTGCTTGTAGTATAAAGAGTTGGATCTAGTAAAAACGATCAGTTTTCAAAAGAAGAGGTCCTTTATTGTTATATATCGATGGGACGTAAAAAGATGCGGTCACAGGAAATAGCGGAGAAAATTGATATTCGCATAAGTGAACAATTATTGTTTTCCAGATAATTGTAAACAAGTTGATTGGTTCTTGTTCCAACCGGTCGTGGTCATGCGACCTAGACCGGAACAGGATCCTGCGCAGAAATGTGCAAAACTGACCATCTTCAGCGCTGAGTTATTGTGTGTTTGTCAGTATTATTTTACATTTTAAAAGGAACCTTATTTATTCCAACAATTCAATGCATAATTATATTACTACAATATTTTACTTTATAAGTTCAACAATTATCTTAAACTAGCTGACCCGGCGAACTTCGTAACGCCCAACAGTAAATACGTATTAACTTTCAGATTGGCCATGTTCTGAAGTTGAATAGCATTACGGCTTCGTTGTGAAAAATTAGATATTCTGGGTCACGGCATAGTTAATAACAATACTGAAACGATAAGACATATTACTATACTCAACATTACCACAAAATAAATAAATCTGAATGGATTGATTCACAATTTTTCTAATCCAACCTAAAACCAAACAAAACCTAACTGTAATACGGCTTTTATAAGAAACTAGCAGTAAACCCGTCCTTTGTAGGGGTTGTAGGATTTAATTTAAAGAAGAAAGATTATCATACCAAAATGTAAACCTGAAACCCTAAACATATTAGTACAAAGAAAATAAATCAATACCTAGCTTTATTATTTAGCATTACTTAACAATTAAATAGATTAGAACATTTATACCATTATTATAATTAGTTATACGTTAAAATAGCTTTTTAATATACTGTAGTATGATTTCGAAATGGGTTTAAAATCAATGACCAATATAAACTAACTAATACTGATTTGACAGCTGTTTGTTTTTATTTCTATTAAATCTTTAAACTACAAAGACAGCTGATTATTGCCAGTAGGTTATTCATTGAAAATGAATCAAAATGCGAGTATTATCGTGTAAAAGTGGGTTTTTAAATGCTCGATATTTACTTTTCAAGGGGCGGCAGGCGATTTCAAGCATTTATAAACCATCTCTGGAATGTAGAGAATAAATAAGTTTCATTGTAATCAGTTCTCCCGTTTTTTTTCGGAGAAGACGGCGTAAAATGCCTCCTGGAGCGTCACAGACAAATGAGACAAAAATTGAGATAAGACCGGTTTCGGCTTCTCTAACGCACGAAAAGTTAAAATAACTAAAAAATGAATAATTCTGAGTAATGTACAGATAAAGCTCTAATTTTATTTATATAGATATACAACAGCTGATTATTATAACAAACGTAATATGTATAAACACCGTAATTATTTTTTGTTTGGCCGACATAATTATAAACACGTGATTTTTAATCAGACAGAAAATATAAAATATAAATACATAGTCCCCCAAAACCGTAAACTATTAACGTGGTGAATAAATCTGTTCATTTTGTACAGTACACATTTACCCCATATTTTTACATTAATGACTGATTCAGATGGCATTGTGTAGTAAAGCATATTGCTAATGGAAAGTAAAACAACAGCTATAGCTTAAGAAATCAAATGTTTTTATTGTAGAACATATGTAAACAAACTTAGTCCCCATAAGGTTAACATTAGAAATTTAAAACGCTATAAAATGGAAACTAATTGAATTTATATTAAAATTATCTAGATATTAAAAAATCTAAACACAGTACGTTGTATTGTGGGGCTCCAATGTTAATCTTATGGAGGATAAGGAAAAATTAATGTTTCACTTATTATCTAATGTTTTTGGATGAAACTTGATATTTAGCTTCATGTGGTTGAGATCCATACATTATTTATTATTAGTATTATTTATTAGTATTATCCATTTATTTTATAAGTATGCTAATAAATTCATAATATTATTATTAACTACGAGAAATGTGTGTATCAAGTAGTAAGTATTTGGACAAGAGTCTCGAAAATGGCTCAACAGAATTTCTTTTAATGTTTCAAATAACTAATTTCTAAGTAAAAAACAAGTTCTAGGTAGGTCTTATGTCAAGGAAAATCCCGGGCTCCTAATAAAATTTTGTGTAAAATATAAAAATTTTACTTTAGGATTATAGAGATTCAAACGAAATTCAATTAACTTTTTAAGAACAATGTTGACAGTCACGAAAACAGTTGACTGAATATTGCATACAAGCTGTTCCTTTTTAAGATGTGTATAAAGGTTTCGAATTTTGTTTAGTGAATTTAATTTTTTCTCATTTAGGCAAATGCCGGATTGCTTAGCAAATAGGACCATAATGTGCGAGGAAAGGGGAAGATAGGATATGGCATTCCTTAGGCCCTACCCGGTCGAGTTCGAACCTCCTATTTGTATTTCCAAAACTATAAATTCCTATACCAAATTTAGTCGTCTAAGGAGATAAATTATTATTATTATTACTTTACCAATGCAAAATTTTTAATTAGAATCATTAACGGGAGGCAACTCCTTCAGTAATTTATCTATAGAACGTGAACGTACAAATAATTTCCCAAAAATTGGCATAACGTTGATTAAATAGTTTAAAGTACTAAATTTAATTGATGCAAGTAGTCACATACGTTTTGAGATCCGTCATATTAACAAACAATAGTCTATAATAATTAGTTCTCAGGTAAAAGAAATTGGAAATATCCAATTAAGAGAAAATTGGATCGTTATGACAAGCCTCGGGGAATTTTCCACAGGATCGTTCATTCTTCAGGAATCCGGCCACGTTCGTGTGATGTAGAGCAGCCTGTAGGCCTAATCTAGCGGGATGTTCTCGATTGGTCAGTATAAAACAATTAAGGTACCTTTTAACGTCCTCGGTATTCTTGTGTTTTACCACACGATATAATACACAAAAAAGAAGAAGAATTATTAAAATCCAAATAAATATATTCGATTAAGCAATTTTTTTAAGTTGTTCCCTTAGTTTACCAGGTATTTGTTGTCTACCATCATACGCCAAGGATGTGTGGATTATCTCTCCAATGAATCAGCTGATCTTAATAGAAGAACAACTTTATAACCTTACTAGCTGACCCGGCGAACTTCGTAACGCCTCACAGTAAACACATGTTAACTTTAAGATTGGCCATGTTCTGAAGTCGAATAGCATTACGGCTTTATTGTGAAAGGTTATACATTCTGGGTCGCTGCATAGTGAATAACAATACTGAAACGATAAAACATATTAATAACAATCCCATAAAACAAATAAATCTGAGTGGAATCCCCAAACCCGTAAACTATTAACGTGGCGAATAAAGCTGTTAATTTTGTACAGTACATAATATACAGTACAGAAAGATATACAACAGCTGATTATTATAATAAACGTAATAATATAAACATTGTAATTATCATATAAACACGTGACTTTAATCAGACAGAAAATGAAAATTTCAATACATAATCCCCCAAAACCGAAACTATTAACGTGGTGAATAAAGCTGTTCATTTATAGACATTTACTTCATAGTTTAACATTAATGAATGATTCAGATGGCATTGAATAGTAAAGCATATTGCTGATGGAAAGTAAACTAATCAGCTGTAGCTAAGAAATCAAATATTTTCATTGTAGACATTTTGTAAACAGACTTACTCTCCATAAGGTTAACATTAGAAATTTAAAACGCCATAAAATGGAAACTTATGGCGTTTTCGAAAATATTTTTTCACTAAAACCTTCCCGGATACATGTAGAGCAACTTCCTAAAATTTCATGGCGATCGGATGAGTAGTTTGGCAACGCATAAAGGACATACATACATACAGACAGACATACATTCAATTTTATATATAGAGATAGAGATAACTTAGTAACAAAGCTTCATATGTCATCACATTCTCCTTAAAACCCCTCCATAGTGAGTCGTGGCCTTATACCTCAGATACATGATATAATAACATACACAATTTATATTAAATTCATTTCTCAATATAAAAAAGTTAAGTAATATTTTCTTTTGATTTTTGGCTTGGTTACAAAATCCAAAACAGTATTAGCCATGGCACATAAGTTGTAAAATATCTCATCATTACAACATATTTTACCACGCTATGGGGGAGGTATGTTTTAAATTTTTACGTTTTACAGAATATAATGCAACTTTTAAGTAAATCATTTGTATAAGGCCAGATCAAATGTATAGGAGCGCTCCCAGATCGACCATACTGTGGTGTTGTTCACTATGACAAATTTTGTTCGGGATACTGTCGGAAAATTATTTTTTATTCTCTCTATAAGTTTATTGAAAAATCATATAAGTATTTATGCCAAAAATTGGTACATTTCTGAAAAATAGCATACTATTTGACACACTTTTGCTGTTAATTTATTCAATCAATTAATCATTTTGAAAATAATGTTCGGGACTTTTTATGACGGACCAAAATTCGTGTTATTGTAACCCTGGTAAGCCTAATAATAAGTACCAGCACACCTGTCAATAATCCTATATAAATGTTGAAATATAAACTTGATGTTATAAATATCGAGGCTCACACATTTTGATAATGACATCAAAACATTTGACTAATATATTTATAGGATTTTGACGGTGTAGTCTACTAGGCCTACACATCGTCGTGGAACAGCTGGACAAAATTACTCAAAATCCCGAAAGGAAATTAATAACAGCTGGACTTTAATCAGCTGTTATTAATCAGCCGGTTGTGACTTATGACGTATAATACTCACAACTCACCGGTCTACTGACCTTGACTGTTGTTTACACCGGAAGTCTATGCGGACAATTGTAATTATGTAAATATAACTGAATCCTCCATAAGAATTCAATGATCTGCATGACAATTAATTCGTTATTTCGATATGCCATTTAAAAAATATAGTCGCAACAGCTTATTTAAATAGTAACAATAAATTATTTGCCTAAAAACTGTATAAGGCATTATGCCTACTCTTTACTCATTTTTTAGTTTTAAAATAATTACAGTTGATAGTGGTTTTTTTAAAGACAAAGCAAGTACAAAACCAGTTTCATTAATAATTGCAAAGCGCTTATTAAAACACAAAACTGTTTTAAAACCATTTTGAATTTTGGAATGAATTTCTAGACATTGCTTTTGGCGCTGTTACAAATTTTCGTCATTTGAAATTTGATTCAATTTAGTATACAAATCACACGCTACAACTGTTTTCAATGCATGTAAAATTACTATTATTATTGTATTAAATTATTAAAATTAATAAAAAAATTACAGTTCTACCTTATGGTATGTTGTCTATTGTCAAATAAGGAAAGGAATTGGTTTGGCAATGTCATAGGGTACAGATAAATAAATCAATTAACAGAATTTACCATCGTTTTTCTAACACCATTAACTGAACTAAATTGGGTTATTTTTAAATGTTATATTCTAAAAACTCGAAATGGGTCTTATCTCAGTTTCTGTCTTCCTTTCTGTGACGCTAAAGAAGGCATGCTTGTTTATTTTCTCCGTGAAAACGAGTTAAGACACTATAATGAAACGAATTCTAATTATTCCTGAATACATTTTAAAGCGGTTTTTTGTATAATTTTAACTGGCCTACGTCTTACTAAAATTAAGTAGTTTTTAAAACTCGTCCAGTTATACCTTATATAGCCTTACCTTATGTTAAAAATAACAGTGACCTTGTCCAAACTATGGCTTTTCCTCGCAAATATTCAGCCCACTTTCCTTACTGGACAGCTGAAGAGAGATATGAAACACCTGTTAAACATGTGTTGGAGAAGGAACGGATGATATCCCTCTGGTGACGTTTGTCGCCGGGTGACCTTGAACGTGGTCGCGGTCTCTGGTTGGTGGCCACTGGGCAGTCGCGCGGGTCCTCTTGTACGCATCAGACAACCTACACACGAACTAGAATGCCATGTTCTGCCAACTTTTGTTCTGTTTACTTTCTACGTTCGTTTCTCGCGCCACGCCTCAAGTTATAGGTTAGTGGTGAACGTAAACTCAAAAACCATTACTACTATGTTTTCTACAACTAATTTGGTTTAAAATTACATTAAATGAGAATTTTGTAGAGTGTCTCCTTACAGTAAGACTAACTTTGGAGGATTTTACACATTAAAAAATAATAATTGAGACTATGATATTTTATTAACATCCTATTATCATCTATTAACATCTATCCTTTTAAAATTTCTGATTTTAAAAGGAGGAATTTTTAATCAAACAATTCAAGATTGTTGGAAAATTTTTAAAAATCTAAAAAGATTTGTATGCCAGGGTATGACATTACTTGTCCTATTAGAATAAGTAAAACTTGGAAGTTCCTCCAGTGTTTTCCAACAATGTTGGTTTTACAGAGGTATTTAAATGTTTTATCAGTCTAAATTCCTCTGCCTTGTTTTGAGTTGGCAAATTACAGCCCAGGTAGCCCACCTAACAAGACTTATCTCTTCATAACTATATGGAGAAACTCCACAAATGTTTTGTACTGATTTTCCCCTCTTTTCAGATGCCGATTGTGTAACTGCTGATGGAAGTGTAGGCCGCTGTGTAGAATCATCAAAATGTACGAACACTTACCACCAAGTGAACGCTGTGTTATGTCGCTACGCGAGAGGCTACGGCACGAGAATCTGCTGTCCCCGGACTGCCATCATGGACCACCTCGCATACACTGTCCTAGGTGAACAAGAAGATTCATTCAAAAATGAAAGACCTTTACTCTTCCCTGGTGAAGCGGCATACAGTAGTTTTAAACCGCATGGCCAATCATCCAATACTTACGTTCCTTACAGTGAAGACTCCTATTACAGACCTCAGAATAGTAGACCGTCATATAACAAACCGAGTTACAGTTATCCATCCAGTTATAATGAAAGACCTCACAGTAGTGGTTCATCAAGTTTCGAAACACCAAGTTATACAAGTAGTTCAGGAGGGAAAAGACCTTCAAGCAGTTATGACAATCCTAGTTACTCTGGTGGATACGATGAAAGACCAAGCTATTCCAGTGGTTCTAGTGGTTACGGTAGACCTAGCTCCTCAAGTAATTCAAATGGATATCCAAACCAACCAAGTTCTTCAAGTGGCACCAGCATATACCAAGAGAGACCTAGTTATTCTAGTAATTCAAATGGTTATCAAAGACCTGACTATTCCAGTGGGTTCCTAGGAAACTCAGGTTCAACTCGAAGACCAGGATCAAACTACAACTCTAGAGAGACCACGACATCATGGGAACTGCCCTCATCTGACAGAAGGACAACTCCTCGTCCCAGCTGGGCTGTTGAAGACAATACTAGTGGTAGCAGTTCTAACTCGAGAAGGAGAATCAGTGAACAAAGTATGTTTTTACTAAATTTTTATTTAGGATTTTTATTTTTTTTTAAGTTAAATTTCCAACCTTAATTTGCATGACTAATACTTTGATGGGTCAGGATTTTATGATTCCTAGTCATCTATAACTGACCACAAATGACCAGTTGATAAGATTGACTTGGTATCTTTATGAGTAGCACGCTCGCCCGGTAAGTCAATGTTCCTGGTTCAAAATCGGTGGCGGGCAATCCCTGTCAGATCATTGCTAACCTATATGTGACAACCACTACCGTGCTCACTGTCATTGATTCACCACACAGGTCATAGACCCTTGGTGAAGGGCAGTTGGCTTTTACTATTAAACAAAAAATAATAATAAGCAGATGTGTAAGAGACATGCATTAGCTGCTCTACTTTTAAAAAACCACACACTTTAACATACAAATTTGCTGTCTGATGATATAGTATTATAGAATTTAAAGGTACCAAAATTATTATTTCCTGTTTCAAAAACAACTTTTATACTCCCAAATCATCGTCAACAGTTTTGCAATTTTTATGATTGATTAATGATAAATCACTTTACCAAATATAAAATTAAAATCTTTGGGTGGTTTGATCAGGGAAACATTTTATGTTTCAGAATGTGAGGAATACATTCAGCCGGTGTCAATGACTATCAACGCTCTGCCGCTGTCTATCCACTCTGAGGCAGTTCCCCTCACAGTGCAAATGAATTGTGACTTCTCAGCGATAAAACTTATTGTAGGAGGAGAAGTGTCTGAACTTGGAGAATTTCCCCATATGGTAACAATTTAATGTCATAAGCATTTTGAAAGACAAGCTCGTATGTGTACAATGGAAACTAAGTGATGGTAAACCTGGTCAGAAACAATAAAACAATTTACTTTGATGAATTGAGATGGTTATGGGTTTTGAAAAGAAAAATCATAGCTAGCAGTGCCTTTAAAAACTTAACCATATATTAAGGCATAGTATAAGGCTGTACAACCCTTATAATATTTTTCAATAAATAATATATTTCTAAGCATATATTTACTAAATATTCTAGCCAACTGTGCATTCGAAATAAAGTTGAAGGAATATTACATGTTTCATATATATATTGCACATTCACCCTAAAATTTGCATCAGGGTGGTATGAGTATTAAAGATTAATGAAGTATAAATTTCATTTAATGAAGTCCTGCAATATTTCAAATTATAATTATAAGTCACAAATGACAATTAAATACTTTTATGTATCATAACTATTTATTTAGTTTAGTTATTTTCGGTCGGTAGCATTTTTAAGTAAACAGTCAAAACACTGATACTGCACAACGTAACATTGAATTATTGTTGGATAGGTTAATTAATAGTCCAATGACAAAAGATGCCTGGGTCCGGGATCGAACTGGTGACCCTCCGGCGACGAGGTGAGCACTTTTCATCTCCTGAGCTTCCCATTAGTGTCAACTGTTTTACACTAAGTAGAAATTTACATTTCTTAGTGTGTTTCTTATGTGTGTTGTAAACTAATGTCTTTTACTGTGTGCTAGGCGGCAGTTGGCTACAGGGTACGCACATCTCGTGATACTCTATGGAACTGCGGGGGAACTCTCATCAGCGAGAGATACGTCCTAACTGCCGGCCACTGCGCCAACACTTCCTTGTACGTACATCACCTGCACAGCTGATATCCATTAGATGTAAATGTAAACTTATAAAGCTGGAAAATGTTATTTAGAATGGCTGGAACTTAACCCTAGACGTGGCAAGCGTTTTTACCTTTAACTCTAATCTAAAAAAATGTATCTTTCCTTAAAATATCAAGTATTGACAAAAAAACACAAAACATGCCCACCCCTTAACCATACTATCGTAAAAGAATCAAAACAGGTGTCCAATGAATCCCAATTGAGCCTACAAATGCTGTCAACTTCCACCCAGCCTTAAATTAAGGTGCCCCCCACTCCACTATACCACACACCTGTAAGCCAAATTGGGATTTCTCGTATTCAGGATTTCCCTAGCACTTCCGAAAGGCTTCGACATTTCACTTGTCAGTGATACGTCACAACGCTCTCGGCTACCTCATACGAGCGCTTAGTTGGCTGTAAAATATACTCTAGCGGCAGAATAGTGAACTATTTAACCATTCCTGTATCAGCTCCCAGAGGGCAACAAGGTAACGAAGGCGATGGTGTCTATCAAGTTCACTAAATTGACGATAAATGCCTTCACCTGCGACTTCTTATTGCATTTTTTAATGCGTTGTGAATTACGACTGCCAGTTGTAGGGTTAAAGGGTTTGTGCAAGTCATTGATAGGTTAGGTTTATTCTGAAATTGGATACTGTAAAATACTGTAGGATTGGATTGAATACTGGGTGTCTTGCTAGCCTAGTGGTTAGCGTTTTGGGATATGGCGTAAGAGGTCACGGGTTCAAATCCTGGAATGCCCATTTGGGTTTGGGCCGCTTTTCAAAAAAGTGTTTGTGTGACCGACTAGATTAAAATGCCTCTGGCGTACAAGCAAAAAAATGTCAACTGGTTAAGTAGCAATTTAACCTTTCTGAGGGCCAAACTATAATCTATGGTGAAAGCTAGATGTGCAAACAATTATCTACACTCTATCAGCTTATACAACATTATATATCTATGTATTTGTTCATATCCTGACCGATCGTAGGCTTCAGTTTCTTGTGAAGTTGTTAAGTCACGAGTCATCGTTATGAATCAATATAAAAAACGGTAAAATTTACATCAACAAACTTAATAAAAACATTAAAATAATTACAACAGGCCTGCTGACAAAAATAAACCAATAGTAATGCTAGCATGGGACAAAAACGCTTCAACAAATATATTGAAGTGTACAAAATTAGATCAAATAGTTTGCAATTTCTGCAAAAAAGTAAAATTCTTATTTTTCGGTCGGCTCAAAAAAGGATTTTTTCTATAAAGCCTAATGTTTCTGTGTTCATCTTAACTGAGACTTGAGAGTGCTATGACATGTGTAGTGGCAACCCCGTAGTGGTGCGACTCGGAGAGCACAACATAGAGAGGGACGATGACGGAGCTGACCCGCAAGACTACAAGGTCCAACGTGTCATCACTCACCCCAACTACCTCAAGACACTCAAGTACAATGACATCGCCCTCCTACGACTGGACCGGGACGTCCGTTTCAGCAAGTTCATCCGTCCTGCCTGCTTGCCAACGGACAATAACATTCGGGGCAGGCCTGTGGCCACCGGTTGGGGACGGACCGATTTTGGTGAGTATTTTAGAATACTCGAACCCCTCAAATAGGAGTATTAATAACATTATAATTTTTATGAATTTACAACACTTTATTAAACATCCAGAATATGAGTTAGTTTATAGAACGAAAGAAAATGGTAGCGTTACTGAATAATAGAACACAAAATGATGAAATACCAAGTCAACAACAATGTGGAAATAAGTGACAGCTGACGATACCTTATTGATTTCCACCTTCTCCTCTCAATGAAAGGAGGACTTATAAAAAGGTAAAGAAAGTATATGATGATTACTTCATAACTCGTAAAATCATGTTTGATTAACGATCTAGGTTCCTTCAAATCGTACAAGGGATAAACGAGTATGGACAGTTACATTAATGATCTTTAAATATTGGCGGATAAATGTGAATGGTTATGTGAAGGCTCTAACTTTAATGAGTATATCTTTTTACTTAAATTTGTTTCTGGTTTGTCAAATAAGAAATTATCTACAGAATTGCATCTCCAGAAAAACTTAACGTTATAAAAAGCAATAAGTATTCAACAATCGGTCGCCATACTGTTATACAAGTTTCAATTATTTCTTAGAATTTGCTACAAGAATGAAAAAAATACTTTTAAAAATGAATCTGGGGTATCTAGTAACCCCAGTAAAATTTTCAAAACTAAGTGCCTGGTTGTTTTGGTCAAAATGTAGTCAGATGTAAACACAAATATTTTAAAACCATCACAATTTCAATATTAAAATAGGCAGCATGAGGAAGGTTTTAAATACAGTCTGCTAAGATGAGCGAAATGTTTAAACCTGTTTCTGTTTTAATGACAATGCTGTTTTGATTGTGATTACACAGAAAAATCCTGATGAAGTAAAACTGTAGGTTTTATATTAAGGTACCATTTAATTTGTTGGAGAACCCAGTGTAATTCTAACCTTTTTTAATTTTGACAGAGGTATTATTCAGTAAAGACATACAGTATTATTTACAGCACATAATTGCTTATTGAGTAAAAAGTCCAAACGTACAAGAGCATCCTGGGTTTCGAAACCCATCACATCCTCTATCCATGTTCTAAACTGTAACTACTCGGTTAACAACATACCCAACAACACATTCACCTTTTCTTGTAAAATCTCTATTGAATTTTTTTCTGAAGGAGACAGGGTAAAATCCTAGTTTAAAAACGTTTACCAGTTAACTACATAACTGTTTAGCTAATATTCCAGTGAGCGGCAATGCATTAATCTCGAAGAATTAAAATTGTTCCTCAATCACGAAGCCATTTAATTTGTTTCAGTTGGCAGACAGAGCGAGTTTCTGATGAAGGTGGGTCTCAATGTGATCGATAACCGGCAATGCAACACTTACTACAACACCAACAACCCGGGCTCGGCCAGCTTTGCCTCTGGCATTGTGGACACCATGCTGTGTGCGGGCTACGTGGAGGGTGGTCGAGACACCTGTCTGGTGAGTTACCTCCCACTACCGGAATGCAAAAGCAAAAGGGAGGTTAAGTAAGATAGGCATAACATACTAGACACACATACACTCTGCTAACAATGTCATACTGGTATGTTATTGGTAAAACAAAATAATTCATATTAAATAAATTTATAATTTTAGATTCTGACAGATTAATACAACTTAGTCTAAGAGGGATTATTCCTGAATCCCCTGAGAAAGCTATTTGTTTTACCTTTACACAATGCAATTGGACTTAGAATCAAGGTTAGATGACAGGTAAATTTTTCACTCAATATAGCAAATTTCCTTCAAGATTGTGAAAATTTCTTAATATGAACTACTTTTTATAAAACTTTACAAGTTTTATGATTGTACAAACTTCCATTAAAATTGCTCATCATGATATCAACAAATAAATCAGATTCTACAAATATTTAAGCACGGGGAAGGTCAGTAACATCAAAACAATAGACAAACACAGATGACAGAATATGGTTTGCTAAAGTCCCAGGTTAAAGTCTACTCGAAAGACCAAATACAACAGAACAGAAAACATGAGCTCTGAGTGGTATTGGAAAACACAATATTACTAAAAGATTTCAGATTCTTCTAGTAAAAGTTAGGAAAGATGATAGCCGTCTTTCTTCCGTATTTGGCTAGTGGTGGGTTAAAGCAGAGAGGAACGGATTATAAGGAGAGGAGGTACCTTATGGGACTTAGTGAAGACGATAAAATCTCAGGACAAGTGTTGCCATCTGTCGGATCTAGCGGTGAACTAGGCCTCTGTGACGCCGTCAGGTGTGTCATTTGGTCATTAGTGTCATTTGCGACACTAGCGCTATCTGATGATGGCAGTACCTACTACGTCAATTGGCGGTACGATGTACTGTCTTCATCCTTAACATGGGCGTGTACTATCTACTTTACTATCCGTTCATCTATGGTTAAAGTTGCTGTTTTATACCACAATATTAATGTTAAAGCGGGTATCACTTTGTACCTTGACAACCCCCACAGAGATATCTCTGGTTTAAATCCCAGAGATGCTAATCAGTTTTGCCCGTAAATGTCCAGCTAGTATTATGTGACTTCACCTCCAACATAATGTGTCCACTACATATTATGAAGTGGACACCTTCTTAAAACATTAGAAAATTTGATCAAGTTTATCAGGTCATAATTAGTTATTCAATAAGTTACATTTATTGTGGCTATTTTATATAAATATTTTCTACTATTTACTAAACTGATTATTGCTGTATAACATTAAACATTTTTTAAATGACGTATATCAATGATAATAATCTTTTAACAATTATTTAATTCACCCAAAAGCCAAAAACATATTTTTAACACTATTTTGATTGTTCCAGGGTGATTCTGGAGGGCCGCTAACAATAACTAAGTCAGAAAACCCTTGTGTTCATTATGTTGTTGGAATCACATCATTTGGAAAGATTTGTGCAGCTCCAAAATCACCAGGAGTGTACACAAGGGTTGTCAAATACCTGGACTGGATAGAAAAAAATGTCTGGCCTTGATACAGAGTTAAAGAATTACACAAAAACATGCAATTAGATTTTGTATACATTTACATTAAATTTGTTCATTGTTAAAAATAAATTGATATTGATGTACATTGGTTCAGCTCTGAATTGAGCTCCACACCTAGATCTGGTGACGACAGGGTAACTTAAGAGATTACTAAATGTTGTATTGTTAAAATATGTCAAAACCACATATGTATAGTTTTATTATGATTTTACAATACATCATTTCAGCTCTATAGCTGGCCTGTACACTTTTGAGCTGTCCTTTAAAATTTTTTAAGACTATCGACTCGCCTGCCACTTGTGAGCTTAGCTCCTTAATACGGTTTTTGTCAGCAAGGATACTGTCTGCTGCAGAAATTTATATACAGATTTGGGAAGAGTAGAGTAAAAATGCTAATACAGTATAACCTCTTTATAACGAACCTCAATGTAAAGAATTACCCGGTAAAACATGTTGTTTTTTAAACCCCTTGAGAACGTCATATAACTCAATATAAAATTTACCACTATTTAGCAAACAAAATATGGATAAAACCCTGTATATAAAGTATATTTAGTGTGTTTGTTTATTTTATTTTTATTTTGGCCAACACTCAAGCAAGTCTAGACTTAAAAGTTTTCATTTCCCTTTCTTCCACCCGCCTCCCGTAATATTCGCAAAAGGTGCACATCTACCACAGTGTTAACATATTGTACAGTGGAACATATTGTAGCCGTTTTTTGTGTGATTGTCAAATTGGTGTGTTTTTTTGTGTTAGGGCGTCATGGCTAAAAAATTAGTAGGAAGGGTCTTAGTATCGAATTCAAACGTAAAGTATAAAAAACCATAGAAGACAACCCACATTAGAAGGCTGGACGCTATCAATATTCTTCACTTGGATCTTATAACTAACCCCTATATTACGTATTTTGGCAGAATTTAACCTCAATTTAACGAACTTCGTAATTAAGAATACCCCTACGTAACCAACATATTTCTTAGTCCATTAAATCGAGGTTCTACTGTAGTGAAAGCGTAAGTGTGTAAATGGGTACGAGAATTCAAAGTTGGCCATGACGACGTCCATGATGTCAACCGCTCTTGTAGCCCTTCTTTGATTACAGACGATTTGGAGGCTTCGGTTGAAGCGAGGATTCGTGACAATAGGTTCTTCACGATAACAGGTCTCTAAAACGAATTTCTTGCTGTGAGTTTCACAAAACCTAAAGTTATGGTTAAGTTAAGTTATGGAATTCGTTAGGATCCATAACTCCTACGAACCAAAGTCACAAAAAAACAAAAATTTGAGTGTGCGGCAGGCAAGATGATAATCTTAAAAATTTGAAGCACAGAACCGTACAGGTTAGCCACAGAACTGAAATCGAGCACAGTTATTCCCAAAGCATGCTGGAATACAACGCACACAATCATTGCATTGCAGTGTATGCAAAAAAATTACTTGTGTCCATGACAAAACGGCTTACTTTAAAAATACCCCTTGTATATCCATATTTAGTTAAGATAAAATTATAAACAACATTATAGTATCTTATTCAATTTATGTTTGAATTTAGTTAATAAGGTAGTTTAGATTTTATGTTATATAGCTAGAAATTATTACCAACCAACAAAGACGTAAGAGATGTTTTGCATACATATTTCTTTATTGATTTGCTATTTCCAGTAACACGTAATCTCTTTACTTACACCCAGGGAACGATAAGTTAAAAGAAGAAGCTTTGAATTTATTGATAGTTAACATGAAAAACTAAATAATTTAATCAATATTAAAACACGGTTTTGCTAGCATATTTCGATTGGTGTGTTATTTGTGAGAAACTATTTTTTTATACTTATTAGTTTTTTAACCACTTACCATTTAAAACCAGTAAAACTGGTTGACTAAAAAATATTCAATTTTTTTCTTATTTAATGTTATTTAAAGCTTTGTTGTTTCATAAAACACTGAATTAAGAACATTCAACAAAACTGGTAAATTTATCTATGTATTACATGTACTGACAATAACCAACGAAAAAAAACTGCTTGCACTACATAGGAAACCAACATTTCATTCATTGATGTTAATTGTATGTAACACTAGCGAAACAATAGCAATGTTAGTAATATTATTGTCAAGTATTTGTTATGTTCATCAACAATGAACAAAGACGTCCACCAAGTCCAAAATTGTATGAAATAATATTTAAGTATTAGACGAACAGGTCAAATGAGAATTTCTAGTCATTTAGAATTCCCTTTTAAAAAACAATACATTGTGTTGTTAAAAATACAACAATATATTACATGATTGTAATATTAGTAACTTTCATATTAATGAATAATAAATTATTGGATAATAGTAATGACTCACCACTATGAATGAGAGCTGTGAACAAAGTATAACAGCTTTACGTACAATCAGTATGGTACGTAAAGCTATCACGTACGTGGTCTCAGTATGGGTGTTACAATCAGTATGGATTGGAACAGTGGCGACGTCCTGTATTCTAGCTACTTGGAGGTCACGAATTATGGATAGTTGTGAAAGATGGTCCGTGGATGTAGTATTCTCTTGTGTGGATTAACGTCCACACAATTGAATACTACATTAATCCGCAAAGACCATCCTCATAATTAGACCAACTTGTAATTCAGAGGCCGTGGTTCGGATTCCACGTTTAACTGAAGACCCCTTAGTTGCCATCGGCTGTTGGGCCATTAATTAACTGTCCTGTCTAAGGAACATGTCAGCCTTAGTCAGTAACAAGACTACAAGATCGCGCCACAATCATCTTACACTCAATCCTCTTTCATACTTGGCTTAAAATACCTACATTGTAGTGTGGTTGCCATTTCAATGATCTAGTCTACATCAAATACAATAACAGGTTTTCTGTTTTAATTAAAAGAGTTAGGTTTGATTGTAAATGTAACTAATAAATGCTGGTAATTTAATACAGGAATTTTCATATTATTTTGTGATGAATATTCATTCAAAAGCACAAAAGGTTTAAACCGAAGAACATCAGTAAACCAGAAAGTTATCTTTCTGAATAATACACATATTCTCAATCTTCAAAGTTGCATGTTTTGATTGTAACATGTTTCACAGCTTTTGTGATACTTTTTTTAAATATGTTAGAAGATTATTACGCTAGTTTTTTTTTACTTAGTGATAGTAATTTTTTAAATACTGAAAAAATTAGTTCTACTCAGGTTCTACAGTTTAAGACTTAATATTTATTTTATTTTTGTTAACATTACCAATATTTCAATTTTGAAGACTGTTATTTGAAATGAAATAAATTAGTTAGGAAGTGTTTTTTTTATAAATTGTACACCTTTTAATCCTATGTTTCATTTTAGTTGATAGCGAGTGGGGAAAATTCATTTGATATAATATTCATATATTTATTATATTGTTCTATATGGGATCTTAACAATATAATTTTCAGATAGAAAGAGAGGCTTTAAATCTTTTTTAAATCTTTAGTTCATTAGGTCCTATTATATAATCCCAGATATTGAGCTTATTATTAAGAAAAGGTACTTTATGAAAATACTCATAAGTTTTCTATTTCAAAGAATTGCTTGGACAAATATATGTTTTATCTGGGATAGAAATCAATAAATTAGATTAAAATTATTAAATTACTAATAATGTTAGTATACAAATTATTAATTCTCTGCAGGAAATTGGCTATTGTAGCTGTTTATATCATTAATCAAATTAAAATAGATTTATTTGATTCAGAATAACTTAAGTCTATAAATTAAAGTTTAAATAAAATTTACACCCATATTTATCATGTTATTGGTTAATAAGTTTTACATCAACTACTACAAATAAGAGGAAGAAAAGAAAAAAAAGGTCCAATAAAAATTTTTATTTGAATATTATTATAATGAATAAAAATTACTAAACTAATATCACAATGTTCGCAACTATAAATTGGAATTATTAGAGTGAGGTAAAGAGCATAATTAGATGTCATCTATGTTGACTAGTTGTTTGATACATTGACCAATAGGGAAAAGTTTAGATTTCTCTCAAAATAAATTTCTAAGAAAAAGTCTAAAAATAACTTTTCTTAATACAAAAACCAACAATCGGTTGCATTTAATGCTAACACATAACTCTGCCGAACAGAACCATTTTTAGCTCATTATTTGAATCAATTATAAAGTAGTTGATGAATGACAGACATTCTGACCTCATTACTTATTTATTAGCAAACTTCCCATAAGGAAGAAGCTATTACTGTAGGTCCCATGGCAAGCTCGGGACCATGTTATTTCTTTGTATTTAGGTGCCCAGAGGCCAAAAACAATAGTCATTAAAATTTATATATATATACATGGTGTTCATTAAAGTCGGGGACAAACTTCAAGGGGTTTACTCATCATTTTGTTTACTCATCAAAGTAAACAAAAATCTTCTTAAACATAAATGTCAAAACATCCCTTGTTTAGCCACTAGGCGCCATTTTGTATTTTATATAAAAAACGTTATATATTAAGAACCATTGAAGATGCAGAAACTGAATTTTGCACGCAGATTTATTGGCCAAAGTGAAAAATATTCTCAAAGTATCATTTAGTTTGCATTTATATTTTCAAAATGGCGGCGTTTAAAAATCTTTTAATTAAAATAACAACAACAAAACCATTAACTTCATAAAATTTTTACAAGAGATAAAAAAATTGCACTTTAATTTCAAATCGAACGATATTTTGGTGAACGAAATCCATCCACGGGTAAGAGAAAATGCAAGTTTAATGTTAGATTACCACGCGCCACCGCAGCACGGCCGTAGCAAAGAAGCCGCACATTTCTTTCACTTCCAAGGTTGTCATCACTCATTTGAAGGTCATTAACTTGACCAGCCATGTCTAAAAGCTAAATAAACACTTAAATACTAATTATAAACAACACTACATAAACGATAATCTAGCAAAAACTATAAGGAACTAAACGTAACATAAAATGGAGCAAAATTTTCCGATCTGAGAACGACAAACGCAAGTTTGTACCAGCTTGCGTTTGTCGTTCCCCAAGTAGTACTCTAGAGGCTTGCGAAATACGATGTATTTACTCCAAGAGATCCGACCCCTCAGCACTAGACGTGTTAAACAGAAACTCTACATCTACTTCCAAGGTTGGTAAAGGAACGGGCAAATTTAAATAATGTACTGTTTGTTATCAAAGTTGGTCATTTCTCAATATCCAAATTCCTCTAGAATACTTCATAATGCTTGCTGTAAACCTACTTATTGACATTTATCAATTATAAATAAATACCAATCACAATAGTCTAATCAATCAACTGTATATTAAAAAGGAAATCCTGATATTCAATGAGTTACTACTTGGTGAATTTTTAACCAGAACACTTGAAATTTTACAATGCATTTCTCACCTCAATCATGCCTGTTTTCTTTCACAGGTTTAATAGCCTGTGGGTTGGAACTTTCCATTTTCTCCATACATCATCTTTGGCAGCCTCGTCTAATCATTCCAACTGTTACGCTATTCATATTATAGTATAGATTAGGTGTACATGAAAAATACAAGATGAGGTAAATTACTTTCTTACCAGAATATTGTACGGTAACCAACATTCAATGTAAGCTACTCTTTTCTTTCCAATAATAACACAAACCAGACTCATGTCATTCGGTGACAGTGGTGATATTGCTGGCACAGCTCCTTCAGAGGCAGGTCTGGACCAACCACCTCAGCAACATCAGGAACTCCAAAGAGCATGACGAGAATAATCAGCTGACCTTACTGTGTCCCGAGAATACTTCCTCTGCTTCCGAGAACACCGTTTCCCATGTCAGTCCATCTCCAACAGGTTTGTGTCTGGAGGGCAACAGTATATGTCGCCAAGACCTGAAATAATTTTTCATAAGGAGAAAAATTTGAGAAGTTAAAACCTTTTTTAACGTAAGTAGAAATAAAACTAATGATTAGTCTTTAATAAAATATATATTTCGACTGTAAGCTATTGGAGCTGCTACAAATATAAGAATATCTTTAATGTATCCATTTTTAAATTTACCAATAAGCAAATTCATTAGTTTTTTCGTTGGCCACATTAGCTGTTATAGGTTTGTTTTAATCACTCCTTGCGCCTTCATAAGAAATTGTCATACATTGTTATTTTTATACTTGAGAAGAGACCCTGACCCAAACTAAGTGGTTATTATAAGGTGATTATGAGTGAAAGGTGAGTGGCAAGTAGTGTCCACTGTTATCGGCTATTTATGGAATTCATGGAATAATATGAATGTCATAAGCCACAATCAATGTCAATATTAACTTCGAAGTAGGCAAGGGTGAGGCTTTAGTGATCACTGTTGGCCCTTACTCGCTGAACTCGGTGTGCTGACGGTATATGGTAAATTTGTCCTTGACTCTCTCCTGCTAGTCAAGAAGGACCTCACACGGCACCTGACAAGCTTCACCATTAGAAAGTAAGCAGTGCAAAACTCCTTACACCTCGGTGTCGCCTGAGTTTGACAGCGGACAACAATTCAGTTTTCACCCTTAAAAAGTTCAACAAGGTGCCTCCAGCAGTTAGGTCAACCAGTTTAAGTTAGGAGTGGGGATTTGGCTCAAGTAAAATAGTTTATACTCAACTGATGAGTATTTTGCAAGAAATCTGTGAATATGTGAGAGCCCCTTGCGACCAAAAAATTTTTTACGTATAAGTTTTGATATTGTTAAGTTTTTCTTTTTGTGTTTTGACGCGATCAACCAGTCTACTGGGCCACGTTCAAGGATTTGGTAATGGTAATGGTGTGATGAATGTAATGAATTTTATGACACATAGCTTTTTTACTGAGAAATATCAACTGATATATTTTTCAGGAACATCAATTAATAGCCCAATGGCCAAAGGCTACTGGGTCCAGTATCAAACCATCACAAAACTGTGTTAAGACTTTACTCATGATTGAACCAACGACCTTTAGATTATGAAATGGGTTTTTAACCACTGAACCACACAGACAGAAAATATAAGAAAACTTAACCCTTTGAATGCTAAATCACGCAAAAAAAAATTAAAATTATGTTTTTAAAGCCAATTTTTTTGTTACTCTAACACCGATTATTATAAACACAAAAAAAGACTAGGTTAAAAATAATCACCCGACACAAACATCGTCTGCATCTAATAATCAGCTGACACGCAAGCATACTCACCATTGGCGCAATAAATGGTGACACATACAAAAATTTGTTTGCAACCAATAAATACTAACCCTCGATCTGTGACGTCCCAATCACAAACGACGCCGGGCAAAGGTCCCGAGAGGGGAAGGGAGGGGGAGAGCGTGGTGTAGGGTGAACAGATGAAAAAATGAAATGAAATGAAAAATCTTTTCTTTATAAAGGCAAAGTTAGGGCCACTTGGCCCTTTCTTACACTTAACCTGATGTAGACAAATAAAATTAAAAATTTACGACAGGATGCAAAAAAATCTATATACATTCAACTTATTAACTACTATACATAATATACTCACTTAAAGGAAAAATATAAATAAAAATATATTTTCATACAAGCACACACGTACCAGCCGTCAGGCACACAGAAGCCCTAAGCCACACCAGTCGCGACCATACGCTCGAAAAAATGAATTTTCAGTGCCGCCACAAAAAGGGAACGTTTTTCTATGGATCGAATGCGTAAGGGTAGACTATTCCATAAACGGCAGGCGGCCACAACAAAAGCCCTGCCATAAGCCGTGGTCACATGACGAGGCATACGCAACGTAGATGAAGCAGAACGCGAAATACGCAAACTATCTTGAGACACAAAATTAAAATTCGGTGCAAAGTATTTTGGTAAGCCAGTCTTTAAAATTGAAAATGTTAATGTCAGAATTTTGATTGCTCTTTGATCATTTAGTTTTAAAATATTAGCCTCAAGGAAGTATGGCGTGATATGCTCGTCACGTCTCAGACCATATACAAATCTCAAACAATAGTTTTGAGATCGCTGGAGCATAACCGCCTGAGCCACAGTCATGTCATTGATCACTGAGTTGCAGTAACTAAAGTGAGGTAGTACAAGTGATTTGATCAAGTGCAGTTTAATATGTTGTGGCAGAAAGTTCTGTAATTTCTTCAGTGAGTGTATCGAGGCGAAAACCTTTTTGTGTATGTCAGTAACTGTGAGTAACTGTGTAATATCCCATGTGAGTGTTGAATTGAAAGTCACACCAAGATTTTAGCGAATTTCCCATAGGGAATAAGCTATTACGGAGGAGTGCTGTTTCTGTACTGTGCGATGTTCTAAAACCTGATTGATAGTCAGAAAAAATGTTGTTGTTAGTAATGTATTCAGTGATTTGACAGTGAACGATTCTTTCTAGGCCTCTAGGTCAGTGGTGCGTGGGCGACAAGAAGGAAGACATCGGCAGAGCTAAGTTTAGAATAAGTACCAGGTGATAATAGCGTAAAATCTTTCTTTCGAGGGGGGGAAGTGCGAGAAGCAATGTAGGGATGAATAGTGACTTGTAAAATTGATTTCATTTATTAAGGGGACGATAAATCTGAGAGTATAAATGTAATTGGGGAGGATTCAATATCGGCCTTTGAGCCGTAAGTAATACTTTACTGCTCAAAGGTGCTTTCATCCTGTTCATCTGTTCTTATAACCAAACTATGACGTCACTGTTTCAAATTTTGGTCTCGCATATTGCCCCAGCGCTAATACATATCCATGTCAATATACCTCACAACCACAATCATTGCAATCAGCGCCTCATAGTTTATAAGGAGTAAATGATATGTGGTAGATTCATAAATGCTTGCATGGTTGTAGGAGTCAACATCTACTGTACTTTTTTGTCTCCTAGCTACAGGATGACTAGTGCTTCAAAACTGTTCCTAACTGGTTAGCCTTCTGTAAAGTGTCATGTTTTTATAGTGAAGAAATTATACAATTTAAAGTTCTATTGTTATTTTTACCTTCCTCTTTCCAAGCCGAGGAATTTCTTCCAATTTCTCCATTTTCCAAAATTGTAAGGATTGATATATACCTGAAAGTAAACATATCTATGTATAAGATGTGTCAAAGAAAGACAGGAAGTCAAGCCATGGTCTACTAAAACAAATACAAATTTGCCATTAAAATGAAAAACATTCAATCAGCACTACGTTCACCACGTTGGCGGTGAGATAAGTTTCTCTACAATATACAGAAAGCAAAAGATATTTAACAGCTTTTATTGTTTTGCTTTTAACCTTCAAATGTATGGTAAAGGAATGACTATAAAGAGGGAAGAACAAATTTACCTTATTTTGTGTTGCAAGTCGCTTGGTTTCCGATTTATTTATGTGAGCCTCAATACTTGTTTCACCTCTTGAGATTAACTTTGCATGCCAAATTGCTAAAAACAGAAGTGCGATGAATGCACCTGAAACACATGGCAAAACAAAATTACTCAATAATTCTTGTAAGCTAACAGTATTATTATTATTTTTTATTTTTTTACACTCCCAACCACTGCAAGAATATGAAACTATAGATATGCCATTATTTTGACGATACATTTATAAAAGACACAGGCAGTGTAAATACATTGATTACCGTTTTCATTTAGTTTAACATTTAGCATATTAACTGTTTTCCAAGTACAATTTCAGCAAATATGAGGTATGGAAAAGAATGGTTATTATTCTGCCCAATCTTGAGTGATATGCCTTTCCGATTATAAAGCGCTAAACAATCAAATACTGGCCAAATTTTGGACTGCAGAACAATTAATTTGGATTTTGAATGATTGTACAGCTAAAGAAAGTTATCTTAGGGATGGACATTGTACAATAACAATCATCCCTATCTCTAGGCTCGGGTCTTTGAACCAGACAAGGACAGGGAAGACCTCTACTTCTATAAGTATAACAATGTGACCTAGTTTTTCTGAGGTGAGGAAATACTTTATGCAAACAAGTCACCAGACTGTAGTGTGTGCCTCCCCCCCTTGTAGGGAACAATCTACTGGGTTATCTCATAAAACTCTTATAATTCCATTTTAGATATTGTCCTAGGAACTTTACCATGTAACAATGTCGCTAGGTAGTTGATACTACAAACAATAAAACTGTCATGGTTTTACTTAATAGTGGGAATGATTTGATTTTGACTTCTGGTTCAGTTTTGAAGGCCCTGTAAATTGATTACTGGCAAGGGGTGTAGAACTTGTTATTGTTGATATACGATGGTTGTCCATTAAGTAAGATTCCCATGGCGCTACAGGCGTGAGAAGCACTAATACAGCAAATTCCATGCTGCCACAGTGTACCTTGGTTCCCCCACTCCAAATCCCCTCCCTAGCGAGCCGTTTACGGAGCTCAGCCTTGTCTTGGGTGTAAGTAATGGATCTGCCCAATGCTTCACCCGCCAGGTGCGAGCTGCGCTTGGTGATCCTGTCTGCAAAAAAAATTCCGCTGGTAGAAATCCATTCCCAGCTATGCGAAATTGATGGAGACGAGTGTATGAGCGTACATGTACGCAAATGGGTCAAAGAGTTTCAGACCTGGTGTACAGACATCCATGATGTCCATGATGTTCCAGACGACCATCTGTTTCTGACAAAACAATTGCAAAACCCTAGGTGCTCCATCAAAATCTTGTCAAAAGAGATTTGCTGACTTCAGGGATCATTTTGGAGAGCTCACAAACCGTCACTCTTCGATCTGAGAGCATCGCTGCTTCTACTTTTGCTATTGTTTCGTCAGAAACAGATGGTTGTTCGAAACGCTCTCCATCATGGATGTCAGTACGCCCGTTCTGAAACTCTTTAACCCATTTGTGTACATGTTATACGCTCATACACTTGTCTCCATCGATTTTGCATCGCTGGGAATGGATTTATACTGGTGGAATTTTTTTTTGCATACACGAAGCGGATCACAGAGCACAGCTCGCACCTGGCGGGTGAAGAGACAGGCAGATCGATCAATCACTTACGGCTACCAAGCTAAGACTGAGCTCCCTATGTAGCTCGCCTGAGAGGGGAACCAAGGTACACTGTGGCAGCGCTCGATTCACCGTAACAGTGCTTTTCACGATTGTAGCACCATGGGAACTTTACTTTACGGACAACCCTCCTAAAATAGTAGAAAATTTGAACATAAAAGTGTCGCAAAAGAAAAAAAGATATCCATTGTACAAAAAATGTAAGATAATTTTGCAGTAAATTGTTATGTTGCATTTTAATTTTCTTTGCTATGTTTTTATTTTATCTTATTAAAGTTCATGAAATTTAATTTTGACAATAAAAAGTTTTGAGATTCCGGTTCTATTGTTTCATTACCACTGCAGATAAATGCCATAAAGATGATGGACCTGCGTCGCCACTGGCTCTCCGAGCTGACAGATGATCGATTCTCCATCTCCTCATCCCATTCCACCTGAAAAATTTACACAGTGTAACACCATAACATTTACAATACTGGAAGGTGCAAAAAGAATAGTCACATTTGGAATGAAAAACAATCTATTATAGGATTCAATTATAAAAACCCTGAAAGTTACAAACTTGCCAGAATGACTGGGCCAACCTAAACAAATAAAATAAATCATAAACATGAATCATTTCTGACAAAAATTGAATTTTTTTTAATGCACTCCAAAACAAAGAACAACAACGATAAATGGTTGTTTCTTTGAATTTCTTTAAAATTATTATACATTACTTTCACTAGTTTTCGGCAACAACTCACATGCACTGTGCCAACGGTCAACAACCATTTCCAGTTCACGAGGTAGAAGATAATGGATAGAGGAGAAGAAAGTTCATGCACTCTAAAAAATAGTTTAAGTAAAGAGGATATCCATTGAAAATAAAATAGCGAGTCAGTCAGTGGCCATAGATAAGTACAGTTGGTGGAAAATTCTTGAGAGGTAGTCGGTGTCAAGCCATGTTAGAGTAAAGACAGTCCGAGCAATGGATTTTTTTTGTCGTCATAAAATGATAGCTGCATTAATAGATTCCTGAATTGTGAATTGCAATTGTGAAGTGTGTGCTGTTATTAGATTGTTCAAAACTAAGCAGGATTAAGTAGCAGGTATGGGCCAAAATTAATGAGTGAAGGAGTGTTTGGGAATGAGTTTGCTTGTTTAAAAATGGCTAAACAAATATGCTTGACAAAGAAAGAATTGGCAAGCCATCTGTGGTTAGTAATCGACTGATTGAGCTTCCTACACGTCAGAACTTTAGGAAGAATTTCTGACCGGAAGAATGCTACTGAAAGTTTGGTGCATGGTCCTGTAAATTCTTCCATAAACCATTAGACACATTGAATTAATGTGGCTCTTGATTTTCTGATGCATTATGACAGTGGAGGAGTTAAAGAACCAGCACCTTAGATGATCGATTCTCCATCTCCTCATCCCATTCCACCTGAAAAATTTACACAGTGTAACACCATAACATTTACAATACTGGAAGGTGCAAAAAGAATAGTCACATTTGGAATGAAAAACAATCTATTATAGGATTCAATTATAAAAACCCTGAAAGTTACAAACTTGCCAGAATGACTGGGCCAACCTCAACAAATAAATCATAAACATGAATCATTTCTGACGAATAAAATTATTTTTAATGCACTCTAAAACAACCAAAACGAAAAACAACAACAATAAATGGTTGTTTCTTTGAATTTCTTCAAAATCAATTATACACTATAGTTAAAATTAATTATAGTTTCACTAGTTTTCGGCAACAACTCACATGCACTGTGCCAACGGTCAACAACCATTTCCAGTTCACGAGATAGAAGATAATGGATAGAGGAGAAGAAAGTTCATGCACTCTAAAAAATAGTTTAAGTAAAGAGGATATCCAGTGAAAATAAAATAACGAGTCAGTCAGTGGCCATTGATAAGGACAGTTGGTGGAAAATTCTTGAGAGGTAGTCGGTTTCCAGCCATGTTAGAGTAAAGACAGTCCGAGCAATAGATTTTTTTGTCGTCATAAAATGATAGCTGCATTAATAGAGATTCCTGAATTGTGAATTGCAATTGTGAAGTGTGTGCTGTTATTAGATTGTTCAAAACTAAGCAGGATTAAGTAGCAGGTATGGGCCAAAAATAATGAGTGAAGGAGTGTTTGGGAATGAGTTTGCTTGTTTAAAAATGGCTAAACAAATATGCTTGACAAAGAAAGAATTGGCAAGCCATCTGTGGCTAGTAATGGACTGATTGAGAAAATCAACACAAAGATTCCTGAGACCTAAGGCTTTACACGTCAGAACTTTAGGAAGAATTTCTGACCGGAAGAATGCTACTGAAAGTTTGGTGCATGGTCCTGTAAATTCTTCCATAAACCATTAGACACATTGAATTACTGTGGCTCTTGATTTTCTGATGCATTATGACAATGGAGGAGTTAAAGAACCAGCACCTTATTCTATAAGTTTTTTTTCAACTGAAAACTTACAACATCCTTCTAAAGTAAAGAAACACATGTATCTTACAAAGGAAAAGCAAAGCTGAAAAATTTGTTTTGTTTTTTCGACAAAAAGGTCGGATAAATCTTAATGGTTAATAGGTATTTGAACATGAGTGAAGCTTTAATACCGGTGGGTACTTTAAGTTATATAATATAAATAGCTATATTTTACCACAGGCTCTGGTCCTGTATCGTTGAATCTCACAGGGTGTCCAATAAGGTCATCCTCGTCTCCCAACCACACTTCTGTGTAGGCCAGCTCAAACCCGAACACCATGATGAAAAGAGTGCTCACCACAATGTAGACCATGTACATGAAGAAGTATCTGTGGTTATAGTGACCTACACAATTATTTAACCATGCTGGACTAATGTTAAGGATATATCGATACTAATAACATTTATATGTAATTTATATTTTCTACTTTATCTCTAAAAAAATCCATATTATAGGGGTGTATGTCCAAAGGGGATTTCTGCAAGATGAGGGCTATTTTTTCAAGTTCCAATTGGCTGTAAATCAAAGAAAAATGAACAGAAAATAATAATTTTACTACCAAAAGTAGAGTAGTCTTGGCTTTTTTTCTATATAATTGTCGAAATGATTGAGGCACTTGTCATACCGTGAGGACAGGTAAGTCTTGACAGCGCTCTGAAGTCCTTCGTTAGTAGCGAAGCGCTGCCCACCTAACTATTACTTCAAGTCTCGGAAGAGATGATAGTCACTTGTGTTAGATTCGGTCTGTACAATGGATGCTCAAAAACTTCCCATTTTAAATTTTTGAGGAGGTCTTTTGTCATGTTGGCTCTGTGTGGTCGGGCGTTGTAATGGATCAAAACAAAGCCAGATGAAATCATTCTTCCGTGTTTGTCTTGTGTGTTAGCCTAGGTCTTGAGTCACAATTGTGTACAAAGCAGACCTTGAAATGTTTGGAAATTCATCAGACAGTTTGCTAATTGTTCATTTTCGTTTGCATCTCACCGCCTAATCAACAAGCTCAACAAGGCCTACAGTGGCGACAGATTTGCGACCTTATCCACCTTCATCATGGATGTCTGTTCGTCTTTCTTTAAAAATTTGACACCATTCCCGAGCACTACATACTTCTGCTTGCAGAAAACGGATTACACTTCGTAAATAACAATTAGCAGGAACATAGAGCGTCACGACCATGCTCACACGGACGTAGCTCGGCTACGACTGACTCACTGGAGCTAAAACTGACAGAGGTTGTGATGGAGGAGCTGCACGATTGCATGACTTGCAGATCCGGCCTCTCCTCACGTCTTCCTTGCTTAGATGTATGATCGGAACTTGAAAAAAAATAAAAAAAGTATAGAAATGAAATAATTATGATTACTTTGGAACATTCAAATAATTTATCTAATTAAATTGTTATTAACATAAAACATGGGGTTGTCATCACAATTCAAAAATTGATTTTAAGTGATGGAAAAATCTTAAAAAATAAAAAAAATATGCAGCAAAAATTTAATAAAACAACTAAGAAGGTTGAATTTTGTTTATTTTGATCAAGCAGATCCTACTTGCTTACTGGTTGAATCAGCTGAGATATAACCAATTTTTGATTAAATCCAAACTCACACTAAGATCACTCCCAAACTTTTTTCTATTTTCTTGATACACCTGCATTTCTTAAACATTATTAACACAGCCGCAGACAAAAATGTAAAGGATACGGCAGTGGTGGTCCATCTTAAGCACACAACGGTTGCAGACGGAGCAGTGATGGGTCCTGGGAGGTTTGGGAGCGATGCACTTCTTGCAGATACTCACTGCTTCAGGAATCAGCATGTCCTAAAGAGAAGTAATAAAAACATCTAATTAGTACCAGTCTGACTAGATCACCTCTTTGTACAGCTGTGTTCAGGGTCGGGGCCAATGGGCACTGCTGATCTGTCCTCTTAAATTTCCTGCGGGGCCGTTGGGTGGTTTGTTGGCCCCTGGGGCAAGATGTTGTCAGGCACCTCCTATCAATCCACAATGCTTGTTGCCTCGATGTACAATGTTTTGTGGCGGGTTGCGTCGTTGCCATTGTCAGAGTCCGAGGTCAACTGTCGGGCATAGGGAGATAGAGAATGGCAGCGACTTGTGCGTAATAAGGCTATTCAATTTTGTGAAAATATTTAATTTTCAAAAACTTTGCAAATGTATACAGACTGATAGATGTCAAACATGTATTCAACAAATGCATACAACGTAATATTCCAACTTCAGTAACACATAGCCTTCAAATATACGTTGGGACCTTCACTTGGGCCTAACTTATTTAAACAGGTTTTATTTTGACTTTTGTCATGGCACCTGCGGCACTCCACAAGCCACCACTTCTGCGGCGCCTCTTTGGTGGGCGTCTGGAACATACCCGGTTGCCCCACCCACGCGACGGTCCTGTTTCCTTTTGTAAATTGAATAGTGTGCATCTTGGAGATACACACTCTTCACACCTTGTGAAAATATATCGATTTTAAAATGCAAAGAACGCAGTAACAGCTTGAAATAAATATTGAACATAAATCTGAAGCCAAATTTTCCAAATTCTCCAAGGGAGGAACCCCAGACACCCCCTCTCACCTAGGGGGTATTTCACACCTTAGACCCCTCCGGTAGGCGCCCTCAAGTTTAGACCCAGTCCACCTAGGCTGTGCTGATTGATTTAGGCAAAAAATATTGATTTCATTTCAGTTTTTTTTTGGGGGGTGAGGAGCTGAAATGTATTATTAAAAGTTTGAAGTATCAGGGAAAGCTCACAAAATTTCAGTTGACTGTATTCCCATAAAAATATTTTTCACAATCTATAGTAAGCTCCTAACATCACTGTGCTGATGTTTACCTACAAATTTAAGTCTGACTATTAATTGCAGATGGTACGAGTACATATTATTTTGTTAAATACCTGTGGAGGATATCCTGGAGGGGTAACTACCCCCATGTAATAATTGAAGAGAGTATTAATCAACAGCCAATGTCCAAAAATAAGTAGTCCCATGGTTAAGTAGCAGTTTCTCTCCCACCAATAAGGAAGGCCAATCCAATAGCAGATAAAAATCACTGCACCCATCAAGGATACCACGCAAGATACAAACAACTGCAAGCAAAAATTATGTTTTAAAACATTTCTACGGCCTTTGTAGAATGGTAGATTTGATTAGGTAATCTTATCATGATATTAATTTCTATAGTCCTTTCTACACTTTTTTGTCAGTCTGTGATTCAATACTTGGGTTATAAGTTGATGCAATATTGTTTAGTGAATTAATTGTTGCTACAAAAGATCTTCTCATATCTGGCCTCGGGATATCAGATTCCTCGGGATATCCGACCATATGCCCAACTGTTATCTGCTGGCGACGCTGCGCCGGGTGCTGAGTGTAAGCGAGTCTAGCAAAATCTGACTCATCAGCGCTGCGCATTGTTTCTCTGTTAAAACTACCAGTTTTGTTCTGAATGTTGACTGTTCAACAACCATTGACTGTTGTGCTGTTAATTACCGTTCTGTCTAAGAAACATGTCAGTCAGTAACAAGACTACAAGAACGCACCACAATCATAAATATGTTTTTCAGATTTCAGTTATTTGGGTAACTAGTTATAAGCTAAAAACTTGAATTTATATGAGTAGAATATTTAATAAGGTCGCAATCGATAAATTGTGTGAATTGTCCAAAAATATATTTTAATTAATCAAACCACATAGTAAAATTGTATGAAATATTAGGCAAAACGTTATAGAATGTAGGAATTTCTGATGTTTGTGAAAATGAGTCAAATCTTACTACCTCACTCTTAACATCGATTCATATATCAATAAATACATGTATTTCCGAATTATTGTTTTATTATATAAATGGTTTCCTTTAATATTCTTTCCTAATGTTTTTTTATGTAATTGAGAACTTTCAATGAAACTTTAATTTTAAGTTGAATACAGGTTAATTCCAGATAATAATGGTGAAGTATTTGTTTGGTTATAAGATTTAGCTTTTTCTCATAAACATCATAAATTTCAATTTTCATAATTTTTGAGTATGTGAATATTAACCGTCATCTACACATACTAAAATAGATATTTAATAGCAACAATTTTGTATAGACAGTGTTTGATTGTATGAAATCACTGCCTTTATGGTATACTATTGTAAGTATTAATTTTCATGATTTGTGCAGTACTTAATATGTTTATTTTAAATGAGACTAAAATTCAAATGAATATTTATTAGGCAAAAAAATGTACATGTATGTATTTTACTCTCAAAATGTCATTTAAGTTTTTAAATAATGTCATTTTCTTTTGTTTCTTTTACTTTTATATTTTTTCTAATTTTTTTTAGAAGAGAACTTTTATAATTAATTATTTATTTAGTAAAAATACATTTGTAGATAATAAATTGTAATGGTATATTTTTATAAACCAAAATTTAACATTTCATAACTTTTAGTACAAAACTGTAGTACATTGTACTCGAAATCGATAATTATTCTTTATAGCCTAACACATGTGTAAAACATGAATATTTGAAAATAAGGGTTTTAAAATGGGTTTGCGCAGTTGCCTTAATATGAGTACTTTCAATTACATCCTCATGCATCCTGTTATGCATGTATTTGATGGAATAGAATGACTTTTTTCTAAAGTAATTAACATACTGTACTTCAAACTGTTTTACAATTTTGCACTTCTTTGCGGTTACATCAATTGAATTCTTCTTTATAGCCTAACAATTTTGTTAAAACATTTTATTGATTGTAATGAAAAATAAGCGGGTCTGGTAAGAAGTGTGTGGCAGATTCTGGCGGGCAGTTTGCCTTTAAGCTTCATGAGGGTACTCCAGAGGTACTATTTCATATAAAAATACATATTTGTTAACTATTACCGATTTCTACAAAACCAAAATACCGGTCTTATCCTAATATTGAGGGTATTTACCCAAAATCGAACAAGGCTAAAAATTAATCTATTATTCATGTTATACTTACAGGTCCCAAACACTTTGTGAAGTTATCAACAAACCAAATCATTGGCTCCATAAGCACATCAGCTGCATAGCTTTGATCAAGGTGTTTGTTGCAGAAGAGTGAATTAAAGCATAACTTTGTGTATGTCCAATACATCATAATATTTGACCTGAAACCATATGTAAAATATTTTAATATCTTTAACACATTTGCGACGTAGTACCCCAATTGGGTAACAGGTGCTTCTTTAAATGGCTACAGTGTACCCAATAGGGTACACTCAGTACATTACTAAAGCAAGCGGTGCCGTTGATGACCAACATGGTCACACTAAATATAGCTGAATTGTGTTTCCGCCCCTAGCAAAAGACCTTCAGTGAGTTTGTACCTGATTCTGTATACGTTCGCATATATTTAAGGCATAAAAAAGCAAAACACAAACATTGGGTACACTTAATAACAAGGTATAACAATATAATAAAAAATTAATTTTGGACAAAAACAATGATAACAACATACTTTTTTCATCAAAACAAAGCAAACCTTTAAGAAGCATAGGTTAGTAAATTTTATATACATTGGCTCCGCCAAATAAAAAAGTCTGTATTTACAGTTCCGTGACGAACGTGTTATGATGTATTCAAATCCAGAATCACCACACACAATAACCAAGACTAGCTATTAAAATTCATATAACAAATTATCAAAAATAACCAAATTTAGCGGAATAAGATACCTACCTCTAGATATAAGTTCTAACATTGAATTTGCATTTACAGAATCTACTTTGACCTAAAAAAATTAAACTCATTGGAGGATGTTCATCACTTAAAGGTACTTTCCTCAGAAGGTACCTTAATCATACCATAATCATAACCAATCATAATTATAGGTACCATAATCATCCTTTGTATGGCAGTGTACTTTAATGAGAATTTGTGTGTGCGAGTCTCTAGCTTTAGATTCCGTAAGTTTTTACTACAGAAGTTTTTCAATCAACTGAGGTCTATGATTTTTTAATAAATTTCATAGTTGTTTCAAACTGTAGCTACAGTTACATTGCCACTTATTTTTAGTAAAATATGATAAAATATGCCTACGTGAATTTTGTCAAGAATAAGGGTGATATTCTTTCTGTTCTCTACATATAAAAATGAATATATGTATGTATGTATGTCTATGTATGTGTGTGTCCGTTAGGCGTTGCCAAACTACTCATCTGATCACCATTAAATTTTTAGGAAGTTGATCTACATGTATCCAGGAAGGTTTTAGTGAAAAAACAATTTTGAAAACTCCATAAGGTTCCATTTTATGGTGTTTTAAATTTCTAATGTTATCCATCCTAATGTTACCAGTTCAGCTAGTAATTGATAAAATTTAGCATTAAGACAAGTAAGCACAAGTGATTAGAGCATTTTTGTTTCAAAATAATTTAAAAGACGAAAAATTGTAAACTTACCACATGTAATTTAATAATTTTAACATTCTAAAATGTAACTTATGGATGTACTAGGCACCTAAACTTATGGTTCCAAATCACTAGACTCCTCTACAGAAAATAGCTAGATCTATTAATTACTTAGAAAAATCCATATTTTTAAAATGGAATATTAATTTCAATTATTTCTAACTATACTGAGGAAACTTTTGGTGTAATCTATTAATTTATCGAAACCTTAAGACATATCAACAAACTCATAACCTAACTTTCGGCTCTAGCTCGTTAGCCTAGCATAGCTCTTTTTTTCTTTTTCGCCAATGGCAAGTTTAGCAAAAGATATGCAATTTCATAGTTAAATTATTCTATATTGTTTTGTGTGGTTACTTGTTAAAAGGTTGTTGAACTTAATTAATATCTGGTTAATTTTTGCCAAAAGGGAGCTCTGAGGTAGAATTTTCTGGTAGGATGTTGGTGGTTTGGAACTCTAATTACAATCAAAATCTTTTTTCCTTCAATTTGCTTGGAGAAACAGGACATGTTGTTTGGTGTTGTGTTCTCTTGTGTGGATTAACGTCAACACTATTGAATACTGTACTACGTTAATCTGCAAAGACCATCCTCATAATTAGACCAATTCATATTTCAGAGTCATTGTTTCGGATTCCACATTAAAGTGTAAGTCCATTAGATATGCCATTGACTGTTGGAAGATTAATTAACGATTCTGTTCGAAGAACATGTCAGCCTTGCTAAATTTTAAGCTTGTTGAATGGACAAAGATACTAAACCAGCTTTTTTGAGGATGAAGGTGTTCGGGCTCTCAAAAACCTCCCGAACTTATGTACTCACTTGTCCTTATACCACCCCTTTGAACTCATGACAGTACTCAAAATAAGGGTTCTTTGATATTCTGAATGTAACTCTTTCATTTCTTGGAAGCTGCACAGTTTCAATAGAAATGGATGTCTTCTTATAACTACCAGGCCACTAGTTAGAAAGTCCATATCAGTTTCAACTGGCATTATTGTCCCTGAATTTTTTGCTATGAGAGGGACTATTATTGCGAACCCAGAAGGAAAGACAGATAGAAATAAAAGCAGTTGTTAGACAGCTTGTTAGCAGTTGTAAGCAGTTGAAACATGATTTGCAGAGTTACCAACGTTGGGAGTTAAAATAGAGTCCTAAGTCACTGGACTTGAGTACACTTTAACATTCACTTAAAATCTTTAACTAGTTGGAATTTGTGAATCAGTACCTTGACAGAGGTTCCTTTTGACACTATAGTGTGATTTTCACAAAAAATGACTTGAGTCCCTTTTAACAATTACCCGTTCAATTATTAATTAGGTTTATACTCAATATCTAACTGGAGATATTAATCTTACTAATTCACTATTGCTCCTAAAACTAAAAGTTTTCATTTAAATTGTCTTAAGGTTCAATAAACTAACTCTTACTTTGAGATTCATAAAATGTTTTAATTTCGTCAATTTTATGTTCAGGACTATTCTGTCTGATTGACTTAAACCCCCTTAAAATTATATTATTTAGTATACCATAGTTTATAGTTTAAGGATCAGTACCAAACTCCGCGATCGCGTGGTTATTAAACCAGAGATGAATGGATAGTAAAGTAAGAGAGGAACGGATAGCAAAACCGTAACATTAACGGATAATTAAACTATTGAAACAGATAGTACCAGAGTAATCCGTTCCACGCAAGTTCATCTATGATAGTACTATCCGTTCATTTCTGGTAAAGTTGTCTAAAATCCTGTGGATAATCCTTTATAATTCTTTCCCCTCCGAGTCTGCTTTGAAAAGAAAAAAAGGAAAAAAAAGACTTAAGGAGGGAGGTTTTATGACAGGGAGGGACAGGTGACTTGAATGTCTTGATGTCAAAATGTGAAAGGAAAGAGGTTACAATTTTCCTCAAACTTAAATGAGTTTACTTCTAATGTAAATAGATGTCAGCTTGTATTTTTAGCACAATTAGTGTCACTATCGACTTTTTAGTTATTTGATGGACCTAAAACTTAGTTAAAAGATTCCGTAATTAAGTTTGATGTAAACAAGTCTTGTGCATTATAACCTATCTACATAATTTTAGTGACACTGCCTTTCAATTTTAAATATTATGGTTTATTGATTTAATCCTACAGGTGAGCCAAGTATTTATGATTAGATTAGATTACCATTTGAAAAAGGTAGGTATTTTAAGCCAAGTAAGAATGAAAAATGAGTGTAAGATGATAGTGACTGTAGTCCTGTTACGGAATAGGCTGTCATGTTCCTTAGACAGAACTGTTAATTTTAGCCCATCAGTCAATGTCATATCTAGGGGACCTAGACAGTTTAATGTAGTCTGAACCACTGTCTCTGAATTACGAACTGGTGATTGGGCCCAGCTGCACATTGACAGGAGGTGAGATTTAGGTGCAAGATTATTTGCTATAAATGTATCTGTTGTGGTATTACATACAAGCATTTTTACATTTGAGGATTTATATGAAGAGACTCAGATTTTGCCTAATACTACCTGTCAATTTGCACTGGACCTGAGAAGCTTCAGATCAAATTAATTTCATGGTATAAATTGTAGAGTGCTATTTTAATTTCTAGTCTAAGAAATAGATTGGAAGTGTAAACACTATTTGATTGCTTTTAAAAACATTCCCCATGAAGATTAATACAATATTCCATGTGTTTGAAACAATATTGGAAATACAGTAGGAGCCTACTAACAGTTTCTATATAATCCAGCTGTGTAAGTGTAACACTCTGGCATGCTCAGTAATCAGGCACAGTTTCACACACATGTGCTTCTGGCGAGTCAGTAAATTTTCATTTTAGACTTTAGAATCATTGAATAGTGAGTCCACATAACAATAGTTAGTAGAACATTAATCATTCTCAGTTAATTCAAACTTTTGGTTTATATTCAAATTTTTATGAGATTAATGTCTATCAAAAACCATACCGTTGGATTGAAAATTATTTAAAACGATTGTTAAAGACCAGAAAACTAAATCTGGATTGAGGTAATCTTGGAACAGTTATTTAGCAAACTGCTGTTTTTAGGCCTGTACATGTAAATTGATCATGGTATAAACTGTACAGATATTATATTCAACATTTTAAGTACACAATAATAATAATTTATTTCCAATGGCAAAATATATTTTGTTTTGGAATTAACAGTTTTTGAAAAAGTAATTAAAATTAAACCCCCCCCAAAAATGTAGGTTAAGTAGAGTAATGTAGATTCTAATTAAGGTTACTTGATAACGGAAGGAGTTTCCTTACCTCCCGAAACGTAGTGTAGTTAAACACTTGATGCGGAAGGAAAAGTCTAAATAAATAAATACAAATCCTCAGCGATTATGAGTTTTAAAAATAAATAGATGGTAAGTTAATATTAACTGCCTTTTTCAGACATGGAAGAGTTTAGAAACTGTGTTGAGATAGATGAAGGCAGCAAATATAAACATGAACGAACCATTATTCATATAGACTTAGATTGTTTCTATGCTCAGGTAGAAATGATAAAGAACCCAGAGCTTTCAACTAAACCTGTAGGAATAAAACAACAACATTATGTCATTACAAGTAATTATGTTGCAAGAGAATACGGTATCAAAAAGTGTATGTTAATAACAGAAGCTTTAGCTTTGTGCCCAAAACTTGTTATAGTGAATGGAGAAGATCTCCATGATTACAGAATTATGTCATCCAAGATCACTGACGTCATTAAGAAATTTAGTGTTAAAGTCGAAAAGTTAGGATTAGATGAAAACTTTGTAGATGTGTCCAATTTGGTTGGAATTAAAATTAACTCAGGAGTCAAGAGCAATATGAAAACAGTTCAAGGAAATATTTACAGAAATGAAATGGAAATGAAATGTACATGTGGTTGCAGAGATAGGCTGACTGTTGGATCGCACATTGCAAATGAAATAAGGAATAAAATCAGAGAAGAACTGGGCTTGACTTGTTGTGCTGGGATTGCCCATAACAAGCTATTAGCCAAACTAGTTTGTTCAACACATAAACCAAATCAACAAACAACTGTGTTTCCTTGTTCCGCTTCTTCCCTTGTATCTAATTTACATCATGTCCGTGCAATACCTGGCATAGGGAGAAAAACAAGTGACATGCTGGATGCCCTAGGTGTTAGTACTATCAGAGATCTCCAGAATCGCCCTTTAGGGCAGTTGGAAAAACATTTTGGAAAATACCTTGCAATGTGGATGAAAGGTGCTTGCTTTGGTGTAGACGACTCCGATGTGAAGGAAAGTGGAAAACAACAAGTCATAGGTTTAGAAGAAGCAGCAAAAATTATTGGAACTATGGAAGATGTGCAGAAGAGACTCTCCTCTCTGATTCAAAGAGGGTTAGTGTTGTTAGAAGAAGATGGTCGGTTCCCTACAACACTTCGTGTGACAGTACGGAAGTATTCACAATCTGGAGAATATACTAGACAAAGAGAAAGTAAGCAGTGTCCAATAAATATGTCTTTTTTCAAATCTAAACCCAAAGAACATATTTTTGAAATTGCCTTAAATCTATTTAAAAACCTAGTTGATTATAAGAAACCATTTCATTTGACTCTAATTGGATTAGCGTTCACTAAATTTCAAGAAGAACTACCAGCTAAAAGTTCTCTTTTGAAATTTATGGATAAAAACAATCCTAGTAAATCTATAATTTCTTCGGCTGGTACTAGTAGTGTAAACAAGAGTAATAACAATTTTCATGAAGATAGAAACCAGTCTAAGTCTGATAGAACCGGTATACCAAAGTATCTATACTGTGGACAAGATAGAATAGACAGATCTGTTTTAGATGAGCTGCCAGCAGATATAAGAGATGAAATACTTCAAACCTACTCAGATACAGAGAGCATCCCTTCTACTTCTACTTCAACTTCAAGTTCTGCTCAATGCCCCCCTGAATTTGATGTAAATGTTTTCAATGAGCTGCCGTATGAAATTCAGTTGGAAATATCGAGGGAATCAAGGAATGATATTGCTTTAAAATCGACTGAAAATTCATCATCAGCCAAGAAACAGCAAAATATTTTGAACTACTTAAGTAAGAAGTGATAAACACAGTACAACAGCCTATTGATGATAAAATTCTTAATGAGAGATTATAGTACCTGAAAATAAAATACAATTAGGTATGTTTTTCCTATGTCTATTTTAACTTTAGTAGGGCACAAACATTAAAAAAGAACTAGTTGACGTATGCGGCTTTTTGCTTGGCAAAAGGAATAGATGTGGTAGGAAACGGAAATCTTTTTTCCAATCCAATGAAAAATTACATTGTTCATTATTGCACTTAAAAGTAAAACTTAGAATAATATCCTGTTATCTGTGATAAACTGTACTAGCCCACTCTAAACATATGCAATCGATCAATCACTATACCATAATACTCTACCATACATGAATGAGTGATACCCAACACATAAGCTACCAAGCCTCTGCCAGATTGGAGAGATTATAATTGTTCTAAATCAGGATTAAATCTGTTAATATGCAGTAGAGCTTTATTTTCTGCTTTTGAATATGGAAAATTGAGTTTGAAGTTTGTCAATTAATTCTCAGGAATGAGACTGTAATACTTTTAATAATTTTAACTAAAATGGATACATCCCCAGGTAGGTATTTTAAACCAAGTAGGAATGAGAAATGAGTGTAAGATGATTCTGGCACGATCTGTTATACTTGTTACTCACTAAGGCTGACATGTTCCTGAGACAGGACTGCTATTAATAGCTTAACAACCAGTGGCATCCATGATACCTGCAGTTTAACGTGTGATCTGAACCACAATTTTTTCTCAAAGTTACAAAATTGTGTTGTTATTAGGATGGTCTTTGTGGATGGACGTAGTATTCAATGGTGTGGAAGTTAATTCACAGCAGTGAATATTGCATCCATTGGCCATCGCTTTATAACTATCCACAATTTATAACCTTCAAGTTGCTGGGTCATAGAAGAGTCTATATCGTAACTTTTTACACATTAGATGCTGAATGTTTGAGCTTGATTGTTAGTTTTGATAAAGCGTTTAAATACTTTTTTTTAATACTTTTTAACTGAAATGGCAACCTACCCAGGTAGGTATTTTAAGCCAAGTATGAATGTAGGATGATTGTGGCGCGATCTTGTAGTCTTGTTACTGACTAAGGCTGACATGTTCCTTAGACAGGACTGTTAATTAATAGCCCAACAGCCGATGGCAACTAATGGACCTACAGTTTAACGTGGAATCCGAACCACGGCCTCCGAATTACGAATTGGTCTAATTATGAGGATGGTCTTTTGCGGATTAACGCAGTATTCAATAGTGCGGACGTTAATCCATACAAGAGAACACTACATCCACCGACCATCTCTCACAACTATCCACAATTCGTGACCTCCAAGTAGCTGGATTACAGGACGTCGCCACCGTCCCAGTCAATTACCTATAATACCAGCTTGTGTAATTTTTAGTTACTCATTTTTTGCTTTCTAGACTAATTAAAAGGAATGCATGAGTGGTGTTTTCTGTTTGCTTAGTTGAAAACTATTATTGTTTTTTACAGCCTCTTGAAACCAGGGATTCTCATCAACAAAATGGAAATAACGATTCCTCAAAAGGTTTTGAAATATGAAGAATTCATTAATGATGTTTTGAAAGAGGAGTTGAAGAAAACTGAATCGGATATTGATTTAACATTAACTGAAATAGCGGAGTTTATACAATTAGAAAATGTAATTCAAGCTATGCAAGATAACCATCTTGTAGAAGAAGGACTCAAGACTCAAGTAGATTTAGGTTGCAACTTTTACATGCAGGCGTTTGTTCCGGATCCATCAACAATTTTAATAGATGTTGGTCTTGGATGCTTTGTGGAATATACTCTTAGTGAAGCTTTGGTTGTTATCAAAAGACGTATAAGTGTTCTCAATAAAAAAGTTGATATTTTGAGGGACCAAAGTGCACATACTAAGGCACATATTAAGTTGGTACTGCATGGAATAAGAGAATTACAGAGTTTGAAATAAAAAGTATTTTCACTGAAGTTTGTTTTTAAACCTTACCAGTCAGTCTCTAAGAAAAGAACTATAACTAAACCCAATATACAGAGTTTTACATAAATAGCATGGATTATATATTTAATATTAGTAGCCCTATCTTTGTGATAGTGATTAATGAACTAGAGCAGTTTATAGTTAATAAATGAACATACCTTGTGTAAGGTTTTACTTTACTAGACTTATAATTAAGCACATACAGAAACAGAATACCCCCGTCGCAGCAGACGTGCGTACTCAGCGAATTTCCAAATCAATAATATAATAATAATAATATATGACAAGTTTTATAAAAATCTGTCCATCAACATGAGAATTATTTGCCTACTAGAAACAGAACCTGTTGTGGTTAAATACAACAGTCTCTAGAAAAAGGGTACCCCAATGTATTTCTTACGGTAAACATTTTTTTTTACTTTTTCACCATACCTACTAAAAAAAGTCAAACTTTCATATTTTTTGGCAAATCTACAGGATGAAAGCTTTCTAATGACATATTAATCAATGAAATTGGCCCAGTGCAACCCTAGATTTAGTTGTACAAATTTTAACAAAAAAATGTCAGACTCAGTATTTCTTCAACGCAAAGAAATTTGTTGTATCTTTGGTTTTTTGTACATAACTTTTAAACGGTGAGGAAATCGACCAAAGTGGATGGTGATTTTCTGATAGAGAATTAAATTTCCAACAAATTACCATTAAGAATCTTTTGAGAAACCTCAAAAAGACGGTAATATATCGCTTTCAAAAATAGGATTTTGTATACAATTAGAAAATGTAATTCAAGCTATGCAAGATAACCATCTTGTAGAAGAAGGACTCAAGACTCAAGTAGATTTAGGTTGCAACTTTTACATGCAGGCGTTTGTTCCGGATCCATCAACAATTTTAATAGATGTTGGTCTTGGATGCTTTGTGGAATATACTCTTAGTGAAGCTTTGGTTGTTATCAAAAGACGTATAAGTGTTCTCAATAAAAAAGTTGATATTTTGAGGGACCAAAGTGCACATACTAAGGCACATATTAAGTTGGTACTGCATGGAATAAGAGAATTACAGAGTTTGAAATAAAAAGTATTTTCACTGAAGTTTGTTTTTACACCTTACCAGTCAGTCTCTAAGAAAAGAATTATAACTAAATCCAATATACAGAGTTTTTTATTAAATAGTATGGATTATATATTTAATATTAGTACCCCTATCTTTGTGATTAATGAACAAGAGCAATTTATAGTTAATGAATGAATATACCTTGTGTAAGGTTTTATTAGACTTAGAATAAAGCATATTAAAAACCAGTAAGAAGTAAACATTAGAATAACATGTAAACTAAGAACATATGGTTAAAAATAGACAATATGATTAGATTAGATTATTGAAATGGCGACCATACCACGAGGTAGGTATTTTAAGCCAAGTATGAATGAGAAATGATTTATATATGATATTAAGAAATCTTTATTTGCCATTGACATAAATACATGTATCAGCAAAATGTCAATATCCTAGAAATAGTCACAAAAAATCACAGCAAGGAAATAGTACAGATAGCTTATCCTATATTACGATGTTTTTCTTGTTTAAAAAATCTGTAATTGAATAAAAAGGATTTCTTAGTAGCCAGCTGTATATTTTTTTAAGAACAATAAATGATTTGGATATGAGTGAACAAATGTACTAAGTTTATTACAAATTTTCTGTGACATCACTATATGGCTTTTTAGAGTTATACTTTTAATCTAAAAAATTCTTTCAATACAGTATTTGAATTATTTGTAGTGTCATAACTGTGGATTTGATTATAAAATGTTTGAAAGTGTAAAGTTTTTAAGGCGAAGGCCATAATGTCATAAATGTACAAATTTACGACTGTTTGAAAATCTAATTTAACAAAAAGAGGCTTGCATTGTGAGTCAGGGGGTTCATTACAGATGATTCTATATTTTCTGAATCAATAAAATATTGTGGATTTTTGGACTACTTCCCCAGAAAATCAAGCCAGCGATAGACACTTTGAAAAAAAGATAAATAGGACATCCTTATAGTTATTGTAAATAAGTGAAAATTAATCTTCTGACCAAATAGACTACCCGAGATAATCTTGTAGACAAGTGATTTACATGGGATTCACAGTTAAGCTGTTTATCAAGAAACATACCTAAAAATTTTACTCTTGGTTGGTTACTATGAGACTCATAGTCTGCAAGTCTTAATCAAAATAAAATGTCTTGTGTTTTACTATGGTTCAAATGGAGGCTATTAGCTTTGACTATACATTATTAATAATAATGTATAGTCAAAACTATTAGACTGAAACCATGCTGAAGCATCTCTCATTGAAGTTTGAGTTAATTGTTGTAGTTTTACTATTGTATTGCTTTTTGATAGAAAAATTGTATCATCTGCATATAAAATAGTTTTTACTGGCTTTTAGATATTACTCGGAAGATCATTAGTAGCTATTAGAAACATTAATGGCCTAAGAACAGATCCCTGGGGCACACCACACTCGAACTTGGTGTGACATATTACTATTTACTGAGACAACCTGTCTTCGATTACTAAATTAAGATTTTAAAAAACTTAAGAGAGGAATCTCCAAGACCATGATATTCATGTTTCATAAAAAGATTTTGGTAGTCCACACAGTCAAAAGCCTTGCTCAGGTCACACAGGGTGGCCCAAGCAAAGACTCTAGACCCAAAAGCATCAATAACCTCACAGACCAGGGTGTCAATAACATCGCAAGTTGATTTGCCACTGTGGGAACCAAACTGTGAGAGAGAAAAGAGTTTATTAGATTCTATAAAATTATGTATCTGATCAAAGACTAATATTTCAATTACTTTTGATAATATTGGGACTATTGAAATTGGTCTATTACTTTCAGGCTTGTTTTTTTTAAGGGCAGATCCAGGATAGTTTTAGTTGTTTTGGAAAAAATCCTTCAAATAAGAAGCTGTTATCACTGAGGTCAGAAGATGTACAGAAGAAGTACTATTGTAGGGATGTTTTTTTTAATAATATTATTTGACATGTTATAGCAGTCCAAGGAGATAGAGTTAGTAAGTGTTTTAACAGCATCAAAGATATTTTTGGAATTTAACGGTCTGAAACTGAAATTTATTGGCACTATTTGATATTTTTTCTAGACCTTCCGGTTTGAAACTGATATTTATTGGCACTATTTGATATATTTTACTAGACATTCCGGTCTGAAACTGAAATTTATTGGCACTATTTGATATTTTTTACTAGACTTTTCGGAGAAAGACTAGTACTGCCTAACTGAGATGGTGTAATATTTTGTGAAGTATCATTTGTGTGTTATGAGTACTTTATGATATTCCAGGATACATTTATTGCTACTACGTTCAGCCTGTCTTTGGTTGTAACGCAATTTGGCCTTAATGATTTTTGTCTGTACCATTTCTTTAAATTATTAAAATGCTGGCTAACTCTACAGTAAGGGGAACAAGATTTCTTAGCAAATTTACTTAAAACTAACATTTCCTGCTTAATATTAGCAAGTTCAGCTATGTACTAGATTTGTTTTGGCAACCCTGAAGTTTTACTTTCTGAACTATGTAATGTCCTTTTTTACAGAAAAAAATCTATTGAATTGCACAGTTTGTTGAAAAAACAAGTAAACAAGACATTTGAGTCAGTTGAACCATACATAATCTGCAGTGCTAAGGAACATTTCCAACAAAATTAACTAAACCACGTTGAGGCAGAATTATTTTAAATAAAAGTAAGCTTACTGGCATCACTTGAAATCTTACTTTTTTGGAAGTCCGGGTTATACAAGCTTATTGAAAAAAATTAGACTTGACTGAGAATGGTTCTGACAATTGACTGAGTTAGGTCTTAAGTCACTACAAGTGGTAGAGCAACTTGTGTTAAAAAATTGGTTCAATTACAAACTAACTCTGATTGACTTTTAATAACATTTTGCATTAAGCTTAGGATAGACAGTTCAGGAGTGTCAAAACCAGCAAAATTCATAAATTCAAACGTGTAGGTTTTTTACCTCCACAATTTATTTTACTTAAGTTGCTGACATTGATCTACCAAGGGGGGAGGCAGAGAAATCTTTGCCCCCTTGAAAAAACTCCTAATTCTGAGCCTGACTTATCCTTATCTCGAATCGGGATCTGGTCGTACGCTCTTTTTAAGTCTATTGTACTAAAAATGTATTTATTTGCAACTTTATTTAATATATCGTGAATCCTAGGCAAAGGATATGCATCTAATAAAGTGACGCGATTTATGGTCCTTGAGTAATCGATCTTGTGGTTGTCATTGGAAACGACCAAAGGCTGAGCTCTCCAAGAAGTACATGGTTCAATAATATCAGCTTGAATTAAGTGGCTAACTTCTTGCTCAATAAATTTTAAATCAATGAAAGAATGACGTTTACATTTGATTGCAATGGATTTGAAGTCAGGACTGAGATAAGAGAATAAAGAAGCAGGCTGAACACAAGCCGAGGTTACACTACATACCTTCAATGGATTTTTGGATCCAGTCCTGTTTTATAAATTTAGTGTTTACAAAATTAATAGCTGTGATTAAATAATTTGAAAGATTCTTGAAACAGTATACATTACTATTAGGTGGTACGAAGTTCGCCGGGTAAAGCTAGTTATATATTAGATTAGATCATTGAAATGGCAACCTTACAACAAGGTAGGTAATTTAAGCCAAGTATATGAGAAATGAGTGAATGAGAAATGAGTGTAAGATGATTGTGGCGCGATCTTGTAGTCTTGTTACTAACTAAGACTGACATGTTCCTTAGACAGGACTGTTAATTAATAGCCCAACAGCCAATAAAGGGACCTACAGTTTAACATGGAATCCGAACCACGGCCTCTGAACTACGAATTGGTCTAAAAGTGGTCCGAGTTGGTCTATTTGTTATAAAAGTGAGTATAGGTATTTGAGGATTGAGATATCATTGAACTTTCTGTTGTAAAATAGTTTTGGTTAAAAAGGTACAGGCAAGATTTTATGAAGAATATTATTAAACATAAACTCATTTGTTTTTTCCTGACTCTAACAGGTTTCTTCTGAGAGATAGGTTCCCTTAGTGACCTAGAATGGAGTAATGACTTCTTAAAATCTGATGAAAGGATACAAATTGTTGTTAGTTTAACATGTTCCCTCCATTTCCCAAGATTCCTGATTTTGTATATCTCATCATCAAGGATAAAGAGATAAGTATGACTGCTGAAGAACTTCCTGGTCATAATTTTAACTGTGTAACTGGTAGAAACCATAACCTTAAAAAACAATTTACAAAAAAAATTATAAGGTGCTATTTACTAGGCATATATAATGTAAATTAAAAATGTTAAAATCACCTAATACCATATGTATTTGTTAATATTGTCATGACTTCTTAAAATAAAACTATCTCTTGGCCTGAAATTATAATATTTACTTATTTGTCCTGATAATACTCTTTATTTAGAATTTTTTAGATAGATATGCCTACTGTAAGATTCAAAAATAATTTATTCGTGACAAGTGTGCATAGCAGGAGGGTGAATGAGCCAAATGCATTTTATTCATGCCACTACTAGGATCTAAAGGCTTACAGCAAAATAATCAATTAGGCCCAGAATTAAAGTGTCAACTGATGTTTTGTCAAAGGTTAATCCTTCAGACTAGTTTTATAAGCTGGATATTCTAGATAAACTACTGTTTAGCTATCCAATAATATTTCATCCTCTAAAGGGTTTTTGTAATATATCTAGTGGATGATTTAATTCAATAATAGTGTTCATGTTTTTATAACTGAGTTTGAAAGTAGTTAAAATAAACGAGATATGAATATCACCAGTTTGTGGTATTTACAATTTAAAAAGAAGTGTGTAAAAATTAAATACTGCTAGGTATTCTGACTGGCTACATGATGCTATGGGAGGATTAAAGGAAACGCCTGGAGAGAAAATGGGGGTTCTCAAGGTATTCTGGAGGGGAGTTGAGTGATAGTGAACATAAATTGGATTAATTTAGTTGATCATATCGTATGTCAAATCCATACCATGTTGTCATAAGTCAGGAATCTGGCTAGTATAACAGTTAACGTCTTGGAGTTCAATGTAATAAGTCATCTGTTTGATCCCCGGGATGTCCACGAAAATTTGGAGTTTGGACTGATTTCCCTTGATAGTTTTTGTGAATCGCATGTATAAATGCTGTTGGCATTGACAGCCAAAAAAATCTGTGGTTACCACCCAATTAGGGGGTCTGATACAGATTTAGAGGGATGTTTAAATCTTATCTGACTAAAGTAAACTAATTCTCAACTGTATTATTTTTTTAATTTTTCAAATAATATAAATAATTTTATAGAGATGTAATACAATAACTAGTATATATGTTAATTTAACATCCCTGATATTGACTTGGACTTTTCCAATGAGTCTACACTGTCAACTAGAATTACGCAACTTTTATGCAGGTGGTGACTTCTCCCGTTGTCAAGTGTTATAGTTTTAATTTTAACTGTGAATTTTATACAGAACATCTAGAGAAATTATCAGAATCAATGGTATTCATGGAATATTTAAACTGAACCAGGCCTGAGAATCAAAATACTTATTTTTTTAGTCACAAAGTCAATTAAAATTTGAAGTTGCAACGAGCAAGGATAAGGTATTCTAAAAAGTTTGGACATGTCTTAATATTTTGATCATTTTGGCTAGAATATTTACAAATTCAATTGGAAGTTAAAACAATTTTTCCTCTGATCAATACAGGCTTTTAAGAGATAAGCATCAGACAGAAAGATACAGTTGCAGGAGGATATATTGAGCTATGTGTCAAATGACTTCATACTACTGTATGAAGATCATATTAGCATTGTGAAATTATATTAACTGTGGGGACTAAATTTTAAAATCATGCTGAAATTTTAATATTACCATATATCACAAACAAATTTCAACAATCTGTACTCTAAAATAGAGTTCAAAGTACAGTAATAAGTTTGTTAAGGTCATGAGTTTTTGCAGCACAAGATGTGTCCGTTTATTCTTTTTTCAGGATTGATTTATCCACCCCGTCTCCAAGAAAAAAAACAAAAATGTATAAGTCCCCTTTGGGAGTTAGCGTAGATCATGGTCATAGGTCTAAACTGAAGGGAATGTTTTTAGTTCCTCCAAACAGCTGTCTTCATAACCATATGACGTCACTTCCGTTTCAAATTTTGCTCTGATTGATTGCCAATACCCACACAAAACACATATCCATGTCAAAATAAATAAGAAATCTCCAATTCATAGCAAATGGTATCAGCAAACTGACACATACTTGCAAATAAGAAATTGTTTTGTAAATTCCACACAAAAATGTTTGTATTTACTTCCCTGTGGGAAATAAATTCATGGATGTGTCTAAAGGAATGTCTTCAGTTCATCTAAACAGCTGTTCTTATATATTTAAAATTCAATACAATAGCTCTGGTAATTTCTATCCTGTTTAGAATTTTCATCTTACAAATTGCCAACACTCACCCCCTAGAGCTAAGACCATCCATGTAAAAAAATTGTGTAAATTCCACAACATTTAATTTGGGGAAAAAATTAACATGATGAGAGTTAGTGAATTTTGTCTCTTTTAAATTTACTTAAAACTAATACAATATCACAATAAAAACTCAAAAAACTCCTTCATCTGTAAATCCCTTTAATCCATGTGGATATCCAAAAGACTTGCAGGTAACCTGACTCAGCCTGTGTAAACTAATATTATCTTATCCCAAAATTATCCTATTCATATGGTACTGTCTGGTGATTGGATTAACAAGTCTAAACATGTTCTCTGTATTTTTGCTTTACCTTAACACCATATAATAGTTAGGTATTTTGTTATGTATAATGGATTTTATGAATGGTAAACAACATTGATAGTTACCTACCGTTATTTAGTCTTAAAGTTGTATGAATACCTGCTGATGAAATTCTTTGTAAATATACTCGCAATCCATTTTCAGAATGGCATATGGGTGAAATTGTATTACTGTTTTTTCCATAACAAATGGTTATAAAATACAATAAAATAAATATTTTATTTTTCCTAGTAGGTGTTGATACAAAATATTTTATTTTAGGTGAAAATCACTTCGGTTTAAATTAAATGGCTACTTTGATGGGTAAAAAATTTTAACTCAAATTCATTGGTTTGTAAAACATTTTGTAAAGTTGGAATCCATTTGATAACAAAAATAAATGTGTGATATATTCATGGTATACGGTTACACATATTTGTAAACATGAAATAAAGTATTACACACACATACATGCGACATGATACGTGATGGTTAAATTACATGTGAAGATTTGATAGTATTCCAAATATAATTTATCTATTTTTTTGTACAAAAAAAACAGTAAATCGCATATACAATGTTACATTACAAGTTGTGAGAGTTGTGAGATACAGTAATTGCCTATTCAATCCCTGGACCGTGCACCTTGGAGGCTGGGAGTGGGACTACAAGGCCAGTTGGTGTAAACCCGCCTCGTCAGCTTCTGCTGACCACAGATTGATCGTCTTCCACCCTACAACCATTCTCATTCAATTTAACACTGTCCTTTAATTGAGACTTAATCTTCATTACCACTCCTTAAGTTTTACATAGCTTTACTATAAGCTTTTGGTTTTATGTTTTAAAAATACCTTGCTTTTTAAAATTTTTTTCTTTAACCCTTTGAGTGGCGGACCGATTTTTGCATGTGTTGTAAAGATTTTTGCAAATCTTCAAAAGCTCATTTTGAAGATTTTGCAGACTATTTAAAAAAATCATACAAAATCCAATGTAAATATATACATATGCATATCTATTTTTTTCAAAATTAACAGTACTATTTGAAGATGCTAAAAAACTGTTGGAACATATTATATCTATAAAAGTTATATTGAATTAAAGCTGATTTCATGCTTGTTGTATTGGTACCACCCGCTCTTGTCAAACACGAAAATTAACTCAGCTGTGATTTGTTGAAGTTGCTTGATTTCGCAACCACAAATGTGCATCATGAGTTACTGTTTGTTTTATTCACAGAAGTAACTGCTTATAAAATCAATATACTAATTCTACAAGACTTATTGTCATATTAAAATCAATCTCTAGAATCCCAGCTTTAAATTGATGTAAGAATTATCTCCATCTGTTGGAATGCCTAAAATATAATTTAAAAAAATGTTATATCAATCAACATTTTGTGTCGCCTGCCACTTCCCACAACAACCTGCAATGGACATTTTATGTCGGTCTGCCACTCAGAGGGTTAAGTAAAAAAAATTAAAACAGTCATTCCAAGAAATATATAAGTTATGCAGATGGCCTCCCCTCCTTGCACTGACATAGCTCATGTTGCAGTTGTTGTTCTTTGGTTACAGGAATCCTCCTTTTAGAGAAAAAAATATTATTATCTATCTGATCCTTTGACAAATCTTTTATTTAGATTAGATTACCATTTGAAATGGCAACCTACCCAGGTAGGTATTTTAAGCCAAGTATGAATGAGAAATGATTGTGGCGCGATTTTGTAGTCTTGTTACTGACTAAGGCTGGCATGTTCCTGAGACAGGACTGTTAATTAATAGCCCAACAGCCGATGGCAACTAAGGGACCTACAGTTTAACGTGGAATCCGAACCACGACCTCTGAATTACGAACTGGTCTAATTATGAGGATGGTATTTGCGGATTAACGCAGCATTCAATAGTGCGGACGTTAATCCACACAAGAGAACACTACATCCACCGACCATCGCTCACAACTATCCACAATTCGTGACCTCCAAGTAGCTGGATTACAGGACGTCAAAAGGACAAGAATGTGTTTACATTCTTTCAATGAAATCTTTATAGTTAGCGTATTTCCTATGGAAAAGTGAGCTATTCACAAGACCCGGATGGTCACAGTTAAGCTCAGGACCATATATAAGCATATTAACATGTAAAACAACCTATTGCAGAAAACCTGCACTCAGTACTATTCAATTACTATGATGGGAATACTGTAATTTAAGTTCTATGAAATTCACTCTTCTCACACCAGTGTGCTGTGTGTGATCTTGTTCCATATTATATCATTTTCACTTGAATTTAATGCTACATCAAAATGAAAAGTAGAATATGAATAGATAATTTGAAATAGAGAATATGAAACAGAATATGAAATAAAAAATCCCATAATGAATCATGATTAGAATAGAATAATTGTTTTTTAAAATATTTACAACAAAATTAACATGTGTAGTTTTATATAAATTTATACTCTTTATCAAATAGGTACGTTATGTTGGCAGATACCAACAAGAGAGGCGAGGGAAATAAAAGTAGACAGTTTATGATTGTTTAGAATCATGTATTCCTACAATCCAGAGATGTGGCTAATATATACCAATAATGCATGCAAGACATAGCAAACTGTATGTGTTAAATACATGTAGTACATTCTTCTTAATATTATCACTAAAACAAGTCGGAACAAAACTGAAACAATGAAAACCTTGTAATGACCAGGAAACAGAATAACCATTGGCAGAATAACAATCTTAATGAATAACTGGGGTTGTTGCGTTATGGGTCTCAAACGTCCAACAAATTGTGGCCAAAGCCTCAGTCCCACAGCCTGTTTTGGTTATGAACAAATGGTCTATGTAGGGCCGTATCATTTCTAAAAAAATCAATTTTGTGTTGAAGGCACTTTAGATCGGACGAAGTGGCCCCTGTGTGTATTTTTGGAATGAATGGATTTCAAAAATCAAACTGGATTTCGTATCACAATTTTTACATCCTGTGAGATTTATGATTTTGAGTTGCCTTCATACTATTGCAGTGCTGTAGTGAGATGTGTCCATTATAACGAGAAAGATAAACAAATTCAAAGGCTATTGCAAAGTTTGAGAACAGGCTGCAGAATTGAGACTCGGGTCATAACGTCCTTGCATTACTTAACAACTCGAAAACATAACAATAAAAGAGTCTTGTACTCGGGAATATGCCCCCCGGGGCTACAGCAGAGAAACCAAAATGGAGGAATTATGTTCAGTGAAACAACTAAATACATCTACACCAGAAATACGTATGTAGTGTAGCTTTGCTGAGGGGTAAGCCACAAACCCAACAATAACATCTATATTGAGTTGCGATAAAAAAATAAATTATTATTGTGTGTGTGCGCGCGTATTATATTACAAATACACAGTCTTATATGTCCTGTAACAAAAGCGAACTCTCCTATCGTATGGTTCACTGTAACTTATACTATCATCTGTAAAATATAAAATCTATTATGCTAGTTGCTTTGTACAAACCCTCGTCCGAGGGATGCGTATTTCTGGTGTGAAGCCTCGAGGGGCATCAGGTGCCTTAACGAGATAACGTAGGCCTGAGGGGGACCCAGAACGCAGACATGGACCAACAAGGTTACATATACTACATAGTCAACACTCAAAAATGAACTGACTATCTTAGTTACGGACTAGAAGTATGCTGAACAAAATGCTGTTACGCTATGTTAACATTACTAATACAGCCCCTAACAGGGACCGTACAACCGGTTATATATATCATTGCGATGTGGATGGCTAAAAACTTAAAAGGTGTACACTTATGAAATTAAAACATCAATAATCCAAACGTAAAATAATCATTCCAAAACACGTGAACTTTTGACTACAGCAAATCATTAACACTAAGTAGTTAAAAATTTCATTTTCGTCATATATAAGAAAATATAGAATTTAAGGCAGATTCTGGTTAAAAATTACACACAATTTTCACTTTTGGCTTAACGATACTTTTAATAAGATAAGGCGCGAAGGTGCTTCTTTTAATAAGCTTGTACTCTTATGTGAACAGGGACCTTTTAATTGTCTTTTTGATCAAGGGAGTGTCCTAAACAGTGTGCCAAAGACATGTGATTTCTCATAGACCTGTAACTTAGAACTGGAAACAGTCGAGGACTAACTTAACGTGAAAGGTAGGGAGGCAGAGATGAGGAAATAAAATAGGACTTTAAAATGGGATCAAACAAACAAAAACAGCACCCTTTGTGTAGCTGGGAAATCCAAAAAATGTTGTGTGCAAACAAACCAAATATGTTATTTCAAATCTGTAATATCGCCTGTAAATTAAAGTAGTAGATATTAAAATCGCCATTTCTATTTTATGTAACCCAGAGAAAAGAATATTCCAAATAACAATATAACAGAAACCATTTTGACAGTAACCGAACATTACAATCTTAGCAATGCCATCTTGAAAAAGAAAAGAGGGCTCAACACCCCTCCCAATTCGCTATACAACAATCATTAAGAATAAGAAACGGTTACACTACGGGGCAACAATTACATAGGGGATGGTCAACAATAAAACTAAGGTAATGGCAGAGGAACAAAACCATTCTGACACTTGTAGCTTCGTGGAATGGAAACTAAAACCGTATCTAGAAGTATTTCAATACAATAAATGTTACGTATATATGAGAATGAGCCCATCCGTTTGAGCTGCCTCGCTTCAGGGAGACAAAACGGTAGACTTGTCGAGTTAGAGTTGAGCATCCAATCCCCACAGCTCTCTAGCAACAACAATCTTGTAACAGTGTTACGTACTTAACGATGAAAAAAGAGCACCTTGAAGAATCATTTGTGTCATCAAGTCCGTAACAGAATATTCAAGATTATTATTATACCTCCAGACTTCTGTTATTCTATTTTTAAGATATTGAAAGGTAAGACATTTAAGATAGTGTATTGTTTTTATTTTCTGTTTTAGTAAACGATATAACTTTTGGTATTTATCTCAGTAAAGTTTATCAATAACATTTATGATATCTTCAAGACTCAAAAGATTAATAGTGTTATTTAAAAAAATCACATTTATTATTTTACTTAGGTCTTCCATATATACTGCACAAGTGAAGGACTTTTTTACTTTCATATTTAAATTTACCTTCTGTAATACAAATTAGTTTTTAAACCTTGATCTATGTGAAAATTATCTGTAAAATATGTTTCTGAGCTAGGTGAGCATGTGTTTTACAAAAACTTTTCCACATGGCATTCAAGAACTCCTTTAATTTTTCGGTTATATAAATTTATTTTCATATGAAATTAATTCAAACAAACAACTTAGCATTTCCATTTGTAGTTATTAGATGGAATATTTCTTGAGGCGGCATTTGTACGGTGAAGAATGGGCAAAATATCCATCATCAGAATTCAAGTGGCTTTTGAAGAAACATAATTGAAAAATTATTCGTGCCAACGTAATAATTAATATGCATGTTTCATATTAATTTATAGGTTAAGATGAATATTCTGAAAACTTATCAATTTCCACAGCAATGATTTTAGTTTAATATTCAAAATATGGTACTTTCATTCAATATTTACCAGACTCCTAACTTGATTGTTGAAATTAGTTTAGATATTTGATTCCTAATGGTATTCCAGAGAGAGCTAGGGGGAGGGATACATTTGCAATGTGACTTCCGGAGTAGCCTCTATACGTTCTTGTCTTATCGTTACTTAAAGGTCACTTTGGTAATAATTTACAGTACAAAAGTGTCTTTCAAGTGATGAGGGCTCCGGGTCATCGTGTTACCAGTCGGGAAATCCAGCTGTTTGGTGACGTTGTTACGGTTCTATCAGACGTGTTCAGAGTAAAATTAATTTAGAATCGTAAAGGTAGGGACAAACAATAAAAATAATGGACCACTGCCCGATTTTTGTGATCTGGAAACAACAAATGTTGGTATTTTAAAATGAAAATGTCGGAAAGGTGTTTAATTTTACCCTGAACTATAAAACAATTAATTGTGATTGTACGGGGCAAGCATGAAATGTGGGGAAGAACATCTGTAAACTGTATTCGCTGACGGGGAAGGAAGTCCCTGGGTTCTGCCGGCGAGTGGTCCCGTGCCATCCTCACAGAACCAAAGCACACACACTTCATCCTACTATATTTATATATTAAATTACTTTGTCTTATATATATAAACACATATGCTCATTTAAATATTAAATTCAATAATTTTTATATTCGCTAACTTCACTGTACAAAATGTCCACAATTTGACACTAAATTAAACAGCGTTCGTTTTACTCTGTGAAAATATCGAAAAGTTTTTAAATCGAACTTCTATATGTAAATTTTACATAAAAATGGGATTATTATCTTGTGGATTGCAGGTATCAAAACATCTTTCGTTCTGTTTCATTCTCAGCTGTGTAAAAGGTATCACAAACCAGGGTGGGAGGTTTGAGTCAGAGTTTCTATGCTAATAACAACACATTGTACAATACTGGAAATAATAGACAATGATAACACACAAAGAACGGCTGGTTTTGAATAAATGCGTGTATTTGACTAGTAAAACTCACCACTCCACTGATACAAACTGATAATAATTGAATAGGAAACTAAAATAACAATAAAACTATAATAAATAATAAAATTATATAAATCATTTTGTGTTAAGTGAGATCACGTGAAATCAGAAATAAAGCAGTGCGAATGGTGAAAATAAAGTGTGATTACATAACTAAAAAGTAAGTATATAAGAATATAAAAAAACTTCATATACAAAATAATTCAAATATAAACAAAATAAATTTTCCTGATTTGTGGAATGTTGTTTTTTGTTCCTGACTTCCCACTCAGTTCGTTTCGTACTAGACTATTGTCAATCCCAAATACACAAAATAAACTTTTTTATACAAACCTTTATACTAGAATAGTTTTAAAGCCATATTTATAAAAATTTATCTATATATATATAAATAGGAACATACGACTTGGCAATTTTGATTCTATGGTATAATTTATATATTAATAATGTAATACGAAGCGAACATGTGGTGAGAAGTAAACAACAAGTCGGATACATTTTTACAAGCGGCTTCACAAATTGACTAACAACGGTCGATATCTATTGCAGTCAACAAACAAATTCTAAACAGTCTTTATTCTGTAGAGGACTAGGTCACACTTTTGGAATAGGGTCACACTTTGAGCCAGGTTTTCAACCAGCTCGCAGAGCTTTGCAACTCAAACCTCGGTGAAAACAAAGTTGAAAACACAACCGACACAAAGGATGAAGTTATTCCTAAACTCCACTTAACAAATAAACTCGTTTAACTACATAAATTTTCAATTCAACTTAAAATTAAATAGATTTCTTTTCAACAGGTCCAAAATAAAATTGCCAAAAAGCGGCATAGTTAGGACATAAATTAAAACAATATATTCCATAACTTTCCAAATGTCATATAAAATTTTAAAATAATATAATTATATTATAATTTTCTTTGTCTTAAAAAATAATAATTTATACAACATAAATAATGAAGGTGCTGGTGGAGCGTGTCGCGCAGGTAACGTCTCTACGCGAACCACTGCGCCACGACCGTTCGAGTCTATTTGATAGACCAGCCCCTCACTGAGTCTCTATGTACAAACAAACAAGGGTCGGGATATTCACAACACATATATACACGTCTTACTCACGCACTACACGAAACAGCTTACAGATTTATCCTGCTGGTAACAGGTTTTCGTTTTGTCTTGTCGAAGGAATCGAGAAGGAAGAGAACTCAAAAGTAATGTTTTTTAGAGAACTTTTTGGTCTATTCCAGTTGCTCGAGGAAGTTGGGAGACTTGAAGTACTCCGGAACTGGATCGTCCATGCGGGAGATGATTTTGTAAATGGACTTCTTCCACGACTGTTCCGTATCCTTGCCCGTCTGGATAGCCTTGAAGAACTCTTTCAGCGTTTGCTCGACCACGTACCTGAAGTTTGGTGGAACCTGCACAAGAGCAAAACATGTTATAGACTATAGATCCACACATGTACAATGGGTACAGATTATCACAAATAACTAGAGGTGGTACCATAACCTAAAATGTCATTTTTAATATGTAACAAAACCATTAAGAAAAAAATAGTTCCAGTTAAACTTAATAAAAAATATGCAAAAAAACTGAATGTGTTATAGGTTAGCTTAAGCCAGTACTCTATTGAAGTCCTGAATCTTATATATGTTTTAAAAATTTGGACACAAAAAACATAATTATTTCAGTACATTGAACAATTAACTTTTCAGATCTATGTATATCATATCTAATATTCCTAATGAAAAATATTTAGTTGCATTTAGACAGACTTTTCAACATGGGAAAATATTTAATATTGTTAAATCCAATGTGGGATTATCAATCTAACATAATCTGAAGGCAAATTCAGTTGAAATTCTTAATAAAAGTGGTGTATATATCATGAAGGCACAGTTGTTGCTAGGGGATATTTAAAGGAACATTTACTGTCATTATGTGTGTGGAAAGAGAGAAAAAGAGTGGCACACCTTCCCCTCTTTGCTGGGATCAAAGGAAACCGCTTACAAGTCACCAAGGATGCATTAATTAAACACTGCATATCAATCATAAAACTTTGTTTGTGAATGCATATTTATATTTCTCTCTGATGGTGATTTTTATATTACTGAATTAGCTATTAATAATATATACCTCAGGGAGTGTCGTGTTAGAAGAGAAGAAAGACATTAATAATGAAGTATTCTGGAATATGACTAATTTTGTTAAAGGGATTCACAATCAGTGTTTAAAAAGGAAGAACAAAAATTTTAATAATTGGTTACCTATTTTCATTTATAGGAAAAGAATGGTCCACAAAATGTCATTCTCCGAACTTGAACAGTTCTCAGTTGTAAAATAGTTTTGTAATCCTAAAAAACTCAAGTTTCAACTTTCAGACAATCATAACGAAAAGGTCTCCTCCTTTTTCAAAACCCTACTGCTGTGTTATTAGGTAGGAATGTGGTAATGTACGAGTAGTGTAAGGCTTTGGAAAAAAATTAAATTTAGCCACTAAAAAATTATGTACCATAATTTGGGTAGTAGGGATATTCAAAGACAAATTATCAATTTGTTAAGCTATTTACCGGTAGAGGGATCTCCTGTGATTAAATCTACTGATTAATGAACACACATAAAAAATTACAGACTGTTGAATATGGTCCTGAATAAAATAACCTAAAATAATTTGATTTGTAGGAAAATTAAATAGCACAGAAATGAAGATAGAAAGTTTAAAAACATGCACAGATCCCAACACTCTGATTTCAGTGTTCATACAGCAATAAATATAAAACCATCAGGCCAAAATATCATATTTTTCATAATTATTTTTGTATGTTTTCTCCTTCATCTTTTGACATTTTGAAGCTAAATTTTATTTCCTAAATTCAGATGAAAAATGGGTGCAAAGTCGTTACTTTGAACACCTAAGCCCATTCCAAAATATTTAATTCTATAAAAGGATTATATTGTGTTTATTTTATGTTTATCCTTAAGTGTGTTGAAATGAGTATCATGTCCGAAATGCCTTCTAAGGGAGATTGGAATAATAGATGGGAAAATAGATAGAATGCTGCAATTGTTGTCTTTTAGAAAGACAATGCCCCGAGCCTGGAGCCTGTATGAACACCGAGCCAGAGGCTGGGTCGAAGGTTCATTGCGCACCTGAGGACCCCATACCTCAATGTGGTTGTTGCGGTTGTAGTGCAGGTTGAGCACCCTGTATATCTCACAGTCCCCGCTCACGTGAAGATCCTCGGCGGACTTGACACCCTCACTCACTGCCTGTCGCGCGTACTTCTCCATCTGGATGTAGTAGAACTCCCTGTAAACATTAGGATATTAATACATTTCCGTTCAAGTTCGTATGCTAGAAGGGGCCAGAAATCCCTTAAGTAATTTGTAAATTCAGTTAAAGACAATAATTTATTGAAATAGAAGATATATTTTAGCTCAAGTCGATTTTATTGGCTACGTACACACACAGGTTGATAAGTAAATTTCGTCTAACAAAATATTATCATGGTATAATTATCAAACGAATCCTTATAGCTGTATTTAGCTTACAGGAGCCTTCAATGTTTTTCTGGCAACAACTCGTTCTTTGTGTTTGGTTTGTTGCGTACTCGTCTATTGTAGGGGTTTAAAAAATCCAGAGGTGCTACTGTGTCATCGAAAAAATTAAAACAGTGTATGTTAATTTAGAACTACTATTCAAGGAAAGTTATTTTTGTCACACTCATAACATGAAGTGCAAATGGTAGTGACAACTCTGGATTCTTCCGCAGGTTTACAAAAGGACTAAATAAGAGCCACCGATGCGAAGTCGACAGTAGCGCGACTTCCGTTTCCGTACTGTCGACATTTCGAGCCAAACAACCGAATGAACGTTCTTTTCAGCAATATTTTTCAAATTACACGGATCGCTAAGGAAAAGCGAAAACAAAGGCATTTTTGAAAGACTCGACATAATAGGAACGCTAAACGCATTAGATGAACGGAAAGACGTGTCGAACATTGTGTGAAAAGCGCGCATCGGAGCCGGCGAGGCAAGAACAAAACAGCTGGAAATGTGAGAAAAGGAAGCTTTCAGACTTGCTGTGCGACTGCGAGGGTAGTCTAGTAAGAGAGTTTACAAAGGCCGGTTCTCGTCACCTTTTTATTAGCGCCAGCAACGAAGCGCAGGGCTGAATACTTATTGTTATTGTACCAGTTGCCATTTGACAGCGAGTTTCACAAACCACCGGCAGAGTGCGGTAACGTCGGTTACACCTATACAAACCACGGACTCGTCCAATTTACTCTCAAGTATTCCTCTGACACCTCCACCATACGGCGGGGTTGTAAGTGTCAAGTTAACTCGTAATTAAACGTTATTATTGAAAGAAGCAAAATGTTGCGATACCTAAATAAATTTCTAAGCTCGTATTTTATATAGTATTACGCTCTCTTGAGTTTAATTTGATATCCTAATTGGTGAGGCGGTGGCGATTCTTTATGCGTTTCCTTTGCCTTGGGTGAACTTCTAATTAGGTCGCTCGGTTTATAGAGATTTTTATAAGTCGTTGTCGACACTTTTTCTCGCTGAAAAATAAAACGTCAAAAATATTCTCGCAAAAATAACTTCGATGTCGTTCAAAAATTCCTGTACAACATCGGGAAAAAGAAAAACACTTCTAATGAATACCGGTTCTGACTGACGTACTGTATTTCGGTTCGCAAACTCGAACGAGACGTTACCGGTCGTAGTGAATGCGAAGAAAAGCCCTCCAAGTGTTTATTTATCGAGTGTTCATTCATATTTATAAAACGCGCTTCATTTCCCATTCAAATCGGTACCGACTCAAAGAACCCTACTAATAAACCCTATATTCAGCGCATTGAAAGGTCGCCAACTTTTTGCGTCGAATTTTTCGAGTGGGGGATTTAATATAAACAAGCTCTCGATTAGATTTTGTTCACACCTCGAAGCTAAGACAAAAATGGCACGGAACGGAACCAGCCAATCATATGACGCTATTGGCGCGGGTTCTTGGGGCTTCTCGGCTGAGTACGTTCCCATTGGCGCATTGTCGAGCGACACCTCCGCTGAATGACGACTGCGGATCGCCTCATCGGCTGCTCTAATTATGTTAATCCAGCTTGAAGTAATTGGCGGAGTATAAAAGAATTGGTATTTTATTAACAGCTTAATTAGGAAGTTTCGGAATAAAATTCAACATTAAATAAAAGTGCTGGTTGACTTAATACAGTACTTTAAACTAAATAAGGAATCACGTTGCTATACTACATTACGTTACTATTGCCTCAAAGATGACATTACTATTTCATGTTGATGAATACGATAAGTTGTTATGTATTCCATCCAAAAAGGTTAGACGATACAATTTAGTGTATATTGATAATTAAAAGGAACCTTTACTCAGAGGCGTGGCAACTACTGTATTATACTCAATTATAAAACATAACGCAGTTCTCAATTGCTCGTAGTCGACCATGACACCATCGAAACGCCTAATTGCCGAACGTGTCATACGGTAATTAAATCACCAATCAGTATTCCAGCATTGTCATCTAGTGTTTCTTTCCCACTATTGAACTATCACACTATAGTTCGCCCTTTGCTCTTTTCACCAGTCCTAATTAGCAGCGATGATGGCAGCCAATAAACCACGCTATCTTATTAAAATCAAGTGTAAACAAAATGGTGAATAGGATGCGCCCTTGTGTGTTCAAGAAGGTGCGATGCACGCCAGCCAATCGGATCGCGCGACTTGGTATTGCCGATAGAGGGCTCTCGAACGGCGCCTCCGTTGACGCAATAATTAGCTCATCAATGCAACCCTTCCGCTGCCAAGATTGTCTACCGTGCTCGCCCGACTGTGCCGTCTAGATGTGCGCTTTGTCGAGTGCAACCCACGTGAAAACAGCCAGGATCATTGCGCTTCAGGGAGTCAAAAGACGGTCGCCCAGGGGGTCTCCGCTATTCACCGTCACCAGGAAATATTTCTAAGGTTTAATATACGGATTTCGCTCCAAAAAAGGGTTATATGAATGAAAAGAATACCCCCGTCGCAGCAGACCTGCGTACTCAGCGAATTTCCTAATCAATAACATAATAATAATAATATATGACAAGTTTCATCGTTATCTGTCAATAAATATGAGTATTATTTGCCTACTCTCCGTAAGATTAACATGGGAAAGAGTATGCAGGTTTGCTGCTGTGAGGAACGCTGAAAGTAGGTGTTTCTAGCGTAAACAATTTATATTTTGACCCCCTCCAAACTACCCGTTCCGATTGTCCGATATGTCTGGTTTACGAACTCGTCCGAGCAAATGCAAGAATACACGTCTCTACCAAATTTGGTCTCGATCGGACCATTTTTACGAAACGACTATTGTTTTTGGCCTCTAGGCACCTAAAGAAGTAACATGGTCCCGGGCTTAAGTCTTACCACGAGACCTACGGTAATAGCTTCTTCCCTATGGGAAATTCGCTAAAATGAGGTTATAATTTTTACCTTTGCAGAGATCTTACACATCCCAAAGGAGTTTCAAGGTAACTCTGATTTGTGAAGTCACGTGACGATCGTGCAATGTCATCGAACCGAGACTGTCATAGCTTATTTGTTGTAATTTGATTAACCTTTCTCCAAAATAATAAAATGTCTGAGTAATTTGAAATTGAATTACATTTATATTGGTCGCCCCAACCTCAGCCTGTGTTTACTGTTCAAGCACCATAGGTTTGTTTATGAGCATCTATAAAAGTATGACTTTTCACACGTCAATTTCTCGACATTGTTCCTGCCGGAATGTATAAATAAGTCTGCGCCAGTATCAAGTGTTATACAAGTGTTCAATTGACACCGAAGACATACACACACCTTGCATGTCAAGTAAAACTAATATTTATTGAATTCGTTACTTATGCATCTGGTATCTCAGAATTGTTTCTATAAATGTGTTATGCATGAGTCGAAATCGCTTCGAAATGGTAAAAGGAAAGATAAAATGAACGGTTGAAGCTACATTATGTTCGAATTATAACAATCCAATAATCGTCGTTGTCTTAAGAGTCTGCATCAGTGGTAGCCATCTTGGATTTTAGTCCCGAAAGAGCAATGTTAAATTCTGGCGTCTATAACTTCTTGACCTATTGTCATAAATTAACGGAAGAGGTGTCAAATTAAAGATACTACAGTCCTCCAGGGCACCACCTTACAGAACTTCTTATTTTCGCTCTCAATAAAAAATATTTTATATCAAGTTAAATTTTTGAACATATTAAAAGGTCAATGAGCCACATCTCATCAATGTAGTTCCAAAGTTGTACATTGATACTTTGATAATTAACGCCACTACAGACGCCAAAGTGAAGGTATGTTCCGAATTTAACATTGCTCTTACGGGACTAAAATTCAAGATGTCTACCACTGATGCAGACTCTTAGCCAAGCGACAGATACAAGAACCATATCAGCCAAAGTGGTGTTTTCTCGAGAGTCGAGTACTCGAGTGACGTAATCGACCCACAGGTTATATCTACTTAATTTTAACTGAAATGGCGATCTTCATAAATATAATGAGGAATGATGTAAATATTTCGGATTTTGTAGTTTGTTATATAACATATTTTAGACATATGTAATTAAAGAACAGTAATGTAGTTTTAGTGTAACCACAATGATTAGAATTGTTAATTATGACTTTGTAATTAAAACTAGTAAATAGTGAGTTTCCGAGAAAACAACATTGCTCTTACAACTATAAATTCAAGATGGATACAGGATGCAGACTCTAGCAAGCAGATACAAGAACCATATCAGCCAAAGTGGTGTTTTCTCGAGAGTCGAGTACTCGAGTGACGTAATCGACCCACAGGTTATATCGAAGTACAGTATCGAAGACTGTCATTGACTAGGCGGCTCTAATGGTGCCAGTCTGGAGCATGAGGGCGTAGTTCTTGGCCGTGGGATGCGGGTCCTATCACCTGTGGGGACATGTCTTGCCTCATGCTGGCGGATTTCTCCTCCCGATGTGCGATAGTCGTCACGATTCTGTAGATGAGATCGAATTCAAAACTTGTTTGCCTTCTTTAAAGATTAATTTAACATGTAGGTAAACACTTATGTCATTTTAAAGATCAACAATTGGTGGAAAGGCTATATTGGATTAAACTTACACGACTGTGTTCACTTTTAAGATCAGAACTGCGTGATGACCTAAATAACTTTGATTGAGTTGAATGTTGAACAAAAATGTACGTAATACTCATAGAAATCGAGTTGTTTTATTAATCCAAAAGGTCTTTTAACTATTTTAATTTACACGTTTAATTATTGAATGACAAAATTTGTTACATTTTAAAATATGCTCGTGAAGTACTCTTACAAGCAATGACAGGTACTAATTGTGCTTTTAAAATCTAACACAGAAAAAACCGACGATACTTCAACTTTGTCAAATTGTACGATGAATAAATTCATAGGATAAAAACGGGAAACATTGAGAAAGTTATAATTGGCTCTTCCTGAGAGTTAAGCGCAAGAGGATAACCTGACGGGTAATAATCTGAGATGTGCAATCCTTTGGCCGGATGGTCGGATGCAGCTGCATTTACAAATGAAGGGCTCGCGGAGTGAAGCCGGCCGGATGATTTGATGCTACGTATCAATCGCACGGTCAAAGGCTCATTTAATTGCGACCCGTCAAACAGATAAAACGCAAAACAAACGGAGCCGCACTCCGCACTCGCTGCGCTGCGACAGGTTAACTATTTTGTCGGCCGGCTCATGTCGGACAACCCTTTGATTATTTGAACCGTCCACTCTCTGCATTTCCCTTATTAGTTGGCGAGTTTCAGTTTTAGTAAAGTGCTCTACACGGTTTGTTGCACGCCGGAATTTGCAGGGCAATTTGATCAGTGAATGCAGTTGTTCCAGTTTGTATTGGTTAAAAAACAAAAATATATTTAAATTCCAGATCAGAAAGTTTGGCGTCAAAAATACAAAATTGAGTAATTTTTTAATTGCAATATTTGAGTAAAAACATCAGCTTTATCATTATCACTTTTATAAAGAGAATATTAGTGCAGTGGGAATTAATCGGGTCAATAATTTTAGAATTGCAGAGAAAGCTTTGCGTATTAACACTAACGTATCTTGAACTAAAGTAAACTCGAAATCTTGTAGGTAAAGTACGTATTTTTTAAAGATCAAACCATTTTGTATTTATGAAACGTATAAAATTTTAAACGGTTACAAAATTATAGATTTTGTTTTACAGTAAAATATTTCGAAACAATGAAAATTTATATTTACTACTTTCAAATTATATCTGAAATGTCTAAGTAAAATATACGACCTCAAACCTCCAAGTTAACGGTGGGTCAAGATTGTAGATCACAAATAAATTATAAATTAGACGTATTTTGGTTCGAAAAGAGAGCAAAATCTTATCGATTAGTCGACGCAGGTTTGCCAACTGTGCAGCTTCATTAAAAATGACTTAATTATTCCGGTCTCCTAATTAGAGGCCATGTCAAATCTGTCATCGTTCTATCTCTCTCTTGCCAGCGTGTACCCTTGCAAGCTTGTTGCCTTTTTGCAATGCCTTATCCCGGTGCATTTACCCAGTTCTGGGCTCGTATAAAGCAGATTCTCTTTGACTGTATGTTTCCAGATCCGTCGTGGAGGTTCTGTCACGCGATGTCGTTTGATTTAATCGAGTTGTGATCGTTGTACGGAGATTTCTTCTATAGGAAAGTATAAATTGATTGTAATAAATCTGATTGTAGTAACGATAGATGCGAATTACCTACGTTGGTGATGGGAAAATCAAACGACAGTAAATCTACTGTAACTTGTTTGAGATACGTCAGTAAATAAATGTTTCATCTCGTTAAAACCACTTTTGTGCTTAATTATGTGGGTTTCTATAAAATAAAATAGACAACTGAATAAAATTTAACTGAGATACCAAAACGTGGAGTATTTTGAGATCAATTGTTTAGGGTTGACTACGTTGTGTAATAGCGGTGGTAGTAGTTTATTACGACAGTGTAATTAGGAGTTGTAAACCGCGGCTGCAACAGGGTGAGCTCTCTCAGTTACACCTTGGTCGCTGTGACCTGTGACATGTGTGCTGTTCCGAACGTCATGTCCGAGATCGCATGCCAAGATCGCCGGTAGGTGGCAGCACCGGCGCCCGGCGCTAATAGAGGCCGTCACAGACACACGCGGCCGATATTCTATTAAAAGTTGGCCAAGTCGGTCGGAAGCGGCGGTGCGTGAGTTCCGGCACGCGATACGAGTCTTCGATTGACTTGAACCGTGAACTGCAGGGGCGGGACTTGGTAATAGACTTGGCAACACCTGCTACCTGCCTCCGCTCCTTATTTAGCAGATCACGCGCGATTTACGACGTAGTCGGTTTATTAAATGGAAGACTGGTAATTTTTTCATGGTAAAATTAGACACGATGAATAAAATCTTACTAACCGTGTACCTGAAACATCTTTACGTTTTTGTAGAACTATGTAATTTTTTTATATCACTGGAGCAACCGCGTCGTTCTAATTATATTACGCACAGCACCGTGAAAAAAAGCTTCTGGACATAAATAATTCATACAGAACACATTTTATCATTCCACTTTAATACCGAACGGTTCCATTTCTACAGTTTTATTCGGGTCCAACAAAAGTATTGGTGGAAATCTCACGTACACTTGAAACGCCCTCTGGCGCTGAATGAAACGAAATGAAACCGATTCACAACACAGGACCAAGTGGGCTACAGCTCCAGTTGCAGCTCTAGCTACCCGGAGCTTTAATATCGGATGCACCGGTCAGCCGTGCACTATTTTAATTAGCGCTGTGTCTCGCAGGGCTGCTGTCTCGACGCCGCGGGTCGACATGCCGCGTGCTCAAAGGATGTACTCGCTGCGAGAATGCAGTTCGCCCGCTACGCGACCTTTTTCATTTAACTTTTCGTGGTTCAGCCCGCAGCCTCGTCTCCATGGAAACCCTCACTATGTCGCAACGCGCTGTGACACGTTTAAAGTTTTCCCCGTTTGTAGTTGGGGCCGGTGTACGCCTGGGGCGGGTGCAGTATGGATGCAGTGGGTACGGGGTAGGGCCTACAATCTACAACCACGGGCACTAGCAGGAGGGTCAACTTTGAATTGGCATTTTACTAATCTGGCCTGCCCAGATATTTGATTAAGGTTGCTAGATATCCAAAGTACATAGAAATAAACACTAAAACTACTAATACAAAAGCACTACTTACTATGCTTCACTTAAATATGATATCTTAACAATCAATATTCTGTTAAAAGTTTTACTAAATTTCTATATAAATTTGTCCACATTAAAATATAAGGAATTAAGTTATTAAAAATATGAAATGCTAGCATAACGGTGAGCGAGAGTAAGCTGAAAATTAACTGAGTGGAGAATATATGTGTTGTAAATACAGTTTAGTATAACTGAACTTTTATGAAGTTTGGAAAAATCGCGGAAGCAGTTTAAAGGTACAAATAATAAGTACAATCGTAGCTTCTGCACGTGTTTTAAAATTTAATCCTGATTAAATATAAAGACATTTAAATAATAAATCGTTTAATGGTTTTAAGAGTTTGTATTTAAATTTTAATCCATGTAAATATTTAATAAGATGATTTAAACCTAAACGAGAATAATTAATAAAACTTTACTTGGAAGAAAAACGTAAAAGACTGGACATTGTACTGTTGATATTGTAATACTCTATGATCTTGCAGGCTTTTGCATTCCGATATTCAACCCGATGTTCAAAATAATAAAATATACTACATCAAACAAAGTTTAAACCAAGGAATGTGAGAAAGGTTGAGATACCTGAAGTTTGAGAACCACTTGACGAGCTGCGCAGTGTTGTTCTTGTTGAACTTGATGTCGGGGAAGTACATCTTGAGGACGGCGGAGCTCGGATACCTCACCCAGAAGAACATAAGCTTGGCCTTCCTCAGGTGCATGGGCGTCAGGGTTGACGAGTGGGGCTCAGTTAAGGATCCGTCTTTTGGCAAAGAGGTAATGCACGAGTCATTTGCGTTTGGCGCATACCCTAGTTTTTGGAGGTAGGCTAAACTAGAGGCCTCGTACGTAAGCCCGTAGCTCAGAGTCATGTTGATCCCATTTCTGGAGAAATCGTGGCGAACGGGTTAAGGAGTGAACTTACAAACTGTCAGACATCTTTAAATTCCCATCACCATATTTTGTAATAGTAATTGTTTTTCTTATAGTAATCATTGCAACTCGAGAGTGAAACAATCAAGTACTGAAATCGTGTTTGGAAATTGTGCATGCATAGGCCTACGTGTTTTTACTACAGGGAAAGTTGTTACTGGTGTTAAATTACTACGTGTTGGTTTTTTATAGGATCGATTTCAAAGAATGCTACTTATAGAATAATACTTACGAAATGAGGATAACAGTTTTAATGAAGAAAAATTATACAAACTTTGAACCGCATTTAGAATGTTTTCGAATCATGGAGACAATTATACCCCTTATGTAATTTAGGCGGATGTGTAAGAATCGTGTCGGCGAAGGGAAGGTGTCAACATCGGACACCGGCAATCCGTAATCAATAAGAGAATCAGACAAGGAAACTAAATCCGATTAAACAAGAGGTCAGAGGGTCTTCAATCAAATACTTGGGAGGCGAAGAGTGTATGGCTTCTGGAAAGTCAACACGCCACGGCTGCGAATACACTAGCACTAGACCAACTGTGTTTCATCAGATGAACGATATACCTTTTAAGTCACAAAATAAGTAACTATAAACGTATAAATCACACAAAATTTTAAAGTGGATAACGGTAAGTAAAAAAAGTATAAATATTTTATACTAAATGTACACAAACATCTTCGTAGATAAAAATGGATATAGACGTAGGTAGAAAGCTGCGAAAAATGTACAAGATTTTTCCTCACTCGTCAGCAAAGGAAGGAGATAATTCTGCGACCCGGATTAGACAATAGGATTTACTTGTTAGTAAACCAGTAAGGCTTCCTGGGATCCTTGTGAGGGTAGGGAAACCTGGTGTTTGCGCTATCCAATTGGATTTGGATAAGACAGGTTATCCAAACCTTACAACACTGTGAGCCCTAGGCCTGCCTCTACGCTGAACGTACTTTCAAATTTGTTACTCCATGATATAACCATTGACTTCTGCTTCTATGTAAAGTGATATAAAATAAATTTAATTTAGTTATATCGTATAAAATATGCTTTTGAATATTCATTGAGTTTAAAAATGTATTTTTAATAGAGGTTTAATAGTAAAAGGTTAAATTGTAACTGTACTCGAATTACTTAAACCAGATCTATCTATATTTTAGAGATTGCCTCGGCAGTGACGCATTATAAGCGGTTTGCGGCAATTATAAAACCACATGCGTCGACGTGTCGAATGAACTCATGAATTCGAGATTGCAAGTGGGCAAGATAAAGAAATCACATCAAGGCACGCAAAGACGCAAGTGGAGCTTTAAGACGATGCCCGCACCATATTGCTCTTGAATAATATAAACAGCTGTTTCTTTGTCAGCCCCAACGGTCGTCTGCAGCCCTTCGCCCCAGCCGAGGGCTTTGTTCGGTTAAATATCGCTCCAACAATGTCTTAAACCGACTATCGCCCTTTAATCGTGCTGGGAGAAAAAAGTTTCAAAGAAGAAAACTACACTACGTTAACCTATATTAAATGTGCATAAAATTCATTTCATTGCTGTCAGATCTCAATTATTAAAAAACATCAAAAATAAATACAATTTGTTATCAACACACTAATTTAAACAAGTTTACAAATTAACAATTTTTTAGAAATGTAAATTTAATCAAAGCTATATTATAATTTTATTTGGTAATGTAAATTTTGAAAGAAACCAGTATTCAATCAACACAATGTTTTTTGTAATTTATTACACGTTATTTAGGTAAATATATACTCTACATGATTTTTGCCTACACAAACAAAAGCAGCAATTGCTTTATAAATCTCGATTTAATTGAAAAATTTATTATGATTATACTTCCAAAGTGTCCATACTAATTCGCAGAAAATTAGTTAATTTTTAATTATTATTATTATTAATTAATATTAATAGTCAGTGCCGAACGGCTTTGAATAGGTATATTTAATGGAAATATACTGAGTGTAATAATATTTAAGAATTTAATATCTTCAAGTACTTTAGATTGTATATCGATTAATAATAGGTTTTTTAAGTTCATACTAATAAATGAGTTTTAGTTTACTATTTTTTTAAGAGTGAAGCTTATAATTAATTGAGACCTTAATTACTAAAACTAATATAAAATTACAACTACCGGATGTGTTAATGCCAGAAAAGGATATTGTAGGAGTGATGCCGTCGTAAGGACCGTCTCCGGAGTTGCAGTCGGATGACCTGTCCACGCTGTCGTTGGCGCCTCCCAGTCCGGCCGACGGAGCCCTCATGCCACCGTAGTCGGGAGAGCCGTGCTGGGCGGCAGCCAGGAGCGCGGGGTGCAGGAGTGTCGGAGGATGCAGAGGCGGAGACTCCCGGAGCTCCCCCATGCCCGGAGGACTCGCCGAAGGGATGTGAGGAGCCTGATGGTGCGACCCGTAGAAGGGGCTGTACGGCGAGAACACTTGGGACTCGTGTAGGCTGGGGTTGGGGATGGCCACGGACGTGGGTAACGAGACGGGCAGCATGGGAGGTGGTGGAGGATGGTAGGGCCTGGGCGGTGGGGAGTCACCTCCGCTGGAACTCGTTGAGGGGATCATATTGAACTTGGGAGGAGAGTCAAGGTTGCCCTGAGGAGAGGTTCCGATGCCGTCCTGGGCGAGGATGCGACTCACGGTTCTAGGGGTGATCCTCGTGTCTGTGACCTTGTGTCGCTTCTTCTTGGGGGCAACCACGAGACTAAGGGCTTCGTTTTGCTCCGGTGCTCCTTCCCTGGAGTCGTTCACGCAAAAGGGATTACTGTTGCCGGCCATGCTGTTCATACTGTTGTACAAAACCACAGCCGAGCTCATACTGCTAGTGGGGGGTTTTGGGGTTTGAAACATCGACTGATTCAAAGTTGACCTAATTTGTGGCAGATTGATGGTATTGATATTGTTCTCAGGGTTGTTGCTGCTGTTGTTAGTGTTGTTAGGGTTGGCTTGATGGTGCTGAGGCACTGCCATGCTGGGGAACGCCGTTCCGTTCAGCCGTGGAGGTCCGTTCTGAACCTGAGGGGAACCGTTCATGCCCCCGGAAGGAGTTCTCTCCGGTGGTCCTTGGTTCCCCCTGTCAATGACTTTGCTGCGAGGAGACTTCCTATCTAATAGCTGGGAGGCGAGAAGTAGGTCCTTGTTGAGCTGTTCGGCCGCTACCGCTGCGGCTTCCGACTGTTTCCCGTAGAACCGTCGTTGTTGAACAAACCGAGACATTATCGAGTCAATGAGATTTGACAACGAAGTTGTTATTTCAGTCTTGAGAACGTCCGCGAGTCCTTCCAAATCAGACCCGGAGACGGGAGGAGCGAGCGCTTGGCTCCGGAGCATGTTCAGCCTGTCGGCAAATTCGGATGCAGTCTTTGATTGTGGTGGAGGTTGAGGAGTGGACTGGGCTTGGGGATGCTGGTTTTGATGAGGAGTCGAGGATTGTGTCTGGGTCGAGGATTGCGTAGGAGTCGGGGGATGTGGGGTGGATGGCTGGCTGTGAGGGGTCTGACTGCCTTGCTGTTGCTGCTGAATCGGCTGCTGCTGGGGTTGAGGGGTTTGCTGCTGATGCCCCGACTGCTGCTGTTGTTGATGATGATTCATCAAGTGCTGCTGGTGGCTGTGATGTTGTTGGCTTATGTGTTGCTGATGTTGGTGTTGTTGCTCAGCAGCCATCGCGGCTTCCTTCATCCTAGCTTCCTGCTCCATGTAGAGCTTGTGGCTCACTCCTAGGTACATAGCCGCAGCGTTGCTGAGTGCATGGTGCGGGTTCATCTGCGGGTGAGGGTGTAGGTGATGGTGAGGTAGCGGTCCGTGGGGAGGCCCGTGTTGCTGTTCCTGTAGCACCTGTTGTTGGAGCAACGACAACGCGCCATTGAAACTCGGGGGCATAGGAAGATGTTGGGGAATGTGTGAAGGAGGGTGGAGTTTAGATGGTAACATTTTAGAGATTGCAGGCGACATTATAGGCTGACTCACAGGTGTTGATGTGGGAGTATTCGTAATATTGTCTTTGACTGGAGTTGAAGCTGACAACGATGTTGCTGGTTTGTCAGGAATAGTAAGATTACTAGCTTCCTGTTCCATATCACTAGATGCGTCATCATTGTCTTGACACTCGGATTCTTGATCCATTCTAGTACAAAGCTGAACATACTTTTGTTGCATTTCCGCTAACTGTTCCTGCATAGTTCTAAGTTGAGTTTTTAGAGCGTCCTTCTCTACTCTCTTTTGTCTGATCTCATTAGGTTCTACTTCATCCTCGTCATCTTCATCTATAAGCATGGCAGCGTTCATGTTGATACCAAGAGCGGCATAACGTTCCGCCGCACTATTGTCATGCTGTTGAGGATGATATCTTTTACGCTTTTTACAGCCATTGACCTGAGTAGGAAGAGAGGGACTAGACCTCATGGACGATACAATATTTTCAACCCTAGCTCTTTTTAACTCTATTTGTTCAGTTTTAATACTGGTGTCTTTGTTACCTGGGTTGTCCTCCGTGTCGTCCTGAGGCGCCGGTGAGGCAGGTTCCGAGTCCGACGCGTGCGCCGCCTCCTCCCCGGTCCTCGGGTCCTGAGATTGAGGTCCGCTCTGCTCCTCGCCCGTCACCTCCTCGTCTCCACTGTCCGACTCCGCCACTCCGTTCACCATCGAATCTTTACCACAATCCTCACTCACTTCACCATTGTTTGTCACAGCACCATTTTTCAACTCGTTGTTGTTATTGTTGTTTATACTGTTGTTGTTGTCCGGTGACGGAGGCTCGGTGCCTCCTAGCGCGTTCACTACCCGCAACTCCTGCTCCAGCGCGAGCAGCTCCTTCTTCCGTCCCTGCAGGATGTCTCGTAGCATGTGGTGCGCAATATCGCCCGGCGGTGGAGACCCGTTCTCCTCCAGTCCGCGACGGATCACGGTCGAACAGTCGAAGTTGTCGGAGTCCATCGTCATCATGGTGTCACCCGGTGTAGCGGCGTCCTTCACTTGTCTGCCCAACAACTCGTTGAGCATCTTGGGCGCGAAGCCCGGCCCGAAGATCCCGAACTGATGCTGGTTCTGTTGGAAGAAAGCACCGTATAAGCCACCGGTGAAGAAACTCGGCCGCGAACTGAAGTTGGGTATCGAGGAGTAGCTGTTACGTGGCTCGCCGGCGTCCACGCGCTGTCTGGCCCGTTTCGCCTTCTTGGATAGCTTGTCGCCGTACAAACCGAAGCTGTCGGCCTCCTCCTCTGATGACATCATAAGACACGAGCCCTCCGATTGGCCAGCCGGGGCCCCCCTCTACTCTCCCATACCGGGACCTGCAAGGTGAGCCAACTGTCAGTACGGTATTGTGCGGTATGAGCCCTGTGCCGCGGAGGGGATCACCACCTGCCCTCCCCCCTCCCCCCACGGCCACGGCAGCCGGCAGCTGCTCCTCGAACCTCAACTACAAGTCACCGCCAACTGAAAGAAACAACTTAACATATTAATTTTTTACTTACATCTATCCCTTATTGAAACAAAATTGAATTAGAGTAGTCTTCAAAAAGTTTCAAGCTGACAGACTCGGCTGCAAATTACAATGTTATAACACACTTTGAATGTTTCGAAAGAGATAATTGACTCCAAGTACCTAGAATCAACACAATAATTGCGACCAGTTGGCAATTTAACAACAGATCCAAGTCTATCGTGCTAACATAAGTCTAACGTTGGGAAATTTGAACTAAAATCCTTTCAATGAAATTGCGTCCTAAAAATTCACTTTTGATAAACGGTAATAATTTTATTTCACATCATCAACACAATTTCAAATATATTATATTAGTGACTCACTGATTTATTTTTAATCATCTATTTGTATAGTGCTCTTATTATAAATTCAATAAAAATACTATGTAAAATTTTTACGACTCATTAACTTCTTCCATTCCAAATATATATGAATTTAAAAGAGCACTGATAAAATAATTTTTAATTTACAGTAGCACTTTTACTCCCATTAAAAATGTAAAACAACTCCACGAGAATGTTTGACATTAATTTGTGACGTAAAAACTTCAAATTATTGTCAAACATTGCAAAGGGTTATACCCTTTTATCCCTCAGTCGTTCCGTCAGCTGTCAATTTCTGCTCCTAAAAAAACAAGACTGCACACAGTAAACAATCGATGGGTAGGGAATTAAATTGGATTTTTCTGACAAAGTGAGTGAAAACATATGGTGGACGAAATCCGCCGGTCATCGCCCGGTCATTAGGCTCGTGCGGCTCCCTCGACTTTCTTAATTTCCGCAAACGATTAATAACCAAGACGAGACTCGAGGTTGAGGTGGGCGAACCCGAGGAGACGTCCGCGTCCCAGGTGGAGTCAGGACTCAGGACTCAGGACTCTAGTACTAGCAACTAGTGGACCACCGCCTCTCGACGCGACATTGTACACAGTGACTGTGATTGATATGACGAAACAATTTGAAGTAACATCCCCCAAAATTAGCGGGTGTGTGATTAAGCAACGTTATATGGGCTATGAAAAGTAAAGGGCAACACAATATCTTATACACTAGCTGACCCGAACTTCGTAACGCCTAACAGAAAATACATGTTAACTTTAAGACTGGCCATTTTCTGAAGTCAAATAGCATTGCGACTTCGTTGTGAAAGCTATAAATATTCAACAGCTGATTATTATAATAAACCTAATATGTATAAACATTGTAATTATTTTATTTGGCAAACATATAAACACGTGACTTTAACTTCAACGAGATAATGCTGACCATTTTGTACACCAAATATTTACTTCACATTAATGAATGATTCAGATGGCATTGGATAGTAAAGCATATTGCTAATGGAAAGTAAAACAACAGCTGTAGCTTAAGAAATCAAATGTTTTTATTGTAGAACATTTGTAAACAAACTTAGTCCCCATAAGGTTAACATTAGAAATTTAAAACGCTATAAAATGGAAACTAATTGAATTTATGGAAACTGAATATGCCTAAGACATGACCGGAGCAGAGACGAATCCAAAAAATCAAAGATCATTAAAATCGGTCCAGCCGTTCTCGAGTTATAATGCGTGTAACTAACACGACTTTGTTTTATATATTTAGATTATTGAACGATCTGACCAAAACGAACAAACGTAACATGTTTTCAATACCTCTGGTTAAAAAATACATATTTGTTGTTTATTGTCATTTGTTTTTTTAAGTTTTAAAATTGGACCGTCGTTGTTCCATGAAATATGCAATTCGTAATACTTAATAATTTGATTTTTTTAGGTTATAGTTAACAAATCCTTAATAACGGCTGGAGTACACTTATTAAATTGCATAAAATTAAAATGAATGAAAGTGAATGTTTGCTCAAGTTAACGCCAAGCATGGCAAAGATGTACGTATAGGAATATTCGTTCATGTAGAGATGACCGGTCGATTTTACTAATTTGAGTCGTGTACCTCGTGGTTAGTACTTTTGTTTGAATTGAATGTAGTTTGTTTACATGGGTGATGTTCTACTTAGTGGAACTACCAATGCAGTGATACAAAAGGCCTAAAACAACCAGACCTCACCTCTACGTATGAAATCTTACATCTTGTGTCGTAACACGAATCAGCTGTTACTAAATATGTTAAAATCGCAAAATAACCCACCCACTACTATGTATCATAACCCCATATTTGTTTAATTGACAATAAAATATATGATTGGAATCAGAATATTTTACAATTCATTTCTCAAATAGATACAAAATACAAATATAAAAACAAAAAATAAAATAAAAAATATAGAAAAAAAGAAAAATATAAATATTAAAAAAATAAAAAAATAAAAAATAAGAAAAAAGAAATATAGAAATAAAAAATAAAAAATAATAAAAATATATATTTTTATAATAATAAAATAAAATATAGATACAAAATTTGAAAAGAAATACTTAGTGTCTGGAAGAAGGGTTTGTTTAAAATATTAAAAACTTGTACCGATTGTACAATGAGAAGAGACGGCTCTGAGAGACATTTATAAAGAATGTCACCACAAGTGTTAGGCGAACACCTGTGTGTACTTGGAATTAGTAGAATCGAGGAAACATAAATAATCAGACTGTGACTTAAATCGCTCCAAAAAAGTGGGAATTTGTCAAGAAATACAAATAACTCTAATTGTAAATTATGAATTGACTCAGGAACTTGAGATGGTAGGATGATAGGCAATGAAACCTAATTACTTTTGTAGCTGTTAAGTGAAGATTGCTAATTACTTAGACTTGGAATTAAACAATATTTGGTTTTCGTTATCGTTATAATGTCGTGTAGAGTACGGAAATTGATTAGTGTGATGATTCTTTTTAAATAAATCAATGGAATGTTGGACGACCCTGAATTGTTACTAAGCTTGTCTTTTCGTGTTCCGGCATTCAATAGCAGAACTAGTTCTTTGTTTCACCCTATGCGCGAACGTTGACCCATGCGACATCTCTTTGCACCGGATGATGCGATTATATAATTAATTATTAGATTGTGCTTTAAATAATATAGTTTTAGATATTTTAATACAAGTAAAATTAAATTAAAACTATTTTTTATGAATTATTCAGTGAAAATCTTTACTTTGTTAAGTATATATTGTTTTTTTTGTTTGGTCTTAAGTTAAGATTATTTTGTATAATATTAACTACTACGATTTCTTTATAAAGGAACAATCAGTTATTTATCTTTTTATATAATTTTATTATTATTTATTATGATTTTAAATTTTTTTATATATGCAGTGCATAACAAAAACAAAATGTATCTTTATATTTATGACTGTCAAATTGTAATTGGGCTTGTGTATGTTACATAAATAAATACAATAAATTATAAATAATGTCGTGTAGAGTACACATTGATTTGCAGCCTGCAATTGAAATCTTTGTAACAGATTCTGAGAAGGGTTCCATATTGAGGCCGAGACCATCGTTAACTTGGACTTTACAGTTTTACTTGTACTTCGCGAACTTTAATTAGTCTTCGTCTTTTCAAATCCCTCATTTTTCTTCAAACGCGGAGACTTGTTTGTTACTAATGCCAACAACTCGGTTTAATTAATTACTAGAAATTGTATAATTAAATTTCAACTCTTCTTAAATGAATGCTGGAAACTTTTATGAAGTTTGTCTTCGAAGGATTACTAACAAGCTTTTGTTACCTGAAATGTTTTAAAATCTTCTAACGTTTTGGTTAATAATTTTTAGGGATTTATGGTCTCTTATATTATTTATTACTTAAGAATTACACTAAACTATTTTATTTTTTACTTTAAAATACAATCAGATATATTCTTTCGTTGAAATATATATATGTAGGATTTTATAATACGGTATAATAAGTTTAATGTAATAATAACATTTGTTGAATTTATGTTCGTACTGTATTCATATGAGTGTGGTTTATAAATAAAACAAGAAACGAAATACTCCACACTACTATATGTTCATATAGTGTGTAAAACATTTGATTTGAAACTATTTGCTTAGTGGCGGCTTAGTTACAGCAACAAATAGCACATCACTTGACGAAAGGCTTTTTGAATAATTAACGATTTTAAAGATTTTGAAGTGTCCGCGAAACGTATGACTTGGATGGTGGCGACGTCCTGTAATCCAGCTACTTGGAGGTCACGAATTGTGGATAGTTGTGAGAGATGGTCGGTGGGTGTAGTGTTCTCTTGTGTGGATTAACGTCCGCACTATTGAATACTACGTTAATCCACAAAGACCATTCTCTAATTAGACCAATTCGTAATTCAGAGGCCGTGGTTCGGATTCCACGTTAAACTGTAGGTCCCTTAGTTGCCATCGGCTGTTGGGCTATTAATTAACAGTCCTGTCTAAGGAACATGTCAGCCTTAGTCAGTAACAAGGCTACAAGATCGCGCCACAATCATCCTACATTCATTCCTCATTCATACTTGGCTTAAAATACCTACCTGGGTAGGTCGCCTTTTCAGTTAAAAGTATAAAGTATAAAAGTATTGCCATAACCTGCAATATTTTAAAAAACCGGAAGTTTAGCACGTAGATATAGTTTCCCGGAGGCGATGGACCACCATATGCAACAAATGACCACTTTTTACACAAGAGGAAGTGAGGAAGTGGAAGTGGCGGTGACGTCACGCGCAATAATCCATTGATCACGAGGACTTCCGGCGGGCGAGTCGTCATGCTCGACGGTCACCCCGGCCAGGTGGAGGTGAATAATTGTGTTGCCTAGCGTGGGACATTCCGTCACATGCGCCTACAACTTTGCGGGAACACGTGGGAAATGATAAGCAGGGGGCTCTGTGAGAAATAAGACTATGACCTAAGTTTTCCCCAAACTATCTGATTCTTAGGATCGCGTCACCCACTAAAGAATGGTCCTATCAGATTATCTGGACTATCTTACTGATACTGTAGTCCAGAAATTAAGACAGTGGAGTCATGTGTATTAAGGAAAAATAATAGTGATAGTTTGTGTGATAAGTCAGTCAGCTGTTTAGAATAAATAAGAAGAATAAGCAACTGTACATCAAGCCAGAACTACTGGTGAGGCAAATTGAGTTTAAAATTAGATAAGAGTTTTTATGTGAACAATATGAGTTGAAATTACATCAAACAAAACAAATAAAAGGACTTATCGTAATCTTAAATACAAGAAACCCGTTGTACATTTCCGCTGCCTTTATAATCCGTGTACTGTTTACGGTGGGACGTCTTACTGCCAAACTTCTCAAGTGGCTCCCCCTCCCCCCCATTGCCACCTCGTAACAATGCAGACGAACTGACAACTGACGTGAGCTGTGGTTTAATGTCTTCATTTTGTTTCGTTACAATGCAAAGTTTTAAACGCCGTCCTAATTTTTAACTGCTAGCTGAAATGTAATTTTTCGTGGCAAGTTTTAACGCTTTTGAACTCCTATTTTATCATAGTTTATTTGAAACGTAAAGTTTTAACAACGTTATAAAATTTAAATGATTTTGTAATTATTTACTGAGTTTGTTTCTGTTTAGTTTTTGACGTATTGATTCACCCGTGAAAGTATTAGATGAACCTGTTAAGGAATGAGATCGGGGAAATGCACTATGAGGTCGTTTAAACGTCGTGTCTTTCTAAAACAATAAGAATCTCTAACAACGCAACGGAACTAAACAATTGTCTTCAGCAAAGCGACGCAACGGCGCGAAGGAGGTGAGACAAAGGAACGACACGAGGACGTCTGGAAGCGGAAGTAGATCTTAGAGCGACAGGAAGTCACTGTGAGTTGACACAGGGAACTACAAATTATCTTAACTAGTGTCGTGGATGATCTCACCCTCTTGTCAAATCAATATTAGTTAGTTTATATTGGTCATTTATTTAAAATCCAGTTCGGAATCACACTATACTAAAAAGTTATTTTAACGTATAACTAATTATAATAATGGTATTAATGTTCTAATCGATTTAATTGTAAAGTAATGCAAAATAATAAAGTAGGGTATTGATTTGTTTTCTTTGTACTGATTTGTTTAGGATTTCAGGTTTACATTTTGGTATGATGATCTTTCTTCTTTAAACTGTATCCTACAAACCGTACAAAGGACGGGCTTACTGCTAGTTTATTAATATAATAAGTTTATTTATTTATATAATTTATATAAATAGTTTATTATTATTATATGACTTGAATAATACTCATCGCTTTCTCGTGTGTACTGATTTAGCTTGTAGTTTAAGCAAATACTATACTTGTAGTTTAAGCAAATAAATAAAATGTGAATCAAGTAGTGGCACCAATGACTGTTAGAGTATTCAATCAATAATTTGGCTACGGCTGAACAGAGGTCTGTGTATAGAACCCGCACAATTCTATTTATAAAACCACAGTACAGATTTTTAGATTATTTGAGTTTAATTTGACATAAAACGTATTCAATCATGACGGAATTTCTACTTCCGTAAAATCATATCAAATTAAGTAACAAACTGAACTTTACTAAAATTATCTATTTGGAAATTATACACAACCTCCAGAATTTTAAAGATACTGTTTTTGACCGGATACACCACACATGCTCAAGGTTGCAATTGGATCTTCCAGCGTGAGAACTGAACTCCAGGAACACAACGAAATGCAAACAATTAGATTACACTATTTAAATTAATAAACAAGTGACGAATTCCGGCCAATTTACAAAGAAGGAAGAGTTAATTCACGAAGCGGCAATTGAGGCGCTAGCAGCAACGCTTTAAGAACGCAATTAACTTTGTCCGGCCTGTGTATTCTTGTTGGGGACCCAGTTCCTATGTCATCTTCCCGCTTCCTCATTACTCTCCCCCTGTTCCTTTCCCAGCGATGCACCCATTGAAGACTTCCTCTCCCAGGCGGTGCACTTCGTACAGGATGTCCTCCGTGGGGAGAGGTGAAGAGGTCGCCGCCACGCGCTCGTCAGAGTACGCTAGAAAGTTTTAATTTGTTTGTACCAATTTTAGTGTTGGATTGTACTCAGTGACTTACTATGCATTGCAGTCGAATTATCCTAAACGATCATCCAGAATTTTTTTATAGGAAGCATATCAAGAGACTAAAACAATGCACACTAAAAATTCCCTCTCATGGCTGAAATCGGAAACCTTAAGATTTGAACTCCTAAGCAAATTGTACATTGTACTTTTTTACAAGGGTAAAATATTATCATCATAAATAATTATGGGCCTACAAATATATGTCTAAGAAAATTAAAAATTACTCCAACTATCAAAATATGTATTTCATAATATTTTTTAAAATTTGTGTTAGGATATTTTTACTTTTAGTTCGTTAAAAAATAAAGGTTAAAGGAAAGTAAATGGAAAACCGAATTATGGTGAGACTACTGTACACAGGTAAAGAAGGTTATTTTTTGCAAACCAAGTATCAGATGTGTTTGACTATTTTTTGCCGGGAAGAAAGATTTTACAGAGTCGCAAAAACAGAGAAGAAATCGTGTTTTTGAGTGATTGCCGGGGGGGGGACCTCTGTTAGAGGATCACTCCGCGAGAGGAAACTGTGATGGACTCAATGGAGCTGCTGGGTTGAGCTTCCTGTTCTAGTTTAACTTAGTTACGACTTAATAGCCTCAACTGCTCGGTTCTTCACACAACAATACGGCACTGAGGGTGACAGACAGAGGATGCTGTAGCTGCAGATCCACAAGACACTTTCAGATTTTCTCGAAATTTATAAGCAACATCTCTTTTTAGTAAATTAATTCTCAATACTCGCAACAGAAAAGTAAAATTTAGTCATAGAAGTCTCGAACATTTTAACGCATATTCCAATCACAATCAAAAACAATACGTAAAACAATCTATAACAAATAAAACTCGCAAGAAGAAGAGTTCCTGAGTTAAACTCAAGTGATTGAAGGATAAAAACTGCAAAGCCTCTAAAAATCTACTACCTAAGGACATTTATTGTAGAAATTTCACTTAAAAAAATGAAATATTGTATTGAAAAATACATAGAGCAAAAAGATGAAAAAATAAAGAATAAACAAGTGGGGGGCTCTTCTTGTGAGCTTGAGAACATAGGATTTCTCTGTCTCAATTCAGAATTGAGGCTAATTTTTCATGTTTATGAAATGTATATGAACAGAAACTAAGAAGTTTTCAATATTATCAACAGAAAAACTATTTAAATTTTAAACAGGTTTAAAATGTTTCATTCAAAGTCAATCACATTTTTAACGAATTACAATAATTCATAGAAAAATCGGACGAAAATGATAAATATCCGTGAGTAGATACCATGAAGAGATCCAGAAAACACAAAGCCTCATCCAAAACCGGTACCAGTTCTGATGTCTGACTCTCAGCCTAACCGTTACGCCCCGGCTCGTGCCAACCCCAACGTCTTTTTCTTTTCTTAAGTCGGAACCAGTCTTGAGATAGACTTCTTGGCTCTTTGTCCCGCGTTCCTCCCCTCGCGACCGTTACATCTTGGCGTCTTTTTGCGCGGGTCACATTGTCGAGCCGTTCCTTCCGGTTCTACCCCTGACCGAGAGTCTTTTCTTTCGCCCCTTCTTAAGCAGTTCCCCTTCCTTGCACCGTTGCCATTTTTATGCACGGTTGCCGATTCTCAATAGTATCGGTTTCGTTTATAGGTTGTGTTGATACAATAAAAATGTACAAACTTGTAGAGTTTTGATCCAAATTATTAAAAAATGTCTCATAGCTTATGATGTAGTTTTTAACTGTGTAGTAATATTTGACGGTAACCGTTGTAACACCCCTTATTAGTAATTTTAGAATCGTTACTAATGCTATTTGTTATTTAGTATGCAATTCACTTACACTTGATTTTACTAGCGTTTCTTTAATCGAGTTCCTTGTAGAGTATAGGAGGAATAAAGAAAAAAATAGTTCATAAACAATTAAAAAATAGCTTTGCAAGTACAAAAATAAATATTCGTAATATGTTTTGAGTTATTATTTTTGTTTACTATATTTCATTCCTATTTTAACTTTCAGTAAACTACTGTATCCCTGTAAAGTTGTAGCCCTCCATGCCATGGCTTGAAAAAAATCAATAAATATGAAATAGTACATAGCTTCTGTAAAGATATCTGACAATATGTTCACGGATTTGTTCAAGGGCAACCTGATATGCGGAAGTGGGGCATACCAGTATTGCCACTTGCCCGCATGTCTTGAGTTCGCGGTTCGCCAGGTCTTGAGAATGACGTCCACAACTAGCAGCTGGCGAACCACCTGGCCTACCCATATATCTACTAAGGCATTTAATTCTTTAAACGTCTTGCCATATGTTGCTCCTTCACACCCCTCGGGTCTAATGCCCGCTTCTTCCGCGACCGCGCGTCTCAGACTGCAAACTGATTTGATCACCTCTTCCGTGACGGACAAATATAGCCCAACTATTTCTTACCCGGTCTGAGGGATGTATAGTCAATAGTTCAGATAAATACTGAAAACCCAGGAGACATAATACAATATGAGGTACAGCAGTCACATCACATTGTTCTACACGAGGAGAATGTTGGTCTCGAGGTCAGCAGTTTCACTCGTATAGACCTTCGTCTATTCTCGAGGTAATCCCTGCATGGCAGACAAAACATTGACGTATTGAAAGTAATATCGCATGTGGAAGCCCGACAGCTTAAGTCGGAGAGCCAAGTCCTAGCGTATTGTTTTTCGTGCCGGATATGATGTGCATGTGCAATATATGGTACACAAGATGCAGCGCCCACTCCTCTGTTTACTGAAGGCTTACCGCCCTACGTTCGCGTTATTGCTCTCCTCTTCCTCCTGCTCTTGCTTACCCTCTTCCGCTCTCTCGACCCACAATTTGATTACAAACTTTATTCGACCCTTCATCCAAAAGGTCGGGCTGAATTATCTATGCATACATTGGAATTGTCGACGTTTTTATAAATTGTAATTGAGGAATAGGAGTGGCCCCAACGTAGAACCTTGTGGTACTCCAAGTAACGTTTGAAACTAAAGGTGTGTATGACACCACACCACACAAATGTTACACTACTGTCGACACAAAATTCCATTACACAAATCGAGTGTGACCTGGTTTAGTCAGTAGAGACATTTGGTCCTTATTGTCAAATTAAATCAGGGATTTCGCTCAAGTTTCTCTGACGATATTTACGAATTAATCTAGTTGCGTACGAATTAATCTATATCATTCTTTAAAATAATGCCTTGCCGTTCCCCAATTTGAATTTGAGGAGGTGACACTAGAGGGGGGGAACAAGCGGATGTCTTGAGTCAAGGAGACCGCTTCCTGACCACCGTGAGAGAGGGCGTGCGGTATCTGTCGCAGCGCGTGCCTCGGAAGGATGCATTGTTTCACACTTCCGACACCTCAGAAGTCGTGAAAATTCTCATATTTTTTAACTGCTAAAAGCTCAGTCTGTTCTAAGACACCGTTTATTGTTGAATGTTATTTTATTGTTACCATTCGTGATGGCTAGAAAACATATATTTGTTATTAGCCACCTAAAGACATTTAAACATGTTGCCCAGAGTGGTTGTGCCATAGACAGGTACCGGAATGCTGGGCGAATGACTCACGGTCGGAACCACGTCTTTTCACAGTTCTACACCCGGTAAATGAACGTCCGGACAGTCGTCACAGGGCAGACCCGGAGGAAGCTTATCAAGTCGTGATTTCCTGACCTGCTATTCGTTCCCACCGTGGACATCCGGTAGGCAGTCCTACTTCCTCGCGGATACAGGGCCCAGTGGCCACGGCGCCGCTCCTGCCCTTTAAACCACGCCGTGCTCTATGGTTCCGGAAACATATCCTGTCCAACCTCCGGGCTCCGGGTCGATCCTAATATCGATAAAAAGACCACCTGCCCGTGATATCCTCACGTCACGACGGAACTTTCAAATTTTAATATGTACAGTTTTCAGAAATATTCTGCCACATAAAAACATCTTATGGTAAACCCTCTAGTATGTTATAAGCATTGAACCAATAATTTTGAGTCTAATATCAGTTTTATTCGTCGTTTTTGTTATAATTGATACATGAGTCAGAGAAGTTATGTTTCAATACACCGGCGTAATTAAAAGGAGGCTTTACACCTTCATTTAATTACACAGCTATTTCAACTCTCAAGGAAAGGAGACAAATTAACACCGACACATTCACGAGACTTTCAAAGGGGAGAAGATGCATCGAGTGGGAAAAGTTAAAAGAAGTCGGGGACAGAAGTAGGACATCAAACAGAGAGAAGCAAAGGAATTGACGCATCCCTTGGCGGTTTACGCCTCGTCTTCAAACACACGACGAGGTGTCACGCCTAAAACGCTCTCTAGTGGCAGTAGGCCTACACCAAGTATAAATCTCTTTAGAATAATCTAAAACAAGATTCGCAACAATGCAAAGACATAGCAGAACAATATGTTTAAAATAACCATTGTTGCAAACTTTACGCCACGTTTTAATCTTTTAATGGGAGCCATCTTTTGAATATTTGCATTCGGATTTAAATAGTGGTTCCAAGAAGGTATTTTTCAACAAAAGCTCCAATTGGCGCGGCCCCGGGGAAACCTGCCTAATTATTGGGACAAGTGGTAGGGCCTATAAGCTCGCTGTTGAGCAGCGCATTACTCAATTGCCTTTTGGGATCGTGAGCAAGGTGAGAATACCGCGCGGGAAAGGTGGCGAGAACCATTAAGGCAGATTAACGTTTTTTGTTCGAAATTCCAGCCTGTTTAGAAAGTTAAGTGACTATGATCACTTGCTGATTGGTAAAGAGCGAGTTGCACGTCCCCCGTGTGTTCAGTAATATGCATTACCCCTTCCATCGCCGTTCCCTGAAAGAAATTCGTCTCCCTCGAGCAATACACACCTACCCGCCTACACACTTGCGGCGTTGGTGCGATCAAGATTTATTAGAGTCACTTACACTTCCGTATCCGGATGGAAAATGTTACGTTTCCAATTAACAAAATGGTAACGACCCTCGGTTGTTTTGTTGGTTATTAAAAACTTCCTGGATATCTAGCGAGCTTTACGGAAACTGATTTTTGCATTTTATAAAGATCTAATAAAAAACTGATGACGATAATGGTTTTCTGACTACTTGTTTTACTTTATAATTAAATAATAAGCTTGATTGATTGATTAATAATTAAAAGTTCACGTATTACAAAGATTGTCCTTTCTAGAACAGTACTTCCTGAATTACTTACTGCGCTAAATCTCAATATAACTTTATATTATTTTATACTTACTTGAATTCAAGATTCAATTAAATTGAATTAAATTTAATTATTAATCAATCGATCAAGTTTATTATTTAATTTAATTCATTTAAGATTGAATTAAATTTGGAAACTACAGATACCAAGGGATCCATGAAATCGTGCGACAGCATTTTTCTCGTTATTTCTGAAAATACATTGTTGCTTACCTATAGAAATCAAGAAGGTGGAGAAAATAAATAAAATATATTTAGGATTATTTCTATTGTCGGCTAAAACATGGAGGAATGATGAGAAAAATGTGGTCGCGCGATTTTAATATCGCGTACGAAGTCCTACTAAGTGAACTGAATCCAATACTATAATACGAGCAAGGTTTATATATATATATATATATTTGCACACGGATCTCGAAAACGGCACCGAGGAATTTCTTTAAATTTTGGAAATAACTAATTTCCGAGTAGAAAATAAGTTCTAGATAGGTCTAATGTCCAGGAAAATTCGTGTTTTACTGTAATATTAATTTAAAAATCTAAAAATTTAACATTACGCTTATGGAGAATAAAATGTAAACAATACAAACCAAAACAGCTGTTTATAACCGTTTGACAGTTCTTGATTGAAGACTGCAGGGAACAATATAGAGGTTATGCATTAATATTTATTTTATGAATTAAATAAATGCAAAATTATCAGGTTACTAAACAATTTGTAAAAACTTAAAGATAACATAGCTGTGCGAAATAAAAGCAGAAAAAAGTATTTCCAAAATCTTCCGTGTTTTGATAGAAAACGTATTCGTTGTATTGCTTGAAGCCACTGTAAAAAACCAATAAATTGATGTAAATTAAATTTCTCTTTTGCTTTTCAATCCTCATTCCGTTTATAACAAAAATCAGTTGTTCACAGGCTAATAATAACGGTATGGATAATTAAACAGTAAATGATCGGCTTTGGCTAAAAGACGTTAAACGGCATCGCTCAATTGACTAACGTAGCCGAGTTGTAGCGTGTCGGCCTCAAGAACTATAGGCCGCGAGTTCCATACCCACCAGGGGCGATACTTTTTGTTCAGTGCTATATTAATTATGGTGTATTAAATCGGTTTTATTTAACCCACATAAATGTTTTCATTGAGTAATAAATGTGTTTTAATTTTTCTAAGTAATTTTTATAATACATGTCTTATTCTATACGAGCAAAGCTCGGTCACCAGGTACTAATATTTATACTTCATCAATATTGATCAAGATCAATAAAGTATCAAGATATAATTTCATTAATCGACCCTGCATTGTAATAAACTCAACTATTTCCCAGTTACAACTATAATTTTCATCTATCGTTTCTCTATTTTAACGTCCCCAAAGCCCACGCTTCAACCCTGCAGGTCACGAAATTAATTAAAAAATACTGATTGTTTCGAGACACCCTTCAATTTTCCAATTTGCAGCCTATTGCAAACGTGTATTTTTGGTTTTGCGACTGCAGTTGAGCCGTATTTAATTAAAATATGGACGGGCGGGGGGGAGGTTTGGGCAGATAGTGAAGGTGGAAATGTCATTTGGAGCAGGAGGCGCGCTGGACCGCAAAACATGAATAAAAACCGAGTAGCCAAATGTTGTGTGACCCACGGGTTTGGAATGTTGCAGTTTTGAGTACGACTCAAACAATCATGTTGCAATAAATTAGAAATATATATTTTTATACAAACAGAAATTTATGATGTGCTTCCACTCAGTCCTCATCTAGATTTAAAAGTCTTTAAATACATAAATAAAAATATAAAGTTTAACTAGAATGGTATCAGTTTTTCGTGATTAATAATTCATCATTCGTAATGTTTGGTGGATATAATTTACTTTACTCTTCCTCGGGACTTGCAACAAGACAAACATTTTTTAAAATTACAATATTGTGATTTACTTTCAAAACCTATAATTTATCAATTTATTTCTGATTTTACCCTAATAAATCTTAAGCTTTAAGTTCGTATAATTCTTACAGTAATTTAACTAAACGAGTACCATAGCACTATTTTCCAAAACCTTTCTATAAAAAAATTAAGTAGTTTCGAAAAACTCCAGGAAAAGATTTCTGGCGAATATTTTCACGACCTACAATCTGTAACCTTTTCTTTCAGATAATAACCAGAGCTGCTCATTTAACCCTCGATACGCTTCTGCAAGATGGAAATAATCTGTTGAAACAAAAGAAAGGGGAAGAAATAATTAGATGACGGTAATGGAAATGATATGAGAGGTTGAAGACAATGAAGATGGATGCGGAGTGGGGCTCGATGATGTCGGACATCATTATTTGTTGAGATGAGAGCAATTAAAAGTTGTGGGGAGTCAAGAAATGCACATATCTTAGGCATGGGTTGCCGACGCACTCAACCCTTTACCCTCGTTCTTATGTTTGAAGGGAGGGGTTCGATCCTGAGGAGGACAAGACGTGGAAAAAATCAATAGCTGGTAGACTCGCACTGTCTTAGGGGAACCCCGCACGTAGCTACATGAGCTTGTTTAGGTTTGACACAAACAAAGTAGTTTAGGCATTCTCCAGTTCGAATCCGAACACAGTCGCTATTTGTTTTTGCGTTATTGGTACCTTGATAACTTCTTGTAGATGTTAGGCAATAAATAAACGAGAAATGGGATCGTTCATAAAATAAAAAAGATTCTTCTTGCGTCAAAGGTACACAAATTATTACTTTTTAAACAGTGAAATACTTTATACTTTTAACTGAAATGGCGACCTACCCAGGTAGGTATTTTAAGCCAAGTATGAATGAGGAATGAATGTAGGATGATTGTGGCGCGATCTTGTAGTCTTGTTACTGACTAAGACTGACATGTTCCTTAGACAGGACTGTTAATTAATAGCCCAACAGCCGATGGCAACTAATGGACCTACAGTTTAACGTGGAATCCGAACCACGGCCTCTGAATTACGAATTGGTCTAATTATGAGGTCTTTGTGGATTAACGCAGTATTCAATAGTGCGGACGTTAATCCACACAAGAGAACACTACATCCACCATCTCTCACAACTATCCACAATTCGTGACCTACAAGTAGCTGGATTACAAGACGTCGCCACCGTCCCAGTTAATATTCTCTGCCATCGTAAATATCTTATATTTTAGAAAATGTACAAACGTGTGTGTGAAAACTGAAATTATAACTTCCTTAATACAAGGATCGTAAATAGGAAGGAGAAGGAGTAATGATGAATATTTTCTCAGAATTATGTAAACGTATGTTATAGACGAGGTTGCCTCGGTGGAAACAAAACGTCTTGTAGCCAGCACTCGATGCACTCGAGTTCCGCTGCAGCGTATTGTGAGCCAATAACTGGGTTTTGAGCGCCAACTTCGACCAATGACCCCTTCAGATTTATGGCTGTTTTAGTTGGTTAATCACAACTTCCTTAAGTAGCCATTCGGAGCCCAGTATTGCGCTCTGAGTGCAATTGTTGGATTTTTCTGAACTATAATCGCTCGGGAAGTTAATATTTTATAAAATCAGGAATGTCTAAAATAATACACACTGCTTAACGTGGAACGTTTTAATTATACTTTACAGCAATGATTAAATCTAGCCAACTTGTTCTTTTTTCCATTCTTAAAGTTATTTTTATAAAATGTAAAACGGTAGTCTAATAATGTACAATTTGTAATCTTTAATTTTCAATACGGATATAACATAACCTAAGTTTATTCCCATTAATTAGCTGTCAATTTTACCAAATTTGTGTTTTACAATTTTGCTTTTTGTGTTACCAATTAATTAATTTACTATATGAAGGGGTAATCCTCGATCTGGGTGAGTTTGGATAAGACTTTCCTGGATTTTATAACACTTCTCAAAAAAGTAAAATAATACTGAAGTAATAAACACAGCAGTCTTTAGACATTTCTACCAACATAATAAGCGTGGAATGACATTCTGATCGGAACAAGCTCATGTGTCGTAAGACACTTGTCAATTTCGATGTACGAAATTCCGACTCAAAACCGATTGAGCCCCACCACCCTGGCACAAAGCAGGAAATTAAAAGTGCAACGTTATCCAGTTCAGGGCTAATATGAGCGTAAAATCGCGATTAAAGTTGTCACCGAAGTTTGGCCAGCTTTTGTGCTTTTGCGCTGAAGTTTAAAGCCCCTGATGTCCGGACCTGTCCGAAATTATTTATTCAAGTGATATCGGACCGTACCAGAGTAATCCCCGCTGCAGCCCTGGGGATGCAGTTTTGCATCCGGGCACATTAAAAAATGACGTGCCCGTGCAGTATTATGATTTCTGTTTGAAGCGGGAACACATTAGGGCGGATGGGTAATTAATGGGCTAGTGCGGGTCAATACCCACTACTTTCGCTCCAGCCCACATTTACTATCAGATTACACATAAATAGTTCATTTGTTAGTCTTTGTGTCGCGATTAACCTCCGCGTGTCAACGTTTTTATTTACACGTAAATAAAAAATATACGCGTCCTCTACGTTCGCACGAGAGCCCGCGTAGTTTTGGCGTAGTGCGCCTAGTTGCGGAGTGCATTGTGGAAATAGGCTGTGTCAACATTCGGTCTTTATGCGAAATATTATATAATAGTTCCGTTCCCAACGGGACATTAAAAATTCAAGACTCTTTTAGAATAAAATATATACAATTTTGTCAGAGTTTTAGCTCGTAGACGTAACGTCAAAAAATAAGTAGGTGTACATTTTTTAATTTCTTGAGTTTGGAAATAGATAACATATATAAAGGGTAAGATAGTAAAGTAAATACAGGTAAAGTAAGGTAGGTAAAATAGTAAGTATACTTATATAGTCTAATTTGTTTTCTTACAAAATTAAATTCAAGCAATTTTTTTATATTTTCAACATTAAAGGCCGTGTTTAAAAATTTAAAAACGAATGATACAGTACAAATTGTATCCATTTAATTTCCTAATGTCGATTTTATGTTGGATTAGTAATACAGTAAATAATTACAATAAATTTTATATTCAGTGATTAGAAATGTTGTTCCTATACAAATTACATTTATTTTTTTCTAATTCGTCATTATACCCGAAGGTCTTCTGTGCAACCATGATGGAAGCTGTACAAATTGTAACGGTCAGTCCATCAGGTGGTCTGCGAAGATACCGTCACGCTCCTTAGCAGCGGCCGTTGGAACTTTGGTCATATGGCTTCAGACAAGTCAGCTGATGCACAGCTGTTGACGCAGAAACCCACCGCCCTGAGAGGGGGCGTGAACCGTACAAAATAGCATACAGGCCGTACTGTTCTACTTGTGAAATATTGGAAAGCATATTTCACGAAAGGATGAAAAGTGAGGTCAAACATAATTTAAAACGACTTAGGGAGAGTATTCTCCTACTTAAGACGTTTGATGACTTCGAGAAGCTTCTTGAGTACCCGTTATTAAAGAAAGTTTAAGACAAGAGATTGAAGTTTGACGGTGAAGTGGATTGCTTGACGTTGCTCTTGAAATTAAGTCTTGGGAAAATTTTTAGCCACGAAATGCCGTCACGGTGTTTCGTTCTACGATCTATTCTTTCACTAACTTACTTTAAATTAAATTAGTGCAGAAATTAATTTAAAAGGTTTAATGAATCGTATATGTAAAGTAGACCAAGACCTCACTGTTGCATATGCAGATGGCTAGGCTCTCGTAGATCCATCTTTGTTCTATGACAACGAATGCAATTAGCTTGTTCCCTCTCGACGAGATACTAACAACAACAAAGCTCAACCACTTGCAAATCACAAATGAAGGAAAATAGGAAAACAAGACTTGGAGGGTATTTCTAGTGGTTAGTTAGGCCTATACCAGGGACTACATCAAATAGAAAAGGGATCATGATTCACCCACGGCATGTGTTCGATGGAGGACGTAAATTGTAGTACTGTACTCAGATGTACTCTTCGTTCCTAGATTATCCTTGTGCTACAGCTAGGAAATTACATTCCCTGGAAAAGACTGTTTAATTCGTGGAAACGGTAATTTAAAACTCGATTAAACCCGGTTCTATGTGATGAAAACGCTATCGACTAGTTATTAATTATTCATTCCATTTGCATTTTACTGATTGCTTTTAATGCACTAGGGCTGCAGTTTTGCTGAGACTATTTGTTAATTTACTTATTGGGCTTCAGAGAATTTTGATAGGAAATTATAAACGTAAATTGATCGAAATAAATGTTTTCATTAGATGAAAACTAATAGATACAGCGCATGTGCCATCACTTAAATAAACCTCAGGCCTATTAGTGTGAATTTTGTTTATAAACTTTTGTTCCCATCCTTTTCATTATTTCATCAATTTATCGATTATAACAGAATTTCGGTTGGTCGAGGTTTTAGTTATGGATATAATTAATTTATACAGAATAGACTTTGTGATGAGGAAGATGTAGTCCTATAGTGTAATTCAGATATTTAATTTTTTAGGGTATACAAAACGGGCGTTGCGGACTGTGATATCCGGTGATGTATTGCTGTTCTTTTATGCTGCAAGAGATAGGCCTACCAAATATAATACCTACGACTACTGTACTCAGTGGTTTGACTGGATGAATGCTGTTTAAGAGTCTGCATCAGTGGTAGCCATCTTGGGTTTTAGTCCCGTAAGAGCAATGTTAAATTCTGGCGCCTATATCTCCTTGACCTATTGTCATAAATTAACGGAAGAGGTGTCAAATTAAAGGTATTACAGTCCTCCAGGGCACCACTTTACAGAACTTCTTATTTTCGCTCTCAATAAGAATATAATAATGATTTATTTTGTAAAATATTCCTGAATTTTTTTATATCAAGTTAAATTTTTGAACATATTGAAAAGGTCATGGCCCTTGAGTCACATCTCATCAATGTACTTCCAAAGTTTCACATCGATACTTTGATAATTAACGCCACTACAGACGCCAAAGTGAAGGTATGTTGCCAGAATTTAACATTGCCCTTACGGGGTCTAAAATTCAAGATGCCTACCACTGATGCAGACTCGTTACCTACAGTATAATGACATAATATTTACACACCTGTGGCGATTTACAATTGTAACGGATGCAGTTCCCGATGGTCTTAACGTCACGCATTGTCGATGCTGTTGTTGTGACCAACGTCCCGCCATAACCCAGTTACCGGACCCGGATGTAGCCTCGCCGCGGGTAAAGACGTTAACAAATCTCCCTCTCACAGTCGCTGATTGCCGAGCCTTAATTGGAGCTGATTGCAGCCCACTGCACTCCTGGCGATAGACAAATCCCGCGTTGCACTTGCTGATAATGCACCGTACAATGCACCTCCCCCCGTCCGCAGACGACGCATAGACAACCCTTGATTCACCACAATCCTGTTTATCACGGAACGAGCACACAGTGAGCCTAAATCGGCGGGGAATATTCTAATTTTTTGGATTAGTCACTTTTGATTGTAAAAGGGAGAATAAAGAGAATTAGGCTTGAAGTGCATGGTGTGTCATGCATATAACACACTAGATGTAAAACGTTACTCTATCCTTTCGATTTATAGTGACATTTACATTTATTTTTATCGACATAGTGACTGGGATGGTGGCGTCATCCTGTAATCCAGCTACTTGGAGGTCACGAATTGTGGATAGTTGTGAGCGATGGTCGGTGGGTGTAGTGTTCTCTTGTGTGGATTAACTTCCGAACTATTGAAGGCTACGTTAATCCGCAAATACTATCCTCATAATTAGACCAATTCGTAACTCAGAGGTCGTGGTTCGGATTCCACGTTAAACTGTAGGTCCCTTAGTTGTAATCGGCTGTTGGGCTATTAATTAACAGTCCTGTCTAAGGAACATGTCAGCGTTAGTCAGTAACAAGACTATAAGATCGCGCCACAATCATCTTACAATCAACTCTCATTCATACCTTGTGGTGGCGCCATTTCAATAATCTAATCTAATCTAATTTGGTGGTCTTGAGTATCTCGGACACTAGTGATGGGTTGAAATTCCTCCATTTAATAAATGACTACATAAAATAATCGTAATAAAACAAATTCCAAAGGCCATGTAAAATTAATTAAGTAGACAAATTTAATAATATAGATATTAATTACACGTGAACAATAGACCGTTACAACAGCAAAGTTGGTTCATCTTGGTTCAAAGCTACAGCCTACCGCACGGGCCTACAGCGAAAGACAAACGGAAAACCTGCCATTATCTAGCCATGATTACTGTAGATACAGTTTAATTGTGTAGGGGAGCGCATAGAACCGGAATAAAACAGGGATGCAGCTGAATAGGTTGGCCGATGCACCACATCTCCATTCACTCAACTCCGGCCAAATGAGCCAACTTTCGAGGGGGGGGGGTGGTCAGTCCGCGGACGGCTTGAGTGGCAATCGATATCAACTTGCGATTGCAAATAGAGAAATGCAAAGAAGCGAGTAAACATAGAGTGAATTCGTCGCTGAAATTATTCAGCTTACAGACGCAGTGGTCTGAAGACAACGAACTGAACGCAGTCAATACGTGTCATACTTTATTCTGTTCGTTTTATACCTTTAATATTCCTCTTCTAACGGTGTACACTAAATATACAGGGTGTTTCAGAATTCCCTACCAATACTCTAAGGCATTGTTCCTGGGTAAGAAACCTATCTAAAAATCATATTCAAATTGTCCGGAAGTCCTTAGTTATTCACACAGCCTCCATTTTGTTTTTTTCACTTATAATTTTTTTCTGAATAATTGTTAAACGCACGGAATTGAAACTTTGCACTAACATTTATGGCAAATAGACAAAGCTACAAAAAAATTATGACAATTTCTCAAATTCATAAAACAAAATGGCGGCCATTTAAAAGTTTACAAAACATTTACAAGAATAACTTTTTTAGGTAATGTAATTACAAATCGATTGACACTAAATTGTTTCAAATTAGACAAATATTAACTTATGCCAAGACTAAGAGGGTTATGTGGCATTTTATTATTGTTAGAAGTAATCTAAAATAACCTACAAATAACATACAAAGCAAGCGGAGACTGTTGCATTGTTGTGGCAGACTTTAGTCGCATGCCTTGACATGCACTGCAACTAAGCTCTAGCGGTCACCTATCACTAAAGCTGCCATATCTCAGTTAATATTTGTCTAATTTAAAACAATTTGGTGTCAATCGATTCGTTTAACCATTATTCAGAAAAAATTATAAGTGAAAAAAACAAAATGGAGGCTGTGTGAGTAACTAAGGACTTCCGGACAATGTAAACATGATATTTAGATATGCTTCTTACCCAGGAACAATGCCCTAGAGTATTGGTAGGGAATTCTGAAACACCCTGTATAGATCTAATACTAGAATTTTTATCTTTGTGCGATGAATTATTTTGTTCCATTTAGAACATTTAGATTACTATTCTGGGTTATAAGGTCTTAATTTTTTCTAGTTATAAAAATATATTTCTTGACAATTTTCATCAAAAATATTTTTTAGTAATTATTTTTAAAATCATTTAAGATTAAATCTGAACCCAAAGCTCTGTCAAGTAACGAACCGCTGGGCTCTTGAATATCTAACCGATAGACTATAACTCATTCATATTTAAACCTTCTCATGTCTTTGAGAGCTTGGCAGATTGTAAACATTCACTGTACAAACACATCAAATCGATGCCACAACATCCCCTTACGACGCGGAAAAGAAGACAATAGTTCAGAAGGTATTGAGGCTGAGGGAAGAGGGAGTGGAGGGGGTCTGATCAAATATGTGTAGATAATATGCCGCAAGACATCGTGCAAGACAGACGGACATTTTAATCATCTCTGAAACCGAAAACTTGGCGAACATAAGCTCACTCACACACGCACACCACCGCCGCTTCTTAATCACTCTGCACCCTTTTCGCGGGCTAATTTTTAATCTTGCTCTTCGATTCCTCGACGCAGAATCTTTCCGTTTACTGATAACGGATTTAATTAGAATCCGCCAAAGCTGTCCTTTTCTCAACCGGTAAATGTCTTGTACTTATGGAAATTTGAGGTGATGTTACTTGGTATAATAATAATTCTTGTTGAATAAGTCCAACAGTACACCATCGTGTTTAAAGTAAGTATAAAACCATTTTGGTAAAACGTTTTAAAAATAACTTTGCATTTTACTGAACAAAAAATGGTTGTATTTACTTCCCTGTGGGAAATAGATTAGATCATGGATATGTCTAAAGGGAATGATTTTCGGTAATCTAAACAGCTGTTCATATTCATTTATATTAAAAAATTCAATACAGCAGCTCTAGTGGTTTCTATGGAAATCTGTTACATGATTTCCATCTTAAAAATCGCCAACACCCCCCTAGAGCTACGACATATCCATGTCAAAACTAAAGAATGTTTTTAAAATTTTTAAATTTTTTGTGATCGACAGTAAAATGTAGTTTATATTTTATCTAGTTATATGCTTGTACTATATGTCAATTTTTTACATGTGTACACATACGTTACCAACTTCATATGTACCCGTACTTTATAACACATGTGCGTTACGTTGAGCGCCGTTAAATTTTAAAAAATTATCCTTTATTAAATTCCCTTTCAACTGAGTAACAGTGAATATTCAATATTTTAATTTTGTTTGTCAAGTCTACTCAAATTATTAATTTATCCTAATAACGGTTATTTTGGTGAATCTCTCAAAATCACACATCTGTCGCTTAGAACCAAAGCGTACGGGAAAGTAATAAATTATTTTTTCAGTCGGGTTCATTCAACAAATTTACCCTTATTCATCATATTTTACCCGGATATTTCAATATCAATACTCCAGGATTCTTACGCCGTTATATAAATCGCTTCCGGTTCAAGAGTCTTTTGTTGGGAAGGCGACGCGAGTGAATAGTCTGCTGTTTGTTCTTTCAGGAGTCGTAAACAGAAATGAATGTTCTAACCAGCTTCACTTCTTTCGTGTTCAGTCGGTATTTCAAACTGGAACACTTAGAGAAAATGTTTAAAAACATTTTCGAAATAGTCATTACTACAAAAGTCATCAAAACGCCTAAATTCGCCCTTGACAGTGCCGCCATGTTGTGTCCTAGTCCAATAAGAACATAGTTAAAATACGCCCTCAATCACAAAATGCAAACGGCTCACCAGCTTCACTTCATACTAATAAAATGTTTATGATAAAAGTATATTAGTTCAATAAATACAAATAATAGTTGTTATTTTGAGGGACTAAAAATTATTTTTTCCAGAATTGAGGTATGCCAGGTAAATTAACAAGTTATGTTACATTACTATGTTTTCATTTCCTAGATAGTCTTATTAACTTTAACTTAACACCTCAACTATTTTTTCACTAGGCTATCAGGAAATTAACATCGATCTTATGAATTTAAAATCATAAGTCCAACGCTTTGCCACAAATCATTTAGCACTGTCACATTATTATTTATCACTAGCCAAAGTACCCGTTCTTCGCACGGGTTAAAAAGGCTGAAAGGTGTAGGCTCTACTGATGCATTTAAGTTATTGTTAATTAATTCTTCATTGTTTACAAAATGACAAAACACGAGTATCTACAACATTTCAAAGTAACATCTGTCAAATATTGGGAGAGGATAAGGATTAATGTAATAGAGACAGGTGTCGGAAAAAACTTAAAATCTACCATTCCACTATTTCAAATAATTCACTAATTTCGATCCAGCAGTTTATCTGAAAAATCAACTTTATTTCTTCTTCTTCCCGAACTGTCAAAATATAGTGCAAACGGATGTTGTCATTAGAAAATGTAAACATTGAAACCTAGGACGGTCACGGCAGCTCTTTCTTCTTCTTCTTCGCGAACTGTCAAATTTTAGTGTTCACAGCTGTTGACATTTAAGTAATTTTATGTTTTCATTCTTTGAAAATGTAAACATTGAAACTTAGGACGTTCATGGGGCGTAGCCCGAGGGGATTTTAAGGTGACTAATATGTATGTGTTGCATGAGTTTAAGATCTACCTTTCTGTAAAATTTCAAACCGGTCGGTTCAGTATTTTTCGCATTTACTTGCCACAACAAACCCACAAACAAACATACAGGAACCACCTCTTCTTTATAATATTATAGATAATGACTAGATTATTCATGGATTCCCGAATACGCATTTGAAAGAACACCCCGACAACGAGACATTCGGGGACATCTGTTGGCAACTTAGCCGCTAATAAAATTAATGGGGCCCCGTAGCTTGGCCTTGTGGCGGGCTGGGCCATGGGGCAGGACAGATGCGAGGGGTCTGTAAGTTACTGGGGTACTGACGTCACAGACAATGAGGCCCCTTCTTGCCTTACCCCAATCAATAGAGGGGCTGACAAAGATGGAAATTGGCAACTTTAAGCACGGCAGCTGTCGGGGGCTTTGTCCCTCATAGACGCGGTACCCCCCTAGACACGGCCCCAGCCCCTCTCCCACCCCATAGCGTAACGGACGAGCGCACAGTCTATTAATAAGAACTCAACCAGTTGCACGCGTTTTATCATTTGTTATAAGTGATTGTTTGGAAATATTAAGCTTGAGCTGTTTGACACACGACTGAATAAATCTTCTTGTTTGATTTTAATTTAATGTATCTTTTTCAATCGCTAGTTTGCAGCGTAAAAAATTTCAATTACAACATTAATAAAAATTGTTTTCAATGCAACATATTCACGACTTTACTGAATTATTCACATAGTTTAGGAATTATTTACAAACATAAACGCCTACTTATCAGATATGGAAGTTAAAAATTATAAAGCACTAATAAAGTTGTACATTAAAGACAATGTTCAATGTAAATATAGGAAGAAATGATTCGTAATTTTTCGATGTAAAGTATTTTTAATGTTTAACCTTAATAAGTCGGTTATTTAAAGGAGAAAAGAAATAAAACGACAAAATCATCTTTTTACATACTGAAGTAATATTGTCCAACTAAATGACAAGTACTTTAACACTACCTTTAAAATAAAATATTGAGAAACCCTTTTACGAGATTAAATAACCATGGAATGTATCTCATTGAGTGGTTAATAACAATGAACACAAGTCAAGTGTCAGGATCGTAACGAACAATAAAGCACAGACCGACGAAACAGCTGGCAGTTACGTCTTGAGCAACAACGAGGGGGACATTAAATGCCGGCCATTCAGCTCGCAGCTCCTTGAGATGAATGGGCCCGTCTTACTACAATACTACGTCACACTACGTCATTCTCCTTACGTCAGAGGGGGGGACGGCCGGAAGGAGGGACGCAGGTAGAGAATGTCTTGCCGAGGCGGGGGTCTCGGTTGTAAAGGAGCCCTTGTCAGGTGCTACACACCCGAAAGGTCTGTTCCGGGTAAGCACCTTTACAAACTCGGCCCTCCAACAGGTTGCTCCTAGATGGGATTCCTTTTGTGGGTGTTCCTATTTTTAAATCCAAGGGTCACGTTTGAATTTAGTCTGAATTCTCTTTTAAGGAAAATTACTCTAAAATTTTTTATCAATACTTTTTTCTGGTATTGTATATTGTATATTATTATTAGGATTTATATATTCTTTTAATATTTGTTCATGATTAGCGTCGGTGTTATATTCACAAACTAATGTATGGAAATATTTAACACAAATATTCGATATACTTAATATTCTTTGATAAGTTAGTAAACTTTTATAATTGTACTCGTTATTAATTTCCATTGCATTTCAGTTTTCGTGGCTTTGTTTCTGCGTTTTCCCGCCAACTCGAAGGTGCGTTGTAACGGCTCCAGATGCCCGGCAGATGGCGTTGTGCGTTACGCTCAATGGCTACGATAAGACCCGGTTCCCGCCTTCTCCTACAGGACTTTGCTTAATTGTTAGTTAACAAACGTACAATATTTCCATGGTACTGTAGATACAGTATAATGTTTTATGTTTAACTAGCCAAAGTACCCGTTCTTCGCACGGGCTAAAAAGGCTGAAAGGTGTAGGCTCTACTGATACATTTAAGGTATTGTTAATTAATTCTTCATTGTTTACAAAATGACAAAACACGAGTGTCTACAACATTTCAAAGTAACATATGTCAAATATTGGGAGAGGATAAGGATTAATGTAATAGAGACAGTCGTCGGAAAAAAACTTAAAATCTACCATTCCGCTATTTCAAATAATTTACTAATTTCGATCCAGCAGTTTATCTGAAAAATCAACTTTATTTCTTCTTCTTCCCGAACTGTCAAAATATAGTGCAAACGGATGTTGTCATTAGAAAATGTAAACATTGAAACCTAGGACGGTCACGGCAGCTCTTTCTTCTTCTTCTCCTTCTTCTCGAACTGTCAAATTTTAGTATTCACATCTGTTGACATTCAAGTAATTTTATGTTTTCATTCTCTAAAAATGTAAACATTGAAACTTAGGACGTTCACAGGGCGTAGCCCGAGAGGATTTTAAGGAAATGAGTATGCCTATGTGTTGCATGAGTTTAATATCTACCTTTGTGTAAAATTTCAAACCGGTCGGTTCAGTATTTTTTGCATTTACTTGCCACAACAAACCCACAAACAAATTCACAAACCACCTCTTCTTTATAATATTATAGATTCTCACATATTTATTTAATTGAAATAGTTTAAAATTTGTATAGAGGTGAAATAACAGCTTAGGGAAGTCATTTAGAAAAGAGCGAGTATTGTTTCAACAAATCCAACTTGTTGCACGCGCCCATCTGTCACGTCCACGGTGACGTCACTGTCTAAGAGTAGTGTCACAGGGTGGACGTCGGGGTAGTCTTGACACCCAGCTGCCGGGGGTGAGCGCCGTGGGGGGGGGGGTACGACGCGTGGTAAGCACGTGCCCCTCCCCCTCTAGCTCTTTTCAAAAACTGGCTCCATGGATTCTTGTTCCTTTTTATTATAATATTTGAATAAAGAACGAGACCTCCCTCCCCATTGTCCTCCGGACACCGGGCCCCTGCGAGTGTGTGTGTACGGGGCGTATTTGCCAACGACTCTGATAACCTTTATCTCAGACCCTACGGTGACTAAACGGCTCACCCTGACCTAAATTTGATCTTACCCCGGTCCCCTACCCTCGAAATCTCCGGATAAGCTTTAAGGGTAGTCCTGCAATCGATTGTATTAGTTTGACAAAGTTTTAACGCGCGTTTTTACAGGGTTAGAAGGATGGATATTAAAAATTGGAAACTAATGTTTGGCTTATACTATTTATTGTTTTATACTTATACGTTATCTGAGATTTACTGGGTTAGTATTTCTGGTATAAAATAGAATATAAAAAAAATTAATTTTTAATAAAAAACAACCAGGCGTTTTACTTTAAGCTGGTAACCCATCCAAAATATTTACTTCGAAATTTATCATTGACACATAAGACGATGGGGAAAAATAAAAATGTAACCTTAGTTATTCAAACCAGTCACGCAATTTATAACCTCAGTTTCTAGTTTCTCCTGGACCCTGTTTGATCTGAATTCTAAAATTTCGTAGCGTAACCCACCTAAGAAGTGTACTAAAAATTGGATTGCGTGGACGCCTTAGAAAATCTGTTTACACTTACACGAAGTTTTTGAGGTGACGAAGATTAAGGCCTAGGATCTACGTATACAAATCTTTAGAGGTCACGAAAGCTCTCAATGACCTTACCTACCCATCCTTATGGATGTTTAAGCGTCTTGAGTCAGAATGGTTTTGCTGGGAACACCTGAACGTTAAATACTTATTACTAACTAAAGTATAGTGACCTAAGATGCGAAGCAAGTGCAATGCAAGATCGCAGCAAGTGTAGCTACCAGCTGGGAGGGAGGCGGTGTCTTGAGACCACCTCGCCAGCTGCCGGCAAGGCTACCGTCTTACGTCATACCAGCTGTTCTCAAGGTCGCTTCCTTCCCCCCCCCCGGGCCAGGCCCTTCATTCATCGTATTCATGAACGAAGATTCTCGCACTCGCGGTTCCGGGTGACCGACATCGACGTCGTTCTCCGGTGATGGATCACGACACACAATGCGTGTTTGGACTAGGTTTCATTTCCATAAACATCATCAAAAAGTTTGTTTGCGCGTTTTTCAGAAAGCCACAGCTGACCTGGAGTATATTGTGTTTAGGGTCTACTCTACTACTATGTGCGCGCCAAAGCGTCTTAACCTCAGCTGAATTCCAGTTCTTGAACAACAACCAAGTTACAGGGTTTATTTGCGCGTCGTGAAATTAATAATTAACAACTTTGTGAAAGAATTTGCCTGAAAATAAGTCATATTTAAGTGTGGCCCTCTGGGGCGTCTAAATCCTCCCAAAATCAAACATCCAGTTTACAAGTAAAAGTGAATGGAACATATAGTTAATTAAATATTTATGATAATGTCTTTCCGCTCTGTGATAACTCTTTAGGTCTAGCGTGAAATAATGTGTAAAATTGTTGCGAGCGATCGTCTAGACTAGACGGTGGCAGATAATTGTATAAATAGACCTACACAATACTACACAACATAACACGAATATAAATAAATATGCAAATATTAATATTTATTTCCTTAAAAAAGTTAAAAAGAATTATAGGTATTATGTGATATAATGGGATGACTGCGGCCCAATATTTTGTATTACCAAACGGACACAATGACACAATGAAGTCTAAGTAGCCTGCTTGTCGCAAACACATCCCTCACAAACTGTTACTCCTCCAAGGGTAGCGACCCCGCCACCAGATGGTCCACCCGGACCGTGCATCTGCCAGGGAGTGTGCCGTTGTTGGTTCCGCTCCGGGCGACCGTGGACAAGGTCTAGCGGCTTCTGACAGTTCTCCGCCGCCCGTCAACAGTTAATTACTTTGCACTAATCCGCGTGAAATAAAGAAAAAAACAAATTCTTTTCTATAGAGTCAATGAAAATTTATTTCATCTAGTGTTATATTGTACACACTTAGATTTTTTCCTCGTGTATAGGTGGCTGATTGGATAGTGAAGATTCTAAAGTGTATAATAAAGAGCTAGAGTAAATAATGTCACGATAATTCTATCCCGTCTATTCTGATATTAGACGCATGTCTACCAGTGTGTGTGAGGGTGAAGCATAGGTAAAATAGGTTCTCATGATCATACACAACCTCCATAACGATTACCTTACCAAATTCCCTTGGTTAATTAAAAGTACGTAAAGAGCCTGGAAAGGCCGGGAGTGTATTGAGGACAAAAACAACAGGAGAAACCGAGCGGCCTTTGAAACGTACCTCATTGAGAAGACAAAGTGGCTGTCGAATTTGAATAAGAAATTCCATTGTCGCAGAGATAACGAGAGCCATTATCCCAGACGAGTGGAGCGTGAAAACTAAGCAGATGGAGTTAAACAATGCCTCAGCCACCTTGATACTTGTACGAAACAGCTGTATACGGTCTAGGAGGCACTGGCACTAGTGGCGGCGAAAACAAGTTGGCATAACAAGAATAAGTCGGACAGCTGCGTAGTGCAAGTACAATGCGGCACAACCCTTCCAGGTGTCGTTCAACCCTTCGCCTCCCCTGCATCTGCAAGATCGCGTGCCCGGAGGGTTGCTGTTTACACCGGGTCAGCTGCGAGCCGGGGATTTCTGTTTGTGTCATTCGAATCTTCGGCAGATGACTTTTGTCGGGTATGAATCGATGAAACCCTTTTCTTAAGAGCTATTGGGAATTCAAAAGATACACTGTTCGAACCAGCTGAAAAGTCCGGATGTTATTTTCTTAGCCATGTGTTTCCGTTGGGTTGTTTTGGGTTATCTATGAGAAAATCTGCATTATGGAAATTGTTTTTTAGTATTTATATTGAAATTGAACGAGAAACAAAGCAATAATGCATAATGAGCATTATACGAATTGATAAAAGTTTTAGACTCAAATACTGTACTGTCCCAAGTTGTAGATAGGGAAGATGATCGTTCCTAACCTCCTTGCCGGATGTGCACAATTTCAGATACATTAGTCCGAAGGTGCTCTACATCTCTGAGAGACCAAGTGAACTCCAGGGGGCTCCAGGGTTCCTTGAAGTGGCTCCAGTTGAAATGTGGGTTGTCAGATCTCTCGGACGATATCACAAGGACAAAACGGCGGCAGCTGCGGTCATCTCCGACCACTTAATCCCGCACTCTAGCGACAGATGTCGATAGTTTCCGGTCGAGAACCGATACAAGAAACATACAGGAAACACAACAATAGACAATGTACCACTTAGCCACCACCGAACCGCCTAATCGCGCCTCCTAGCGGGATTTGGTCGAACAAAAACGCGCGGGCGTGAGGCCAGACAAATAGCTCACTTTGTGCTGACTCAAAAGCAACCATTGGAACATCTGTATTTGGAGACAAGATTTAGTGCGGTCTTTCGGTGTTCTTGGCAAAAGCCACTTACAAGAAGATTTTGACTTCTGAAGCAGCCAGGCCTCGGTTCTGAACAGGCATTGTGGGAGGAGTATTTACAAATTGTTAGCACCCAGGTGTCCATCCGTGAAATAGGTCATTCGGTTGTCATTGGTACCCCCAAAGTAGACAGGGTCTACAGGGTATAGTATAAATTATACTTGAAATGTTTTAGACTATTTCTAGATTGGTTTGAATTCCTTGAGATTTTAACCATCAATTTAATATTCCATATTGAATTTTCCGATGGTCAATTTCAAAATAGTTGAGTTTTAATTTTAAAAATACTTTTCTATATAATTTTTCATTACCGAAACCTGTAAGCTCTTGACATAACGCACTGTATTCCTACAATAAATACAGTATTATATTTTTCAATGGATTTTTATTTTAAAGACTGCTAAAGCTATGCGGTTCGTGGGTGTAATCACATCATAGCAATACCATAATATGAATTACTAAGTCATGATTTACTGTGTTATCTACTCTAACTGCATTTATCTACAAGAGCATTGACTGGGACGGTGGCGACGTCCTGTAATCCAGCTACTTGGAGGTCACGAATTGTGGATAGTTGTGAGAGATGGCGGTGGATGTAGTGTTCTCTTGTGTGGATTAACGTCCGCACTATTGAATACTACGTTAATCCACAAATAACATCCTCATAATTAGACGTATTCGTAATTCAGAGGCCGTGGTTCGGATTCCACGTTAATCTGTAGGTCCATTAGTTGCCATCGGCTGTTGGGCTATTAATTAACAGTCCTGTCTAAGGAACATGTCAGCCTTAGTCAGTAACAAGACTACAAGATCGCGTCACAATCATCCTACATTCAATCCTCATTCATACTTGGCTTAAAATACCTACATTATAGTATGGTTGCCATTTCAATGATCTAATCTAATCTAATCTAATTGCATGTAGTCTCATGTAAAAAACTAACCTACCTGCAGGGTTCGAGACAGGTAATTTTTGCCTAGAATAGATTTAGATAGGTCCTAGAAATTAAATTTGTCCTAAGGTACCTATACAAAAAATCTAAGCTTCTGGAGAAAATCGTTTAGGCGAGGGACGGCAGCAGCCGAGGAGCGGGCGCGGGCAGCCATAACTCACCGCCAAAGACGCCGACCGCGCATTAGCGGAATGGAACCGCACAACACGCGCCGCGCGTGCGCCCACATTTCATTAACCGCTCAAATTTAATTCTCCCCAGAAATATTTCATCCGATTCCCAACCCTCGTTCTTTTCGGAAGAAACAACACTTAACATTTACAGAATCGCTCCTGGGGTGTGAAACGGCGGGTTTCTTGTGGCTTTAAATTAGGGTGGTAAATGTCGTGGGGTATTTTCGTTTTATTCATTGTCTTCAAAGATTTTTCTCGAGATTATTTATAAAACGTATCGATACAAAGTTGTTACTAGTAGTTTACTGATCGGAGAAGAACGTAAATAGGCGAATACATAGCCCGTTTTAGCGAATTTCCCAGTTTGGGGGGGGGTTTGTACTCAAAAATTGGGTTTTTTGTGTGTTTTTATATGTAATTTAAAAAGTTTTGAAATTTTATCTTCAACCATTAAAATCAGCTTTAAAAACTACACAATTAAGTTTCTTAAAGTTTTTCTCTATCTTCAACGGTTACCGAGATATTAAAAAATCTAAACACAGTTCGTTGTATTTTGGGGCTCCTATGTTAATCTTATGGAGGATAAGGAAAAAATAATATTTCTCATATCACTTATTATTTTTGGATTAAACTTGGTATTTACCTTCATGTTGTTGATATCCACCCGTTTATGCTTAAAAATCATAGTTTATGTGTTTATCATGGCAGCAAACCTGCATATTCTTTTCCCATGTTAATAATATAGGGAATAGGCAAACTCCTTTATTATGGACAGATGTTGATGAAAGTTGGTATAAATTGTTAAAAATAAAAATTTTTGATCGTATAAATGTCTACTCTCAGTATTCCTCAAAGCAGCAAACCTGCACACTCTTTCCCATGTTAATCTTATGGGGAATAGGCAAATAATTATCATGTTTATAGACAGATTTTGACCAAACTTGTCATATATTATTATTATTATATTCATTTGGAAATTCGCTGAGTACGCAGGTCTGCTGCGACGGGGGTATTTATAGATATAATGTTCTTAATGAAACAAATTAAAAGTGGAGCGAAAATTGAGTTGTGTTTGTTCAATAGAGCAGAACCGCGTCTCAGGACGTATCCGTCCTGCAGGCCCTTCTTTGGAGTCCCCCACACATCACCTCCTCGCCGTTTAATGCATACAGCTCGTGATTAAAAACAAATCTTAGCGCATTTCAGAATTCTTCGCCGCTTGACAAATCGCCCGTTTCATCTTTTTAATTACTGGCGCAAGGGAATTGCATTAAAATCAGATTGCTGACATGCGGATCCGCTCTTCCCCAGCCTCCCGCTCATTGTCCGAGGCTTTGCTCTCATTTAGGGCGCTTTCTTTGCGGATTGTCATTTGCGGAGTGCGCCTGCAACGCCGAGGATGCAAGACGCGACGCGCGCAACAACGGAGGTATTGGCCTCCGATGCGGTGAAACTAGCGGCTCGTAAACTAAGTAAATACATATTGGAACATTTATTATATAGATGATAAAGGTAATCAAATAATGTATTATGATAACAATACTTCAGCCACCTTAATGAATGTACGGTATTGAACAAGCATCATAATAATACAGTAATTATATTTACTGTTTTAATTCTTTCAAAACGAAAGAATTAAAATACAGTAGTACAAGCAGTTTTAATTAAACGTTGTGATGCAAATTTCTCAAAAACGGCTCTAACGATTTTGATTAGAATTTTATAGTTTATAGTGCACAGAGTACTAAATAATTTGACACCACCCGCATGTCTGTAAAAATAACGGTTCAAAAGTTATGGGCTTTTAAATGTCGAAAAAATAAAATTTTTAAATTTTCAGTGAAAACAATAAATGTAAAGTATAACTTGACTGGAACCATTAAAACCAGCTTAAAAAACTAAACAAATTAGTATTTTTAATTATTTGTCTACGACTAACGGTTCCAGAGGAAAGTTAAATTTACTGTCCATGATAAACGCAGTACGTTGTCTGAAAACGCCCAATGTTATTCTTATGGAGAATTAAAAAATCAATTTCTTCCTTATTTTCCAACCGTTTTCCATGAAACTTGGTATGAAGCGTAAGGTCAAATCACCCAACAGAACCAACTCAAAAAACTTGGTATTACCGGGGGGAGGGTTCCCACATACAATTCGAACAATTAATTTAACTTTGTCTATCTTGTTTTTTTTCAGAAATGGGATGATTGTTTTTGAAACAATAAATTATTAAATGATATTTAGATCAACTTTGAAAAACGTGATAGTTTTATTACAGTTTTTTTCTAAATTTACTTAAGAGAGAAAGTATGTGTCAGTCCACTGGTACCGTTTATTTACACCATATTTTTACACAGTGTTAGTTCAAAATGCAATTATGTACTTATATATTTTTGAACTGGAAAAAGTACATGACTCGATGCGTGGCTAGAGAGCTCGCTTCATAGTCTAATACCCCAAAGGATTGGGACCCGGGAATAAGAAGAAATAAAAATATAAAAAAATAATTAGAATTAATTAACTAAGTAAAAAAAAAAGACGTAAATAAAAAGTAATAAGAAAAGACAAAGATAAAAATAAAGATAAAAGCGAAATTACGATTTAAGATAAGAAAGATTAACAAAAAAAAAAAAAAGAAAAAGAGAAAGACACATTGATTTGAGAGCAGTCCAAACGATTACACGATGATTGAGATTTACAAACACCCCTCTCAGAGCATAAAGATGCCTTTCTGCAGTTATGTCTATTAAGAAGGTCAGCAAGCGAAACACTTGTTACACTTGAGTAGAAGATTGGACTGATTTACACTTCTCAGAGGAAGAAAATTAATTCGCATGTATAACGATAATCACGTATAAGAAGAATGTAAGCAAATTCTAAACATATTAAGTTAATTCACACTTAAATAAAGATCTAAGATACATTTGTACGTAAAGACAGGATGTAAGCATATAACAATGTAGGATATTTAAAATGAATTAATACTGAATTACTCTTAAGACTGATTATGTACTTACATTTTAGAACCACATTGTCAGAAACACGTATATCCGATGTGCACAATACCTTTTAAACTATTAAATACCGTACACTGAAATGGCCTACAGGTAGATTTTGCAGTATGAATGAGGAATGAATGTAGTATGATTGTGGCACGATCTTGTAGTCTTGTTACTGACTAAGGCTGACATGTTCCTTAGACAGGACTGTTAATTAATAGCCCAACAGCCGATGGCAACTAATGGACCTACAGTTTAAAGTGGAACCCGAACCACGGCCTCTGAATTACGAATTGGTCTAATTATGAGGATGGTCTTTGTGGATTAACGTAGTATTCAATAGTGCGGACGTTAATCCACACAAGAGAACACCACATCCACCGACCATCTCTCACAACTATCCACAATTCGTGACCTCCAAGTAGCTGGATTACAGGACGTCGCCACCGTCTGTATATGACTCTTAATATAGATTATTGTTAATGAGTAATAATATATTTTTTCTTCACAAAGAGCTCAAAGAGGAACGTGAGTTCCAACAAGTCAAGGAGAATAATTATTTTACAATACTCATGAAAGTTATTTATAATTATGGGTTGAGTTTAAAGGGTAAAATGCTGTTTAGCTCAGACGCCTTTGAGATTTAACACGGATACAAGAGGGGAATAATTAGGTGTGACAATTAGTGATAAGGAGCCGATGATTAGGGTGGTAGAGGTTGGAGGGGGAGGGGGTAATCCAGTTGTTACCGGGTGTCAAACCTTGACTAATCAACAGCCGGCCAAGACTTCATCTGAAAATTACCAGATTCCAGTCTTTGTTCTGTTATTAGGATCAAAGAAAGGATTTCTTGTTAGATGATTAGAACCTTTTTGTAATTAGCTGAGTTTCCATAAAGTTTTCCGTGTTAAGTTTCGTTTGAATTTTATTTCATGAAGTTATGTAGAGCCAAATTGAACATCAGTAGGCCTATATTTATGAAGATTTTTATATGAACGATTAACCCAAATAGTGACCCATCTTTAAGCACCTTCTGTCAAATATGACAGTTTTCTTCAATTAAGACTAACATCTGAAGATTAATTATCGAACACTTCCAAATACATTTACCATTTACCACTTGAAACCCAGGTAGGTATTTTAAGCCAAATATGAATGAGAAATGATTTTGGGATGATTGTGGCGCGATCTTGTAGTCTTGTTACTGACTAAGGCTGACATGTTCCTTAGACAGGACTGTTAATTAATAGCATAACATCCGATGGCAACTAAGGGACCTACAGTTTAACGTGGAATCCGAACCACGGCCTATATATCTCCTTGACCTATGTCATAAATTAACGGAAGAGGTGTCAAATTAAAGGTATTAAAGTCCTCCAGGGCACCACCTTACAGAACTTCTTATTTTCGCTCTCAATAAAAAAAATAATGATTTACTTTGTAAAATATTCCTGGATTTTTGTTTTTATATCAAGTTAAATTTTTGAACATATTAAAAAGATCATGCCCTTGAGCCATATGTCATCAATGTACTTCCAAAGTTTTACATTAATACTTTGATAATTAACACCACTACACACGCCAAAGTGAAGGTATGTTCCGCCAGAATTTAACACTGCCCTTACTGGACTAAAATTCAAGATGGCTACCACTGATGCAGACTCTTAAGCTATTCTGATTTGTGTAAGAATGCTGGTGTGTTGAGTGGGAAGTTAGGGGACTGTATATATTGTGTGCAAGCGTACAAGACAGGGGTGAATGCATTCACTCTGGACAATAAGATGAGACAAAGCGCTGCTTAAGATGCAAGTCCATTGTTGGCTGTTGTCCTCCTCTACTAGTTAACAAATTACTATCACTGCCAATAGATTGCGGTGTCAGTTTATACCTCTTGTGAGCTTGAGACGACAATTCCTATTGGCAAGTTTGTACCACTCTCATTGCGTCTGATAAAACTTCACACTCTACAGTGGAAGACTTTTAAGAAAAAAATTCTTGATCCATCAAGTTTTACTTTGGTTTGAGTTATGAGATGCGCTTAGAGATTAAGTAATAAATGTCATTAGTCAAAACTATGTAGGAAAAATACCAAGTTGATTTATAGTGAACAGAAAACCTGAAAGTTTACTGATAGACATTAGTGTTGTGGTTAAGTTATGCAAAGTGTGTGAATTAATTATGGAACAACCTAGATACATCGCAACACCTAAATTTATATCTGAGTTAAAACATTCCAACTCACGTTGAGAAGTCAGACACATGGATAAATACTAGAAGTTTAAAATTATCTTAGGTGTGAAATCAATCATTCATATGTTATACAGGATTATTCAATTTTAATAATTCATAAAAAGTGTTTGCTAGATGAAAAACATTATTCTTTACGATTTTATAGTATTAAAACATATAGGCCTATTCTAAAGTCACGAATTAAATAATTACGTTTAAAAGGGAACTTTTTTATCGGGTGAAGGGAAGATACAAACAACAAAGGGGGCGAAAAACGTCAGATAAAATAGGAAGAAACGGCGAAGACGGTGACAAATTGTGTGTAAGGAGGTCCTACAAGTGGATAAGTTAGTCCGGATCATTTCCTGCTCCAAGTAACTCGGTAAACTCCTTACAAGAAGCCACGAGGGGAGGAGGGCGTGCAACAGGTCCGCCAAGGAAATTGCTTATTTAAGAATCCCTTCTCGGGGTAGATGCTATCATCGCACACCCCCTCTATCGGACATCTCGTTTAATTACACCTAATGAGCGACATTTCTAAACTCTTTTCACTCAAGGCTTCGGTTACCTCAATGACTCCGTACCCTCCTTATGAACGGTCGAACGGGTGAAAAGTCCTTTCAAGAGTTGAAAGCACGGTAATGGCGGCCACAAAAATAATTGACCCGCGTTATGCCAATTTTCTTGGCCACAAATGACTCTCGACAGTAATTTGGTAATTTGGGCGTGAAAGGTGCGACGTCGCGCTTTGTCGTGTGAATGGCGTAAATAAGATGTGTTTAATGATATGAATGTGTACAGTATAGACTGTATAGAGCGGATAATGACGAGGCGAGAAGGGCTCGCTTTCATTCAAGACCGAATGGAGCGGTTAGAATCGCATTTGTCCTAACAGTTGATATTTTTAATTATTTCTAAGGATCCGCGACAGTCCGTTTGTGTCAACGGGGTTCTGTCTGCGTTTTACATCCGTGAATAGACTCTTTTTAAAGTCGCCATTGATACCGTCTCTAAACTGATGCTTTGTTAAATGTTTTTCCTTTTGTATGCAGATTTTCTTTATTCCGGATTTCTCTCTCGTCTGTTGAAATGCTTTAGAAACGGAGACCAATTTTCCACATACTTTTTTGAATAAGTTGGTGAAAAGGTTAAATTATTGCAGTTATATAAGCGCGGGTTTTCAATTCTGTATTAATTTATTTGGAGTCGCAGTATCTTGTATTGGAGTCTGTTAAGATTATAAAGAGTCTGTTAAGGTGCCTAAAATGTAGGACTGTTATTGAAAAGTATACAACGAGAAGATTATAAATTATTATATTATAGAAGATTATATCTTGAACTGCGTAGTATTTGTCAGGAAACATTTAGACCTTTTTCAAAATTCAACCCGCTCCCTCTGCTACGGTTTGAGAAGCCGGCTTGATATAGATATCCCGAAGCACAAAACTTCTTTTTTTGAAAACCACCTCTTTTACAATGGCATAAAGCCGTTCAATGCTACCTTAAAAGTTGAAACAGACGTGGACAAATTTGGCAAAGGGCTTAAGAATCTTCTTTTGTCACGCTGTTACTGCAGCAGTAAAGCCTTTTTAGTCTAATTTAGACTATCTCTGTCTAATAGTTTTTCATGATATTATAATTTTAATTTTAATAATTATTCCTATAAGGAACACTTCTGTCACCTATTATGCAGTTAGTAACTGTCTAAAATAAAGAGATTTGAGTTTGAGTTTGAGTAAATAATAAAATACAATTTACTATTTACTAATTGTATGATTTTGTCTTGTAACATCCTAAAGAAATCCTTCATCTTCCATTTTAGGACTTTTAGACTTATTATTGGACCAAAGAACACGACAACGTCTTACTTCCAGCTGCCTTGCCTCTAACCCCTCCCACCCTTACCATGGACTCCTTATCTGTGATTGTCACACATAACTATTCCCCTCTTGTATCAGTGTTATGTCGTTCATTTTAGGACTTTAATTCTATTAGACTTAACGCAAACTGCACTTGATGCAATAATGGAAAATCTTTAGTTTCAATTAGAATATTTATTAATTATTTACCTACTTAAAAGTGTGTCAAAATTTGTTATTAACATGACGATTTGGTATTAAATGTCGGTGACTGGAGGAGCTGGCGGTTTCCCCAAACATATGTTGTTCCTGTGCAATCTTTCTCTCAACAGATGCACCGTGTCGTATTATCTGCCCTCTTTTACAAAGCATTAGCCTCGGATATCGTTTCTAATGGAAGTAGTGTTGTGTTGTTCCAACTCTGGCTACCCACTGGCCAGTGGCCACACAATGCCCTGGCCAGCACCTGGTCGCTCGTCCGGGATATCTCTCTTGTTTTTCTCGCATTTGGGGGTTGTAGACTGACACAATGTGGGCGATGAGGGTGGAAGATGTGGGATCAAAATAATGTCCCACCTTTGCCCTGTGGCGCCCCCTGCCGGGTTATGGGCTAGGGCACGTGTTGGGTGGGAGAACTGATAATGAGATTAGGCGAATAAAATAGGAAAGAAATGGGTAAAGTTTATTTTGAGATTTGGTGGAGGGAACTACAGCGTAATAATTTTTGATATAAAATCAATAATTGTGTATATCTTAAATTTTGATAATTATTTCCCTGTTCTAATTATCTCGCAAGTACGTAATCTACATAAATTATAAAACGATATTCAATTAACTAAAAATAATGAACAACAAATAGTAAATGACAACTGTTTACGTATTTTTTTACATTTTTGAAACACAATAATCGAGTCATAGATTAAGTTTCTAGTCGTAACTTTTAAAGTTGATTGGTTATCACTTTGACATGATTACACAATACACGATTAAACGATCCAACAGTAACGATGGTTAATAGAACAAGTTGTCTCGTATTAACACGCAACAAGCTCCCACACTAATGATTTCCTTTAAACACAGTAACATATGCCAATGATTGAGTTTGTAATATTTAATGTTTTGTTTTTATATTAAATTATTTTATGGATATGCAGATTCATGTTTGTGGCTTGGGAGGGAAAGAAATTTGTTATACAAATAAATAGGTTAGAAAAACATATAAATAACATTGATTGAGAATTAAACTTATTACTACTATATTAATTACACCGATATTTCTTACACATCGAATTAAAACAATCTTGAAACCCATTTCTAAGGAATAATGCGTCTGTCTAGATTTTACAAACCCAAGATGTCACACGAGTGGGTTTCAAATAGTTTATATATTTTCTACTAGCAGTAAGCCCGTCCTTTGTACGGGTTGTAAGATTCAGTTTAATGAAGAAAGATAATCATACCAAAATGTAATCCTGAAATCCTAAACAAATCAATACAAATAAAATAAATCGATACTTTACAATTAAATAGATTTAAAAAATGTATACAATTATTATAATTAGTTATACGTTAAAATAACTTTTTAATATAGTATGATTTCGAAATGGGTTAGAATCAATGACCAATATAAACTAACTAATATTGATTTGACAGCTGATTGTTTTATTTCTATTAAATCTTCAAACTACAAAGACAGCTGATTATTATCAGTAGGTTATTCATTGAAAACTGAATCAAAATGAGAGTAATATCGCGTAAAATTGGGTTTTTAAATGCTCGTTATTTACTTTTCAAGAGGCGGCGGGCGATTTCAAGCATTTATAAACCTTCTCTGGAATGTAGAGAATACATGAAATAAGTTTCATTGTAATCAGTTCTCCCGTTTTTTCGGAGAAGACGGCGTAAAATGCCTCCTGGAGCGTCACAGACAAACAGATAAAAATTGAGATAAGACCGGTTTCGGCTTCTCTAACGCACGAAAAGTAAAAATAACTAAAAAATGAATGATTCTGAGCAATGTACAGACAAAACTCTAATTTTATTTATATAGATAGATTAGCTGTTAGACTCTCTTGATTTTGTACAGTATATTAAAATTTATTGTTTCTTTACATTACATTACTGAGTTTAACACAACTAATACTGTATTCATTTAACGAAACGGAGTGGGGGTTGTCCAACCGATTATGGCGGACGGTTTCAACGGCACACTGTACAGTACTGGGACGACCAAAGATCATCGCGGGACATAGACGCGATATTCTGGCACTTGTTCCCGCTGGGCGAGGGATGGGGTGGCGTCCGGTCGCATCGACTCAAAGGGGTACGTTTGGTGCGCTTCATCCTTCTTTCATGGCCTCGCTGAAACAATAGGGACGCATAGGGACGCTTTTCCGTCGAGTTTGCGGGGAAAATTTAATTTGCTTGTACAAACATGGGCGGGCCTAGGGACCTGATTACTCTCGCTTTGTCATGTCATCTTTGCGGCGGTGCATGTGCAGCGGGGCTGCGCGTGCATGCGCTGCTGCATAATACACGACCGTGCATGACCCCCCTCCCCTCTCCCTCACGTGCACTACGAGCAGTGCGTTCTGATACTGTAAAGTGTAATACGAGTGTATTGTTGATGAAGTGCATAGCAACTGTCTCGGTCTGTGAGGGAGAAGGATGGTAAAAATATGTTTGTGTCGGAGGTTAAAAAGTAAGTAATGTATGAGGGCGTGGCTTCGTCAACCCGGCAAAGAGACTTTTAATGTTTTCATCTTCCTTGTGAATTATATAAACGACCCTTTAACAATGAAATGTTTATCAATTCTATTTCCACCAGGAAAATCTACATATATTAAATTATGTTGTTGAAATTATTAGCTGATAAAATACGAGAATCAATAGATTTTGGTGTTAAGTAGATAAGAAATATTATGAAATCTGTAATTATTGTAATAATGCTTCCAAATATTATTTTAATTTCGAAACAAAAAGTTGGTAGGGTATAACATAATGGAACTACTTAATAATGGTAAAACAAAACGAAACTGTATGGAAATGGTAGTTTCGAATTCGAGTTTTAGGGGTCAATGAGTGTCAGCCAAAACTTATTAGGAAAGATGTTGTTTTTAATCCTAAAATAGTTAGAAATTTTGGTGCTGCATGGACATGGTATTCAATAAAAAGAATTTACAAAAAATTAAGTACTATTAGTATATTACTTACGTAGTATTCAAGACTAAAAGATTATTTATTTATACTACATTTAGCATAGGCACAAAAATCTAAACACAGTACGTTGTATTTTGAGGCTCCAATGTTAATCTTATGGAGGATAAGGAAAAATTAATATTATTTCACTTATTAACCAATATTTTTGGATAAAACTTGATATTTAGCTTCATGTGGTTGAGGTTCATCCATTTATGCTTAAAAATTTATGGGTATGAATGTTAAAAAATAAAAACTTTTGATGGTATAAATGCCTACTCTCAGTGTTTCTCACAGAAGCAAACCTGCACACTCCTTTCCATGTTAATCTTATGGAGAATAGGCAAATAATTCTCATGTTTATCGACAGATTTTCACCAAACTTGTCATATATTATTATTATATTATTGATTTGGAAATTCGCTGAGTACGCAGGTCTGCTGCGACGGGGGTATTTTAGATACTGAGTTGCTAAACAGTTTCATAAAAACCAATCCAAACGCGCGCTAAACAGCGATAACAGCGCGTGTGGAAAGGGTTGGAACCTGGGACATATCAGTGATCTCGAACCACGGCACAAAACCGGCTCATCAACTGCAAAGAAACAGGGTCGAGGGTGGGTCGATTAGCCTGTGAAAGGAAGGCCAAGATTTTAAATATCCCGATAAGAAGATGGCTCGCTGATAAGACGTTGGATGGAGCCACTCTGCTTTGCAAACACGAACAAATATTTGTCTTATCGCGGAGGCTAATAAAAGTCCTCCGAGGAGAGGATAAGACGAGAGCCCTCAAGATGGAGGGAGGATAAGGTGGGCAGAATGGCAGACTGCGCAGTGCGCCTCCGCTACTTGGAGTTAACTAGCCTACTTCACAACTGTCTTCATCTTCACCGGTTACCTTGGGAAAGGGCATTATTAATAAGCAAATGCTATAAGAACTCTTCGTCTTGAGTGTTAGGAACCTAAGGAAAACTACGTAAAAGTAATTCCTTAAACATTAATTTTCGGATGCACAGGTAACGTTTTTGTTTTAAAATGCCCGTTATTTGAGTTTTATATAATCACTCTTGTATTGAATGGTTTAAAACTGAGACGTTCATCGTAGATTATTTGATCAAATACAGAAGTTTTGGGAAATAAAATATGTATAACCTTAATAAATAAGTGAATTACAAGTGTGTTTTTTCGACTATTTTTTTCTATGTCTGCGTTGTGATTTGGATTATCTATTGATTGATGTAAGTCATTAGATTTCAAATAGTTGATTGACATATTGTCGTGTTTGAAGTTTCATCTTTGATGGATTGAACGGTAAGAAATTCAATACTTAATTTAGGTAACAAAATCCGTAAATCCAGTCGCGAATATTACGGCCAATAACGTGTCTGCAGCGGCGGTTGTATTATGTCGATACGCAGGTCGGCTGCGACGGGGTATCACGTTCCTCCTATTCAGCCTGGAGCCTGGACGACGAGACGGTAACCTAAACCATTAGCAGGCCTACCAGCTGGGCACGCGTGTCCTGCCTTTGTAAGCGACCCGCGCCTGCGCCAATTATCCCACGAAATTGCACAAGATTCGGGTAAAAAGAGCAAACATTCTGTCCGAGTCCAGCTTGCCGTGCGGTTCCAAAAAGAAAAGGATCTTTTTGATGTTTCCAGCATTCCCATTGAACGCGGGCCGGATTAGTCTGCAATAAATGAATGCTTTAGAACCTCAATATCTGGAGCATTAGACGCGCGGCGCGGACTGCACCTTTGTGTTCATTGACGCAGAGCTGCAACAACGAGGCTTACCGCGGCCGGAAGAACGCGTCCCGGCGTCCACCACAAACACAGGAACACAGGAATGCCAGCTTTGGCTACACGACCATCGATACTCCGATTAGAACACTTCGACTTTTTTATCCAATAAATTAACTACAACCAACCGGTTTCACATTGTAGTTATAACTAGCTATAATAATTATTTAACGTTTTAGCGAATTTCCCATAGGGAAGAAGCTATTACCGTAGTAATGGTAAGACTTAAGACTTAAAATTTTTATATTGATAGAGATGTGTGTTCCTGCATTTGCAAGGACGAGTTCGTAAACCAGACATATTGGACAATCGGAACGGGTAGTTTGGGGGGGTTTTGTACCCCCAAAATGGGTTTTTTTACATTTTTCCCATGTAATGTTTAAAAAACTACACAATTTAGTTCCTTAAAGTTTTTCTCTATCTCCAACGGTTACCGAGATATTAAAAAATCTAAACACAGTACGTTGTATTTTGGGGCTCCAATGTTAATCTTATGGAGGATAAGGAAAAATTAATGTTTCACTTATTATCTAATATTTTTGGATGAAACTTAATATTTAGCTTCATGTGGTTGAGATCCATACATTTATGCTTAAAAATCATAGTTTATGTGTTTATCATGGCAGCTAACCTGCATACTCTTTTCCCATGTTAATCATATAGAGTTTGGGTAAACTCCTTTATTTGTCGACAGATGTTGATGAAACTTGATATAAATGGTCAAAATATAAGTTGTTTACGCTACAAACACCTACTTTCAGCGTTCCTCACAGCAGCAAACCTGCATACTCTTTCCCATGTTAATCTTATGGAGAGTAGGCAAATAATACTCATATTTATTGACAGATAATGATAAAACTTGTCATATATTATTATTATTATGCTATTGATTTGGAAATTCGCTGAGTACGCTTTACTGCAGAATATCAAATCGATTAACGGTTAGTAAGTAACAATTGTAACTTACTAAACCATGAAAAAGTCTAACAAAGTACACACATAATTAATATTGGTCGGCTTTCTATAATACTCATTCCTTTCGAGAAGCTCATTAGTTTCCTTTTTCAGCCTCACGGATAGAAAAACTTATGAGACCTCTATTTGAAAAGGTATTCTGTATGGAATATTTCACAAAGTTTGAAGCACTTATAGTTATGATGCCGACATGTGCAGTTCATATAGTGAGTATAAAAATAGTTCATAAGGCTAAGAGATTTGGATTTTTATTGAATACTAGCTGACCCGGTGAACTCCGTAACGCCTGACAGTAAATACATGTTAACTTTAAGTTTTCCATGTTCTGAAGTAGAATAGCATTACAGCTTCATTGTGAAAGGTTATATATTCTGGGTCACGTCATAGTGAATAAAAATACTGAAAAGATAAGACATATTAATAAAATTCCCATAAAACAAATAAATCTGAGTGGATTAATTCACAATTTTCAAATCCAATTCAAACCCAAACTAAACCTAACTGTACGGCTTTAATAAGAAAGATATACAACAGCTGATTATTATAATAAATGTAATAATCCAACAATTTTAATTATCATATAAAATCGTGATTTTAATCAGACTGAAAATGAAAATATAAATACATAATCCCCCCAAACCATAAACTATTAACGTGGTGAATAAAGCTGTTCATTTTTTACAGTACACATTTACTTCATAGTTTTACATTAATGAATGATTCAGATGGCATTGGATAGTAAAGCATATTGCTAATGGAAAGTAAACCAATCAGCTGTAGCTAAGAAATTAAATGTTTTCATTGTAGAAAATTTGTAAACAAACTTACTCTCCATAAGGTTAACATTAGAAATTTAAAACGCCATACTATAGAAACTTAGGGAGTTTTCGAAAATATTTTTTCACTAAAACCTTCCCGGACACTTATAGAGCAGCTTCCTAAAATTTCATGGCGATCGGATGAGTAGTTTGGCAACGTATAAAGGACATACATACATACAATTTTATATATAGAGATCTAAAAATTGGTTTTGTTTTGTTGGTCGGAGTGATAAGAGAGCGCGTGCTTGTCGCTCGTATAATCAGCTGCTCGGCGGCGACAGCTGTCTCATAGTCACCTGTGGGTCACACCTAGTCAACGGATGGACTAAGACAGCTGCTCGCGCTCATCGATAATTTGCGATATTCCCGCCTACTTGGCACATGCGAAGTGTCATCTAGTCGTTCCGCACGGAATGCAGTCTGTTTTGGACCAATTTCACTGTCAGTCGGCAGAAACAAAGCACAAACTAAAAAAAATAACTTGTTCGTCATAATGCTTCAAAATCAGCTGTTTTGGATACATGTGTTGAAGAGAAAAGGTTGTTATTTTTTCCTTAGACCGAACCTATTATTATGATGATTTTTGAGTCCTAGGTCAAAAGTGCTTGTACATACTTCCCTGTGGGAAATAGGTTAGATCCTGGATATGTCTAAAGTGAATGCTTTCAGTTCATCTAAACAGCTGTTCTTATTCTTTTATATTTAAAATTCAATACAATAGTTCTAGTAGTTTCTATGTAAACCTGTTACATGTTTTCCATCTTAAAAATCACCGACCCCCCAGAGCTAAGACCATGTCAAAAAGTCACTTAAAATTGGGTAACAATAAAATATACCAGTAATTTTGTATGACAGCAGGAACTAATGAAATAAGATTAACACTACATAATATATTTATAGCTCTTTAGAGTTAAACCACCTGTCCCATATGCAGCTTCAGTTAGTAACAACCAAATAGGGAATTTGGATTCGCAATTATATTAAAATTAAAAATTTTTAGTATTGGATTACACTCTGAAAACGCGTTACTTACAAATATTGAGATAAACCTAGATATGAAGTAGATTTCAATGCGATATTACTTTTCTTTCGTTTAAGTAAAAACTGCATTTTTATGGATTGGGCAATATACCCGTTGTATTGAGAATAAGATAATCGAAATGAAATTGACATGTTAAGACTGTAATTCAACAAAATATCTTATTTATTCTTACTAAAAACATTTTACTCTGCAATATAAAAACTTATCACAGCAGTGGATGATTTTTTCAGAACCTAGTATACTTCTCGTAAACTTTGAAAAGTTCCATAGAGAAAAAACTTAGTTTATGTTAAATATAGTTAGTTTATTTTTAGTGTTTCGCATCTATGTTCAATAAGACCGTTCTAAAAATTGTGTAAACTTCAGAAACCGCATCTAACAAATGAAGCGGTGGAGAAAGGCAATCTGCGAACTTAGAGGGCAATGGGAATTAATGGAGCCGGACGTAAGTTGTAATAGGAGCGGGGAGATGTGGCAACCACGCGGCGAGATTCCTACTCTTCTAGGCAATTAAACTTCTTGTCTTGGCCGGAGCCGTTCTTGATTGGTTTAGTGAACGTTGGATCGAGGAAGAAGAACTTCACACACGTCACGCTGAGTCGAGCGAAATGGTATTTGCGTAAAATGTGTAAAATTCTACAATTTCCAGTCGTTGTAAACTTAAGAGTTCTCTCTAAAAATTTATGATTTTTGATTATGACGAACGTAAGGGTATTGTATAGTTTACATTTTCTATATAAATTACTTTAACTCACTGTTATAGTCGTACAAATTATTACATTTTTCAAAATAGTGTTTCATATTTTATAGAATTTAAAATATAATTTTTAATTTTTTCAATTTTTATACATACAATAGTTTATTTTAATCATACACTACATTTTTAGAAAAAACTAACGACTTTTAGACTGGGATGGTGGCGTCATCCTGTAATCCAGCTACTTGGAGGTCACGAATTGTAGATAGTTGTGAGCGATGGTCGGTGGGTGTAGTGTTCTCTAGTGTGGATTAACGTCCGCACTATTGAAAGCTACGTTAATCCGCAAAGACCATCCTCATAATTAGACCAATTCGTAATTCAGAGGTCGTGGTTCGGATTCCACGTTAAACTGTAGGTCCCTTAGTTGCCATCGGCTGTTGGGCTATTAATTAACAGTCCTGTCTAAGGAACATGTCAGCCTTAGTCAGTAACAAGACTACAAGATTGCGCCACAATCATCTTACAATCAACCCTGATTCATACTTGGCTTAAAATATCTACCTTGTGGTATGGTCACCATTTCAATAATCTAATCTAATCTTCCGTGAATTTAAACGTGTCTGTACTATGAAAAATATATATTTACGAAAACATTAGCTCGATTCGTGTAGGTATAGAGGTACAGATATTTTCATTTGGCGAGAGCACCGGGACTGATTGTACATGTCCTACATAAAATGTTAATGCCTGTTCTCAGGTTCCAAGACGGTGCGGCGCCCCGGCGTCTGTACCGGTAGTTGCACAGATGCGACGGAAGTTCACCTCCTCAGCTGCCCCAACACGAGGAGCGGCCGCGGTCTTGTGTTTGCCCAGTAGAGTACACGGGCATCGGGCCTGTCTGTAATTAGACACCACTTCTTCTGTGTCGTGTTGACTCTGGAAGACCCACTGAACAGCTGTTCCCCGTATAGCGGTAACCTCCGATAGTCTCATGATCTACTTATGTCTTTTCGTCCTGTTTCGAATCGGAACTGGCCAGGGTGAGGTTATATAGTTTTTTGTTATATTTTGCTGATACCAATTCAAGCAGAGGGATTTGCGCAATGCAAGGTTTTGTTAAATTTCCTAGTGGTTTTATTTTGAAAACGTTAAGGTATTGGAATATGAAATTTAAGTTGATAAAAATCATGAATACATCTTTGAAAGTAGTTCTAAATAACCATATAATTGGAACATTAAAGTTACAGGGAAATCGACAATATGATCATGTTACTCAATGTTAACTCAATATTCAATGTTATGTTTAATATTAGGTTTATATCTGATAGTGAGTTATTGTAGGTGGAGTGTGCTGGAGCTTTTTGTACGATTTGTTCCGGTAACCATCTGCAATCACAATGATTTTTACGAACGTTCGTGTGTTACATAGGGAAAATGCTCATCATGAGAGCTGAAAAACGCCAAAATAACAGAAATTACTGAATGGAAGATAGTTAACATCCGTACATGGAGATGGATCGACATGGACGGTCACGCGAAAGTCGAGCTCAGGGTCCACGACACGGGAAGTGCTGATTGAGAGATGTGCGCCATGGCCCGTAGATCCTGAGGAATGTATTGTTCCACTTCCGGTTGCAACATCCTGGTCAAGTAACGCCTCCCATCTCCACTCCACCGCTACTTCCACCGTTGTAATTGGCAACCTGACCAATCACGGATCGTCCATGGCCGCGCTTCCCGGAATGGCCGACGCGACCCGAGGTCAAGTGAATTACTGCATACATTGTAGGATGGATTGTTGGCGACTAACCACTTTACTGCGTGAGGGGGTAGAGTACTGCGACTTTGGTCTGGAGCAATAGCCAGGAACTCATAGGAGATTAATACAGAAAATGTTACGTAAAATGTTCGAATAAACTCACACATCAGATCATCCTTGCCAGTAGTAAATATGATCTATTATATTCTAAATCATTATCATTTATATTTTACTAAAGAGACAAATTAATATCCTTATTCTCTGTGATTTGACTTAAGGGTTTCGCCAGCATCTAAAAAGTTTTGAAAGAATTTACATCTCTCCAAGAATGTAAATTGCAGTTACTGTTGTTATTACTTGTCGAGAAAAGGTCCATTAGGTGAGAGATGAAACATTAAAATAATAGAAAGGGGATTTCATTTGGTTAGTGTGTAATAAAGTAATAATTTAATCATAATTTAAGAACGATAAACGGATTAGTAGAAATAAAACAAAACATCAACGAGGTTCCAAATCATGTTAAAGAAATGTCATAGAATAGTTTATAATATGCAGGGAATTAGTGAAACACCTTAATTATAAAAGTTTTTCCAAAAATGGCATGGAATACTGGTGGAAAGTATGGGCTACATAGCAATTAAGAATCCGCAAACCCAAGAAACGCAACTCGCAGAAACCCATTCTGGCGAGCAAATCATTGTTTCACCGGAAACAAAACACAAACACCGGAAGGTAATGGGTTTCTTAATTTTTAACGAGTCGCGTTTACAGCGGCATCGCATGTCCTGCGCCCCATTAGGTTACTGCAGCTTGGCCGACGCGCCTCTAGACAGCGCCACCATACACCGGCCGCATCGATCCTCATCAATTATATCAGCTGCGATGCTCTTTCGCAGTTCTTCAACTTGCAATAATCTCCCCCCCATAATCCGTGGACCCGTAATAAGCAAAGTTCATTTAACACTCCGCGACTTTTATTCTTCAAAATTTGTAAGCACCCGTCTTAATTAAATGTCACAAGAAACTCGAAGCGGATTTGTGTTTTGATATTAATTAAGGTCACCTCCACCGTTACAGATTTCTTGTCTCACTTGCCCGGAATCAATATTTAATGTTGGTGAGTTTACGTTAAATAAGTGTAAATTAAATGAAACACTAGACTTTAGAGTATACACCGATCTATAAATTCGGATTAAACAGATTATAACAATGCCATTTAGCATTGATTGTGGCACCTGATTTGTGCAAATCAAATTTCTGAAGTTTTTAAAAAATCAATGAAACTATGATTAGTTTAGTTATGAAACTCAGGGACTAAAATCTTATGAGGCTATCTACAAAATTAAGGATGTACAAATTTGTATAAAATTGTGTTGCAATCATACAACACGAAAGAAATAGACCCTTTTGATAGAATATTCTTCAGAGGCGTGGACTCATCATGCAAACACTTTGATTATACAGAACCTTGAACGACCAACTATTCAATAACTAATTGTAGGCAGAGTTGGCCGAACTATCGTTCTTACCGCGGTGACGAGAACTTATGCCGCTCCCTACAATTATTCTGGCTGTTTGAATAGCGATGAGGAGCAGAAGGAATCTTTTATCAACATCGAACTTTTAATTACTGCTTACCAGGTTCCTGATCGATATAGGCCTCATTTAAGGGATCTTTATAATCTGTCATCTCGTGTCTAAAGAAATTTTAGTGATATTTTTAGCTTTAAGTCGAAAGTCTGCATAGGGTATAGTGAGGGTTGCTGTACTGACAATATTTTTGGAGATTGAGCTCGTATTTTTCTATTCGGACCTTTATTCGGACTGGGACGGTGGCGACGTCCTGTAATCCAGCTACTTGGAGGTCACGAATTGTGGATAGTTGTGAGAGATGGTCTGTGGATGTAGTGTTCTCTTGAGTGGATTAACGTCCGCACTATTGAATACTAAATTAATCCACAAAGACCATCCTCATAATTAGACCAATTCGTAATTCAGAGGCCGTGGTTCGGATTCCACGTTAAACTGTAGGTCCATTAGTTGCCATCGGCTGTTGGGCTATTAATTAACAGTCCTGTCTAAGGAAAATTTCAGCCTTAGTCAGTAACAAGACTACAAGATCGCGCCACAATCATCCTACATTCATTCCTCATTCATACTTGGATGAAAATACCTACCTGGGTAGGTCGCCATTTCAGTTAAAAGTATACAAGTAAGTAAGTATAGAGTATACTGAAGTTTTCGTGATTTGCAGAGTCATCTATTTACGAATAAAGGTAGACAGCACGCCGACTACGGAATGATAGGAATAATCAGGTTGTTTCCTGCGGAACTCTTCGTCAACTAGCTGAAGCTGACGTGGCGGTCTAGCCGGACGAGGAACGCCGGGCCAGAACCGGAACAGCGGCAATCACGGACCGGAAGGTGGCTATCCACCTGCTATTGGTTGCCTCGCTCTACTCTTATTGGTCAACCGGTTCTCTCCTTTTTGTTTCCCGCTTCGTGACTGTATTTGGCCGCCATTTTCTCTCGCAACAGGCCTTCAATTATTCTCAGTGCTGCCAACTGTTGAGCGATGAATACCCGATGTTATCACGTCTACTGGCTCCATAGAGCACAGGTGGTCGATTTTATCGCGTTACTTCCGGCACGCAAAACAGACACTACCCTAATTATGACAATTTTCCCAGGCATTAAAAAGATACAAGAAGAGGGTTCCGTTTATGCGGCTTGATGAAGTATCGAAAATTTGTTGTGTTCAATCGCAATCAAATATCGATAGGTTGTAAAAGTAACCTTTTTTCGAAATCGCCCAACACAACTCAGTTTTGGTGGAGATTGCAGAATCAGTTGCGGAAGGTCCATCTTCCCTTATCAGCGTGACCGCCCTCTCTTATCACTCGTGGCTCGTGCCAATTATTGTTATCATTCTTATCACATCCGATGCGCACTCACATGTCTTGTCCTGCTTCTTCTTCTTCCTCAACCCTAATCTTCCTCCTACTAGTTCCGTTTCCTTTTCTGTTCCTTGTTTGACCTGATAAGCCAAATTGCGATGCGAATATTGTATAAAAATTTATTTCGTAAAATAATTACAGTATAGGTTACTAAAACAATTATTTTCTTAGGTATTCGACACGAACATTTCTTTCAATTAGCTAAATTATTATTTTTCGTTTAGTTTGGTTTTGTAAACCTTATGTTTTCCTGCACTACGCTTTATTTATAAAAATTCATTGTGTAATAACACGCATGGGAAATGAAAGCAATCAATTGTAGAGTAATGATTATTCAAAAACATAACAGTGCACCATAACAATTTCGAATTTTTAATTTGGTGCTGTACATTGATCCGGTAACGAAGCAGTGTATTAGCGGATGTGGAATCTCGATGATTACAAGGGACAGTGGAGTGTCTTGGGCGACGCGCACATCGCACACACGCACACACACACGCACACAAGCACACGCTCAAGTCATTACAACCCCGCCACAATGATACGTCCTCGTTAGGAGGCCATCCCACCGGAGACAAAAGTGCGAGCGTTCTTCATACCCGGCTTTGGCATCAGGCAAGGCGTGCGCGGCTTTGATCTGATTCGCCACCTCCACCTCCTGCTGAATAGGGCAAGATGTCCGGGGTTGTTATGGGACAAGTGTCGAGTCGTAGGAATACAAGTGTAGAGATCAGTGATAAAGTCAAGCAGAAGTTGCACATTACATAGTAACTTGGATTCCTACGACAGTAATACTTCTTGTGTTAGTTAATATGGAAAACGTTTAAGAATAATATTTGTATTTATTGAGTGCTATTTAATTATAAATTCACACAATAAGTGACATGTTTACACAAAGCTGTTACTTAAGATGGAGCCACTGGGATAATAAGTTTGAACGGAGATAAGTAATTCAACGAGTAAATTCAATATACAGTACTAGAAACATGAGCTCGTCATGTATGAAAATGTTTTTCAAAATGAAGAACACAGATGATATCGGTTACACACTGGCGTCGCCCTAAAACTCCAATTAGTATTCGAAACATCGCATGAGATACCACTGAACGTCTCTTCTACGCAACCAAACCCATGAAAATGCCACACCAATCGAAACACGCCTAATGAGTTATCGGCGAACAAATTACTGAAGAGAACGAAACACAAGGAATGCTTCATGCGCTAGCCCCGTACACACGGCGACCTCACACAAACACGGAAAGTGTTTAATTAGAATGATTTAATTGCGTCCTAATTAAGACGCAGCATGAAAGAAAGCGCTTATTGTGACGCGATTCAATACGCGCGAACGTGTGTAACGTGTAACCGCGGACAAAGAAGCGCCTGCGACTCGAGCTAGGCGTCCCGCCGTACGCGCCTGCCGAGCGTGAAGCGGGAACCGGTTGAAGGGGCCTTTTAAATTTAGCAGCCGTATCTTAAATGGCAAAGACCCAGGGTTAATTAGTAGTCGAGCGATTAACATTTTTGAGGACATCGTTATAAGCATTTGTCTAATTTTCTTTGAAGTTGTGGTATAATTAGCGGGTTTCACGCAACCCTTGCTTGATTCCTTGCTCGCAGTACGCGCTGACGCCTCCCAAGATGCTTCTGTCGCGAGGCGTGAGAGGATGACAGGATGACATGGGAGACAAGGAGAATAACGGCGCAGGGTTTCGACAATGGACCTCCACACACAGAGCGCGTCCATGGAAAATAATTCGTCTAGTAACTCTTAAAGCCCTTTTCATCTTATTTTCAAACAAGTCATTGAAGTCGATGAAGCGGCGTGCATATTGTTTAATAACCGCACAGAGAGGGGCCAGGCTTCGAGGTTTAACTCATTTTCCAACATACAGAGCGTCTGTTATCATTGGGTTAAAATAAGCAAAAAGGTCCTATGGAGGTAGTATGTCCTACAATGCATACTTTGCCAGATATCCACCATTTTGTATTTTCGTAAAATATTTTACATCCGTCATTTTTAATCGATTATTTTGTAAAGTGTCATGTGTCTTTAAATAGTGAAGGCCCAATTTAGACAAAAATATCAATGTGATTTAAATATTATATTTCAAAATGGCGGTGAATACAATTTTTAAGTAAAAACAACTTCCCTATCCAATGAAATGAATAAACAAGGAATATTGATTTCTTTTACCAGTATTATGTATGTACGTGAACACAGAATCCTATAAACCGTTCAAAGGTTGGGCATACTGTTAGTTAAGAGCGATAACAATTTAAAAAACACGACTTTTAGAGTAGTGAAATAAATTTACAAGAGAAAATATGGAACGTTAGGAAATGAAAAAATTGATTCAAGCTAGATTTAACAAGTCATGTTCCATATAAAAAGTCACACCCACGGCTTAAGACAATCGGTTCTAATTAACCACTAATTCAATTAAAAGGCGGGTGAGGGGGAGGGGGAGGGGTGACGAAAAACGCATGAAAGATCTTTGGTCGTCGAGTCCCCGAAGGAGAGAGACAAAACCTTGGCGAGAACGGATGCTGTTCACCCTGGGGGCTCTGTTTAATTATCAGCTAAATCTTGGCTAATGCCGGGTTATTGAGGTTCAAGACGCCATTTACAATTATAATCCGTCATATTGAACTCTTTCTCTCCTGGCTGAATGGAGCAGTCCCGTCTTCACGCCACCTCCTACGCAACTCTTTTGTTACCGTTTTATAATTAACCACCGAAACTTTGCTAAGTGCGATGTAGTGGAGCTTAATTAGCAGGAAAGCGGTTAAGAGGCGGTATCTAATTGTTGCATTTAATTATTGAAGAATAGTGTTCGCGTCAGCTAAGGTAGTATTGTGATCAACAGAATGCACAATGGAATATTTTTACCTTATTTTTATGCATTTCTAAGATTGGTTTATGAAAATGTATTTTAGCTTTTGAGTAATACCGAGTTTTTAACATGGATATTTCTTAGCTCTGGGGGGTATTGGCAATCAAATAGACCGTTTCAGACCAAATCTGAAACGGAAGTGACGTCGTCGTATAAGGACAGCTGTTTAGATGAACTGAAAACATTTCCTTTGGACGTATCCATGACCAAAATTATTTTCCAATTATTTACCCCGTTGATAAAAAGTCCATGGGCTACCCGATCAATGTTTTCAAAATTAAACTTACTGTAATGTAACGAACAACTCATCATTTCCAACTAATGATGCAGCGCTCCTAGCGGACAGTTTATAACCTCGCGCCCTCAACAACGTCGACGCGTGTCGCATGTTCGCGTATGAGTGCGATCGTCAATAAGGGCTTCTAAGATGCAGCCGTCGAGTGCAAGGGTTGCTTTGTGCCGGCCACCCCCTCGACGCAAGGACTACGGAGGCAAGGAGCTCCGCGCGTCTTGGAGTGGTGCTGGTGTGTTCGTAATTGCAGACCTCAACCGACGCGTTGAAAGGAAACGACTCACACTCGATAATGCACGTTCACTGATCGTTGCTGTTAGGATCACGTTTAAAAAAACGTTCACGTTCTTAAAAAATTAAATAACGTGTAAAGAGAATGAGCTCAGAACGAATACTAGTAGACATAGGTCTACAAGAAATTTGTTGAAGAAAACCATATTTTAGTAGTCAATAGGTTAAAACTAATAGTAGTAAAGTATTCAATATTCAATAGTTAAAATTAGCTATAACAAATTGTAGTATGACATTTAGAGAAAATAGTTTCTAAATTAATTATTGTAGGGCAGAGAGTAAATAGAATAGACACATAATAGTAAAGGAGAAATCACATAAAATCCACCTGAAATCTCTGTATTATATGATTAAACTCATTGGTTATATGCAAGTGAAGTGAAACATAGCACCAAAGATCTGCTGAAAAAATAATGACAACAGTATAACAGTTCCTCTTAGCTCCTAAATTCAACACACATGATTAAGACATTATAACAACTATAATTATTATTTATGACTAGCCTTAATGCTAAAACTTAACTGAATAGTAGTCAAAGTACACTTATCAATATCCTTATGTATATCAGTATAGTACATGCTAAGCTCGATATTCCGAATACTGGATGGTTCAACCCGAACAATCACACAATCATACAATCGCACGTCTTGTTAAATGTGCCATGTTTTAATCGAAAACATTGGGCTCTTGTTCTGCAGCACATATTCGAACAAACATTACGATATTTTTATACTGTTACCAATTTTGGAAGTTTGTTACTTTAATGCAGTTTTTTTTAAACAATTACAATAGAAATGTATTTGGTCTGCTCACAGAAAAACAGAGATCGGGTTTTTGCTGAGGTGTCTGGCTAAATACTCGACCCATACAATCACTTAAAAATAACGTTCTACCGATTTATAGATGTGTTCGAAAAAATCAGATATTATTATTGAATGAAAAATATATAATTGATACCCAGCTAGATCCTTGTGGCATCCTATGCAACATTGAGTTATCTCTGCATATTTATTCTCTGTGTTTTGTGTTTTAAACCTCTTTAATAATCCAAAAGCAATGAAAGAACAATTATTCGGAAAAACGAGAGTTTCCTACACTTTGATAATCATATGAAATTATTATATATGATTTGTTAACTTAATATTACATTGGTTTTTTGGTGAAATATTGCAAGTCTTTTTCAATTGACCTGGTTTAAATTAGTGTGTAGGCCAGTTTTACGGCGTGTTACACAAAATTACCTTGAAGTTAGCGATGGTGACTCCGTTTTTCTCTATCTTGGAAGTAAAAGTTACAACTTGAAGGGAAAAGGTGTGCTGAAACAAACAAAAAAATCATTAAAACCTGATGTACGATATGTTTATTAATTGTTGTAACCATCAGATATAGGAAAGAGTTTTGTCCAAATTTACGGTAACTTGTGGATTACAGTGTTATTTAATTGCATTATTTTTCCTAATTCAAAACAAATATGGTGAATGAATGTTCAAAGGATTTGAGAATTTTACTTAATTTGAGAATTAAGTAAAACTAGCTGACCCGGCGAACTTCGTAACGCCAAACAGAAAATACATGTTAACTTTAAGATTGGCCATGTCCTGAAGTCAAATAGCATTGCGGCTTCGTTGTGAAAGCTTTAAATATACAACAGCTGATTATTATAATAAACCTAATATGTATAAACATTGTAATTATCTATTTGTCAAACATATAAACACGTGACTTTTAATCATACAGAAAATAAAAATATATAAACAGTACATAATTCCCAAAAACCATAAACTATTAACGTGGCGAATAATGTTGATCATTTTGTACAGCACATATTTACTTCATAGTTTTACATTAATAAATGATTCATATGGTATTGGATAGTAAAGAATATTGCTAACGGAGAGTAAACCAACAGCTGTTTTAAGAAATCAAATGTTTTGATTGTATATAATTTGTAAACAAACTTATTTCCCATAAGGTTAACATTAGAAATTTAAAACGCTATACAATGGAAACTAATTGAATTTATGGGAACTGAATATGCCTAAAGCATGACCGGAGCAGAGACGAATCCAAAAAATCAAAGATCATTAAAATCGGTCCAGCCGTTCTCGAGTTATAATGCGTGTAACTAACACGACTTTGTTTTATATATTTAGATTTGGAGTTCAGTTTTCTAGAATATGTAAAAATGTTTTCGGTATTACATGAAGTATGCTCATTAGAGTCCAACCAGTAAGACGCATATTTGTAACTTCATTAAGTAATCACACTGTCCACTTTTTGTTACCACTTTACCCTCAATATTCAGTAAAACGTTCATTGTCACATGTAAAGATACCCTACTATGTAGCACAACACCTATTCCCCACGCATACAGTAGTAGAATCGAACCGATTCTACATTTTTACAATTCGCCACCAATTACGTGCGTGGCCGGACTGCAGTTTGTAGTGGGGTCGAAATTGATTTCGGAACAATTTGCAATTTTGCTACACCGCGTTAACTGAAAATTGAAAGGTATTGCATGAAGGGTCTGCTAAATTAAACACAGTTCAGCCTGCATCGATGGATCGCATTGGTAGTTTTAGTAAAAATGTTACTGTGAAACACAACAGCTCTGGGAGTTGCATTCAAACATTTAGTAGCTGGATATAAATTGCAAACTAAATAAAACAATCTTGATATGGCTTATATACTATTTATATAGTTTCGTGAAAACCAATGCAAAGAGTGTTTAAAAATATGATACATTTTATACCAATACCGAATCTAAACTTAGTTTAGAGCTCATCGTATTCTGATCTCAATAATTTAAAATTAATTTACGAATGTAAAGCTTCAAGTTTTAAAGTACTATTAAAAACTATCCAGTAGTTGCCATTTATTCATATTATAAATTCTTAACTATACTGATCTACATAGAGAGATATAACTTCAATAAATAAATTTTATCACATTATAAAATAAATTTAACATTGGTTGGTGTATTTATTCTTCTTCTTTTTCAGTGTCGTCATATTCAATACTAGCCAAAGTACCCGTTCTTCGCACGGGTTAAAAAGGCTGAGAGGTGTTGGTTCTCCTCATACATTTAAGTTATTGTTAATTAATTCTTCATTGTTTACAAAATGACAAAACACGAGTGTCTACAACATGACAAAGTAACATCTGTCAAATATTGGGAGAGGATAAGGATTAACGTAATAGATACAGTCATCGGTAAAAAACTTAAAATCTACTATTCCACTATTTCGAACTAATAATTCACTAATTTCGATCCAGAAGTTTATCTGAAAAATCAACTTTATTTCTTCTTCTTCCCGAACTGTCAAAATATAGTGCAAACGGATGTTGTCATTAGAATATGTAAACATTGAAATCTAGGACGGTCACGGCAGCTCTTTCTTCTTCTTCCCGAACTGTCAAATTTTATTGTTCAAGGACGTTCATGGGGCGTAGCCCGTGGGGATTTTAAGGGAACTAATATGCCTATGTGTTGCATGAGTTTAAGATCTACCTTTGTGTAAAATTTCAAACTGTTTAGTTCAGTATTTTTTGCATTTACTTGCCACAACAAACCCACAAACAAACATACAGACACCACCACTTCTTTATAATACTATAGATAGATAGATGAGAAACATTTAGGAAGGTTTATTAGATCAAACGATATTCTTCTTCTTCTCGCCAGACTGCGCAGGAAGAGGAAACGTCTAGTTTCTTCTTCTTCTCGCCAGACTGCGGAGGAAGAGGAAACGTCTAGTTTTATCGAAGGGATTGCGATATTTGCATAACACATGTTCTCCGTCTCATTGAGCGTTATGTTGGCAACAAGAGCAGTCGGCGCCGCTAAACAGTCGTTCCTAATGTCTCCTGGAGCTGAGACTGTCTGCCAACACCGCTCCTTACTGAACAATGCTTTCTAGGCATACATACAAGTAAAAAAATAAAAATATTATGGTATTTTTTTAACAATTATGGTAAAAGTATCGTATCCTCTGATAAACAACAGGAAAACGAGCCTGGTTAGTAGGATTGAGTAAAACATTAGTTAGTAAGCCCAATTAAATGCAATTATGTAAAATCAATTATTGGATTTTCTTGTTAAATGGATTCTATTTAATTAAGAATACAATAATGAATCAACTCATGAAAAAATTAACTTAATGTTTAAAAGAAATGTTGCTAATAGGCCTATTGAAACGACAATATTCATACAATTTCATCACAGTCTAAAATGATAAAGTGAACTTTATTTAAATTTCTATTTGTGTATACTGCAATAAGTTTAGTAGGGCCACAGTGTACATAATATGTAGTTTGATCTAAAATTGTATTGTCTCATTGCCTTTAAATGTTAGATTATGTTTTCTGATTTTGTAGTGTTTTACTTGAAAAGGTCCGAAAGCATTGTTAAATTGGTTTTTCGGTAAGTTAATAAGGGTAGAAAATGCATTTTTAATCCTTTGTAGCATATATGATGCAATTAAATGATGTTTAACGAATTTCAAAATAACTGCTTCAGTTGTTAAATGACAAATGAAATCTTATTGAAACTCGTTGATTATATGCAGTTGCACGAAGTAATTGCTCTGGTATTACGTGTTTTTGGTAGTCTGCAACCAATTAATCTTGAAGTGGTTTAAAAGTGAAGGTAATTAAAATTTCACCGTATTTAAATTTCAAAAGGTAGTATGTCCTATACAAAAAGTCACTTCTTCCATACGACTGTGCTGTTCTATAATGCAGATCGCTTCCAGTTGAAAGTTAAGCTCGTGACGTCATTGATGATGGTTTTATCGGGTATTTCTTTGGTCATTATAGCTCATAATAACTCTATCATTGGGCATATGAATGAATAACTCGATCTTAAATTAGAAAGTTGAAAAAGAGAAATATTTCTACGAAATCATTTTGGAAAATGAAAAGCCGAGAGAGTTGAAATACGGGATGTAAGCCTACAGGTGGAATATCATATGGTCGTACCGAGTATGCATATTTGAGAGAAAGAACAGCTAGTGGTGGTAGCGCCGCGCCGTGGCGCCCAGGGGAACCCGCGACTGCCTGTCGTGTCCGAGCTGTCCAAACAGCGATGGAAGTGCATTGGGACACTTGAATAACTAATAAGTGCATTCTACGGGGGCGGACATCCAGGGACTGCACTCACTGACGCAATCAACATGGCCGTTTACATTTTGAATAACACCGCTGGCGGACAAAGAGTTCAACTCGAAACAATTGGACTGCATAGCGAATGCTACGCTTGTCGTGTATTATTGAAAAACCTGTGGGCCTATTCCCGTGGGTTGGCGGGAAGCCACGCGACAGGGAGGATGATTCCCGCCACCGCCACCGCGACACTAGCGCTGCTCAGCCGGTGACGACACTAGCGCGCCTAACGGAGGGTCTCGGAACTCGCACGGCTCCCCTCTCCACCCCACTTGTCGGTCTCTCTTTTACTTCCTTTCGCACCCACGTAGAGGTCGCACCGCCTCGTCCACTCCAGTTAAATAGCGCAGCGCAAAAATGAGCAGTGCTAATTTAGACGAGTCGCTAGACAATACCATTTAACACCACTTCCGGGGTTTGTTATGTTATATTTCCGAGTGGAGGGGGTAATTTTGATACGAAACAGTTTTATGTTTTGCACTATTTGTTCACTTAAATGTAAGCCGAAGAACTTTCACTTCAGAATATTTGGTTGATATTTATGATCAAATTTTCTTAAAAATAGAATAAAAGTTCAGTTCACAAATAAATTATTCATAAACCTCTGTCTAAAATTTAGGATGATTTTACTACCTGGTATATGTCAGAAATAAAGCTACAAGCTATAAAACCTATTACACTCATCCTTCACTTATATTCATCTTAAAACTACTTAGTGGTTAGTTCGTCGTCTCGGAAATGTGAATATGAATAAACTACAAGGGTGTCATTTAATAATAACGTGCGCATTATAACACACCGATTATTTCGTTTTATTACCATTATAAATTCATATAAAACAGTATCGTAATTTTAAAATGTATTCCAAAGTCAGTCATTTACACAATCTATGACCATAGTAAAAATTAAACTAAAAATTCTCTAAAATGTTATAAGTTTAAAAGTATTTTAATTTAAAGAATTATTTAGGTGCACTTAAATTATGTCCCATATATACGATGTAGGCTCTAACCGAATTGTTTATGATCTTCTACTCCAAAGCCATCTCTTTCGTAAACCTATCTCCTACCTGTATTACTAGACAAAATCCTTCACAAATCTTCAATGTATGGTTTTAAGGAGAAATAGAATATTTCAGTTGTTATGAAATAAACCTATTTTTGTTATACTGTTGTAAAAGGTGTTTTGAAAGAATTTTTGAATGGTATAAGCCAAATAGGTTATATTTCATCTCCAAATTTATGTAAATGAGCAAACTTGTAGTAAATTATCTATAGAACATATAAAACCATATTTGCATTCATAGATTTAAGGTATTCTAAAAGTTATTGGCCATATTGAGTACGATATTACAAAGATAATATACTATTCACTTTTGTGTTTATATATCAAACATTCATGTATTCTCGAAGGTACTGTATCTGCAACCTACTTTAAAGATACAATCAAACACAAAAACTCAATAATATGTATTTTAAGATACATAACCTTACTAAAAATAGATTTATTTTAGAGTGATAAATCCACAAACAGAAAAGATAAATCTGAAGTTTAATCCGCTGTAGGCGTAGTCATTCTCACACAAGAGCACACATGGATAAGTGATAAACAAAGTAAAATATAAAACTTGTCACTAGCAACATTGTAATTTCTCTTTGTAACGATAAATAACAGGTAAAATATCATCGACGTCAGTAACAATTAGCGGATGGAATGACCGTGGGCAAGAGGCGGGCCGTGCGACTGAAACATGTAGCTGGATCGTCCGGTCGCCGTGTTCCCGTCGGGTTGTGCGTGTTTTGGTTGGTAAAAACAACACCGTCACCACATCGAATGTATCAGCTGTTGCAACATTTAATTGTTGTATCGTAATATGTTCTCAAAGGAAATAACCACGAACATTTTTGTGTGTCACTTTAATTTGTGTTTTTTTAAGCTAATAACTTAAAATAGTGTTTTATCCTCATTAGAATTATTTTTCCAAAACATGTCTCATCAATTTTCTATAGTGCTTCCGAAAATCCAATTTATAAACTGACAAACGCAAAACTAACTGTTAACCTTAAAACTAGTTGTAGTCACCATATTCGGCAATTGTTAAGAATCGGAGTAAACAAAACCCTAAACAAAACCGAGTTAAATGAAAAAAATCCTTTTGGATTTAAAACAAATTGAAATAAATGCGTAATCTGTAACAAATCGGGTTAAAATGGTTTACTCATAATTTTGTTTGTTCGTGGGATCGAAAGAGAAATGTTAATACTGAATTTTTAATTTTAATGTTGAATATTTTAAAATGTACTAGCTAATAACTATTACTAACCTTTTTAACCACTTGTCAAAGACTAACACTTATTTATTCACTACATTTCCAAATAGTCACTTAAAAATTCAAACTTGCACTTTTAAACTTACTATTAACTATTATTATGAAGCGTTATTATTATTTTTAATTCAGCAGTATTCAATTTTCAAAAAACCTAAAGTAAATGCTTACGAATGTTAAATGTTTCGAATTTATCGAACGTTACATGTTGATTGCAAGCTGCAGAAGTATTTTGGACGTGGATGATTAGAGAACATCGCTATTAAACATTAAATCCTGAAATATCTGGCGTCAAATAGATAACAAACGTTCATTAGCGATGCCAACAAAGAGCTAAGACTATTACAGCGCGCGGTAATTTTGAAATGGAATCATGGCTAGCGCTGCGTGGACGAGGCTAGTTTTAAACCGGATGTCAAAGGACCAATCAATGCTCCGATACGCTTTGGCGCTTTTGCATTTCATATAGTATCTCATCTCGTTATTTAGATATCGATTTGATCTATCGGACAGCCCCTGCTGGGCTTTGGCTGTGCACTTTCAAACACCGATATCGCTTTCTCTTGGTTACAAATCGTGTTGTGCTTTTTATAAAAGTGCTCATTACAATCTTTGATGGAATTATGTAAAAAGTATTGACGATTTGAAATATGAAATAAGCAAAGCATTTGTATTATCAATCAATTTGTCTTAAGGGTTTTAAATTAAAATGCAACTAACCGATGGGAATAATTTTAAAGTTTTTATTGTTTAAATCAAGTTTTGTTGTACTAGTAATAACATTATTTTGCATATTAAAGAGTGAGTAAGATGGATAAAATAAACTAATAATGAACTCTCAGTGAGGTTAAAAATGTCACTATCACAGTTTTGAAAACACGAGTAAAAATTTGAATTGGTTTTCAAGACAAGTTTAAAATTTAAAATGAATGAAATAAACGTCGGATGACGATAATATAAAACACGTTATGGGAGATGTCACTTGTAACTTTTAACAATTACGAATTGTTTTGAAAAAATTGTAAGTACAGTCGAGTATCAATGTGTAAAGTCCCAGATGGTAGTAACTCACAATAGTTGTTGTGAGGCTAGTTGTTGTAGTCTCGATCCGGGTCCCGGTCGCCTCGCGCTTCGCTCACTTCACGCACTCCTTGGTACATCTCCTTGCTGTTCACTCTCGTCGCTCACCGCTCACTGTACAAGACTTGCGACTTCTGCAAGAGAAAAAACCGCGCTCGTACGCCGGCGCCGACCCCCACCTTCTTCTCCTTCGTTATTTTTCCGCCCCCCGCCGCCACCCTCGCTCCGCCTTCCGAGTGGGGACCGGGGAGACCCGAGGAAAAACCGATAAAAGGGTAAAAGATTTGATAAGAGATCGCTTCTTTTCTTACCCCTCCCCCCGAAACTTTTCGCAGGTTTAATAACCCATTTTCCCGCGCCGAATGTCGAGGGGGGTCGTTTTGCAACGAAGACGATGCACCGCGGACGTGACAGCGTTCGGGTCGTTCCCCCCCCACACATGCATTCCGGTGCAGTTTTATTCCGAAGGTTAATCACATTATTTTTTCAATCTCGCGTTCACCTCGTCGAGGTAAATACACCCGTTTGTCAATGACCCCATTTAGTTTGTTTATTTTCCTATTTCACATAGAATTGCACAGAGGAATAAATGTAAATCAATGGATAAAAATATCTTAAATCAAAGATTACCATTCTTACTCTCAGATCAATTTAAAAAAGTTTAACCGTCTATAGTTACTGTTTTCCTATGTCACACAGAATTGCACAGAGGAATAAATGTAAATCAATAGATAAAAAATATCTTAAATCAAAGATTACCATTCTTACACTCAGATCAATTATTAAAAAAGTTCTATAGTTACTGTTGCTTTATCGGGATCTTAAATAGTGTTTTAAAGCTCAACAACAGAGACATTTCTGAGATTCGCGGAACGATCGATACCAGCTGTTATCAGCTGTGTGAGATTATCGATCCCCAGCACTGAGCACACGGACACCCCGACCGGTCGATAACTATTCACTCCATGCCATTCACGTGCACAAACTACGGCCCCGTACACACGTACTACGTACTACGTACTACAGTACATACTACAACCTCTGCCGCGCTGTTCAGGGGACCCGACGGTTATTTTCCCCGGCGTTGTGGCCGTTCATCTCCGCCAACCCTTTCTGACTTCTCCCCTACTCGTGGTCTAGTCTTGTTGTACAAGGTTATATCACTTTTGAGGTTCTATTAGTTTTATTTTTTCACACATTCCTTAGCATTTCTTTACACACCGCAAAACATATGAGTAATCTAAATTGAATCTTTAAAGTTGTATTCCAAAAATATACAAGGAATGCCACATTTTTGGTTAAATTATTTCATTATTGTTTTCTTTAAAAAATCTCCTCCTAAATTTTAAGGATGGCTTAAACATGTTTATTTTCTTTGACATATTTCATAGTAGCTTGACCGTTTATAATTGATAGATCTTAAGTTTCTCGTATCAGAATTATATAATTTATAATGAAAGATAAACGCAAAAAGTCTGACAACACTTTTTTTTAAATTTGATTGAAATCGCTTAACAATGCTTTACGTAGTCTTATTCAGTACAATACCGGACTCATTAGATCGAAGAAAAGGTAATGGATGAAGGGTATGGAATAACAATCACGGCCTTGAAATTTAGACATAAGACTTGTCTACTTTGTTTTATAAATATATAATATTAAGTTTTTGTTAAATCACGGAAATGTAGGATATTTACTGAATTGAGTAGTGAGATTGTCATATAGTCTTATTGTAATTTAAAATTGAAGAACTTCGACGTGTAACGTAGTTGACCTAAACGCACTTAATCATTGTCAACCACTCAAACAGAAGAAGATTGAATTAAAACGACTTAAAATAATTATGAGGTTTTTCGTTAAGTTTATTATAAAGTTTCAAACTTTTGACATTCGTCACCAACTACTTGAAGACACGAATATTACGATTCAGTATTAAAGTAATTTTTACTCGAATAATAATCCGGATAAATAAATAAATTTGTTAACAAATACTGTCGATGTGCACATACATTTATGGTCAATCGATGTACTTGAAATTAATTTGACAAACTTGCAAACAATTAGATTTAACTTATAAACACGCCGTATAAAAATATGCATTGTATTTTCAAGAGCCATGTTGTTATTTATTGTAAATTAAAAATGTCAGGAAAATTATTAAAAAAATTTAGAACAGTTATTTCAATTAAATATTTTTCAGGCCTAAATAAATTTCAAAATTAAAATAGTTTATTATTTCTGTGTATTTTGTAGGAGTTGTCATTAATGTGTCTTAGTAAACTAAAAATGTTACAAAAGGTTTAATGAGTTTTGAACGGAAGATTGTATTTTTTAACAGCTGTCAATGATGTTTTGAAGTTTTTAGAAAATTTTTTTACGGAAGAACATTTTTAATTATTAAACAATTTTAAGACGTTACATTGAATTATTAAGATGGTGTAGTGCAGATGGGTGACTTACCAGAAGAGTGAGGGTAATCCGTAAGTGAGGTAAGGGCACGTCGCACGTAGGCACGGGCGAGTGGTTGTGACTCCCGCCCACCGTAACACTAAGAAGCCAGCGAGCGTCACAAGCACGTCTCGCCGCGCGTGCGCCGGCTCAGAGCGCGCATGAGTAAAAACACCAGCTAAGGAACCGCCCTCTTCACAAGGCTCCGGGCGGCATCTTTTGGCCAAAACGAGAATTACGTTACTCTTGAGCCTCAAACGAAGGGGGTGGTGGGCGCGCGACGCTGTCCGGTGGCGCCTCCCTTGGCGGTGGCGACGCTCAGAACTACTCTGTTCCTTGGTTGACGCGCCAAGACGACGGCGGTCCAGCACGTGCCGTGCGGCGTCTCGTCACAATCACTGATTGCACTATCACTATCGGAGGCTACCCCCTCCCTGTCGCCCCCTCCCCCACACTACTCGGTAATTGACTATTCCACATAATAAGTGATAGTGTCAATGAACCGCACTGGTTACTATGGCCGTATGATTAACATTGATTGTTTCTACCGTTCACACATTTTTCACATTCCAATAGGTCATTCAATAATTAGAGTTTTTTATTGTTTACACAGGAAATCAAAACTAACACTCATTCTGTAATTAATCTGATGTTTTTACACAATGTGCCGTGTAAAATATTAAATCAAATTGTAAATATTATTTATACCTGATAAATGGGACCAAAATATCACTTCATTAAGTTTTAAGGTGAATTGAAATTTTGATGTTGTAAGACATTTTAGTGTAGAGAAAACTTCTTATTGGTCAGTACTTTTAAAAGAAAAATAAAAATATTTACAATCAATTTTTTTTAATCGATAGGATTAATATTGAAAGGAAATCATGAATGGTCGTATTGAAATTAATACAGTCTTTAAACATCAGTTTGCAATGCACAGATTCTAAAGTAAATGTAATACCCTTCTTATGAACACGATAATCGTACGAGATGAATTAGTTGAAATCACTTTTGTTGTAAAATAAAATAAAAATAGAATGGATTGAATACTCATAACTTAAGTTTAAGGTTTTATTTATTTAGATCAGTGCGTGAGCCTACAGACCATTATCTATTATTTAGGAAGAATTAATCAATATTTAAGGAGTATTTTTCGTTTACACCACGAATAACACATAAAACAGCTCAATTTTTCTTTATTTTTTTAAATTTCTGTGATACATAAATCTTTAGATAATACTCAAAATAATACTTGCAAAATAAAGAAAATGAATATAGGCTACTCATTCCTACGTTAAAGGTAAAATACATTGCATGCAACTGGTTTCCCTTCCTCCTGTGGCCGTTATGATGTCAACCAGGATTCTCAATCTTCCACTAGAAAAATTCTCACACGTCTTCAATAATTTCCTAATTCATTCTTAGATAACTAAGGCATTCACTTGTCCTTCCTTATCACACTATTTTGTTTTCTGAACTCATTCCCAAGATCTATATTCTTCAGTGTTGTCCATTTTTCAAATTTCGGCTCTTATATCGTTATCAGTATATTATTTTCAAATATGAAATTTGCACATTCGTCTTCTATTAATTGAGTTTAACTCATCTTCTATTATATTTTGGCTGTTTAGGATAGCTTCCATAAACTTAAATTCGTTTACAAGATATTATTAGAATGCCACTGATTTTTGAAGTGGATTTTTTGCCACTAAAATAATTTAAAAGCAGAGACCGGTGTATACGTCTGTGAATATTAGATTAGATTAGATTATTGAAATGGCGACCATACTACAAGGTAGGTATTTTAAGCCAAGTATGAATGAGAATTGAGTGTAAGATGATTGTGGCGCGATCTTGTAGTCTTGTTACTGACTAAGGCTGACATGTTCATTAGACAGGACTGTTAATTAATAGCCCAACAGCCGATGGCAACTAAGGGACCTACAGTTTAACGTGGAATCCGAACCACGGCCTCTGAGTTACGAATTGGTCTAATTATGTGGATGGTCTTTGCGGATTAACATAGTATCCAATAGAGCGGACGTTAATCCACACAAGAGAACACCACATCCACCGACCATCGATCACAACTATCCACAATTCGTGACCTCCAAGTAGCTGGATTACAGGATGTCGCCACCATCCCAGTATAGGATGTAATAGGAAACCTATAATCCAAAGTTTACTAACTTGTAAACTTTATAAGTTATAGTTGTAACTTATATCTACCGTTTAAATCGGAAGATTTATTACGCCTACTTTGTAAGTACATGAGATGATGAGCTCAACTTTGAACCAAAGTGCGACAATTGATTCAAATTAGCCGACAAAGAAGTTAGATCTTGTTGACGTGTTTCTTAATTTACACAAGTCAATTAGTGGTTTAACGAAGTAGGCCGCAATTCTACCGGAAACAGTTCGTTGCGTGATGATACCGCGTTTCCTCTAAGTTTCCCCCCCGTTCCCCCTCCCCCGCACCCCAACACGGCCTGATAGCACCGTAACTATTTGTAGCTTGTACACAATCAATTAACTTTCTTTCAAAGTGTTTTATACTTTGACTTCACCTGATAAACTGTCGTTGTAAATGAATTATCACCTCTTGATTGAAGATCTTTCTAATTGAAAGAAGGCATGAGATTGTACAGGATTTTAACCATACATTTTTAGTTTGGATGAACTTTTCTAGGTATTGGAATGGTGAATTAGTTTAATGGTAATGGCTTCCATTACAGATTTCACTCAAATAAATAATCCCCATTTCTCAGACGTATTATATTTCATCCCTCATTTATGCAGGTATTCTCTATACTATCTTTCCTTGATAACGTAACCTTTTCAATCAATTATAAAAATCAATATTTTTTAATGCGCTATGACATTTTACATAATATATCACGAGGAAATCGTTCATAAAGTGCGTTATGTATACAGTATTTTAGCTTGTGACCATGAAACCGTAATCATTATGGATTTTAATTCTTAATCATGTTTCGGAATATTAATGCATTTTTACAAATCATCTTTATATACGATAATAAATAACCAACTGAATGTACATCTCTAAATTATTGATATTGCCCAAATTATAAATTATTTTTAATAAAAAACACTACAAAATATTTATATTTTTATCCTCAGAGCAACAATAGTTCAGTTAACCGTTGAAAGAGGTATATAGAAAAATGTATATAAATATTTCTGGTTGTTAGGATGATTTTTATAGAAGTTTTGTAAAAATGTTAAATATAACATCGGCGGGATACAGGGTACTGAGTTACCTTAAAATCGGATAATAAATAAGCGAAAAAATGTACCGAAAGAGGAAAATACAATTTTTGGCAAATCACAAAAAATCCTAGCCACTTTTCTGCAAATCGTCCTACGCCTGGGTGCCATGAAGATAATGTAAGTGTCAAGAAAAATGTAAATATTTATGTTGAAAATATTTATTTACAATAAGTGTTTGGTTTTCTAGTTGTTTATCAAACGTTGAAGGTGAAAAGTTGAACAATAATAATATGCAATAAAAAATTTAAGAAAAATTACCGGTACTGTGTTACCTTAAGGTATTTTGACATGTATGTGTTTGTATATTTACGTTGCAGTAAACTTTTATACAGTATTACCTAAAAAGGAATAAGTGAATAAAGGTTAATTTATTTGACTATGAGAACATTAAAACAATTGTCTTACTTTTAATACAATTTTTATTTTGAATATATTTCTATGTAGACATATTCGGTTGGAAATAAGCTTATAATGGTATTTTGTGAAATAATATTGCTATAGTAAGTTTGAGTCAAATATTGCTAGTCTGAAGGTTCGCCAATTCAATTCCAGACTCAGTTGTCTTTTTTATTTGGACTATTACTTAACTACCTGCCTAACAACATGACCAGGATTTGAACAGTTTACTATAAAAGCGTAAAAATTGGCATTGGTGTTGATTACCCAATATAAGAAAATAGAAGGAACTGCGCTTCTGTGCTAGTTTAACCAAGCTGGGGGGGGAGTTAGCGGATTTGTGAGACAAAAAAGTGTATTGGAAGTGACTTCATTGGTCTCTTGTGACCATATTTTGGATATATTTTTGTTTGTGGTAGTCAGATGTTTAATGTTTTCTAAGAAAATCCCTGAAATACCAAAAATTACGTCATATTGACATGAATATGTCTTAGCTCTGGGGCGGGGGGTTGGTGATTTTTAAGATGGAAAATATGTAACAGGTTTCCATAGAATCTACCAATACTATTTATTGAATTTTTAATATAAAAGAAAAAGAACAGCTGTTTATAAGAACTGAAAACATTTTCTTTAGACATATCCGTGATCTAACCTATTTCCCACAGGGAAGTAAATACAAACATTTCACAAGTAACAAACTTTCAAGGGAAACTGCAATGATTATTGGAAACATAGATTTTTTCAAAATTTGTATTTTTGTATATTTTGTAAACTTTAAGTGATTTTTAAGGAACTAATCTGTGCTCCTAACGGGATGACATCTCATGAACTTGTAACACAGCTCCTTACTCGTCGACGAAAGGATTGAAACCATCAAGAATGTAACAGCTACGTCACAAGCAGCCCACTTAGACACCACAGGGAACTAATTTTTAAACCGTCAAAGTATCTTATCGTCAAACTGGGTTTGAGAATTATATACTATTTTGAAGATATTTTGAAATTATGGTTAAAATTTCGTAGAAGTAAAGAGAGTGCCTTGACGATAAAGTAGTTTAATATTTAATTTTGATATTTATAATGTCACCAGAGTAATATAAATAGAAGCAATTTTATTCGTCTACTGATCTAACAACGTTAATAGACTGTTTATAACGTATATAAGCTTAAACAGTCTAATAACAAGTTTATAACAGATAATATTACTCTTGATGACCTTATTTGTGATTATGTTTTATTTTGACATGGTTATGTCTTAGCTCTGGGAGGGGGGGAGTTATGGAGAAATTTGTAAGATAAAAATTTGAAACATAAGAACAGCTGTTTAGATGAACTGAAAACATTCCCTTTAGCCATATCCATGATCTAAACTTCTCATATCCATTCTAAATTTCCCACAGGGAAGTAAATACAAACATTTTTTATATATGAGAAATGACATCTAGAAAACCTATAATGGAATAGAAAATCTTATCGTCGTATTTTATCCAAGTTATTATGTGGTGTAATTATTTATTTATATTAACTGCGGGTATAAGTTAATTTGTCTCTTAGATTAAATATGTTTTCGAATAACAGTTTCGGTAAAATATCAGCCAAACTTGTATCATTGTGCATTAAAACATAGTTTCCAAAAATTTTGAAAGACTTTATTAGGATTATTTTAGGAAGAAAATGAGCATACTGACTCAACTTCTTGAGACGATTCATCCCAGCATATGTTATACCTATTGTAATCTCTATACAGGGTTTTTTAGAAATCCCTACCAATACTCTAGGGCGTTGTTCCTGGGCAAGAAACATATCTAAATATCATATTTAAATTGTACGGAAGTCCTTAGTTACTCACACAGCCTTCATTTTGTTTTTTCACTTATGATTTTTTTCTGAATAATGGTTAAACGTACGGAGTTGAAACTTTGCACAAATATTTATGACAACTAGACAAAACTACAAAAATGTCAATTTCTCAAATTCATAAAACAAAATGGCGGACATTTAAAATATTTTGTTTTTCAAATAACTCGGGAACCGTTGATTTAACAGAAAATTTACAAGAATAACTTTTTTTAGGTAATGTAATTACAAATCGATTGACACCAAATTGTTTTAAATTAGATAAATACTAATTGAGATATGTCAGCTTTAGTGATATGACCGCTAAAGCTTTGTTGCAGTGCATGTCAAGGCATGCGACGAAAGTCTGCCACAACAATGCAACAGCCTCAGTCTGCTTACTGTCATTAAATTCACACAGCCATATCTCAATTGATATTTATCTAATTTAAAACAATTTGGTGTCAATCGATTTGTAATTAAATTACCTGAAAAAAGTTATTCTAGTAAGTTTTCTGTTAAATCAACGGTTCCCGAGTTATTTGAAAAATAAATTTTTAAATGGCCGCCATTTTGTTTTATGAATTTGAGAAATTGTCATGATTTTTTTGTAGTTTTGTCTAGTTGTTATAAATGTTTGTGCAAAGTTTCAACTCCGTACGTTTAACCATTATTCAGAAAAAAATCATAAGTGAAAAAAACAAAATGGAGGCTGTGTGAGTAACTAAGGACTTACGGAGAATTTAAATATGATATTTAGATATGTTTCTTACCCAGGAACAATGCCCTAGAGTATTGGTAGGGAATTCTGAAACACTGTATAAGTTGCAACTTAGTCGGTGGACCCAACTCCTTCAAAATTATACCTCGCCATAAAGTAAAGCTGGAAAACATAGTGGTAACTCAGCTGAAAAACGAAACCGGCAATCTGCGGGTAACTCTCCAAGGAGCGGCCTGCCTTATGTCCAGCTTATCAGAGTAATTGGCGTTTCCCCGTATCCCGTATCAGAAGGTGGGCGTGAGTCCCTTCCCTGGGGAACGCCAAGGCTCTGCGTGCCGTCTCCAACACCACACCCTCATTCATTTCCATGTCTTTCATTATTCACCCTATCTTCGTATACTAAACAGGGCGGAGAAAAACTCCACGCAACTCCACAACGCCTCTTCACCTTTTAGAGGACGTCACACGTGGAGGAGCTGTCATATGTATGGTTCAGGAAATAGGTTTTTGACTTATGTAGATTTTTAAATGGGACGCACTATAGTAGTTTCCGATGGGAAAGATAGTGTACATCTTGATCAAGTTCTAAGCCACGTCTCCACTAACTGAACATTATTTATGTTTTCCCAGTTTCAAGAACAGTAATTATATTTTTTTTACCTTTATGCAACTATCAAAGGTAAAAAAATATAACTGAACATGTTCGCCGAACATAACAATGGATAACCAATACACATTGAGTTCATCAAACATGTCCGACGAATATTTTCAACAATTACCTTTCTTGAAACTAAAATGTTCGGTGTGGCAGCGAACACTTTTCCACTAATATTCCCATCACGACAGTCAAACTTCGAGAAGGTGTCCCCAGCAAACCAACACCGTACAAGTGTAAGCGGGCTTCACAAACATTTGGTTTTGTTCGGCGAACATGTTCGGGTGGTGGAGACGCGGCTTTATCAAGTGTAAATTTATACTACCCCAGTTCAATCACAAGACACTTGATTAATAAAATGAATTTACTCCCCTTCAAGAAATAGCTGTGTCTATAAGCATATGATGTCAATTCCATTTCAAAATTTGGTCTGACGGATTGCCACTACACCCCACCCCCCAGAGCTAAGACATATCAATGTCAAAAATTAATGTTAACCATATTCCCTAGGCATATAAAAATAAAATTCAAAGATTACGAACGTTAACAATCTTTATACTTACTTACTCTTACTCCTGTGGCCACACAAATCCAAGGAGATTTTTGGCCTCGCCAACAAGATGCCTCCATCTTTCTCAATCTTCTGCCTCATCCACCTCTGCGCCCAGTTTCCTGATGTCTTCCACCACTTGGTCATCCCATCTGATTCTAGGTCTCCCCAGTGGGCGTCTTCCTTTAGGCTTTCCTCTCCACACTCTTCTTACACTACTATCTTCTATTCTTCTTCGAACATCCCCAAGCCATCTAATTCTCCTACTTCGGAGTAAAGCTGCAATATCAGGTCTTCCGTAAAGTTCCCTTAACTCTTTGTTCTTCCCAATCTTCCACAACATCTTCCAATGTTGGCCCGTATATTCTTCTCAGGATTTTGTTCTCAAAATTATTAATTTCTCTCTATGTTCTTTGTGAGGGTCCAAACTTCCGAACCAAAAACTGGCTGAACTATTGCGAGATATTCGAACCTTAGTGTTTCTTGACAGGAGTCTGCTTTCAAAATCGATAAGCTCCAAATATAAAAATCTGTCATCTAGGAATATCCTATCCTCTATCACTTTTATCTGTGATACTGAAAAAATACTTAATAAAACAATTTATAATCAACTCAAAAATCTTCATAAATGAGTTTGGCCTGTCTATATGATTATATAAAACTTATTTGTAAATAAACACAAATGATTATAATTTAAAAAAAAAATTACATGAAAAAAAAAAAAACATTTTGATACAAAAAAACAACTTTTTTGACCGATTTTGTTTTAATCGTTGAGTTTTAAAAACATGTCTCTACCAAATGTGTCTCATGGATTTTTACCTTTTTTTGTTACAAAAAAAACCAAAAAAACAAAAAAAAAAATTTATAAAAAATAATCTTAAAATTTTAACGAAATTGTTTTTTCTAAAAAAACAAGAAAAAAAACTGGATAAGTCTCGCCTTTGGGTACCATAATGAATAGAATAATCACAAAAACCTCCAAATCTACAATTGAAATTGCAGGTATACCAATATTCTGTAAAACAATTAGACTTACAGCATTTAAGCATCAGAAACAAAAAATTCCATACTTATAGCATATCACAAAATCATCACTGACGATAGGGCAGAAATATCCAAAACGGAAACTCCTAATTACAAATCATTTGTAGTATAGATATCTGCATATCGCTTATTTTGTTATCGTCCCGAAGTCGTGATAGTCTACAATTGCAGAAACGCTAAAACATCGAAACTCTAGACAGTTATACAGTATATAAACCAAGAACCAAGACGTGATGTCGCATCACAAATAAATCCACACACGACATGAAAGCTGAAGCTAAATCAAAAGACAGCTCACAACCGGGACGCTCTTAGTGCCGTTATGAATCGAATAATCACATAAACCACAGCTGATGAATTTTGATTATCACAAAAACTTCAAATATCACTCAATAAATTGTATTAAGGTTTTATGTTATGTTATCCTACAGACGCACCACGCCACAACTGCCTTCATTTCCTGAGATATGTTGCAAGGTTGCTGTAGCTATTTTGCGTCTTCGCGTTGGAAGGCGTGTAATCCAAGTAGGCACTCTGTGATGTATATGGTGTCTTAAATTGGTTTTGAGGATATTTTGAACTAACGTGAAAGTACATGATTAAATTAAAATATATCATGAGCTCTTGTATCGTGTGTTGAAAATAACTTCAACTTTGCTTCAACTTATGAACTGAGAAGTTTACACAATTAACTAGTACAATTAATAGCTTTGGGTTAAAAAACAAACCAAACTATTTGTCTTTGAACTCTTCTCTTAACTATTTTTATATTCTATGGACACTATTTTACAATTTTGATTCTCTATAGTTTTTTACATTTATCGAAAATGTACCGACGCTTTAAAGCCTGGAAAGTAGCCTAATGCATTGTTTCTTCCTATTTGATATTTTGTTGCCTGTTGCATTGTCTGAAAATTTCATTAAACATATCACTTATTTTCAAGAGCAGAGGTTCCCATATTTTCTGTATTTAAGAGTCTGCATCAGTGGTGGCCATCTTGAATTTTAGTCCCGTAAGAGCAATGTTAAATTCTGGCGGAACATACCTTCACTTTGGCGTCTGTAGTGGCGTTAATTATCAAAGTATCAATGTAAATCCTTGGAAGTACATTGATGAGATGTGGCTCAAGGGCATGACCTTTTAATATGTTACATTCATGAATGTAAAACTATGAAGTAAATGTGTACTTTACAAAATGAATAACTTTATTCGCCACTTTAATAGTTTACGGTTTTGGGGATTATGTATTTATATTTTTATTTTCTGTCTGATTAAAGTCACGTGTTTATATGTTCGCCAAATAAAAAATAATTACGAGGTTTACATATATTACGTTTATTATAATAATCAGCTGTTGTATATCTTTCCTATAAAAGCCATATTACAGTTAGGTTTGGATTGAATTTTAAAATTGTGAATTAATCCACTCAGATTTATTTGTTTTATGGGAATGTTTTCAATATGTCTTATCATTTCAGTATTGTTATTCACTATGCCGCGACCCAGAATATATAACCTTTCACAATGAAGCCGTGATGCTATTCGACTTCAACACATGGCTAATCTTAAAATAACATGTATTTACTGTCAGGCGTTACGAAGTTCGCCGGGTCAGCTAGTTGTGAATAAAATATTAAAAGTACACCGATGGTAACAGAAACAGTTGAGTGCCCGAGGGCGATCGGAGCGCCCCTGGGGGCAACTCTCGGCAAGACGGTTCATTAAGCGCCTCGAGTGACCGGACTTGGTCAATTAAGTGTCCGCAAACTTGTGTCGTAATTGACAATTCACAGGTTCCCGGGCTCCAGACGGCCCTTCAACTCGACCACGTCAATAGTCACAGGGGTAAAAGTTGAACGGAGGCTGCGGTCCGTCGCCACTTGAACAGCGAACGGTGAGTTGCAGCAGTAGAGATTTACGATTATGAGTCTGTTCTTGAAAGGTATAGCCATCTTTTAAGAGTCTGCATCAGTGGTAGCCATCGTGGATTTTAGTCCCGTAAGAGCAATGTTAAATTCTGGCGCCTATATATCCTTGACCTATTGTCATAAATTAACGGAACAGAACTTCTTATTTTCGCTCTCAATAAAAAAATAACAATGATTTATTTTGTAAAATATTCCTGGATTTTTGTTTTTATATCAAGTTAAATTTTTGAACATATTAAAAGGTCACGCCTTGAGCCACATCTCATCAATGTACTTCCAAAGTTTTACATTGATACTTTGATAATTAACGCCACTACAGACGCCAAAGTGAAGGTATGTTCCGCCAGAATTTAACATTGCTCTTACGGGACTAAAATTCAAGATGGCTACCACTGATGCAGACTCTTAAGGACATCAGTCAATTTTTTTTACAATTAAATTTTTTCTCCATTTAACATTTAACATAAATATATAAGGTCAAATAACATCTTTTGAATGAATTAAAGTTCACGGTGGTAAAATTATCCACGTCTTTTTTATGTTTTCTACGCCTTTCGGCCTTTTTAAACGTTTGATGGGGAACGGTCCAACCCCGGTATTGTTACTACCTAATGGTGAGCTGTTCGTTAGGAAGCATAATTATTTAATCGCACACTGACGAAATGACAACTTGGTCCAGATTCGTCCCTTGCGGGATTCGATCCAGCGACCTTCAGATTTGAAGACAACCGTCTGGAGTCATCAGTTTATCTCAGAGCCATTGTGCTCGGCGCGTAATCCAAGGGTTGCCGGTTCTATCCCGGACTCGGAATTCATTGTATTTTGGCTGTTAATTAATACTTACCGAACAATAAGTCGTTGTTGGTTAGTATTAATACCAAGGTATTAAAAACTCCACTGGTAGTTACTAACTTTTGGTACACTAATAGTTACCTGTTCGTTGGAAGCATAATCATTTATCCACTGACTATGACAACTATCCAAATTCGTCCCTTTTCGATCAGCGGTTAATTTGACAAGTCCAGATTGCTTTATATTTTCAGAAAAACTAACTGTTATCTCATAGCATTGTCCTACTCGTAATCCGTTCCTTCTATCCCGGACTGTTCTTATTTGGCTGAATAGTTAATACTGAACAATAATGTCTTGGTCTCTTTACACTTAGGCACTACCCTTACATCCTAGCACTACCCTTACACCCAGGTAGTGTCCTTAAATCCAGACACTGGCCTTACAACTAAGCCCTGTCCTTACACACCCTGGCACTGTCCTTATACCCAGGTGTTATTCTTACACCCTAGCTCTGTCATTGCTCATCCTGACATTGTCCTTACACCCAAGTGCTTTCCTTACACATCCTGGTACTTCCCTCAAACTCTGGCACTGTCCTTAACACATCCTGGTACTATCCTTACTCACCCTGGCACTGTAGTTTCACACCCTGGTACTGTCATTGCGCACCCCTGGTACTGTCCGTACACCCTGGCACTGTCCTTGTACATTCTGGTCATTTACCGTTAATCTAAGTAAAAATATTTAAAGATAAAAGATCTAACCTCCTTAGATCCTTAGATCCTTAACCTCTGGCACCGTCCATGCACACCCTGGTACTGTCCTAACATCCTGGCACAGTTCTTACACCCAAGCACAACAATAAGGCAATCAATATTCAATAAAAATTCTTATATTTACTCTCCATTCATAACTTATACATTATTTACGGGCATTAAAATAAAATTAAAGCACGAAAGGGTTATATGCAGCTATGTGGACATGAACGTGTTTACTTATACTTCCACAGAAATTTACAGTGGTGAAAGTATGGGAAATTTTAATTTTACAAACTACATTTAGCTAAGCATTAGTTTTTTTGTCGGCGAAAGTTGATAAAAGTTTAATGCAAGGTCATTATCTGAACAAGGTCATCAAATTAGTAATTAACCATGAATTGTGTTGGCACGCAGACACCGTTTCGGATGTCATTGTAGCTAAATTATATTACCGGTCCGGCTTTGTATCGACACTGTGTTGAGTGAAATTCGGAAACAAACATATGCGGTTATAGTAACGAGTCTTTGAATAATACTCTAACACATAATCGGTGATATCTGTTAACAGCAGGTATTGGCGATATTGAAGTGTCAAAATACCTTCTGTTAAAAGAAATGCCATATTATGATTTTTCGAATTAGAACTACTCGTATATTGTGAGGGATTACTTTTTGGTTTTGATTACGTTGGTCATTCATAAATTTTTTATTTAACGATGGCATTAAAAGTAGATTTTAGAAATGGTTACGATACTTATTTATTACTACTAAGTTTCATATTACTAACGTATGTAACAAAATAGTCCTATAAATATGTAAACAATAGCCTAATTGAAAAAAATTACCATGGTTAATCACTGCTTAAAAAATGTTTATATTTATTTCCTTGTGAGAAATAGGTTAAATCATGGATATGTCTAAAGGGAATGTTTTCAGTTTATCTAAACATCTGTTCTTTTGTTTCAAATTTTGATCGTTCAAATTGCTAACACCTCCCAGAGCTAAGACGTATCCATGTCAATATGGTATATATTAAATACAGTATGTACTAATGAAGATTTCCAAGTAAAGTTTTAACCTATTGTCACAAATACAAGCAAAACTTAAGTCACTCTGAAGTAATTCTTCAAGTAATAATCTGTTTTAGTGTTTTAAATGCGCATGATAAAAACGTATAATAACACAATCTCATATCTCATGACTGGGACGGTGGCGACGTCCTGTAATCCAGCTACTTGGAGGTCACGACTTGTGGATAGTTGTGAGAGATGGTCGGTGGATGTAGTGTTCTCTTGTGTGGATTAACGTCCACACTATTGAATACTACGTCAATTCACAAAGACCATCCTCATAATTAGTCCAATTCGTAATTCAGAGGTCGTGGTTCGGATTCCATGTTAAACTGTAGGTCCATTAGTTGCCATCGGCTGTTGGGCTATTAAATAACAGTCCTGTCTAAGGAACATGTCAGCCTTAGTCAGTAACAAGACTACAAGATCGCGCCACAATCATCCTACATTCATTCCTCATTCATACTTGGCTTAAAATACCTACCTTAGTAGGTCGCGATTTCAGTTAAAAGTATAAAGTATAACGTATCATAGACAACAAAGACAAAAGTGTAAAGATTTTGTATATTACATAAGAAATATTTTTAAAATTCAAACCAGGAGTCTGAGAGGAGTCGCCAGCCACTGGTTTCCATTCAGCAACCTTTAAATTACTCGACCAGAGCGTTACCCCTGAACTACCGTGCCGGTAGCTAATTGTATAACTATGCATTATTTTTGAAGTTCTTGGGGATAATAGAACATATAATGTAGACACATATTCAGAAATTTATTGAAAGGAATCGTCAAATATTACAGCTTTACTTCTACCAATTTGCATACCATCATATTACATGCATATGAACACAACTCAATGTTCACCTTAGAAATACTAGATTAAAAACTAAAATATGGCGGGAGCCTCTTATACCTAGTATACCTTGCCCGTCAAGGTAGACTACGGATCTATGGGCGAGATATATCATAATACTTTACTCTTAATACTTTTACTTATTGGTTATGATAAAACTGATAACGAATTTTGGTGATGCATCTAAATATATAAAACAAAGTCGTGTTAGTTACACGCATTATAACTCGAGAACGGCTGGACCGATTTTAATGATCTTTGATTTTTCGGATTCGTCTCTGCTCCGGTCATGCTTTAGGCATATTCAGTTTCCATAAATTCAATTAGTTTTCATTTTATAGCGTTTTAATTTTCTAATGTTAACCTTATGGGGAATAAGTTTGTTTACAAATTATCTACAATCAAAACATTTGATTTCTTAAACCAGCTGTTTGTTTACTGTCCGTTAGCAATATGCTTTACTATCCAATGCCATCTGAATCATTCATTAATGTAAAACTATGAAGTAAATATGTGCTGTACAAAATGAACAGCATTATTCGCCACGTTAATAGTTTACGTTTTTTGGGAATTATGTAATAAAAAATAATTGCAATGTTTATACATGTTGAGTTTATTATAATAATCAGCTGTTGTATATTTAAAGCTTTCACAACGAAGTCGCAATGCTATTTGACTTCAGAAAATAGCCAATCTTAAAGTTAACATGTATTTACTGTTAGGCGTTACGAAGTTCGCCGGGTCAGCTAGTATGGAATAAAAATCTGTAACACTTTAAATGAAATATCAAAATAATAAATTCCAGTTCATAGGATATTTTTCACCAGATTTAGTATGCAAATTCGTTTCCTTTTATGTGGGAAATGTCACGAAACCCAGCGACAGTGGCAATCATACTCGCGTCTCATTGGGAAAATACTAGTTAAGTGTTATTGTCCAACAGACAGACAGCCGCGATGGGGCAAGTGAGTGGTCTTTTCTTTGGGCATGTGGCCGGCAGTCTCCACTAACCACATCAGCCAGTCTTTATGTCCCCAATCCAGTTAGCTTCTCGCCTTCGATGTGACGCTTTGCTACTTTAGACCCAATTACTCAGCTCTAAACATGGAATGTCGATTTGATCAAGATTAAAAACTAAATTTTATCGTAACTGCACTTAATTACTCTGAAATTCTTAACTACTTACTGTAACCATTCATGAAATTACCTTGAAAGGTAAGTGAATGAAAATGAAACCACTTAGACGTTTATTTAAATAAATTTAAATAATATTGTTACTTCAGGATAGTGGGTTAAAAATATCAATACAGAGTGGTATATGTAATAGTATAGTAAATTTCTCTTAGTATAATATCTTCTTAATCTTCTTAGTATAGTAAATAAAATCAAATAATAACAATTCTTTCCAAAAACCTTGTTGTCAACATTCTTTATGATATTTTAATGTGAGAAGTAAAAATTATATGAAAATAAAGACTTCATGTGCCTGGGGCTTTTTACTTTTGTCCCATAAATGGAAAAGGTAAAAAATAAATGTATCTCATAACAATAATAATAAACTTACTGCAGTTCTAAATGATAATGAAGAAGAAAAACTGTTGCTTTTGACTAATAAAACCGCTCGTTATAAAATAGTGAGAGCGTAAAACAATAATGCATTGCGCAATAGAAGCAGGCTTCGGGAGAAAACTTAAAATCTACCATTCCAATATTTACAGATAATAATTCGATCACAAATTTCATTCCAGCAATTTATCTGTAAAAATAAACTTGATTTCTTCTTCTTTCAAACTGTCAAAATGTAGTGTAAACGGACGTATTAGAAAATGAAAACATTGAAATCTCGGACGGTCACGACAGTTTTTTCTTCTTCTTCTTCCCGAACTATCAAATTTTAATGCTCACAGCTGTTGACAAGTAATTTTATGTTTTCATTCTTTGAAAATGTAAACACTGAAACTTAGGACGTACACGGGGCGTAGCCCGAGGGGATTTTAAGGAAATGAATACGCCTATGTGTTGCATGAGTTTAAGATCTACCTTTGTGTACCACAAATCCACAAACATACAGAAACCAATTATTTTTTACAACACTATAGACGACGAGACTCTGTAGGAATGTAGGTATGCTGCAACGAGGGTATATAAGCAGGGGGAGAGTTCTTGTGTAAATGAGAAGTGTGAATGGTGACTATTGTTGCGAGAATGTTACTATTGTAGTGAAATTGAGAGAGTGAATTGAGAGGTTAGCTGTTAATAATTTTAAATTTCTGACTCTTGCTATACATTTGTAAAAATGTCTTACAGCAATAAAGATTTGATTTGATTTGATATAGCTTAATACGCTTTATACGTACTGTAATAATAATCAATCCCTAAAATGATCAGTTTCGATCGAGCACAGTAATATAGTTTAATTCGAGAAGTGTTAGTCTTTTCTTATATTACACGTTTTGTATAATATTCACACTTGCAATGCAATAATAACCGCATCGCACCGACCGTGTACCATCAAACTTCAAAGGGAAATTAAAACTAACACGTGTTGGGCGCCATCGATACAATACTTGTGAGCGGACTGGAGGCTGGACACGCTGCATTTATCACAAGTGCATGTGTTGTTTAAATGGCAGGGATGCGAATCGGTTCAAGTTAACCGTGGTACATTTTACGTCGAACAGAACGCTTAAGTAATTAATAACGATGCCCGAACACAGAGGCGGGATGAACGCGGGGGGATGAAATGGATGTATAGCTAGGGAAAGGCGAAGTATAGGCCTCAAATAGTAGTTTGTTTGCGAACTATACTATTGATCTCCCCTCCCCCTCCCCCCCGCGGACACTACCCCCCACCCCGTACCGTCAAGCTCTTTTAATTACGCTGCTAAAAACACAACCTGTGTTTCTAGTTGCAATTTTCCTATTCGCATATCGAATTCCGTGGGCCGGTCTGGATGTTATGATGTGGATCTAAAATTCGCTTCTATTTACGCATCGCGCACTAGACACTAATAAAGTTTGTATTAATGCTCCTGTGTTCCGCGCTCGTTCCAGGTTTGGTGATGGATAGTGATTTGGATGTTTGGGGATCATATTGATCCCTTCTAGCAGAAGGATGCGCTCTAGACTATATGAGTATTTTAGAGTTTACATAAAAAGATACGTTTTGACATTGATATGTCTTAGCTCTGAGGGGGATCTTCATAATCCATCAGACCCAAATTTAAAATGGAAGTGACGTCATGGTTATAAGGACCAGAATTAAAACATTCTCAGACATAGCCATGATCTAAGCTATTTCTCAAAGGGAAGTAAATACATTTTTGTCCATGTTGGTTGTCATTAGTATTTAAAGTAGTAAATACTACTCTATTTAGAGAATAACGAACCTATTTTAAGCAAAACTATGTTGTTCTTAGAGGGATTTTTCGACGTTTGGTGTCGCGACTATGTTGTTCTTAGAGGGATTTTTCGACGTTTGGTGTCGCGACTATGTTGTTCTTAGAGGGATTTTTCGACGTTTGGTGTCGCGACTATGTTGTTCTTAGAATGTTTGGTGTCGCGACTATGTTGTTCTTAGAGGGATTTTTCGACGTTTGGTGTCGCGACTATGTTGTTCTTAGAGGGATTTTTCGACGTTTGGTGTCGCGACTATGTTGTTCTTAGAGGGATTTTTCGACGTTTGGTGTCGCGACTATGTTGTTCTTAGAGGGATTTTTCGACGTTTGGTGTCGCGACTATGTTGTTCTTAGAGGGATTTTTCGACGTTTGGTGTCGCGACTATGTTGTTCTTAGATGAATTTTTCAACGTTTGGTGTCGCGACTATGTTGTTCTTAGAGGGATTTTTTTTACGTTTGGTGTCGCGACTATGTTGTTCTTAGAGGGATTTTTCGACGTTTGGTGTCGCGACTATGTTGTTCTTAGAGGGATTTTTCAACGTTTGGTGTCGCGACTATGTTGTTCTTAGAGGGATTTTTCGACGTTTGGTGTCGCGACTATGTTGTTCTTAGAGGGATTTTTCAATGTTTGGTGTCGCGACTATGTTGTTCTTAGAGGGATTTTTCGACGTTTGGTGTCGCGACTATGTTGTTCTTAGAGGGATTTTTCAACGTTTGGTGTCGCGATCGCCGTTCCACTTCTTTTGGTTTTGGTCTTTTACTGGTTATGATTACCCAAGTTCTGCGCGTCAATTCAATTTATTTGCAAAAGTTGATCCTTGCAAATTCTTTATGTGTTTGGCAGAAACATATCTTATCTTGGGGCGGCGTGGAGGTGAAAATTGGTAAATTTGAAAAGTGGAGGTAAGATGAAAATTTTTAACAGGTATCCATAGAAACTACTAGAGTTATTGTATTGAATTTTTAATATAAGAATAAGAACAGCTGTTTAAAGATCTGAAAACATTACCTTTAGACATATCCATGATATAACCATTTTCCCACAGGGAAGTAAATACAAACATTTTTAAAATTTATTTTAAGAACATGAAACTAAATCATTTTATTCATATTGTAGGCGCACACTACTAAATTTTACAATTGATCTCGAACAGTAAAAATGATAGTTGGCAGGCCTGTACGATGTACATGGTGAGGCAGGCGTGTTCTTGACACCGGTGACGTAACTGTCTGTCACCAGCATTTCCACCAATACTGGTGGCGTACTGTGGGCACACAGTAGCCGATGCGTATAAGTATTTGTAATGTTGGTTTCCAAGATAAAAAGCTGTGAGATTTTTACCCTTCCTATTCATAGATGTGGCTATTGAAGACAAAAAGAAAAAATAAGATCAACAGGAGAAAATCTTCAATAGTTTGGACCAAAGTAAAACGAAGAGAAACTAGGAAAATATACCAGCGGTTTGTGGATCAGACTAACTCTACACACCACCTGATTTTTTAAGTCAGGAGTACGTAACAAAGCCAGGAGGCTACAAGAGAGACTTAAGTGAACCCAGAATTAAGAGTAGGAATCACCTAAGTACCAAGAAAGGTCTCAAACTATCAAGAAAGATCGGAGTGATCAAAAAGGTTTGGTGGCACAAAAAACCCGACTGTGGTATAATAAAGGATAGGAGACATAAAATAAATAAGATTCGAACGGACCTTAAAAGGCCAGGAGAGAGAGGAATAAATTAGAAAACAAAAAATATGGTTTAGGAAACAAAAAATCAACACCGGTGATTTTGAAGCAAAAATAAATTAGTAATAGAAGTTTACAAATAGTATTATAAATAATGTTATTTCATTGGTTTATGTATGGCAGAATGGGGTAGCACAATGGTGGGTTAGTAGTGAGAAGGTTGTTTATCATATTTTACTGCCAATGTTTCAACTTTTACATTAGTAATATTTTAGATTTTTCTTGAGGCAGAATACACATTATTCGCTATTTTTTATACTCTGGTGTAGGACGTGATTATATATAGTTAATAGCAACAAAGTATGACCGAGGTGGTGAAAGCAAAAGTGGTTTATGTCAAAGTAATACCATTTTGAGAAACAAAGAGTTTTACTATAAGTATTGTGATACAATCTGCATTATTGAGTCAAAACTGCTTTGTAATGAGTTAATCTCATTATGGGTTTTCAGGAGGTTTAAATAACAAACTACTATTCCCTCTAATGTTTATCGATTAAATCTGATAGATCTGATGGATGGTTCTGGAGAGCAAAGTGGTGTATCTCTTGAGGCACACCAGTTTTCCATCGATGGTTTAATAGATTTGGGAAGATAAAAGCACGGTGTTTATTTTATTACAGTATTATATTCTTCAACATTAAGTACCGGTGCAAAGTTTGTGGGACGTAAATTTTAACTTGCAAAAACTTGTATTTTTTTATTCATCATCCATGACTTCTTCGTGAATCCAAATGGTTGTCAGTCACTTCCTGAATATTCTAATTCACTAGGCTCCCTTAAACCATCCATAGAAACATCAAAATCACAATGTTTTGCCATGATCAATAATTCATTATCATGACAACAAAATGCAATGATCTCTCAGTGTAGGGAAAATTGATGTAGCTTATGCTTGCACCATGGTTCCCAACAGTTCAACTCTAAATTCTTTTGCTAGGCAAACTATCTGCTATCTACGCAGCTAAAATATAGATTTAAATTGCACAACTATTCCATCTGATAATTTGAATATGTAGAATCCAAATATTAACTTAACTATATCTAATATCTAAAATATATGTTTGCATTTACTTCCCTGTGGGAAAAAAGGTTAGATCACGGATATGCCCAAAGGGAATGTTTTCAGTTCATCTAAAGAGCTGTTCTCATAAGCAAACACATGACGTCACTAACCAAACGACGTCACTGTTTCAAATTTCGGTCACGCAAATTGCCAACACCCTCCAGAACTAAGACATATCCATGTCAAAAAATGTTTGTAATTACTTCCCTGTGGGAAATAGGTTAGATCATGGTTAAAGAGAATGTTTTCAATTCATCTAAACACCTGTTTTTACAATAAAAATTCAATACAATATCTCAGATAGTTTCTATGGAAACCTGTTACGTATTATCCATCTTAAAAATCACTAACACCCCCCTTTCGGAGCTAAGACATATCCATCTCAAAAGACTTTCAGAACTTTTCCTTTCACCGCCTCAACTACAGTAAAGGGTGTATCCAATGCGTGACCCCCTCTTAACCTCCTGTTTATTGTTGGGATTAGTTCCCATCGGCACATTTAGTAAATTTGCATTAGGTTTATGTTTGTTACACTTTTTACGAGTGTCACTTGACCACGGGGATTTGTCAACATGATGTTTTATGAAGTCTAGTTCAACCCTGGTCTATGTGTTTGTGACGAGAAGTCTCTGAATTGGCCTCGACACTACCTCCCATTCTGTGGTTCAACCTTCGTACGTGACCTTTACCAGCTGGATAGCGGAGAAATGTATGTTTTACGTTATAGGAATTAAAGCTCGATACAACATACTGGCTTTGCTCATCATCTGGCAATACGAGTGGAAGTCGCCATGACAAGGCGATAATTACGTAAGTGCGTAATAACACTTCATGTCGTCATTCCACCTACGTCTTAAACTTTTCAAAATCCGAGATGTTCTTGATTTCATCTCATTTGCTATTGCTGATTGCTCAGTGGACATCACAATATCCCTTTTCAGACTAATTTTCTTCGAAAAGAGTTTGTCAAAGATGATTCCAGATTTCACTGTCTGTGGCAGCAAACGCTTAACACAAATAACAAACACTTGCTTGGTCGAATCAAAAGCTACGAGATTATACATCCCTATTAAACACCAACTGGGATACAGCAGCAGCAGAAGTAGTGTTTCAGCACTTATCTATAATATTATAAAGAAGAGGTGGTTTCTGTATGTTTGTTTGTGGGTTTGTGTGTTTGTGGGTTTGTTGTGGCAAGTAAATGCGAAAAATATTGAACCAACCGGTTTGAAATTTTACACAAAGGTAGATCTTAAACTCATGCAACACATAGGCATACTCATTTCCTTAAACAGTTCGAGAAGAAGGAGAAGAAGAAGAAAGAGCTGCCATGACCGTCCTAGGTTTCAATGTTTACATTTTCTAATGACAACATCCGTTTGCACTATATTTTGACAGTTCGGGAAGAAGAAGAAATAAAGTTGATTTTTCAGATAAACTGTTGGATCGAAATTAGTGATTTATTTGAAATAGTGGAATTGTAGATTTTAAGTTTCTCCGACGACTGTCTCTATTACATTAATCCTTATCCTCTCCCAATATTTGACAGATGTTACTTTGAAATGTTGTAGACACTCGTGTTTCGTCATTTTGTAAACAATGAAGAATTAATTAACAATAACTTAAATGTAGAGCCTACACCTTTCAGCCTTTTTAGCCCGTGCGAAGAACGGGTACTTTGGCTAGTTACTTATATAACTTTAAAATTTTTGATACTTTTCACTGAAATGACGAACAAACCAGGTAGGTATTTTGACACAAGTATGATTAAGAAATGAGTATAGTTGTGGTGCAATCTTGGAGTCGATTTAGTCACTAAGGCTTACATGTTATTTAATAGACCAACAAGCCAATTAATTGCATCTAAGGCACCTACAGATTAACGTTGGAAACCAAATATAGCCCCAATCGCCTCAGAATCGCGAACCGGTCTAATTATAAGTATGGTCTTTGCGCATAAACGTAGTATTAATGAGTCCGAACATTAATACACACCAGGGAATAGTGCATCCGCTGACCACGCTCATAACTATCCACAATTCGTGATAAACATTACATACATACATTATAACCATTAAAGTAACCACCTATCAGTTTCAGTATTGAAATTTGGTACTGTAGTATTATCCACAAATGCACCCGCAGTTGTACAGGGTTTCGAGTGCTATCCACCTGTGCACAATAGTTGTAGTTTTCAAGTTGTACACGACTCTAATATTGCATCCACCCCTCAACCAGTGTGCAGTAGTGTGAAATCTGTTGTTTATCCACCTAACATAGCAGTCGTGTTACATTTGTTCTGTTACCCACCTATCCAACAGAGTGCAGTAGTGTTGCACCTGTCCAAACATATAATATTGTATTTTGGCATTTTCCATCGGTCAATGAAAGTGTGTATTTTTTTATTACTGTCTAGTTTAGGTCATAGCTCGGAACCATTTTAAACGTTACTATAGGCTAGATCAAGTGGGTTGTGACATTATTGCTTAGCAAATACCCACTGGTGATTGGCGAGGCACCGAATTCCCGTAGCTTTGTTGCATCTGTGGCGTTCCCTTGGCAATACCAATAATATTTAATTTGTATTATTACCTACCTGTCTGCTAGAGTGCAGTAGTGTCGCTTTTGCAATGTTCCTCATATCCACACCTGTAATATCGAATTTGTTGTGTTACCTGTTAACCTGTGTGCAGTAGTTGTACTGCACTCTACCCGCACGTGAGAGTCGCGTGAGGGTTTTATCGCATCCACCTGGCTGTAACACAGTAGTAGTGGTGTTATTCCCGTCCACCAGAGTGCAGTAGTGTCGCTTTTGCAATGTTCCTCATATCCACACCTGTATTATTGAATTTGTTGTGTTACCTGTTAACCTGTGTGCAGTAGTTGTACTGCACTCTACCCGCACGTGACAGTCGCGTGAGGGTTTTATCGCATCCACCTGGCTGTAACACAGTAGTAGTGGTGTTATTCCCGTCCACCAGAGTGCAGTAGTGTCGCCTTTGCAATGTTCCTCATATCCACACCTGTATTATTGAATTTGTTGTGTTACCTGTTCCTGTGTGCAGTAGTTGTATCTACCCGCACGTGAGAGTCGCGTGAGGGTTTTATCGCATCCACCTGGCTGTAACACAGTAGTAGTGTTATTCCCGTCCACCAGAGCGCAGTGGGGGAGAGCAGGTAGCAGAATCTATTATGGAAGCGGTTCAACTATAATCCCCGGCGCCAATGCTGCATCATACAGAACTGTGCTCGTCGATTGATTTCGGATAAAGTTCATCAAGCTTTCCACCGTCCAGAATAACAGGTAGCGAGGCCGAGCTGCATCGCAACTGGTATCGTCGATAAGTTTGATTGGATAATACGTACACGACATTTGCAGAAATTTGATATACCTACGATCACGATCCGGACAGTTTTAACATGACTGCAATCACTAGGTATTGCGATTCCATAGAGGAACGAGACAACAGATTTACCATTAGCTTATGGGATTTCTGGTACGCCATGTCATGTGTAATGAGCACGTCTTTAAATTTATGTCCAAATTTTTGCGAACGAAATTATTAAAAGTTTAACTGCTAGAATTGCTACATATATTTTACCACTAATAGTGAAATGGGGCTACGATTTATTTATTATAATAAATGTTTCCTGAAAAATATAATGGATTTACATACTGTTTCTTAAATCGACTAGTAACTAACTATTAATCATAAAATAATATTTTAATTTTTTGCATAAAATTATAAAAATATAATTCTTCATAACGTAGAATATATTCTTCATTTATAGCTTTCATAACGTAGAAAATATATTGGTGTTACAAATTCCTAAATAATAAGTCGTAACTTTACTCATTGATATTGAACATACCAAATTAATTTTTAAAAAACAGAAAACCCCACATATTCGTACGGAAATAAATTCATAATATACTCAAAATTTAGCAAATTATGTAATTTATAAATTTAATATTACAATAATAAATATGAACAAATATATCTACACTTTTTACCCACAAATTTATGATCTCTTAAATTAGAAAACAAACTCAAGATATTAAAGTATTTACTTGTTATTTAGCTTCTGATGTGTGGAATGAAGCACTGTATTACTTCATTTTTATTAGTCAGCTCAATTAAAAACTAGTTTCATGTTAATTTTTTATGTTGAGGATTTCTTTGAGCTGACCAACGGATTAAGATATACGTTCTTGATGAGCTTAAATAAAGAGTTAATGATGAGAACGTTTAAATATATTTAGTGAAGAACTAGAATAAGTTAATCACTATAATTTGAAATACGATGTAACACAAAAGTTTACACGGTCATTAAGAAAAAAAATCTCTTTCTTACTTCGCACTAATAAAGAATCGGAAAAAGTAAGAAACCGTTATGACATTGGATGCTTGTACAAAAGACAATGGGATTACTTGATTGGAAACGGAACTAGGGGTTGGCAGTCGCTAGCACGCGCACACACGCGCACACACACGCCACAATCACAGTGCAAGACCTCCCCTTCCGCCCCAACCCGTAATCATATCCTTACCTCACCACTCACTGACGGACACACTTCTTATGAGTTGTGATTTGAGTTTGGAAATCCGTTGGCAAACTAATGCTCTTCAGTTCTTCCTTTTAATGAACAAAATTATTTTTTATATAATTTACTGACATTATTGACACGCTCTGATCTCATGCAAAACCAGTTTAATTTAGTGATTCACTATTTTGACGAAGCTGTTTTACGTAAAACTTCACTAAGTGAATTATACTTAGTTTTTACCAAGTAATTATTGACATGGACTACCTTAAAATATTTAACAAAATAAATTTTTGCAGCCTATACCTTTGAGCTATAAGTTAAACTATTTTTGAGTTTTAAAAGTAATTAATCTAAAAGACAGTAAATACAACAATTTTCATGCTTAAATCTCAATTATCTTGGGTTACATAGTGCTATGATGATATTAACACTACATAGGAATTAAAATAAATCATGAAAAGGCTTAGAGATTGCCACAAGCAATAAACTCACCGCTTATATAAGGTATCCAAGAGCGAGGGCACAACACAATCAGATAGGGTCCCGAGAAGGACTAAGGCAGTAAGTCAGTAACGGCCGCCTCCCCTACAGGGGGGGAGGGGGGAACGTCTTGACCGTTGAGATGTCTACGCTTGACGGCGTGGCGCGGGACCTTGCATCTGTCTCTGTTTTTAAACTGTTTAAATGCTCTCCCATCCACGAAGCCAAGACGAGAAGAAATCTAATCCAAAGTCTAATCTAATCTAAACTTTTCTAGCGGCACATAATCATTAAACTTTTGAAATTTCGTGGTAAACTGATTTTAAAATGACTTCGGAGTGATATACAATAAATGTTTTCTAGATCCGACAATTTATTTGAAAATACCTAACTATCTTAAACTTAGGATTATTTTACATACACTTAGGCGTATTTTTTAAATAGCAATAAATAAATTGGAGACAACTTAAGAGTCTGCATCAGTATTTTAGTCCCGTAAGAGCAATGTTAAATTCTGGCAACATACCTTCACTTTGGCGTCTGTAGTGGCGTTAATTATCAAAGTATCAATGTAAAACTTTGGAAGTACATTAATGAGATGTTGCTCAAGTGCATGACCTTTTCAATATGTTCAATATGTTCAAAAATTTAACTTGATATAAAAACAAAAATCCAGGAATATTTTACAAAATAAATCATTATTATTTTTTATTGAGAGCGAAAATAAGAAGTTCTATAAGGTGGTGCCCTGGAGGACTGTAATACCTTTAATTTGACACCTCTTCCGTTAATTTATGACAATAGGTCAAGGAGATATAGGCGCCAGAATTTAACATTGCTCTTACGGGACTAAAATCCAAGATGGCTACCACTAATGCAGACTCTTAAGAGAATTCGGAAAACACAATCTGGAATCTTACAACGGGGCGAAGGTCCTCACACTTGCACTGGATTGACGAGTTTATCAAAGGGTGGTAGGGAAGCGGAAGTAGGTCAATGCTTTGTAGGCCTAAGGCCGGTTTAGCTGGTTTCCTCTGGTGTAAGAAAACATTCAGGAAGGAGAGGATCAATCTTTCTTTCTGGTGCTATTAAGAGTTTGAAAACTTCATTCCTTGTAAGATATATTGTTGAGATATGATTTTCTAAATGAATCTAAGTGATGGTGGTACAGAGGGTGTGTTTATCTGAAATAGGAGCCGGTAATACATTTCTCATTGATCTGTGTAACAGGCCTAAATAATAAATTATTATGTTTCATATACATGTTGGTGGTATATATTTTACATACTATTTTTACGACATTAAAACAATTAAAATGAAAAATTAACTAATTACTGGAAATAATTTGTTTGATGAAAAATTTCTGTCTAATTTTTACCACATTATGCAAATTACTATTTTATGCTCAAAACCATGTTAACGGTAATGTCCTAATCTGATTTTAAAATGTGAGAGGTTGAATATAATTAAATAGACACAGTAGTGGATTGTCTTATCGAACATGTGGTATCCAGCATTTAAATAATTTTTATGTGAAATATTGAAATACTGGTAGTAAAAATATGAACTATATTATTTGTCTAGTGGCCGTAACTTTCATACTACTCTTACAACCACTTAGAAACTAGTATTTTCTTGTAAAAACATGTTTGTATTTACTTCCCTGTAAGAAATAGGTTAGATCATGGATATGTTTAAAAGGAATGTTTTAACTTCATCCAAACAGCTGTTCTTATTCTTTTATATTAAAAATTCAATACAATAGCTCTGGTAGTTTCTATGGAAACCTGTTACATAGTTTCCATCTTAAAAATCACCAACACCCCCCAGAGCTAAGACATATCCATGTCAACAAAAATCTTACTAATCAATGTCATATAGGGCATGTAAGAATACTTCAAATCATTTTTTTGGGTTTCGCTCAAGGACTCGAGAGAAATCAGTTGTGAAGTGCAACGTAGCCTTAGAAGTGGCAAGCTTTTTACTCTTAACTGTAACATAAAAATAATTACTAATATGAAGATATTATAATTCATGAAGATGCAATATCAAATTTTAAACAAAAAAAGCATAAAACATGCCCCCTCTTATAACTACTAACCACAAAAGCAAAACAGGTGTCCACTGCAATCCCAATTAATCCTACAAATGCCGTCAACTTCCACCCAGTTTCTATGGAAACCTGTTACATAGTTTCCATCTTAAAAATCACCAACACCCCCCAGAGCTAAGACATATCCATGTCAACAAAAATCTTACTAATCAATGTCATATAGGGCATGTAAGAATACTTCAAATCATTTTTTTTGGGTTTCGCTCAAGGACTCGAGAGAAATCAGCTGTGCATTGCAAAACAGCCTTAAAATGACTGATCGACTGTGCATATCGAGAGTGTTCCTGTGTCACCTTTCTACAAGGTACACGGCAACATGCGTTGTCTAAAGTCAAATCAGCTGATGCCAGCGTGTTACACGGCCTGTCGTGTACTTGTCGATGGGTATTACTAGGAATTACCCTTTGCTTGTGATCATTGACAATGAAACATGATGGAGTGTCTTTATATATAGCTATGCCATGGACAAGTCTACATTGTCACTTTTGTGCATTCATGGGAAAAACGTAAAGTGATGAATATTAATACTGTATTATTATTATTACAGTTTACTACTTCTAGTAATGTTAAAATCTTTGTAATCATGTTTATCATGAAGGAGAGGAGTAAGTTTATATCGAGATCGGAGAAAATAATAAGAAAACATATAAGTAGTAATGATTGAATTTTCATTTAGTAAATAACACTATTAATCTAAGGGGTCGTCCTACCCCAACCGCCCTAGAGTAAATTAATGTCTTAACAATTTCTATTTTTGAACGTTTAGTAATGCACGATTTTATAAAGATTTTATTGGGGACTAGCCAAAGTACCCGTTCTTCGCACGGGCTAAAAAGGCTGAAAGGTGTAGGCTCTACTGATACATTTAAGGTATTGTTAATTAATTCTTCATTGTTTACAAAATGACAAAACAGGAGTGTCTACAACATTTCAAAGTAACATATGTCAAATATTGGGAGAGGATAAGGATTAATGTAATAGAGACAGTCGTCGGAAAAAAACTTAAAATCTACCATTCCGCTATTTCAAATAATTCACTAACTTCGATCCAGCAGTTTATCTGAAAAATCAACTTTATTTCTTCTTCTTCCCGAACTGTCAAAATATAGTGCAAACGGATGTTGTCATTAGAAAATGTAAACATTGAAACCTAGGACGGTCACGGCAGGTCTTTCTTCTTCTTCTCCTTCTTCTAGAACTGTCAAATTTTAGTATTTACAGCTGTTGACATTCAAGTAATTTTATGTTTTCATTCTCTAAAAATGTAAACATTGAAACTTAGGACGTTCACAGGGCGTAGCCCGAGAGGATTTTAAGGAAATGAGTATGCCTATGTGTTGCATGAGTTTAAGATCTACCTTTGCCTAAAATTTCAAACCGGTCGGTTCAGTATTTTTCGCATTCACTTGCCACAACAAACCCACAAAAACAAACATACAGAAACCACCTCTTCTTTATAATATTATAGATTAAAAAAAATTACACATGCAGATTTGTTATATTCTGATGTTGGATAAAATTAGAACTTTGGTTGTTGACCCAAATGAGTAGAGACAGGGGTTTAGGGTTTGTTTGTAGACGTAAAAACAAGAAGGGTTTAGTGTCAGATTGTCTGTTGTAGACCCAAGTAGAGAAATCAAACAATGAGGTGCTACAAATTAACTAAAGCTTATTCAAGCATTAAACTTGTTTTATTGATTTTTATCAACAAATTATTTTTCATTCAAAATGTAACAATAAATCATATAATTATTATTTTGAGTGTGGTTAGAAGTATCAAACATTTAATGAGAAAGCTTTTTTTTATAAAAATTGGTTTATATTACCTTATCTGCATGTGATTCATGATGCAAATGGTAACTAGTTTTGGCTTTTTCGGGTCCATGACGAGTCTTACAGGGGGTGGAATTTTGTCGTACTTCATACCAAGGGCGTCACATCATTGGAAAGATGAAAACGTATATTCTGAATGTAATTACATAAATACATAAATATTCAATGTAAATCCATTGATGTGACGCCTTTCAAGTCTGTTTCGCTTGAAATTGGTAAAATTTGCAACCCCTTGTCAATACTTCCAAGCGAGCCAAATCTAGTTTTTACTTGTAACTTATTGAATCACATACAGATAAGTTAATTAAAACATTCCCTTTAGACAAATCCATGATCTAAGTTATTTCTCAAAGGGAAGCAAATAAATTTTATCTTTTTATAGTTCTTCTGATTGCCAAAAGTACTAATTTAATATGAAGGAACCTTCAAAACAGACGTTGCCTAGTTAAGACGTATTTACGGTATTTCTGACTTGTTTATTAAAAATAGTACAGTGTAGAAAGTTTGCTTTTTGGTATTTTATTTACTTTAAGTTAGTTTGTTATCACCAAACGAATCCTTTTGTTATTTTTCAATTATACTTGATATGAAACCATTGTAAATTATTCTATTAAATGATAAATTGATCATTATACCTTTATTTTGTAAGCGGTTATAAATATATATTTCTGGACAGCAAAAATATTTCTTACATGATTTGTAAATAAAATAAGATATTATTTTTATGTCCAGGTAGTAGCATGAATGACAGTCTGGAAATTGTAGCGAAATTATAAGCGATATCCGTCCAATAATAATAACCTGCCAAGGCACCGGAGACGTTGCCAACAGGCAGCTGGCGTGGCGACGACGGTTGGGCGGCATGGGCGCGTGGCGGGATGATGCCTTCCTTGTCTTATCTTCCGGAGTCGCAGAGCATGACGTCTTGAAGACGTTGAGGCAGCTGGAGCGTGCAGCGACGCTCGCCCGCACGCGTGCCACCCCCCACCCCATCCGACACGCTCCTCGGCGACTTTTAATTACCTGTTGCCTTATAGATCAATAAAAGCTTTCAACTGGCCACCGATACCCGGAAGTCGTCGCTAATGAGTTCTTGGAACTTCTTAGAAGAGGATCCCTTGTCGTAAAACATTCAATTTAAGGAAGGAAATAAGGAGTAATAAGGAGACGAGGCAGACAATTTGCTGTGTCACAATTAGGGTAACGGTTAGAAACAACAGTCAGAAACTAAGTTTACAAGTGGGAAAGCTCAGTGTAGGATTGGGCTGTGCTTATCGACGGAGTTAGACTTATTGACTGACTGGGACGGTGGCGACGTCCTGTAATACAGCTACTTGGAGGTCACGAATTGTGGATAGTTATGAGCGATGGTCGGTGCATGTAGTGTTCTCTTGTGTGGATTAACGTACACACTATTGAATACTACGTTAACCCGTAAAGGCCATCCTCATAATTGGACCAATTCGTAATTCAGAGGCCGTGGTTCGGATTCCACGTTAAACTGTAGGTCCCTTAGTTGCCATCGGCTGTTGGGCTATTAATTAACAGTCCTGTCTAGGAACATGTCAGCCTTAGTCAGTAACAAGACTACAAGATCGCGCCACAATCATCCCACAATCAATTCTCATTCATACTTGGCTTAAAATACCTACCTGGGTAGGTCGCCATTTCAAATGGTAATCTAATCTAATCTATGTTCGAGGCACAGTTGGTGTTGCGAGGAATTGTGTTTGTTATAGCGGAAGAAGCGGAGTAAAATCGTTGAAGTCAAGGGCGAGACGCCGAACGTATTTCCAGAGTACGTAAAATGGAGGTGGAGTATGTAAAATCATTATACGTTTTACGTAACACATAGGCTACATTTTTGAACACTTGAATATTGTACACATCGAGTCGGTGTTCGTAACATCGAAACGTTGTAACATCGATTTACGACTTATCCAACATATAAACTGCGTACGTATCGTCAATATTGTAGGTACGTACTGGACGTATTGACACAAGGACGGCCAGCGCCGCGATGTCACCCAGACTCGACCACTTTATGTCTCACTCTTAATTTGTCTTGTGTTACGACTCCAGCGCCATTCAATAAACCCAAGACAACAACACTTGATGACACCTAAACTTTTACATCTGCGATCAGAGACCTGCCCGAATTGCCATTCTTATTGTTGTCCACACTCGACAGTTACAATAGTTACGGCCTGTTCTCTCACCTTGATCAATATTTCCTGTTTACTGTCGTGTTTGATTCAACAATTTGAAAAATAATCAGTAATCACTGAAATTTAATTAATCACATTTAATTATGTATTTTCACTCAATAGTTTCCTACATTAACTGTATACCATGTCATACGGAGAAGGTATTGAATTCGTAAAAATGTGAATTGAATTTGGATTTATAATAGAGATTTACGTGTCAGACTCTTTGAATATTAGTGGTATCAGATATATGTCAATCTGATAGATAGAAAGTAAAGTTCCGTGTAACCTTCTGGCCAAGGTCTAATGTTAGAGTTTTCAGGTCGCACTACTGCCTCTAACGTGACCTAACGACTACTTATGTAGCCGGGACCAACGGCTTAACGTGCCTTCCGAAGCACGGTGGCAGTCTGAGAAATTAAATTTCATGTGTCATGTTTGGGAATTGAACCCGGGTTTTTTGGGTGGTAGGCCAGTACTCTACGCACTCGGCTACGACTGCCACATCTGGTAGATAACTGTCGTCGTCCTGTAGTCCAACTTCTTGTCGCGAATTGTGGATAGTTGTGAGCGATGGTCTTTGGGTGTGCTCTTGTGTAGATTAACATCCGAACTGTTGAACACTATGTTAATCTGCAAAGACCATCCTCATAATTAGACCAATTCGTAATTCAGAGGCCGTGGTTCGGATTCATCGTTAAACTGTAGGTCCCTTACTTGCCATCGGCTGTTGGGCTATTAATTAACAGTCCTGTCTAAGGAACCAGCCTTAGTCAGTAACAAGTCTATAAGGTCGTGTCATAATCATCTTACACTCAATACTCATTCATACTTGGCTTAAAATACCTACCTTGTGGTATGGTTGCCATTTCAATAATCTAATCTAACCTAATATAATTGGGCACGCCCCTAAGATTACATTAATGGTCCTAATTTTATTAGTTTTTTTTTATTAGAGTACATCCTGCTAATATCTATTGGAGGTGATTTTAATTTTGATTGTTAAAGGTATATGCTTGCTTTGTTAACAATTTTATGGTAAAATATTTATAGATAACTCAGCATTTTTGATCCTGTAAATATTGAGACATGACTAGTTTCAAGGCCTCATAGCTTCATTATTATATATTCAATACAAATATCAAAATCCGTCCACCAAAATCATTTTTGTCCCCAAACTAAGAAGTCTCCACTATACATAAATATTTAAAAAAACAAATTAATACGAAAAAACTTTTTTAGACCCAAAAATGACGTCATGAGGACTCCATTCATCTGGGAACAAACGTATGGGTCTTAAAAATAAAAGCAAATAATTTGTTTATTTTTATTTTTCATTATGAGATTTTTTATTTATATCCTATTTAATTTAATCTTATTAAAATCTAATAATCCCACTCCACAAAATTTGGCTTTAGGAACAAACAACTTAGTATTTTTTATACTATTAATGGCAAATAGCGTTATGACGAACAGTCACGCAGAAAACTGAAATTTCTTAAATTTAGTTGTTTAACTGTGTTAGACACAATCAAATTTCTATGGCCACCCAATGTTACTTTGAGGGGAATTAATACAATAATTTGAAACATAATACTATGTACAGACTATAATGTCATCCCATAGCATATTAGGAGTCTATATCACCACAATAATTTCATTTTTAAGAATTGAAATTTTATATGTCTATTAAGTGTGTATGTCTATCTACTTAACTATGTATATTTGTCAAATTTGTATAACAACCTCTACACCAATATATTGCACTTGTATAACTAATAAAAGTGGTCTTTAAATAGAATTAATACATTATAAAGTACTTTACCAAATCTATATAAATAAAATTAGAGTTTTGTCTGTGCATTGCTCAGAATTATTCATTTTTTAGTTATTTTTACTTTTCGTGCCTTAGAGAAGCCGTAACCGGTCTTATCTCAATTTTTGTCTGGTTTGTCTGTTTGTCTGTGACGCTCCAGGAGGCATTTTACGCCGTCTTCTCCGAAAAAACGGGAGAACTGATTACAATGAAACTTATTTCATGTATTCTCTACATTCCAGGGAAGGTTTATAAATGCTTGAAATCGCCCGCCGCCCCTGGAAAAGTAAATAACGAGCATTTAAAAACCAACTTTTACGCGATATTACTCGCATTTTGATTCAGTTTTCAATGAATAACCTGCTGGTAATAATCAGCTGTCTTTGTAGTTTAAAGATTTAATAGAAATAAAAACAAACAGCTGTCAAATCAATATTAGTTAGTTTATATTGGTCATTGATTTTAAACCCATTTCGAAATCATACTATATTAAAAAGTTATTTTAACGTATAACTAATTATAATAGTGGTATAAATGTTCAAATCTATTTAATTAGGATTTCAGGTTTACATTTTGGTATGATAATCTTTCTTCTTTAAACTGAATCCTACAACCCGTACAAAGGACGGGCTTAATGCTAGTTCACTAAATAAAAGTAAATTTATTCGTTAAAATGAATAACAAAAATGGAATGATTAAATTCAAAACTATTGTGAATGCATGAGAGGAAACATCCGCTTAGAAAATGGAATCAGATCTACTCGGAAAGAGGAAGAATGAACTGTCATTTGCACAGTGATCAATAATCATAGAGTAGTTCAAACGCTTAATGCCAACAGGGCGGTGTGAGTGTGTGCGTGTGTGCGTACATGTGTCTGTGTGTCTGTGTGGGTGCATGTGTTGCCCCACACAGGAGGGACTGTCGATCTAATCTATCTGACAATAGCAAGTGAATAACGGTACGATTACGTAAATCAGAAATCAAATCTGTTTATAGGTAACATTACACATTGGCCTACTGGACTGGTCGACTAGGGAGTTGATCTCGTATTAGTTAGAAGACTATTTCGAGTATAAAGAGTTATTTTGAAAACATTTTAAAGCAACAAGATTACAATTTTCATTCGTAGATAAAGATTTAAAAAGTAAAAGTAAATTTTTATTGTAAAAAATATAAAAAACGTTTATCTTGTTTTAAATGTTCCAACATACTTCATCTCTATATATAAAATTGAATGTATGTATGTCTGTATGTATGTCTTTTATGCGTTGCCAAACTACTCATCCGATCGCCATGAAATTTTAGGAAGTTGCTCTACATGTGTCTGGGAAGGTTTTAGTGAAAAAATATTTTCGAAAACCCCATAAGTTTCCATTTTATGACGTTTTAAATTTCTAATGTTAACCTTATGGAGAGTAAGTTTGTTTACAAATGTCTACAATGAAAACATTTGATTTCTTAGCTACAGCTGATTGGTTTACTTTCCATTAGCTTTACTATCCAATGCCATCTGAATCATTCATTAATGTTAAACTATGAAGTAAATGTGTACTGTAAAAAATGAACAGCTTTATTCACCACGTTAATAGTTTACGGTTTTGGGGGATTATGTATTTATATTTTTATTTTCTGTCTGATTAAAGTCACGTGTTTATATGATAATTACAATGTTTATAATATTACGTTTATTATAATAATCAGCTGTTTTATATCTTTCCTATAAAAGCCGTATTACAGTTGGGTTTCGTTTGGGTTTGGATTGGATTTGAAAATTGTGAATTAATCCACTCAGATTTATTTGTTTTATGGGAATGTTTATTAATATGTTTTATAATTTCAGTATTGTTATTCACTATGAAGCGACCCAGAATATATAACCTTTCACAACGAAGTCGTAATGCTATTCGACTTCAGAACATGGCCAATCTGAAAGTTAACACGTATTTACTGTTAGACGTTACGAAGTTCGCCGGGTCAGCTAGTATATAATAATTTAAACGTCTTAAGTATACAATTCATTCTTTTTTCTTTTCTTTTGGTATTGATAAAATGATGGTTATATTATAGTTTTATCATATCTTTTATGTGTGTGTTTATTCTCATTAACATTAAGTAAGTTCTGTATATCTTACTTGAGGTTTTTAATTTTTCCTTGACGTTTCTTTTCTATAATAAATACAGATATGACCAAGTCCATATTGGCAATGATTTTAATTTTTAATAAAGCTAAGTAGTGTTTAAATTTTGATATTTATTGGAAATATTATGTTCTTTGAATTATTTTTAACCACTTCTGGAGAATAGACTGGACTTATGGCTTGTTTTACTGTGTATTCATATGCATCCGAGATAAAAAGTATTTACCTAGATGTGATAAGGAATGTGACTGATAAACTATATAATAAATAATTTAGTTTAAATCTCTAGAACGGCATTGAATAGTCTAATGAGCCTTAATAATGAAGTGAACACAGCATTTAGTGCGGAAGCGATCTAGAAATCTATAATGTTTTAATTATGAAATACAAGATGTTTAGTTAGCTTTAATGTTTAGTAGACTTTTGATACACAGATGCAATACATGCCATCACAAGTAGTAATGTAATGAAAAGATGTATACAAAATTTGACCCTCGCAGCTAATTAAAACAGAATTTAAAATATTAAAAAAGTAATTAGTTAATTGAATTTTTAAGTTAATAAGATCAATTTTAAAGATATACATATATCAAAGTGTTATCACAACATCCCCTGAAAAGGACGGGGAACGAACTCATCCTCTAGAGGTCGTAGTTCTTAAAGCAGATTTCATTTGGAAATCATTCTGATCTGTGCTTTAAGTGTCGTTATAGGCAGGTAAGAAAAATGCTGGATTCAAAAAAATCTATGAAAGTTGCATTAGTAGGTTTACCCTAAATATGAGAAACTACAACCTTACCGGTTCTGCCAGGTGATAGAAAGGGACCAGAGTAGAAAGGATCATCTGATAAATAGCTATACATAGTGTGTAAATTACTCGTAACTATGAAAACAAATCTGTATCATTTTTAAACAAAAATATATAGAAATATTCTGTTTGTAGCAATGATTTTGACCTGACAAACCTGTTTGACAAGGGTTCCGGATGTTTTACATCGAACGACTTTTAAACCCCCTAAAAAAGTAGGGGATAGGTTTGTTAAAATAAAATCAATGATACTAGGTATATATAATCTCAGCCCAAGCCAAAATGGCTGATATTTCAAAATTTAACGGGGGTGAAAAACACCTATATAAAATTTAAAATTTGGAATGTTTCACGTTTCTCCTAGTACTTTCAACCCTAAAACCATTATTTGAATTAGAATAAATTGACCTCCAAAAAAGCTTTTTATTTACTTCCCTCTGGTAAATAGGTTAGATCATGGATATGTCTAAAGGGAATGTTTCAGTTCATCCAAACACCTTTTCTTATATGCAAACTTTGACGTCGCTAGCCAGATGACGTCACCAATCAAATTACGTCACTGTTTCAAATTTTAGTCGCTCAAATTGTCAAACCCCTCCAGAGCTAAGGCATGTCTATGTCAAAAATGGTGGTCCGGAACAATGCTTATGATTACAATGATTTACTAAACTCAAACAGTTTTAAATTCATTTAAAAAACAAATAAAAACCTGATATATGTTATTGTAATTTTATAAATCATAAGTAGCTCTGGTTATCTCAGCTCCTTTGGAATGTAGATGCACAATATAGATAAGAAACTAAGTATCGGGAGATTCGATCGGATAGAATTGAACATGTACTAGACAAATTAATTGACCACATTAAGAGTCTGCATCAGTGGTAGGCATCTTGAATTTTAGTCCCGTAAGGGCAATGTCAAATTCTGGCGGAACATACCTTCACTTTGGCGTGTGTAGTGGCGTTAATTATCAAAGTATCAATGTAAAACTTTGGAAGTACATTGATGAGATGTGGCTCAAGGGCATGCCCTTTTCAATATGTTTAATATTTTTAAAAATTTAACTTGATATAAAAACAAAAATCCAGGAATATTTCACAAAATAATCATTATTATTTTTTTATTGAGAGCGAAAATAAGAAGTTCTGTAAGGTGGTGCCCTGGAGGACTGTAATACCTTTAATTTGACACATCTTCCGTTAATTTATGACAATAGGTCAAGGAGATATAGGCGCCAGAATTTAACATCGTTCTTACGGGAATAAAATCCAAGATGGCTACCACTGATGCAGACTCTTAAAACGCATTTATTATATACTCTATATTACAAATTCCATATGGTTAAAACGATTTTAATACCACTTTAAATAGATTTTTTACGTTTGACCTTCCATATAAATCAGGTTGTTGTATGTTAAAATTTAATGATCATTAGATTTATTGTTTAAAACTTCGTTCCATACTTCGTTGTGGGTGTAAGAAGGATTTGTTCGCAGCTTCCTTATGAATAATATTCCAGTAAATATACAAATATAAAACACTTAAACAATACCAAATATACGTAATTTTAAAAGATTCATCGACGTAGTTTATTTTACTTTTAATTTCATTTGCGAATTTCGTAAAACTATTTGAAACTGTTAGTGGTAGTGAATGACGTGACCGGCCAGTATCTCGTACACTACGCATACCCAAATTAGCCTCAATGCAGATGCACTGTTTGAAGTTTTCGTTGAACACCAGAACAGAATTACCATGGAACAATCGTACTCCAATTAGAACAAGTGTGAGCGTAGCGTTTATCCGGCTCACATTCCGATTGGACGGGCAAAGTCCTTTTAATTCGGCCTAATAGACGCAATTGCAACATGTAATCAGTAGGAATCAATTACAGGATATTTTGAGGCGGGATTGTGTGTCCATGAGCGCGCCTAGTCTTGTCGGCGGCCCAGTCGTTGGCCGGTATTGATTGTATACTCGTAGGTCCCTCCACTCAAAATCTCTAGCTCTAGTAGTCGCTGTCTGTTCGCCTATCGGTATCCGGCGACCGGCATTGCTGCAATGAATGCACTCGCATTTGTGGGGTGGAAATGTTATCTGCTTGTTGGGGCGTACTCTGAACATGTCTTGCACTGGTTAATTTTGTTTTAAGTAAACGAAAATGTAATTCAGTTCAATTACAAATGCAAATGCAATTACAATGCTTATATTGTTAAAAATACGTTCATTATTTTTGTAAAATAACATGAAAACCCTGGTAATGAATGAAACATTACGGTTGAATACAGAACATTGGTTGAGGATGTAAAACATATTTACTATAGACGAGAATGTACTATATTTACTAAAAAATATTTACTAAAGACGAAGTAAAATTTTATTTAAAGTAATTGTTGCTAGAAATAAATTGTCAACTATTAAATAAATAGTAATGCCATTTTGTGGGTGCGGTCGTGAAACTTTGTTTTAAATAAAACGTGATGGAAAATGTGCGCAGTAAAAATCTAAATATCATTAATCCACCATCACCAACTGAATTTGAAACAAAGAATATAAATAAAATTAGTTTCTCTATTAATAACTTGAACTTATGGCATTTTTTGGATGGATTCCATTTTATGGTGTTGGGAAACCGAAATCACAATTTCTACGTCTTTCTGTAACCCTACGTATAACATTGTGACCACAAAGTTAATAAGATGAAATTAAAAAAAAATTATTATTCAGAGGTTTTGTAAGGTTTTAAGTAAGCCTCAAGCTGCGAAAATAAAATAAAATGTTTTATAACCATGATTTACGCGATATTAGAAAATACACACAGCTGATATTTAACGGCTGTCTTAACGGTTTTAGACGAACATTTTGTGATAGTAAAAATATATTTTTCAACATGAAAATACTATATAACAATAAAACAAATTAAAAATTAACAGCTTTGTCAGTTAACATTTTGTGATAGTAAAATATAATTTTGACCTATAATTTTTAAAGAAGACAAAATGCAAATTTGGAAGGATGAAGATAAGAAAAAACTATTCTAATTTAACATCCTACACTGTGCTTAACGCATAACAGTAAATTTAACGATTTATATTTTTATGGCTTAATGTTCACCAACTCAAATAAGATCATTAGGTACTAAAAGCCCATATATAGTTATAGCAGTCCCTCAGTAACAGAAGCAGAGTGGCGCAGTGGAAGCGTGCTGGGCCCATAACCCAGAGGTCCGTGGATCGAAACCACGCTCTGCTAGTAAACTTTTTGCTGTAGCTTAGTCAGAATAATATGAATACTGCTCACGTTTCATTAAAACTAATCAAATCCTGGAATTTCAATCGTATAAATTTCTTTTTTTCAGTTACGTTTTTACATTTTTAAATATAACTGTCCATTGTTGCGTGTGGTTGGTTAAATTATACAGAGTTGTTTTTTTAAATTTTTAGTTATACGTTAATGCTTACATTTTGTCTTTTAAAAATCTTATTAAGAACTATTATTATGTAGTAATATTGTGTTTGGGTCATAGCCTACAGAAATAAGTGAACTTGGAATTTTATCTCTTCATAAAAATATTATGTACATAATATGTTATTTCTTAAATAAAAATAATATTTTCTAACATAATTTTTTTTATTTACACGTAATGTTAATTTTTATGCTTAGCCCTTATAAATTGGTTATTTTGATTTTTTATGTTTTGAAACATTTTAAAAATGACTTTACGGTTAATGATTATCTGTGTTAATGTTTTTCTCATATGAGATTCTTGTGGTTTACTAGATTTGATTATTCGGTAGTTTTATGCGCAAATATTTTCCGCAAAACGCCCCACAGTCCTTTTTACTTTAAACTGAAATGGCAGCTTACCTAGGTAGGTATTTTAAGCTAATTATGAATAAGAAATGAGTGTACGATTGTGGCGCGATATGGTAGTCTTGATTAAGGCTGAAATGTTCCTTAGACAGAACTGTAATAGCCCTACAGCCAATGGCATCTAAGGGACCTACAGTTTAACGAGGGATCCGAAACACAATAATTTTCAGCTAAATTACGAACTGGTTTTATTGATGAGGATGGTCATTGCGGATGAACGTAGTATTCAATAGTGCGGACGTTAACCCACACAAGAGAACGCTACATCCACCGACCATCACTCACAACTATCCACAATTCGTGACCTCCAAATAGCTGGAAGAGTCGATTAATAATTTAAAAACCAGATCATTCAAACATACAGGGTGTTTTGGAGCTTCCTTCCAATCTCTTGACGTTTGTTTCTGGGTTTATGTTAAATTCATATATCACATTTTAATCGGAAAAGGTCCACACAGTTACTAATAGAGCCGCCATTTTATTTAATAATTAAATATATGTTTTCTCTCAAAAACCATGATAAAGTCTAACACTTATATTTACAATAGTGAAGATATCGTGGGAAAGTTTTATTTTTCCACCACAAATTAAACCCGACAATTTAAAAATTGAAAAACGAATAAGTTTTAAACAGGTATCCATACAACAAATTTAATAGATTGTTTTAATCCTTAAACAAATCCTAACAGTCCCACATTTTTGAAAAAAATGACACTTAACGTGGTGCAAGACCTCTGTAGGCGATTTTTCATTGTTGTAGACTACAATGTAATGACATGGTAAGATTGACCTGCCCAAATAACCAGGCACTACATAAAGTGTTATTGTTTGTTATATTCAATTCTATTAAAATATGAGGAACAAAACTTTTACTTTCTTTCCTGTAGCTAAGATCATGTCCGAAGTGAATGTTTTCAGTTCCAATAAACAGACACCCGTCCTTATAACCGTATGACGTCACTTTCATTATACATTTTGCGTCACGTCAAATTGCTGTCACGCCCTCTCATAGCTGATATACATATCCATATAAAAATTATATTCTACTAACATTTTTATAAGATCACCAGTTTCAAAGCTTTTCTTGTTACACATTTTTACGACGTCATCTTACATTCATACGTTCAAAATGTAATGTTATCTTCATTTTTTTGAAGATATGTGACAAAATTTAAGATTTTACCTCTAAACAAATTGTTCGCTCTAACTGAGGAGTAACTGAGGACTTTTGGTCGAGTTAGCTTTATATTTTTATTTGATTTAACCTAGAAATAAGCCCCCCTCCCAGTAATACAAACCTTTTTTGAATTGGTTTTGTTGGGTGATTTGACCTTACGCTTCATACCAAGTTTTATGGAAAACTGTTGGAAAATAAGGAAGAAATTAATTTTTTATATTCTCCATTAGAATAACATTGGGCGCTTTCAGACAACGTACTGCGTTTATCGTGGACAGTAAATTTAACTTTTCTCTGGAATCGTTAGTCGTAGACAAATAATTCAAAATACTAATTTGTTTAGTTTTTTAAGCTGGTTTCAATGGTGCCAGTCAGGTTATACTTTACTATTTTTGCTGAAAATTTAAAAGTTTGAATTTTTTAACATTTAAAAGTTCATAACTTCTGAACCGTCGTTTTTACAGACATGCGGGTGGTGTCAAATTATTTAGTACTCTGTGCACTATAAACTATCAAATTTTAATCAAAATCGTTAGAGCCGTTTTTGAGAAATTTGGATTTTTCACGTTTTTAAGGGTTTTAGGGGTGAACTACCCTTAAAAATCGAAAATTCCAAAAAATGAAAAAAAACGCCTGGAGATACGGTGAGTATACACATACATGCCAAATTTCATCTAAATCGGACCAACGGGGGAGACAACAGACAGACACACGGACGGACAAACATCACGTCAAAATCCACTTTTTTGGATTGAAGGGACCCCAAAACGGATAGCCTATATCCACTCTCAACTCAAATTCGAAAATTTTGACGAAAACAATACTTTCTCCATATACGGGGAGAAAGTAAAAACCTAAAAAGGTTGGTATAGAGTTCTGAAACACCCTGTATACCAGTAATGTTAGGTAGTATGAGAGGCGTCGCGACGCGGGCGACGATCGATGCGGCCTCGGCCTCGGCGCCGTTATCACGTTTAGCGGCGACGACATCAATTAGCGGCGATAAGACACCGGGCGGGCAAGGAAGGGCGTGGCGGTCTTGGTCAATTAGTTAATACACGTCAATCAACGGCCGGTGTCCGCCGTCCACCTGACCTGACTCTGGGACAGGACTGCCCAGACAAATATATAGAAAGTTAGTCATCTAGCTTACATACCTTATTTTCCGCCAACTGGCAGATTCATTTTATAGGTCTATGCATTTTTTAAAACCTTGTTGTTATTACAAAGTAAAAGATTAGATTAGATTAGGTATTGAAATGGCGACCATACTACAAGGTATTTTAAGCCAAGTATGAATGATGGTAGACTGTAGGATGACTGTAGCGCGATCTTGTAGTCTTGTTACTGACTAAGGCTGACATGTTCCTTAGACAGGACTGTTAATTAATAGCCCAACAGCCGATGGCAACTATGGAACCTACAGTTTAACGTGGATTCCGAACCACGGCCTCTGAACTACGAATTTGTCTAATTATGAGGATAGGCTTTGTGGATTAACGTAGTATTCAATAGTGCGGATGTTAATCCACACAAGATAACACCACACCCACCGACCATCGCTCACAACTATCCACAATTCGTGACCTCCAAGTAGCTGGATTACTGTTGGGCTATTAATTAACAGTCCTGTCTAAGGAACCAGCCTTAGTCAGTAACAAGACTACAAGACCAATAATCCTACAGTCACTTCTCATTCATACATGGCTTAAAATACCTACCTGGGTTGGTTGCCATTTCAATAATCTAATCTAATCTAAAAAATAAAATATGTTTCTATAATTATTTATAAATAAGTGGAATATTAAACAAGTATTTTCGGGATTTATAATGAATGTTATAGTTTAGAATTGCATTTTACTAAGTATAGCTTAAGACCTTACAGAACTTCTTATTTTCGCTCTCAATAAAAAAAAATGATTTATTTTGTAAAATATTCCTGGATTTTTGTTTTTATATCAAGTTAAATTTTTGAACATATTAAAAGGTCATGCCCTTGAGCCACATCTCATCAATGTACTTCCAAAGTTTTACATTGATACTTTGATAATTAACGCCACTACAGACGCCAAAGTGAAGGTATGTTCCGCCAGAATTTTACATTGCTCTTACGGGACTAAAATTCAAGATGCCTACCACTGATGCAGACTCTTAAGTTTAAAATCTAAAAAATTAACATTACGCTTATGGAGAATCAAATGTAAACAATACAAATCAAAACATCTGTTTATAACCGTTTGATGGTGTTGATTGAAGATGGTGGTGAACAATATGTGAATAGAGGTTTTGTATAAATAAAAAATTATTAAACTACCAAACAATTTGTAAAAACTTAAGGGTAAAATAACTGTGCGAAATAAAAGCAGAGAAAAGTGTTTACAAAATCTTTCGAGTTTTGATAGAAAACGTGTATTCATTCTATTGCTTGAAGCCACTGTAACAAACCAATTCATTTGTGTAGATTAAATTTCTATTTTGATTTTCAATCCTCATTCCTTTTCTAACAAAACCAGTTGATCACAGGCTAATAATAACTGTATGGATAATTACAGTATAAGATCAGCCAAAACTATTGAGGTTGTCCAAAGACCCTTAAACGACGGCAAGGATTTCGCCCACGCCGTAGCTCAGTAGTCACCTAACCGATGCTGGTGTTCATGATTATAATACTTGGTACAATGATAATTTTAAGCCGGTCACTCACAGATTGGATCTTGCGGGATCCCTTCCTCAAAACCTCGGGCCGAAATTGTACAATCATTTACCTGGTAACATAAAGACCGCTGTCTCCCGGCGTGTTCAGGTCAAGACTGAAGAAACTTCTTATTGAGGAAGTCTTTTACTAAGTTGGAGACTAATTGGTTACTGTGATTTAGTGCACACTACTGTAGGTTAATCTATTTTTTACCGTTATATTTTGTAATTGTAAAATTGTCAGTTACAATAAAGAATTTGAGAATACCCTCTGTATTGAAACTGGTTATTATTATTCTATACATTTTGTTGAAGGATTTGTTAAACTTAAACTGACCCAGTTAAACTAACTACCAGTTAAAATAAAGTAAACGAACTTTAAAAAAAAACCCAGTTTTGAGCAATAGGTCCTATTAGACAAATCTTTTCCAAGTTTTTCTTCCTATAATCTAGCTACTTGGAGGTCAGAATTATTGTGGATAGTTGTAAGCGATGTTCGGTGGGTAAAGCGTTCTCTTGTGTGGAATAACGTCCGCACTATTGAATACTACGTTAATCCATAAAGACCATCCTCATAATTAGACCAATTCGTAGTTCAGAGACAATGGTTCGGACCCTGCGTTAACCTGTAGGACCCATAGTTGCCATCGGCTGTTGGGCTACTAATTAACAGTCCTGTCTAAGGAACCAGCCTTAGTCAGTAACAAGACTACAAGATCAATCACCCTACAGTCACTTCTCATTCATACTTCGTTTAAAATACCTACCTGGGTAGGTTGCCATTTCAATAATCTAATCTAATCTAAATGTAAAAAATAAAATATGTTTCTATAATTATTTATAAATAAGTGGAATATTAAACAAGTATTTTCGGGATTTATAATGAATGTTATAGTTTAGAATTGCATTTTACTAAGTATAGCTTAAGACACAAGCAATAAATATTGTCTGTCCATTACAGTTATGCAAACGAAATTATCCTCTAGGAAACACTAAACATGGTTATTGTTACTGCTCTGAAAGAAGTCGTAAGAGGACTGTAATGTATTCCTTGAAAAGGTGTGGTCACTTTCTGTAAGAATTTAACAACATTTTATTCTTCATTCTTATCATTTCTTACATCTACTATAAGTTATCCCACTTATAAGAATAAGTAATAATACTAATAATAATATAATAATATTAATTTAAAATTATAGTTAATATTATTAGAGGTATATTTAGGTTGAATTTATATACTCATACCATATGCATTATTATACTAGATTCGCAAGGTTATGTTTGAACAATTTTGTACGTATTTATCTAACTTTAGATCCATCTATTTTGATTACATTTAAAAATTAAAATACAACATTTTGTTTGAAAGTAAGAAGGGTATTTCGTTTTTGTGGTCTAAATGTTGTAGCGTAAGGATTTAATAGCTAAATATAATAAAAACCCTACAAAAATAATTTTTTATAACCTATAGTTTTCATTTCAGGAAAGCCTACGTTATTCAAACATAGTCTATATGTTTGAAAGTGTAATTATGACATTCAACCGATTATTTTTCTGCATATTTAAAGAATACACTAAGAAAATTAAATACATTTGTAACATGATTAGTTTTCGTAAAGAGATCTCTTACATGTAGTTAAATGCTATCTGATAAGTTGGCTAGGGGAAAATCTTGTTTCATTGAAAAAAACAAATAGCTAATATATTACCAGACCGCTAGGGGAGTAACAGGTAGCGTGAGTGTGAGGGGTTGATATAAGAAGCATTGCTGTCACCCCCATATTGAGATCTTTCCAATCTTACAGGGTGTGCCGTCTCCTGACAAGCCACTTCCTATATTACATCCGAGGGCGATAAAGTGCTCGATTTCATAGTACTCCTAGTGTTTATAGGGTATAAATGCAGTGTCTCCCCGCAATATTATAGAACATAATAATACCCCCGTCGCAGCAGACCTGCGTACTCAGCGAATTTCCAAATCAATTATATAATAATGATATTTGACAAGTTTTATAAAAATCTGTCAATAAACGTGAGAATTATTTGCCTATTCTCCATAAGATTAACATGGGAAAGAGTGTGAAGGTTAGCTGCTGTGAGGAACGCTGAAAGTAGGTGTTTCTAGCGTAAACAATTTATAATTTGACCATTTATATCAAGCTTAATCAAAACTGGCCATAAATAAAGGAGTTTGCCTATTCTCCATATGATTAACATGGGAAAAGAGTATGCAGGTTAGCTGCCATGATAAACACATTAACTATGATTTTTAAGCTAATAAATGTACGGATCTCAACCACATGAAGCTCAATATCTTCATATATCTATATAGCTAAATAGTTTCATTCAAAAATATTGTATGGTAAGTAAAACATTAATTTTTCTTATCCTCCATAAGATTAACATTGGAGCCCCAAAATACAACGTACTGTGTTTAGATTTTTTAATATCACGGTAACCGTTGGAGATAGAGAAACACTTAAAGGAACTAAATTGTGTAGTTTTTTAAGCTGATTCTAATGATGAAAGATACAATTTTACATTTTTTTAAATTACGTGAGAAAACGCAAAAAACCCATTTTTGAGGTACAAAACACCCCCAAACTACCCGTTCCGATTGACCGATATGTCTGGTTTACGAACTCGTCCGAGCAAATGCAGGAATACACGTCTCTACCAAATTTGGTCTCGATCGGACCATATCTACGAGAGCTATCATGTTCACAGACACACACACTCACACATGGTCCCGGGCTTAAGTCTCTCCATGAGACCTACGGTAATAGCTTATTCCCTATGGAAAATTCGCTAAAAGATCAAAGATAAAGATAAAAAAGTCTGCCATTACGTACTACAATTTGGGTGGTGATCTTCACAAAGCCATTACATATATAGACTTTGACGCCACTAGAATACAATTGGCTACATTACCTATTAAACAGCAATTAATTAATCTTTGCTCTAACAGGCTGAACATTAATGCTGAAAGTGTGATACCAACATGGCCAGGTATGTGTCAGCTGCATATACAGTTTAATTTCATAAGGCATGTTTGTGATCATTGGTAATACTAAGTGGTCATTTAACATTGGTGGTGTTCAATACTATTTGTGGTAGAGGGTAAACAATTTGAATTGATAAATCACCCTATTGTACTTGACGCGTCAGAGTGAAATTCGCATAGTTTGAGCATCAGAATGTTAATATATTAATATTTACATTCATATATTACAGAAATAATTTTATTATGAATTGTTTCATTTTGAATATCAAACTGATAATCCTTTACTGATTAAGTGGTATGATAATTCAACCATTATATTATCTTTTAGGAAGCTTTATGAGAAAAAATTTTCTAATACAATAATTTTATAGTATTTTTAAGTATCTAAAAATATTTAGAATGATAATTGTGTTACAAAATACATGTATTTATTATTATGTATCTCGTATTTATTACTTTATCATTTAACCAAGTAAATGATACTGTTAGTTAAATATTATTAACAGTATTAGAATTAACTATGTCTGGATTAATCTTAAGTACAATTAATTTGTGTAAAACATAGTAATATTATTTAACACAATAATTTTTGACATGGTATGTTTTAGCTTTTGTTGGGTGGGGGGTGTTGGCAATTTGTAAGATGAAAATTTTAAACAGGTTTCCATAGAAAATACCAGAGCTATTTTATTGAATTTTCAATAATAAGAATAAGAACAGCTGTTTAGAAGAACTGAAAACATTCCGTTCAGACATTTCCATGATCTAGCCTATTTCCCACAGGGAAGTAAAAAAACATTTTTATTTGAGTTTTTATTGTTAATTATTTCATTGAGCACTTAAATACGCCAAATCTCGGCATCAGGTATAAGGTCGTGTTGAATCATTCTCCATGCTCATTACAAGGTGTTAGGCACCTAGCAACTGGTTTAAGGATGAATTTTTAAGGATGAATTCATCTGGTATTTTCGTTTTTATTTGAACACTTTAAAATGTTACCTTCGTTTAAAACAAACCAATAAAAACTACAAAACTTTCAAAATATCACCACTGATGTTGATTATTTTTGGAAAACTTTATAATCAAAAAAAGTTCTATATCGTTAATCGATGTAGTATACGAGCTTTATGTAGAAAAATTCACAGAAAATATGAAATAACAATTCGGTGATTAAGAGTCTGCATCAGTGGTAGCCATCTTGGATTTTAGTCCCGTAAGAGCAATGTTAAATTCTGGCGCCTATATCTCCTTGACCTATTGTCATAAATTAACGGAAGAGGTGTCAAATTAAAGGTATTACAGTCCTCCAGGGCACCACCTTACAGAACGTCTTATCTTCGATCTCAATAAAAAAATAATAATGGTTTATTTTGTAAAATATTCCTGGATTTTTGTTTTTATATCAAGTTAAATTTTTGAACATATTAAAAGGTCATCGCTTGAGCCACATCTCATCAATGTACTTCCAAAGTTTTACATTGATACTTTGACAATTAACGCCACTACACACGCCAAAGTGAAGGTATGTTCCGCCAGAATTTAACATTGCCCTTACGGGACTAAAATTCAAGATGCCTACCACTGATGCAGACTCTTAACCTAAAATATTGGGACTAGCGAATGAAGAACGCCTACGTCTCTAGAGGTATGTTGCAGGCATCCTGTACCTCATTTGCGTCTCTCATTTGAAGGCGTACTAATACGGTACTGTGCGTATAGGTACATTGGACTCAGTCACTGTACAGAGATATAAAAATGCACTAAGATGTATTAATTTAACTTAAATTATTCAGTCATAAAAGTATATGGGTGGATAGTTTACCAATAAATATATATTGAAATATTTACACAAATATCGAAGACGGTATCTGTTGTTGTTAAATGTTACCAGTCGATCAACAATGGATGGTGAGTTCTCAGGTGTTATATCTGCTTATTACGCATAAGTCGCGCTAAACGCCATGCCATAAAAATAACAATGCAATTAGATAAAACAGCTGATTCTTTAACTTTCACATTTCATTTTACACTTGCCGGCACGGTAGCTCAGGCTTTTAACTCGTTGCCCAGGAGGTCAAAAGTTGCTGGATCAAAACCAGCGACCGGCGACTCCTGTCAGAGCATGAGCGGTCACCTCTGGCTAGCCTATGAGACTCACGACGCTCAAGATACCTCACTGTCTAATTCACCGCTCTGGTCCATGACAGTTGAAGTTAAAAAAATCAAGATCTAGAATGTCTAGGACCACTATCCAATACTATAATACGAGCAAGGTTTGTATATATAAATATATTTGCACACGGATCTCGAAAACGGCACTAAGGATTTTCTTTAAATTTTGGAAATAACTAATTTCTGAGTAGAAAATAAGTTCTAGATAGGTATAATGTCCAGGAAAATTCTTGTTTTCTTGTAACATTACGCTTATGGAGAATCAAATGTAAACAATACAAACCAAAACATCAGTTATAACCGTTTGACAGTTCTTGATTGAAGATAGTGGGGAACAATACGTGAATAGAGGTTTTTCATAAATATTTATTTTATGTATGCAATAATTGCAAAATTATCAGGTTACTAAACAATTTGTAAAACTTAAGGGTAACATAACTGTGCGAAATAAAAGCAGAAAAAAGTATTTACAAAATCTTCCGTGTTTTGAAAGAAAAGTATTCATTTTATTGCTTGAAGCCACTGTAACAAAGCAATTAATAGGTGTAAATTACATTTATCTTTTGCTTTTCAATCCTCATTCCGTTTCAAACAAAATCAGTTGATCACAGGCTAATAATAACTGTATGGATTAAACAGTAGATCGGCTAAAACAATAATTGAGGTTGGTCAAAACATCTTAAACGGCGTCGCTCATTTGGCAGACGCCGTAGTCCAGTGGTAGCGCTCTGGCCTCGTAAATTGAAGGTCGCGAGTTCCATCCCAGTCGGGGGCAGTATTTTTTAGTCAGTGCTATATTAATTATGGTGTATTAAATCGGTTTTATTTAAACCACATTGAGTAATAAATGTGTTTTAATTTTTGTAATTATTTTTTATAATACATATCTTAATCTATACGAGCAACGCTCGGTCACCAGGTACTAACTACCTTAAACAATAATTTACACTTATTATGAATAATTTGCGAAGGTTAAAAACGTACACCATCATTGATCGTTATCACTAATTGTATTAATTTAAACCAAAACCTGTCATGAATATGGTCTGTCCCTGCCCGCAATAGAATCTCACTTACCGTCCCAGAATAACCTCATGTGGGGCGAATTCATATCATTAGGTCTGTGGACAATATCATGTTTACTATTTCTATTTACAAATCTCAGTTGACATGATTAGTTATTCCGATCGGCGAACCGAAAGTTCGGTGTTTTGGTTCGGGTAAACATGGGCAGCGGTCGGTGTTTGGTTTGGGCTGCCACTACGGTCGGACAAATTATGGTTTCAAATTCCTGTTTATTTAATTGATATTGCAGACCGACACCTTTCGTAGGACAGGAAGGTGGATGTCGATGAAGTCTTAAGGGTAATTAGAAAATAATAGTTCTTGAAATTGTGTTTTTATTATATCAATTGTAAAATTCAAAACACCTATGTATTACATAATTTCTGAGAGGATAAATGGAGGTAAAAAAGCGAAATTGGAAAATCTAGTAAAATCACTCCTGAAATCAAGCATTTCACCTGATTTCAGTGAGAGGGTTCTAATTAATTGTCTGCAGTAAAATTTGCTTAAAAACATGACTTAACAATAATAACATTTTATAACGAATTTTGAAATCTAATTATATGAAAATAAATTATGCGTTGCCAAACTACTCATGATCGCCATGATAGAAGTTGTTTTATATTTTAGTGAAAAAAATATTTTCGATTGATTTTATGGCGTTTTAAACTATAATCCTTATGGAGAGTAAATTCTTTTAAAAATTTACAATGAAAACATTTGATTTTGGTGTTAGCATTGGTTTACTTCCATTAGCAACCGTATCTAAAATGCCATCTGAATCATTCATTGTTAATAATGTATTTTAAGTACTATAAAAAATGAAGAGCTTTTGTTGTTTTGGGTTTGGTTTTGGGGTTTTTTTTTTTTTTTGTTGTCAAGTGAACGCAAAAATACTGAACCAAACAGTTTGAAATTTTTACACAAAGACAGATCTTAAACTCATGCAACACATGGTATATCTTTCCTTAAAATCCTCTCGCTATGTGAACGTTAAGTTTCAATGGTTTACATTTTTAGAAAATGAAAACATAAAATTATTGAATGTAACAGCTGTGAACACTAAATTTACATTCGAGAGCAGAAGACATGTTGATTAAATCCCTGGGATAATGTTTACAGTTTTTAATGTCAACATCCGTTTACTTTACATTTTGACAGTTCGGTAAGAAAAGAAATAATGAGTTAATTTTACACATAACTGCTGGATCGAAATTAGTGAATTATTAGTTCGAAATAGTGGAATGGTAGATTTTTAATTTTATCCCGATGCCTGCCTCTATTACGTTAATGCTTATTTCCCAATATTTGACATATGTTACTTTGTCATGTTTAAGATTTACTTAGACCGTGTTTGTCATTTTGTAAACAATAAAGAATTAATTATAAAATAAATGTATCTGTAAAACATATTTTTAGTATAAAATGTTATAAGCGTAATACTAATTTAAACAGAATAATCATACATGTTATTGTTTTCCTAGTGGCGCACGTGGCGATTTCAGGAACTACAAATGCACCGCTTTATTCCGGACTAGTCTATCGGAATAGCGGTCTTAAACTGAAAAATACGAAGCAAAAACCGTCAATGAAATAATTTTTAATATTTGATTTTTTTGCTATTCACGTAACAAGGTTATTTTATGTTTTGATGAAATAATTCTGTATTTTGAATTTGAAAATGAATAACGCTACCGTACCTTCTTCAATGTTTATTTATTTTGCGTATATGGTGAATTGTGTTTTGTGACGTATATTTCTTAGCAAAAGCCAACGACCCTTTTACGTAGGGTCTCCCGACGTGTCCGCAGGAGGCCGTCTTGCCGCGCCGCGGGAGCCAGCCTGGACAAGAGAACGCGCTTAGCTCTCCTTCTGTCCGTCTTGCGCGATGTGGGGGGTCTGAGACACTGGGTTATAAAAAATATTTTCCAACCTTTCGTGGAAAACAATAATATTAACCTAAGCTAGTGCATTTTTATTGATAAATAGAATTAAGGGCTCCCCAAGTCCCATTTACCGGGACTATTAACTTTATTCCACGTATCTCTGGAACCAGCCTACATAGAGATCTGAAATTTATTTTATATTAAATATTGTTTTATTATAAATGTCAGTAGAGATAATTGTATGTTTTCATCATACAGCTTTTGTTTAAAGAATTCAAACAAAAATTTTGCTATAAAAACACAAAATTCAAAGTTTTCAATTTTAAATTTTTTATTGTAAAGATATTGTTGCGCAACTCTTTAAGGAAATAGATATGTGCACTGTTAGTATACCACAAAAGTTTCGTAGTTGCAATTTCAATGGTTCCTGAGATATGTGTTTTCAAACTTTGTAAAACTAAAATTACGGAAAATCGCAAAAATCTAAAATAACTCTGAAACTTATAGGTTAATCTATTCGGTATTGGAGGAACTTTTAGGTTGCAGAATAGGTCAAATTTGGTATCAAATTACAGTTCTATTTAATTGGAATACAAACAATGCTACTGGATTTGAAGAGGTTGATCAAAAACAAAATGGCGGTGGTTGATCACCCAAAATCCATCTGAAATAATTTTATAGACGTTACATAATTGTTTTTTCGATGACTTTGTACCATTTCATACATAAAATACAAAACATATTTGATTAAAATAACATGTCAATAGACAATAATTGGTTATAATGTATATGAAACGTTCCATGTAAATTCAACCTACTTAATGTTCCTATGAGTTAACATTTACAAAAATTCAAAACTTTAAAATCTTTTAAAATTAGCCTCAATACACTTTACACTTACACTCACCACGAGCAATAATAATGATATGATAATAATAATAATGTAATAATATGATTGCCACTTGGAGGGGTAAACTATCCTACTCTTATGAATAGTGTGTACTCGAATATTTATAGTTATCTTAAAATAATACAGTACTACATAAAACCCCTAATTGGTTGGTTTCATTAGTATAGAGCAGATAAAAATAACAATACTGCTAAAATAATCTTGATTGGGTCTGAAATTAAATTTCAGTAAGGAATGGAGTTTCCTGATATTGTTTATAAGGAACGCTTTTTTTTGTTGGCAAATAATTCGTCTCTAAACAACAGATACTTTCTCAAAAGCTATATTTTAAAAGAATAAGATTAAATAGTTTCCTCATTCCAAATTTAGTGGAAACAATTGGCAGGTTACGAACATGTTACCTTGGGGACTTTCGCCGGGGAGTTGATATATCCGAACGAACATGTTACCTTGGGGACTTTCGCCGGGGAGTTGATATATCCGAACGAACATGTTACCTTGGGGACTTTCGCCGGGGAGTTGATATATCCGAACGAACATGTTACCTTGGGGACTTTCGCCGGGGAGTTGATATATCCGAACGAACATGTTACCTTGGGGACTTTCGCCGGGGAGTTGATATATCCGAACGAACATGTTACCTTGGGGACTTTCGCCGGGGAGTTGATATATCCGAAGTGCTTCTAGGCCCCTAAACTCTTCTATAACTTGTCTCTTCTACACTTGGTCAAGTTACCTGTCATACAATAATACTCATACATATTCATAAGAATTATTATTTTGTAAAGTAATATCCACCAGGAAGGCACAAGAGAAAAAGACGGGACAAGCATGAACAAGATAGAATTCACGGTGTTTATGGTTAACATTGGAGATAGGAGGAGAGAATCACAATGTCTGTTTGTTTCTTCATACGCCTCAACATGTTTGCTTAGGTTGGCTTATGTACATGAAAGATAGTTTACGTTAGTATACAGCAAACTGTTTAGCATTGTACTGTCATCGTAGAATCACGAAAACACGTCGCCGTACTTTGATTGTATTATAATTAAGTCGATGTAGTTATCATTAATTTAATAATAGTTATCAATTATTGGACAATCAATAACAAAAAAGGACAATTTTGTTTTCCTTTAAATTTTTAATCATACGTTATGATTTTGAAATTAAGTGTTGGATCTCTCATTGGATCTCTTGGCTGATTAAGGTAATCAAGACCTTTTCCTACGGTACTTCGAATGCGGTTCAACAGACAAACCGTTGTTCCTACAATGATGAAATAAAACTATTTCCCACTAAATCAACCCCAAAGAATACGTAAAAATATTTTCAATTTTTTAAAATACAGAGTGTTTTAGAAAATACAAACATGTGCCATGTTATGCATTGCATTAAAGCGCTCGCTTACACAAAACTTTTAGAGCAATCAGATTTAGAATGTCTCGATTTGTCTCAAAATGGCAGAAGAGTTAGTGAACAAAATCAAATATAAAAAAATTGCTTATAAGTAAGCTTTATTCTGATATGAAACACTACAATACAATCTCGAAAAAAATAAAAAAAAGGTTTTTGAAGGTTCATATTGCCAAACATGGAGCTAATTTTCTCTGTAAATTTTATTTAATGATAAACGATTAACATGCGTTTCTGGTGGGAGAAACAAGTTTTTTGTGTTGATAATTCGAAAATTAAAATATATATGGATAAGGTTTAAATTTTATAGTTGCTTGGATTTGCAATGCCTTTAAAATTATATGCTATTTGACATATGAAGACATTTGAAATGTTTGAATTTTGGCTATGTACACATTTTCAAAAACTGATTGTTTTTATTTTTTGTTTTCGAGATAGTAACATAGTGTTGCATATCAGAATAAAGCTTAGCTCACAAGGAATGCAGTTGTTTAATCAGAGTGGAGCAATCTGCATTTTTAAGGAAAAATACAGGGTTTTCAAAAAATATGGATCTTTTCACTAAAAGAGCCGCCATTTTTAAACGAATCGTGATATTCTAAATATGATTTCTCCAAAATGTTTGTGTTACAAAGAGTTTTAATATGATGCACAACATGACAAGTGTTTGTATTTGATATTTCCGAAATTCAAACTAGTGACTCTCATTTTCTGGAACACCCTGTATTTAAAAAAAATTGAAAATATTTTTACGTTACTCCTTGGGGTTGGTTTAGAGGGGAAATAATTTTGTTTCATCATTGTAGGACCAACGGTTTGTCTGGAATAAATATTGGACACCTTACGTGATTCACCCTGTATATAAATGTGGGTAATGCGGATAAGTGATGGAATACGTGTGCAAACACTGTATCCAAAATGTTATAAACTTACTATAATAAACAATTAATTCTTTAGAAACAATTTGCTAGGGCTCTGTATGCCGTTGTGGTCCAGAGGTCTATTGTAGACACTATCGCATTATCTACTTGTGCTAAAGCACCAATATTATTATCGGCCCAACATATCATGTTTGCCAAACATATCGCCATAGGTGTCATGATCGTCTTCTCGCAAACAAGCTCACATCCTAAGACAACAACGGAACGGTCATAAGGACACCATTATCATCCTCGGCTCAAGCTCATCAATCTACATCAAACGTTTATTTACTTCAAGCTTTTGTATTACTTAATAGTTGGTTCTGATAACAATTATTGTCCACCAAATTACCGAAAAAATGATAAAAAATTAGATATTTCACTTAAAGCAATTGTCATGGTTATATTTTAAAACACCTACATTTTGAGACTTTAATCTAGAAGTTCCCAAACTTTTTGACCCGCAACCCACAACAGCCTAAAATTTATTTCGCGACCTTCAGGTATTTAAGATACTTTCAAACACCAGGTTTAATCCCTCAATCTTTAGTTAAAACATTATAACTCGAGTAGACCGATTTTAATGATTCTTTGATTTTTTTATTTCAGCTTATAAAATTTGATAATAATAACTAAAAAATTTATGGTGTAAAAAAATATGAATAAAAACTAAAAATGTTCTAAAAAATTTTTACCAGGAATTACAAATTACATATAATGTTAGAAATACATTAGGTCACTGATTTTTTATAAAAAGAGTAAAATACTTAGCTGTATGACTACGGTGGCGATTTATTCGCACTTTCAGTTTTGGATTTGTGAAATTTTTTATTTTTTATTTTACTATTGAATACTGCGTTAATCCAAAGACAAATATTACCAATCGTATTAAGATTTATAATTATTAGTATTAGTTAATCGGCTGTTGATAAATAACAGCTGTTGAATATGTCAGCCTTAGTCACAAGAAAAACCGCCAATTTTTGATTCAATCAACTTTCTGTTAACATTATTGTAATTGTATATAGATTAAATAGATTATGTATCTAATAAAGTAGATTGAAAAGATCGTTTACTAATGTGTGACACTGTTTTTCCTCAACGAGAGATTCAATGTCAGGATTGAATGAGGGCATTTTCAGTCTCAAGTCATTTTCCACTGCCCTTTGATTTTTTGTATTTGTTTAAAAAGAAACACCGAATTTGAAATGATTGCTCACGTAAGTATGTGGTACTAAAGACCATCAAAACTTCATTGTAACGTAGTAAGATCAGGATAGTACAGGATCGTACAGGATAGTACTAGCGCCTATTCACGCCGCGCCGCCACCCCGTGTGGGTGCCGCTAGTCGGTTCGAAGCGACGTTAACTTACTTCTTAACTAATATTCGTTTTTATTTCAAATTATCTTTTAACCCAATGACGTATGCTCACAGATTAACTGTAAGATAAATCATAATTTTAGCTTTTACTAATTATTTATTTACCCACCAGTGGGTCGCGACTCACAGTTTTGAACCACTGATCTAGAAACTAAAGTAGTTTCCTATTTTCCTAGCCTGATAATCGAAAAATTCTGGAACAAATTTATTTTGATTTTATTGTTCATTGATTTACGCTAAAAAGAAGTTTATAAAATAGTTGGTATTTACCAGTAAAGGGCAATATCATTGAGTCAATTTAATTTATAACTTTTACAATTCACTTATCGTCTATTATCTTAAAGCTGAATAGTAATAAGTTTAATTCTTTCATCTATAAGTTATTAAAAAGAAAGTGAATCCAAAAGATAATGCAGAATATTAATAAAATTCAATAATCTATTTCAAGCTTCCTATCTTATTATAATTACAACTCAAGGCATGATGATTCAGAAGGAGCCCAAGCTGTCCGGTCGCACAGACCTGTTTATAAATTGAGTCATTTATTTTAATGTGGGACTCTGCGGACAGAGGGGGCGATGTGAACTTCCTAATTGACGGAGCCGGAAGTGAAGATGCAGGGCAGTAATGAAATTGGCGGGAAAATCCATGATAGCCGATGATAAGAGACACCCTTGCTGGTGTTACGACCCGTCGTCCTTGGCCGCGTGCTGATAACAGAGAGAGCTCTGCTGAGTCTGCTTGTAAAATCCCCCGTGCGGTAATTATAAATATTATCACTAACTTATCATTTTTGGTTTATTACTACCTTGGAAATGACCTGGGATGTACGGTCAGATGGTTTCAGTGATTACAGTTGTTTTTATTTCTATATAATTTAAAGATTACTACAGGGAAGAATATAGTTAAAAAAATAATATTACTGTAAGAGATTTCAAATAGTAAAAAATATAGTCTTAAAATATTTTAAAGTACCCTATGTACGAGGATTTTATGCCCCTTAGTTCAGTTATGAAAACGTGTAAAATGTGAACTTGAAAAATGTGTTGAACCTGACTATGAAGATTTTGAAAATTCTTAAACGTTATTTGATAGTCAAAGTAGTTTTAGAAAAAATAATAATGTACAACATACAATGTAATACTTGTGCTATGAAGTGACCGATTAAGCTTATATAAACTGACTTTTCCTATCTAAGTAAACCATTTCTGCTAGGAAATAACGAATTTTATTAACGATCCAATTGTCTAATTTTAAATAAGTAATGCTAAATAGTCAAGATTAAAATTAACTTTTTGTCATATTGCTTCAAAAACATCTGTTTTAGATACATGTGTTTAAGAGCAAAAGTTGTTTTTTCGCCCTAGGACTAAACCTATAATGATGTTTTTTGAGTCCTAGGCTGCAAAAGATTATTGTTGACTAGCCAAAGTACCCGTTCTTCGCTCGGGTTAAAAATGCTGAAAGGTGTAGGCTCTATTGATACATTTAAGTTATTGTTAATTAATTCTTCATTGTTTACAAAATGACAAAACATGAGTGACTACAACATGTCAAATATTGGGAGAGGATAAGGATTAATGTAACAGAGACAGTCGTCGGAAAAAAACTTAAAATCTACCATTCCACTATTTCAAATAATTCACTAATTTCGATCCAGCAGTTTATCTGAAAAATCAACTTAATTTCTCCTTCTTTCCGAACTGTCAAAATATAATGCAAACAGATATTGTCATTTGAAAATGTAAACATTGAAACCTAGGACGGTCACGGCAACTCTTTCTTCTTCTTCTTCCCGAACTGTCAAATTTTAGTGTTCACAGTTGTTGACATTCAAGTAATTTTATGTTTTCATTCTTTGAAAATGTAAACATTGAAATTTAGGACGTTCATGGGGCGTAGCCCGAGGGGATTTTAAGAGAACTAATATGCCTATGTGTTGCATCAGTTTCTAAGCATAAGATATACCTTTCTGTAAAATTTCAAACCGGTCGGTTCAGTATTTTTCGCATTTACTTGCCACAACAAACCCACAAACAAACATACAGAAACCACCTCTTCTTTATAATATTATAGATTATACATTTGATTCGAGTTATCGATAAAGTAATTTCAACAATTGCTATAGATTTTTTGTGTATTTCGGACGTACCGGATCGATTGTGAAACTGATAATCGACTATTAAATCGAACTATCGAATGGTTAAGTTCGAACTATTGATAATTATAACTGACATAACCTAAACAACCAATCAGGAATGAAGAAAGAACTGTTACAACGTAAGTGAAATAACAGCTGATTAGTCTGAAGCGGAAAAATGGTTGACAACTCTTGAAACTAAATCAGGTAATAACTTATGTTTTACGAATTTGTTTCATTTTATTTGCAGACGAAAAATATAGTTCATCACATGACATTAAGGCCTGGCTATGAAACTACTTCAGTAATTTAATGCACTCTATGGTTCAGAAACATACACTTATTACACAGCTTAAGAGTCTGCATCAGTGGTAGCCATCTTGGATTTTAGTCCCGTAAGGGCAATGTTAAATTCTGGCGCCTATATCTCCTTGACCTATTCTCATAAATTAACGGAAGAGGTGTCAAATTAAAGGTATTACAGTCCTCCAGGGCACCACCTTACAGAACTTCTTATTTTCTCTCTCAATAAAAAAATAATAATGATTTATTTTGTAAAATATTCCTGGATTTTTGTTTTTATATCAAGTTAAATTTTTGAACATATTGAAAAGGTCCCTTGAGCCACATCTCATTAATGTACTTCCAAAGTTTTACATTGATACTTTGATAATTAAAGCCACTACGCGCGCCAAAGTGAATGTATGTTCCGCCAGAATTTAACACTGCTCTTACGGGACTAAAATTCAAGATGGCTACCACTGATGCAGACTCTTAATATCAATAGCTTAATGTTGAGCAACACATTGATCGATAGTGGATATTGTACATACACGCTATAAAACACATTACATGGTAGTAATAATAAAGTACACACCCTCTAAATGGAAGACTAATCAATATAGTGATAAGACCAAGGGTTTACTCATTGTTGTGCAAGACAGCCATGACATCTTGTCGGAGGATTGAGCCGGACACCGGACACGTCCGGAATACCGGAGTGCGTCCGGCGAGCAATTGAATTAATTACGGACGATTGAGACAAGGCATGTGGCGGAATTAGCATACGATCGGGGTAAGACTATTACGGCTGGGGAGGTCTTAATGAAACTTGGCAACAATGGAGCTGCGGAGATAAGGGATATCGGTCGGCGTGATAAGGTCACCTGATCTTCCTTTGCCGAGGGAACACTCTGAATCAATACTGGCGCAATTACAGTTTAAAATGAATTTACATTACATATTAATTACGTTTTTCACAATGTTTGGATTACTCATAAAAACTATCAGGTACTTTGCGTAATACTAAACAATTGTAATGATAAATTATTAATGAATAATTAATTATGATATAATGAAAAATATAATTACCTGAGCGAGAATCAATGGTACCAAGCTGACAAACCTGATGTCGAAACAAGTGGCTGGCGACTTCTGCTAAGGAGTTGTGATGGCCTGTGTAACTCACACTGCACTGGTCATAGAAAAAGGATTGCAGAGGTTAGTACGAGACATAATTTTGACATGTATGTCTTAGCTTTGGAGGTGGGGATGTTTTGTAAGATGGAAAATATGTAACAGGTTTCCATAGAAACTACCAGAGCTACTTTCTTGAATTTTTAATATAAAAGAATAAGTACAACTGTTTAGATGAACAGAAAACATTCCTTTTAGACACATCTATGATCTACACTATTTCCCACAGGGAAGTAAATTCAAACATTTTTTATTGTTATTCCAGTTAGTGTTGGGAAAACATGGACATAATACATAATATATTTTTAACTTTTATGACCTTGGTGTTTACATACTCTATAAACATATACAATATACTGACGTAGATTTTAGTTTATCACATTGCATAAATTTTGTATAGACGTTTTTCAGTTCAGCAGCACGAATTAATATTTGGAACAGTTTTTGTAAATGAAAACTTAGTATCTTCGTAGCAGCAGACCTACGTACGCAGCAAATTACATTTACTTTGGTATTACTTAAGATTCATTATCGGCCACAAACCATGGGAACTGAGTGTGTGGTCTTAAAAATAATAGATTATCTTAATATATAAAATTCAAAGCCCTCACTCACTCACTCACTCACCACTAATTCTCCCACTTCCCGATTACCTAGGAGTCTGAAATTTGGTATACTGGTTCTTTAGGCCTAAAATGGGAAAGTCTAATAGTTTTTGTGACGATTTTCACATAAATCTCTACCCTATACGCCTTCAAAGTTCCCATGTTAATCTTATGGAGAAATAATTTTGTTTTGGATTCCAACATATGTATCTTACCTTTTAAGATATAAACAGCAGCTGTTTTTATTTGAACCAATGAGCAAGCCAAAGAAGCAAGTATACAATAGTAAGTACTCAATGGTATCTAATTACCGTATAAACAATATTTCTCAGAGGGAAGTTTTGTGACTATGTTTTATGATTTAAAATCAAATGTTTATTATTATAGGTACGAAGTTCGCCGGGTCAGCTAGTACTATATAAAACAAATTATACTAAATAAAACCCCTCTCCCCCTTAATTTTTACTGACATTGTACAATACCTAACACTGCAATTACTTTCTTTTTTACCGATAGATGAGTGTAACATTTTTCGTCAATATCAAAATTCAGTTATACCAATCTGACTGGATCGAATAAATAAGCATCAACATGTTTGTAACAAATTTCATCAAGAATTGTGGGGTTTTCAACAAACGGTTGTTCCCGGATTTAGATATCAGTATGACAGTAGCTTCATTTGTCTACAGGAAATTCGATAAAAACTCAATAAAAATTAATAAGGAAACAAAATTGTATAGTTCATTGGTAATGAATAATATAATATGAAACTAACTAATAGCCTTTCCTAAATCAGATAAAAATGAAAAAAACAACTATCACAAATAAAAATGATTAAAATATCTCTCCATAAAATGTCAATTACAACAGCAAAAGAAGCAAATAAAGAACTCACCGCCACGAGAACGCTTTCAATAACGAAATAAAACAATAATGTCATTCTCTTTTTACAATTGATGTGGAATTTATGAAGCTAAAATCAGTGTATATTGGATAACAGGAATCAAATAATTTTAACGAATGACACCGCAGCGGTGGCGGTTCGGCCGGCCGCATAAATACCACATAATCATTGATTGTTCATTTATACATATTTAGTCGATCTGTTTTCGTTCATCTGCATTTCATTGGCTAGCTTTTAAACTGACCTCCTTTTCATTCATCGCATAACTGAAAAAGTGTTACATAAATATACAAAATATCTCTTATTCATTAGTAGTTTTTAAATATAGGTTCCAAATTTATTCCCATGGATCAAGGTTTTTAATAACTTAAGATTAACGAGTGGTTGTTAAAATTTACTAGAATATGGGTTAAAAAAATCAAAGTGAGGAGTAAAATAAGATAAACTAATTTGTGTAATATATTCTTTAGGGAATACCCTTTACATCCCTTCATAAATACAGATTATACCATTTTGTTTGTTATACCGTTCTCATTAATAATTATTTACTAAGTTTTGAGCAAATTTCTTGTTTGTAAATAGATGTATTGTAGTTATTTGAAATAGGTACTTCAATACTACTTGAGTAATTATTTTATGAATTACCTGTCATCAAGTTTTAGTCACTAAATGAACCCGTAATGCTGTGTATAATGCAACCATGGTCCCTTATATGCGAATAAAATGTTACGCCATATATAGAATAGTTTAGAAATACCATTGTATGTGCAAATTGATCCAAGAGTGCATTAAGGACTAAGTGTGCAGAGGTCGCTATATCAGATCACCATATCGGCCACAAAGCGTCATGTGGGATCTGCAACAATATATCGCATACATATTAAACTGCGATGCATTGGGAACTATCTCCATTTACTTGCGAATCTCAAGTGCCTTCGGTGGACTGCATTATGCAAGCTGTTGATTAGCTCGACCTGTAATTAGCACTGCTTTATCATTCATAACTTGATGGCGAGCAGTAATGTGTTTGACTGGTTGCTGGTTTTATGCGGTATTAAGTGTAAGGACAATTATTGGCAAGAACAAACTGTACATACTTTAAGTTGAATCTCAACATAATGCAATACTTTGGGGTTTCCTTTTAAGTGCAGAAAAGTATGAACATACTAGCCAAAGTACCCGTAGGCTCTACTGATACACTTAAGTTATTGTTAATTAATTCTTCATTGTTTACAAAATGACAAAACACGAGTGTCTACAACATTTCAAAGTAACATCTGTCAAATATTGGGAGAGGATAAGGATTAATGTAATAGAGACAGTCGTCGGAAAAAACTTAAAATCTACCATTCCACTATTTCAAATAATTCACTAATTTCGATCCAGCAGTTTATCTGAAAAATCAACTTTATTTCTTCTTCTTCCCGAACTGTCAAAATATAGTGCAAACGGATGTTGTCATTAGAAAATGTAAACATTGAAACCTAGGACGGTCACGGCAGCTCTTTCTTCTTCTTCTTCCCGAACTGTCAAATTTTAGTGTTCACAGCTGTTGACATTCAAGTAATTTTATGTTTTCATTCTTTGAAAATGTAAACATTGAAATTTAGGACGTTCATGGGGCGTAGCCCGAGGGGATTTTAAGGGAACTAATATGCCTATGTGTTGCATGAGTTTAAGATCTACCTTTGTGTAAAATTTCAAACCGGTCGGTTCAGTATTTTTCGCATTTACTTGCCACAACAAACCCACAAACAAACATACAGAAACCACCTCTTCTTTATAATATTATAGATTATTTTTACGGATGTATTAACATTTTAAAATGCAAATTCGAAAACCCCAAAATGACTAATACTGAGTGTAACAAGATAGTTACAAAGGTAATATTGAGGCACAAGAAAGGTAAAATTTTCTTTATATATATAAAACAGGGGACGGTTGTTTGGTCTTCCTGGTATTTATGAGTCTGACGTTCAGTGTTGGGAGGTTGGTATTATGCTACTAATGAATCTCTGAGGCAAAACTTCTAGTCACTATATAACAATTATAGATCCATTGATCGATCAGGTTTAGTAACTTTGTAATACTAAGGTAGGCAGTGCATTAATATTTGTATTTTTTCAATAGTGAAGCTACATCTAATTGCTTTAAGAGACATTGCAAAAAATGGCGTAACTTGAAGCAATGCGAATAATTTTAACTGTAACTATGATTTGAGTAATATAGCAATATTTTAAAACCACTTTAAGTAGTAAAGAAAATTAAAAGACTCCAACGACTCGATGGATGAAAAATATAGGTTTTTAATAGATATTTAGTTTATTTAGATATCCCGCAAATACTGTCTATTTAGGAAAAAAATCTTACAGTCATGGATGGCCCAATTGGAAGAGCCCAATTATTGTATTTTATACGGTTTACTCCAGTTACAATAAAATTATTCTAGTAGTTTTTTTACATGCAGGACTATTCAAAAATATGGTCCCAGGTTCGTGACTTTGAATCTCAAAAAGTATAAATCGAGCAGACATAAACTTTACACAATTAAAAGGTTTTTCGACATTACTTTTGTAAACGGCAGAAATACTTTTCTCAACAATGGTTAGCCATTTTGTTTTACCATCAGTTGTTACTAAGATGGCTGCCATGTGACATAAGATGTTCTGTGTGAGTTTGCACAAATTTAGCCCCCTATTATGTAACGAGCTGTACCCTAGGATTATTTTTCCTGTAGTCCACGACAGACAGGACTCGCGCTTCCGCCAACCCTTTCACTGCCGTTTAGGAGTCCTGATTCTCAATCGTATTGTGTTCTTCTCAGTTCATGTAGTAGTTTCCTCATATGTAGGCCTACTTCCTTAGGGTCAGGACATACGTATTTCAAAGATGAAAGGGTACAAATAAAGATTAAGATACAAATAAAGTTTATGAGTAGTCTAGGAATTTCGTCTCCTATTTATCTTAATTTAATAAGGCCATCTAGTTTACTTGTAGGATATTATTTAAGAGTCTGCATCAGTGGTAGCCATCTTGGATTTTAGTCCCGTAAGAGCAATGTTAAATTCTGGCGCCTATATCTCCTTGACCTATTGTCATAAATTAACGGAAGAGGTGCCAAATTAAAGGTATTACAGTCCTCCAGGGCACCACCTTACAGAACTTCTTATTTTCGCTCTCAATAAAAAAATAATAATGATTTATTTTGTAAAATATTCCTGGATTTTTGTTTTTATATCAAGTTAAATTTTTGAACATATTAAAAGGTCCTTGAGCCACATCTCACCAATGCACTTCTAAAGTTTTACATTGATACTTTGATAATTAACGCCACTACAGACGCCAAAGTGAAGGTATGTTCCGCCAGAATTTAACTTTGCTCTTACGGGACTAAAATTCAAGATGGCTACCACTTATGCAGACTCTTAAGTAAGATCTGGCACTGGTAATTAATAAATTTAATAATTTAGTGTAAAATATATTAGGTAGTTTAGAAAGTAATAATCCAGATTTATAAGTGGACATTGGAATGTGGTTGGTAGAAACAAAATGCAGTGATATCCGCGGGCGAGACCGCACCGGGCAACCTGGCAGCCGCTGCGGCCACAGCCGTGCGTTATTGAACAGGCTGGCGAAGCCGTCGTCCTTGCCAATAGAACACTACATATAGTACATTGGAAAAATAGGTGTGATGTACTTCGTAGTGCTGGCTTTGGGCTTAAAACCATGTGTTAAGACTTTACCTGCGCCTTTACCTTTTTGCGACTGGGATGGTGGCGTCATCCTGTAATCCAGCTACTTGGAGGTCACGAATTGTGGATAGTTGTGAGAGATGGTCGGTGGATGTAGTGTTCTCTTGTGTGGATTAACGTCCGCACTATTGAATACTACGTTAATCCGCAAAGACCATCCTCATAATTAGACCAATTCGTAAATTCAGAGGCCGTGGTTCGGATTCCACGTTAAACTGTAGGTCCCTTAGTTGCCATCGGCTGTTGGGCTATTAATTAACAGTCCTGTCTAAGGAACATGTCAGCCTTAGTCAGTAACAAGACTACAAGATCGCGCCACAATCATCTTACAATCAACTCTCATTCATACTTGGCTTAAAATACCTACCTTGTGGTATGGTCGCCATTTCAATAATCTAATCTAATCTAATCTAACCTTTTTCGCCCACTGTGAATAAGGACAACTCTAAAATTCGAACAACCGCTGTGTCTTTTTTATCTTTTGAAGTGCATACTATTGCCTAATCTGGTTAGAATTTCAAATTTTCCTTGTCCTCAGTGTAAACTATTAACAAAAGTTCCACAAAAACACCATTAACACATTCCAACAAAGACGAATAAACATTAATAGTTGTGAAATATCTTTACGAATAATATATTTAGATTTGAAATTAATCCAATATTTCATAATTTGAAAATTCGTGTGTGAAAAGAAAAGTGCATACTTGACTAAAATCCAAAGTTGCGGAGATTCTGTAGACTTAATGTTTGAATTTTGGGGAACAAGGGCTGTGTTATGGGAATAAATTAGCTTTCAGGACCTATTAAAAACTATAGTTTTTTATATTTGAATAGTAAACCATCCAAATAATTACGAATATTTTACAAAGGTTATCTTGTAGTTTAAGTAATATTTTTACATAATAGATGCAATTATTGTAAAAACCTACAGTAATATAAGTAGATTAGGTTATAATACCTGCAGTCTTCTATCCACAGTTAAATGTTCCTTTTACACAACTAGTTTCGGGAATAATGTTCCCATTTTCAAGTGTTCTTCAAGTTTGTCTTCTGGTTACTTCAGGATGTATTCGTTTGTAACCAGAAGACAAACTTGAAGAACACTTGAAAATGGGAACATTATTCCCGAAACTAGTTGTGTAAAAGGAACATTTAACTGTGGATTGAAGACTGCAGGTATTATAACCTAATCTAGTTATTAATCAATCCGGGTAGGCAAAATGTTTAAAAAGTAATATAAGGTTTTAAACATATAATACTTGAATCATATGTTTAAAATCTTCAATAAAGATTCTACGATTGGGTAGATGTGTTCGTTCCAGCATATTGGCAGCTCCACAAACTTCATTAAGTGCTACATAAATAAGACAACGGAGCCTGGATTGAAAAATTACGAAACTAAATATACTTCCCATTACTAGTACATTTCTTATACGAGTAATGTCACGGTTTCCTCAATTGCGCGGGTGTACTACGTAAAGGGAAACAAAGATTGCCTAATGGAAGAGATAATAGAACAGGTGACAAGAGGTGATAAGAGGGGGAGGTGTAGGCAGATGGTGAGTTATCGTTCTGCTGAGATAGTCACGGCCATCTGGTGATAACGTAGCCAACATGGTGATAACAGTAAGGCGTGACAACACTTCACCTTCTCTTTGCCAACGTTGCTCATCCACAATGATCAAACCGCCCTTATAATCCATCGTGATTACCCCCCTCTAGCAGTGCAAGTATTTGGTAGGCCCTACTAATAACTGAGCGTGACATGTACGGAATGGACTTTGATATGTCATTTGAAATTATAAGAATCATAAAAGGCTATGAACGTCAGTGTATGAGTGAAACTGTGACAAACACAATCTTGTCTACCACATAATGTAAGTCATTCGATTTAAAATTACCCCCGTCGCAGCAGACCTGCGTACTCAGCGAATTTCCAAATCAATAACATAATAATAATATATGAAAAGTTTTATAAAAATCTGTCCATAAACATGAGAATTATTTGCCTATTCTCTATAAGATTAACATGGGAAAGAGTGTGCAGGTTTGCTGCTGTGAGGAACACTGAAAGTAGGCATTTCTACCATAAAAAATTATTATTTTTAACATTTATACCAACTTTCATCAACATCTGTCCATAAATAAAGGCGTTTGCCTATTCCTTATACGGTTATTATGGGAAAAGAGTATGCAGGTTTGCTGCCATGATAAACACATAAACTATGATTTTTAAGCATAAATGGATAGATCTCAACCACATAAAGCTAAATATCAAGTTTTATTCAAAAATATTGTTTTTAAAAATTACATGTGAAAAACGCAAAAAACCCCATTTTGGGGTACAAAACCCCCCCAAACTACCCGTTCCCATTGACCGGTATGTCTGGTTTACGAACTCGTCCGAGCAGTTGTAGGAATACACCTCTCTACCAAATTTGGTCTCGATCGGACCATTTTTACGAGAGTTATCGTGCTAACAGACACACACACACACACACACACACACACACACACACACACACATATATATATATATATATATATAAATTTTAACGACTATTGTTTTTGGACTCTGGGCACCTAAAGACGAAAAAATAACATGGTCTCGGGCTTAAGTCTTGCCATGAGACCTACGGTAATAGCTTCTTCCCTATGGGAAATTCGCTAATAAATAAATAAAAATGGTATTGTCGTTAAACTTTGCAACAATGGGCAACGTCAGGTTACATATATACAATATATACAAAAAGAAAAAAAGATACAAGAGACACAACAGTACAATAATTGAATTGTCAACATAAGATAAGGATACATCACAAGGTCACTTAAATGTCTTATTCTAATATACCTACAAACATAATAATCAAAAGACAGTTATAAAGTTATATTCTGACATTCAAAAAATTCATTTATTGTGTAAAAGGGTGTTACTTCTAAAAACGTGTACAATCTCTTCTTGAACAAACTATATGGGACTTCTCTCCCCTCTAGAGGCAGTTTATTAAACATTTTCAGGCCTACAACTTCATAACTGTTTTGTGTTTTAGACAATCTACAAAAAGGTACATTAATTCGTTTACTATTTCTGGTGCAGTGAGGGTGTATATCTTGCCTAAGCTGATGTTCAGAAAGGTTATTCTTTGTATATAAGAGAACAGTATAAATATATAAGTTTATTACAGTCAATACCTTCAACTCTATGAACAATGGTCTACAGTGGGCTAGTCTATCTGAGTTTTTTATTATTCTTACAACATTTTTCTGCAGTAGTAAAATTTCATGGTCACCTCATGGTCATGCACGCCAGTGTATGAGTTAGACCACAATATAACCAAATCATCAAAAGAAACTGTGACAAATACAATCTTGTCTACCACATAATGTAAGTCATTCGATTTGAAAAAAAACACTTTTTTAAATAATTTAAGTACAGTATTACAGAGTTTTAAAGATGATTTTTGAGTTAACATTACGTCTATATCATACGTGTAGTATTTTTGAACTCGTACACAAATTTTATGTCGAGAAGTGCATGCTCTAACGTCCTATTACGTAAGGTGAACTAACGGATTTAGAATCCTATTTAGACATTATTGTGACCTACGAATCAGCAGCTCAGTTTTTGGTTTCTGAAGAAACTACATATAAAATCACACTAAATTTTTAAAGTTTCCTTCTTTCATATTCATGTAACACAATGCTAAAATATGGCGTTATTACATTTTTGAAAATTTCATCATATAAACGTTGTTTTTTGCTGGCTTTAATAATTTAATTTATTATTGAGTTAATACTCGTATCATAATTAATTACAAAGAAATAATACCAAAATCGTTAATCAACCCGTCGCAGGAAATATTACTATGTAGTTCGCCATTCAAACTTTTAAGTTCGTAAGAAAAACTCAGTTGATGTTATTTATATTATAGAAAAAAATATCCAAAGGTGAGTAAATGTTTAGAAATGTATAGAAACGTTTGTCTATACAGTAACACAAGTTCATTAGCAATGGCCTTGTCACTAAGGCACCGTAATACGGTTAAGATGCTAAGCCATTGTTGAATGGGCGAGGACAGATGCACTAAGTGAACATGCAGTATGCATGTGTCACACTTGTGGGCTGCATCCTTGGAGCATTCAACCACTTCCGTCTCAGAGGTCGTGTTTATCAATTCTGATTATACACGTACATACAAAAACAAATACACATAACGCTCTAAATTCATACATTTCATTAGGTGTTTGACCTGTAAAAAATAATTTTGTTCCAGTAGTAATAATTTTATTAAAATTATTATAAAAGAGAGGGAAATTTCACGGGGGGTTGCACTATTCTTTGTGTATACTTTTATGTTTTCCTAAGTGATAAAAACAATGTACATTTAACGTGATGTGATAAGATAAAAAATAATATGCTGATGACCCAGGTGAAAAATAGGGATAGACAACATGGAAGATGTAAAGAGGATTGTTATGATGTATTAAACCTTTTGTATTAAACAGTAATATTTCCGGGTATTCAAATAGTGATATAGATTTCCTCATATTGTGAAAGTTTATTTCTATAAAATGTAATTAGTTTTCCATGAATTATTTGTTTAACAGAACCTCTTAATTCGTTGGTATAATTTGTGACCATTTTACAATAACATCAGTCCTAATTTTTCCCATTAGTGAATGTGCATTGACATAGATGTATTTTCACAATCTATGACAGTCAATAAATATTGTCTTTAACGTGGACTTTCACCTTTTTAATATGTACAAAATGCTGAATGAAATACCTTATACTGATAAAACTCTACATAATGTTTTGCGCACAAAAATTAATTAGGTTTTTATTTTTAAATTGTAATAACTTTTTAACATTGTGTTGAAAGTATAACTAAACAATTAGACGTTTTACAATTAGTGTATAATTTGTACAACACAAGTTTTCTTCGATTGGAGTTTTAGGGTGCGCCTACAATACAACACATGACTACCCGCTCAACACAACTGACAGTGTTTTGGTGGCTGTACTACGCAGGCGTGATGCAGCCCTACAGAGTTGAAGTAAATTTTACTTTAGGACATAGATATACATAAATAATATTTGTTTTATTTCCAAAATCAGTTACTTATTTAAATACCCCCGTCGCAGCAGACCTGCGTACTCAGCAAATTTCCAAATCAATAATATAATAATAATAATATATGTCAAGTTTTATAAAAATTTGTCCATAAACGTGAGAATTATTTGCGTATTCTCTATAAGATTAACATGGGAAATAGTGTGCAGGTTAGCTGCTGTGAGGAACACTGAAAGTAGTAATTTTTACCGTAAATAATTTTATCTTAACATTTATACAAACTTTCATCAACATCTGTGTCCATAAATAAAGAAATTCCAATGATTAAAATGGAAAAAGTATTATGCTGCCATAACACATAAACTATGATAAGCAAAATGATAGATCTCCATGAAGCTAAAAATCAAGTTTATATATTGATAATATGGGAAATATTAATTTTTCCCTATCCTCCATGAGATTAACATTGGAGCCCCACAATACAACGTACTGTGTTTAGATTTTTTTATATCTCGGTAACCGTTGGAGATAGAGAAAAACTTTAAGGAACTTAATTGTGTAGTTTTTTAATCTAATTCCAACGGTGAAATATAAAATTAGAAATTTTTAAAAATTGCATGTGAAAAATGCAAAAAACTCCATTTTGGGGTACAACCCCCCCCAACCTACCCGTTCCCTTTCACCGATATGTCTGGTTTACGAACTTGTCCGAGCATTTGTAGGAATACACGTCTCTACCAAATTTGGTCTCGATCGGACCATTTTTACGAGAGGTATCGTGTTCACAGATACACACACACACACACACACACACACACACACACACACACACACACACACAAATATATATATATATATATATATATATAAATGATGATACGGCATTATGAACAATGGAAATGACCCCGGAACGATAAATGAGAAGGAAAATGAAATCTATGAACGAGGTCACAACAGTGAAGTCGCTCGTAGACGCTACTACTATTAATAAATAATTGATCAGTGTTTAATGAATACAATCGACTTTACTAGCTATGGAGTGCGCGTACTACAACATATTATAAATGTTTAATGAAATTCAATATCATACGCTATAGGCTGCGTCACTTATTTATGTGGCTTTCACATGTTGGTACGACTGCATTACTGAAAATTAAATCTGACGTTTTAAATTGCTACAATATTCATTGGATGTGTAGATTCGAGTGGTTTAAATCGATAAACGGTTTATTTTTGTAAGTGTATAATAGCGAAACATTAATGCTGATTTAACAAAGATCATGCCCCATTCTTCCCAGTGGTGGAGGGAACCCTATGCCAACTATCATATAGAACACTCTGAATCACATAACTCCGATGCAAAATTTAACGACCGGCAAATATAAAATATATAGAACTTAATTGCATGTAAGCCACAAATACTACTAATTTTTTCCGATTGTCAAGCAATACTTAAAGTTCTATATGCATTCTCAGAAAGACCACAGTTCCTTTAAGTAGGCCCACATTTTTCTCTTGTAATTTTTAAAATCTAATTCTTAAGAGTCTGCATATGTGCAAATCATATTGGATATAATTAAAAATCAATATCCTTATCTAAATCACTTCTAAATATTATTTTACAGTCATTATATTATTATAAACATTCCTTACATCTTTTTCTTTTCAAATTCATAAATAGAAAGAAAGAAGTATGACCCAAATATTAATAAAAGTATGAAGTAAATAGTAAAGAATTTCAATTTTGGAATTCAAGCTGAGCCTACAATTGTGTAAAACGGCTAATAATTAATCTATATGTTTAAAAATACAAAATCATCATAATAATTTTACAAAAAAACATTAAAAAACAGCTGAATAAATTACTATGTTTAATTAATAGTCTGTGGCAAAAAATTCTTGTGGAAAAAATTCTAACTTACTGACCACAGTAAAATATGTTTTTACTGTTTTTAAATGATATAAATAGTGCATTTAACGGCTCAGTAAATCAAGTTAACTGATGCATATCTGAATATTACATTGCGCTTTGTAATTAAATCATAAACAGTATATTATAAAAATCAAAATTAAACATTTATTATTTTTTATTATAACATATAAACACGTATTTTTCAAAAAATAAAGAAATAAAATAAGTATAATCAAAAATAAACTATATGAATAAATAGTTTTTGAAGTACAATTTACAAATTCATAAAATATTCAACATTGATAGTATGATATTGCTATAATTAAAAACAACAGCTGTATTAAAAATAAATGTTTTTATTGAAACATTGTAAACAATTATGCATTAAAATAAAACGCTTATAAATACTATTGATTTATTAGTCTGTGGCAAAAATAAAAATCAAAACATTAAAAATATTGTTTTTTACTGTTTTTAAATATGTTCAATATAGTTCGTTGTTTAATAGGACCCATTGTTATTCTTTTGGGAAATCCAACTACAGTAATCCAAATTCCTTGCGTATTTCTCAACCATTTGCTTTACAACTTGTTAAAATAACCGGAGAAATTCATTTTTACCTCGGTAGGGAGGGGTGGTAGGCACCCCCTCAATCCTTGAACTTCATCATAAATTTGATGATTATTCTAAATGGGAATTGTTACAATATGAAATCCTAAAAGATATTGATATTTGTATATATTAAATTATTAATACGTTAATTTGGGATTTGCAAGGCAATTTATTTATATAAGCTCCATTTTAAGGGAAATATGTTGTTTCAGTGTACTGATACTATTTTTTCACTTTGATATGTGAATAATAAACTTAAATCTGAACTTAAAGTTTTATTGCAAAAAAGATTTAGTTCTAAAACAAAAAAAAACAAACATGATTTCAAAAAATTAACGAAACACAATCAATTAAGAATCGTCTACTAATTAAAAAAGGCTTAAGTACAATTCGTTAATGAAGAACAATCGTTGTAACGCGTTTGCAATTTGCTAAAGGTCGCTTGATACGAGTTTAATGGCTCATTAGTAACCATGTGTTTAACAATATGATTTGGCATATTGAAACGTTACATACATGCGGAGGGGGGAGTGGGAAGGGGAGGGGGAGGGGGTTGTTTGATCAGCTATAGATAAATATCATTTAAACAGGTACCATGTTGAATACGGGCAATTGTTAAATTAGTGGTTAACGTGTGCGTTTGAGTTTGGGATAATACTTAATCCAACGTCTGTCCACCTCAAAAAATATTCACAGGTGTCTAAAGTAAATGTTTTGAGAGACGAAATCCACAAAAACTGTAAAAGTGCATATATTTCTAAGAAGATTTATCCATACTTATGATGCTGTTCTATGAATATTTGTTATTAAATTCCTGAAAAGGTCTACTTCGTCTACGTAAAAAATCGAAAAGGTAAACGTCTACTTTAAGTTGATATATTTTACTTTTATATTTTAGCGATATTAGTATTAAAAAGATCATGGAAGGTTTATGTAAGTTTTTTGATACCAGAAAATGTTACTTACACCAGCAAAAGTATATTTTTGAGACCACATTCTACTCCTCTGGGTTCAACTGAGTCTGTCAAGATTTTGGGAAATACCTCTAAAGTACTGAACGCATTGTGGGCAAGAAGTCAAGCTGAAGGGACCAGATCTTCCGTACGGCAACCAAGACTGGTGAAGGAGTATTTTATCTTAGCAAGGTTTTGGCCAAGTCAGTGGTCTAAGGTCCATAAGAAAAAGACTGTTGTAGTCTGCAATTCAATGTTGTACGATACGCAGATATGCGAAGATGTCCTTGGATTGGATGCGCCCTGACAGATCAAACCGATGCGCTTCAGTGTTTTGGATTCAGCACAGTCACTGAGCCGACGCCATTAGTGATAGCTGGTGTCCAGCCTGGCTTTTAATGGAGGTAGAGGAAGGTGATCCACCGGAGATGAGGTGAAGAGACTGCTACATCCGATGACCGCCGTCAGCTACCAGCTTTTGCGGCGGAAATACCCCCTTGGGGGTCGAACTTCAACCATGGATGAAACGTGAACAAGTTGAGGTAGTGGATAGCTACTTCCGGTCTAGCAATAATATTGAAAGATGGTTCGCCAGACTGTATTACTGATCATACGAAGCACATGTTTTTCATCTGAAATAGGAAAAGTTACGTTTGATGGCTGAAGCACAACTCTGGAGTGTTACCGGTGGACTCAGACTGACAGAAGATGACGAACTGTGACGGAACTGGAACTGTTTACCTTGGAAGGAGTTCAGGGCGTACTCAGGGCAAATAATAGATACGATTGGATCAAGATGTGAATTAGGACTTTTATGAAAGCCAAAAAGATATGAAATAAGTAAATGTATAAAAGTTAGCTTAGCTAGGAATAATGTGATAAAAAGTTCCAGGCAAGTCTGGAAGAGACAGTGTGTTTGTGGAAGTGTGTGTGCAGGTTTATCCAAACCTGTGGGGTTTGTCTATTGGGAATCTCATGCTACAGGCTGGCTATCTGAGCCAAGCATAAAGAATTTCCCGCCCTCCACCAACACCAGTATTTATGTGTTAACGTATTGCTATTGGAATTATTGTTGTGTATTTTATCCTTCCAATAAAACATCTGTTATCTTAGCAAATCACTAGAATTATTTTAAGGATGCACTCTCACGTGGCGAAAAAAATATCTTATCTTAATGAAACATCAATAAAACGAATCATTTTATTTGTTACGGCTCACTAAACGTACAGATGTAACGTACTGATAATTGATGCAACTGCAAATTAATTATTTATTAAGTTGAATATTTATATCTTGTTATTTATATTTGTTGTTTAAGACTTGTTATTTATTATTATTGTTATTTGCTATTTATTTATTATGTGCAATTGATTGTTGTTCCTTAATTATTAATGATTGTGGTATTTATTGTTGTTATATTATTTGTTATTGGGCATAGGCTATTTCTCCTGGATGATGTTAAAATGTCAGAATTAATTAACTTCTAATCTATGTTTTATTTAACTAAATTATTGTTGTGAAGTAAACATCGCCTCAAAAAGACTCAATACCTCCAAATGGACTGTTGATTTATATTGTACTGCTTTAATGTAATTGGTTATAAACTGTATTAAAGCAAGTAAAAATAAAAAATAAAAATAAAATAAAATAGCCCTAAACTCTTGAGTTAATTTTAAGTTTTTTATTTTGAATTATTAAGGAATAGCCTACTTCCATATATTTATTTGCAGTATCAGGGATTTTAAATTAAAGTCTTGTATTTTTTACTAAAAGATTACGTCATGATACCTTCCGGAATAACTTACTGAATTGAATATAGTAAAAATTAAATTGACGTATTATTAAAAATCTGAAATTAAGGGTGGTGTATTTCTCTTCACGAAATAGTACAGGATGGATTTCAGAATTTTATTTTGTTATAAGACTATAATGAGTTATAATGTAGGGCAAGATAAGGTGGTATACAAATTAACATAACCTTGACATTACTCAAATATTATAGTATTTCGTTTTATAGAAATATAGTAGTATAATAATATTTCGTTTGTGTAACTATAATGAAAGTACAGTAGTTATTTAGTAAGATATAATAAATATATAATACCAATTTAAGGTTCTTAGGGATATTAAAAATACTACGATAAATTATGTGTTTCAAATTTATTTGAACTAGTAATTTACTAATAAATAAAATTGTTTTCAATCACAATAACAATTCTGGAAGCGTTGACTGTATGAAGCAAGGGTGCTTGTTTCCAGTGTTTCCGTTGGTTAAAAATCAGTCGATGATTTGTAGATCTTTGTTCAGCGTGTTTGTGGCTGATGTAATATTTTGTTTGCCAGATGCTATTTGCCAGTACTTTAAGCAGATAATTGGTCAACATCTGTCCATTAGTGAGCGCAAATCTTTCGTTTGATGAATTTGTAAAGGTTTGCTGATCACAACGGTGTGTTGATACTGAACTGAAAACTTTACAATGTGTTTTAACGCGTCCAATCAAATTATGGTGGTAATCGTACCACTACAAATATTAATTCCAGCTAAATACAAAACCAGATATTTAGATTCGTTGCATATCGTATACTTTTTGATATAGCATCCAAGAACAAATGTAAAGATGTATAAAATCAAAATATAAAATTTTTTATGTTGTATTGTTAAAGTTGTTTTGTTGTCTGTTAAAATAAAGTGTGTATTTGCTGGTAATGAAAGAGTTATCACTTTTATTTTTTAAATTTTATAATTTTATAACATTTATAAAATAAAATTTAACAATAAATAAAAAATCAATTTCATAAAAACATAAACACGATTTTTTAAACAAATGATACCAAAAGTAATTATCATTTAAAAATTTTAAAAATGAAAAAATTAATTTTTAATCCTCAATAACAATAAACTTATAAAATTAACTGTGTTTAGATTTTTTTTATATCTGTAACCTAATAGAAAAAACTTAAAGAAATTAATTGTTATTTTTCAAACTAATGTCTAAAGAGAATTATTAATTGTTTTAAAAATTTATAAAAATAACATTTGGTTAAAAACAAATGTTATACATATGGAGAATTTAAGTAAAAAGTATCACAAATTTTCTTAACTTTTTACAATATCGTGTAAACAACAAAAAAAAAACAAAAAAAAAATATAAATTATTTTTATATAAATAAACTTTAACATTTTTTTATTTTATAAAGAAGATAATGGTTCTAATTTCTATGAAATAGTCAAGAACAAAAAGCGCTAAAGTGATGCTAAAGTGATCATTTTTTTAACAGCTGTAGAATAAGCTGTATAATAGGCCTAAGTATAATGTGCTAGTTTCAATAAGTAAATCTAGTAAATAAGTAAACTCCTCGGTTTAACTATGTATTTCGTTACAATGTTCAATTTATTTGACGTTGAAATCATTACTTAAAGTAACAAATATTCTACTTTATAAAATATTTAATATATTAAAGTATTCAAAACAATATTTATTCATTAAATACATAAATTTGTACAATGAATGGTGTCATATGTATATTATCTTAAAAATATACATAAAAGAGCAACTAATACAAAAACAAAGCTACAACACACTTCACCCTCGCCTCCGCAGACAACTGTGTAATCTCATAGAACAGTTTCATAAATCACTTAGCAAAAATATTTAGGGCAAGACTTTCACCAATTTGAAATATTTTTCATCATTGTAAAAGGAGAAAATTATAGGTAAAACAATGCTAATGAGAAAAAGCCTTATTGGTAGAAACAGATTTTCATAGCTTGAGGAGTAGTAAAAGTGACTTAAAGATTAAGTTTTTACACCCATACTAAAAACAGTTAATACAATACTTTAGTACAAGAGAAAACAATACCATGACAGTTTATAATTTAAATAACTTTAATCATTATTTTCCCGAAATAACTCGTTTATAGGCGCTTGTAGCGCCTTCATATTTGAAATACTTAGCGCTTAGTGTATATGCTCAGCAAATAGTGTTGGCAAATTAGAAGGTGAATAAAAATTACTTTTACGGGCTTAACCTCCAGTTTCAGTCATGGAATGAAGTGATTGTACTTTTACTTCTTACTTATAGATTTTTAGGGAGTTTGCTCATCGGGAAATAAATTTATTGAATTTAGAAACCTACGTTCTAATTCTAATTTACTCTTGAAATGAACTTTATATCAGTAGTATAATTGTACAAACAATTTATACATTTATCATTTACTTGTTCGTAAATAGTGTTAGTAATTTATCTACTAGATCCTACTTCTTTGTGGAAAGAAAATATAAAATTTGCTGGAATAATGAATGCTTTTGTGATGCTTTATATCACTATAATTTATGTGATAAGAGTAGTTTGAATTTTATATTTTTATTTATATGCATAAGGCCTTTGTATACACGATATTCTTGATATGTAAAAACCAGAATTGAATTAGTCATTTATCTTTTGTCACTAGCTGTAAAGGTAAGATTTTTAATATTATTATTGGGATCAGTAGTGTTTAACATATTAAAATTAATACTTATACGCTTAGTAAACTTGTTTTATACATACTGTATATTTTCATCCATCCACGGTCTCCTTACAAAAACTATTTAACTCGTCACGTATCTTACTTGGTTTACATTTACCTTACATTACATAAACATTTTTTGTATTACATTTACATTTATTAAACACTAGCCAAAGTACCCGTTCTTCGCACGGGTTAAAAAGGCTGAAAGGTGTAGGCTCTATTGATATATTTAAGTTATTGCTAATTAATTCTTCATTGTTTACAAAATGACAAAACACGAGTGTCTACAACATTTCAAAGTAACATCTGTCAAATATTGGGAGAGGATAAGGATTAATGTAATAGAGACAGTCGTCGGAAAAAAAACTTAAAATCTACCATTCCACTATTTCAAATAATTCACTAATTTCGATCCAGCAGTTTATCTGAAAAATCAACTTTATTTCTTCTTCTTCCCGAACTGTCAAAATATAGTGCAAACGGATGTTGTCATTATAAAATGTAAACATTGAAACCTAGGACGGTCACGGCAGCTCTTTCTTCTTCTTCTTCCCGAACTGTCAAATTTTAGTGTTCACAGCTGTTGACATTCAAGTAATTTTATGTTTTCATTCTTTGAAAATGTAAACATTGAAATTTAGGACGTTCATGGGGTGTAGCCCGAGGGGATTTTAAGGGAACTAATATGCCTATGTGTTGTATGAGTTTAAGATCTACCTTTCTGTAAAATTTCAAACCGGTCGGTTCAGTATTTTTCGCATTTACTTGCTACAACAAACCCACAAACAAACATACAGAAACCACCTCTTCTTTATAATATTATAGATAGATAACGTCTCAATTGGTTTGCGACGGTTGTCTAGAACTAGAATACATCGGTTCCGAGGCACAAAGTGCGCATACTTGAGCGGGTTTGACCATTTGACCTCGGGCAGATTACAAGAGCAAGTTAATCCCTTCCTCGGCATTGTAATGCAATGTTGGAGCCATATCGAGTGGAAACCTCGCTAAGTGTAGTCCCGGTCTTATCTTAACCCTGGACTGTGGTCGTCGCGACTTGGGGAGGCAACTTGGGCTGCCGAGGGAGGAAGGAGGGGATGTAACTTTGTTCAGTTGCCTGAAAACAATGATTCCTGCTTGAAGACAGCATTAGAGTTGAAGAAAAATATTTATACTACTTAATCTAACATTCACCGAATCAGTGTACCTATTAATAATACAAAAATATTGTCCAGTTAATCAAATTTATGTATTAGCTAAAACCCGTTCATTGAAATAGAATTAAATGGAAAAAAGCTGATTGGTTTTGATTGCCACTGAGGTGAAATGAAAATTATGAAAAAGTGTAAGTAAAACCAGTCCCAATTAATACTTAATTTAAATACAAAAAAATTAACATCAAGAAAGTATTAAAAATTCTTTGACATCAATATTTTAATCATGTTACAAAGATTCATGTAGATGGTGAAACATATTTTTTCGGTGTAATTGTAAATGACATAATTAAAAAATATATCCTAACTGCGTCGTTGTACCTTATAGTACTTATAACAGCCAGGGTAAAACAATAATGTATGATAATGTATATGATGTAAAATACTCTATGTAGTAGTTTAAATCAATCGGAAACAGTCATAATGACAGTCCTTTACAAATAAGTAAAAGTGAACTGAAGTAATTGAACGCGCTGATAGTAAACTTATGATAAAATTATATTTACTTACCAGTGATAAGTGGCTTAAATCATAGGATATGTCTGAAGGGAATGCTTTTAGTTTCCCTAAACAACTGTTCTCAATGATGAAGATATATAAATACAAAATAGATTGAACCTAGCACAGAAAAGCTTTTCGGCCTGTCAACAGTTATTAAGCTCAAAGATAATATCCCACACCACCAAACTCAGGATTTACAAGACAATAATCAGACCAGTTCTCCTGTATGGTTCAGAAAATTGGATACTAAGCAAGAAATCAGAAAGGAAAACTATTGTATTTGAGAACAAGATTTTGAGGAAAGTATACGGACCGATTTTTGAGGATGGGCAATGGAGATTGAGACATAATTGGGAACTAAGAGAATTATTTAAGGATCCGGATATTGTCGCTGAAGTACGGAGCAGAAGGTTGAGATGGGCAGGGCACATTCTAAGGAAAGACGACAACTCCCTATCGAAGAACGTCTTAAAGAACAACCCAGAAGGTAGAAGACCCCTTGGAAGACCGAAACTTAGATGGTTCGACCAAGTGGAGAAAGACCTGAGGAAGCTAGGGAGAAGGAAGGAAGATTCGAGAAGCAGAGATCTATGGAGGCAGTGTGTTGGAGAGGCCAAGTACCATCTAGGGTACCAGTGGCCACAGCAGTAAGTAAGTAAGTAAGTAAACAACTGTTCTCATAACCGTATAACGTCACTTCCGTTACACTATTTGAATCTCACTAATTGCTAATTTTTTAAAATTTCTAAGTATTAGTACTTGTAATTACAAGTACTAATACTCCCCCTCTAGCGTTCCTTGCAATAAATAGTATTTTTGCAAAACATCCAATTCCAAACTCTGCATTTTTTCCCACCAGTTACATTTTTCAAAATTTTATATAAAATATTTTTTTCTCAACTAGTTATATTTTTTTATCCACAATTAATCTAAGCAATACAGTTCTCATTTCTTCTTTTACCACTCTGATCTGCAACTGGTCTGCGCACAGGCAATATCTGCCCATGCAGACTATCCTTAATTTTAGCGAATTTCCCATAGGGAAGAAGCTATTACCGTAGGTCTCATGGTGAGACTTAAGCCCGGGACCATGTTATTTTTTCTTCTTTAGGTGCCCAGAGTCCAAAAACAATAGTCGTTAAAATTTTTATATAATATATAAAAATTTTGTTTTTATTTATATATATATGTATATATATATAATATAAGATATATAATAGTATAAAAAGAAATATATGTATATATATATGTATATATGTATGTTAGTATATATGTATGTGTCTGTGAACACGATAACTCTCGTAAAAAAATCCCAATCAGACCAAATTTGGTAGAGACGTGTATTCCTACAAGTGCTCGGACGAGCGTAAACCCGACATATCGGTCAATGGGAACGGGTAGTTTGGGGGGGTTTTGTACCCCAAAATGGGGTTTTTTGCGTTTTTCACATGTAATTTTAAAAAATTTCTAATTTTATATTTCACCAATGGAATCAGCTTAAAAACTACACAATTAAGTTCCTTAAAGTTTTTCTCTATCTCCAACGGTTACCGAGATATTAAAAATCTAAACACAGTACATTGTATTGTGGGGCTCCAATGTTAATCTTATGGAGGATAGGGAAAAATTAATATTTCCCATATTAATGAATATTTTTGGATAAAACTTGATATTTAGCTTCATGTGGTTGAGATCTATCCATTTATGCTTAAAAATCATAGTTTATGTGTTTATCATGGCAGCAAACCTGCATACTCTTTTCCCATAATAATCATATAGGGAATAGGCAAACTCCTTTATTTATGGACAGATGTTGATGAAAGTTGGTATAAATGTTAAGATAAAAATTATTTATGGTAGAAATGCCTAATTTCAGTGTTCCTCACAGCAGCAAACCTGCACACTCTTTGCCATGTTAATCTTATGGAGAATAGGCAAATAATTTATTTTTAATAATTTTTTTTTTTTTAAAAATTATTTTTAAATCAATCCAGTTTATACAATTTTTTTATGCAATATTATTCATTATTTTCTGATCTGCAACTGCATATGTGTCCCATAGACTATATATTTAATTTTATTTATATATATTTTTAACATTTGTGGATCCATGTATTTTATTTTGTTGGAAATAAAGTCTATTTCATTTCAGTTAGTTGGTTGGTTAATAAAATGTCAACATGTCCAGGTATTTTAAGCCAAGTATGAATGAGAAATAAATTTAAGACGATTGTGGCGCGATCTTGTACTCGTGTTATTGACTAAGGCTAACATGTTCCGTACACGCAGTATTCAATAGTGCAGACGTTAATCCACACAACAGAAAACTACACCCACCGACCATCGCTCATAACTATACACAATTCGTGTTGAATTACAGAACAGCCAAACAAATAATATGAATTGGTAATAGCTAATAAATTAAAATATTGTTTAAGCGATTATATTTATGTCCATTGTTTACACATAGGGCATAGTAGTCGCAAAGATGAACGTTTCAGTGCAGAGGCCTTGAGAAAAAGTCATAGAAATGGAGTTTTAAATAAATAATAATCGGCAAATTTTTCATTCAAATTATAAATAGAATTTTTAGTGTAAATCTTAATATATAAATTTCAAAGCCCTCACTCACTCACTCATCACTAATTCTCTCACTTCCCGATTACCTAGGAGGCTGAAATTCGGTATACTGGTTCTTTAGGCATAAAATAGGAAAGTCTAATAGTTTTTGTGACGATTTTCCCATAAATCCCTACCCTTTACCCCTTCAAAGTTTCCATATTAATCTTATGGGGAAATAATTTTGTTTTGGATTCCAACTTATGTATCTTAACTTCTAAGATATAAACAGCAGCGGTTTTTATTTGAACCATTGAGCAAGCCAAAGAAGCAAGCATAAAATAGTAAGTACTCAATGGTATCTAATTACTGTATAGATATAATATTTCTCAGAACGAATTTTTGTGATTATGTTTTATGATTAAAAATCAAATGTTTATTTGTTGGCCAAATTATAAATAATGACAATGTTTATACAAATTACGTTTATTATAATAATAATCAGCTGTTGTATATTTTTTACATTTTCCTTTTGCCATCTAAAATGTCTAAAAGGTTGATACCTTATTTTGTATTATTATAGAATATTTGATTTTGTGTGTGTGTGCGTGTGTATGCGTCAAAGCTCTCACTCACTCATCACTAATAATTCTCCCACATCCCGACTAGCTAGAGAGGCAAAACTTTGGATATACCTGTATATATTCTTTAGATTGAAAATAGGTAAGTATAATAGTTTTTGTGACGATTTTTCCATAAATCTCTACCCTACACGTCTTTAAAGTTACCATATTAAAAAGCAAGTGGTTGAACTTTACCATTGAGTCAAGCCAAAGAAGCAAGCAAAACATACAGAAAACACTAACCCAAAGACATCTAAATACCATATGAATATAATATTAATTTATTTAATAAAACATAGTAATAATAATGATTTAACTATGTAATTTTAAAGTCAAATTAGATTGTACTTTGATCTATTTAAAAAAACACGTTATAATGAACTAGGTATAAAAAGGCATTCATATAAAAAAATTTGTACGAAGATAATACTGTATATTATTTTGATAGGTAAACAGAAAACAGATACATTGAGACGTTAGCCCTACTTAGGGCCGGCGAATATTTAGCTCCACCTCAGTTGTTTGTAGTCTCAAGTAATATTTTGTCACCCCTGGAGGAGCTGAGTAACAAGTGCTATAAAACCTCCCCCGCCACACCCCGAGGGGTCTCACCCTCGCTTCTTGGGGTCACTGGGTGAACATCGACTTCCACACCCTTGGACCCTCTCGTCGTTAACTTGATAGCCTCAAACCTGTATGTTATTTTAACTCAAGAGAGACGGTTCAATAACCGTCTCTCTTGAGTTAATCTTATGGCAATCCAACAGCTCATAAGAGCAAAGTTGGTCGGTTATTGATTTAAAATATAAATTAAAAGCATGTGTAAGACTTTTTAAACAAAAATATTTTATCTGGAATCTTTAACCGAAGAAAGTACTGTTTGTATGTTTGAAAGTATGTTTGTTCTTTAGTAATGTAGAGGCTCAGTTTCAAAAATGTTGGCTTCAAAATTATTTACTACTAGTTGACCCGGCGAACTTCGTAACGCCCTACAGTAAATACGTGTTAACTTTAAGATTGGCCATGTTCTGAAAACGAATAGCATTACGGCTTCATTGTGAAAGGCTATATATTCTCGCGGCATAGTGAATAACAATACTGAAACGATAAGATATATTAATAACATTTCCATAAAACAAATAAATCTGAGTTCAAGATATCTAAACAACCATCCTGAATCGATCTCGGATCAAAGTAACACCATATTTTAAATCAGTAATAAATTCTGTTAGGTATTGATTAATTAATTTATGCTTTTTCTTCTGAAGTTATGTCTCGTGTCAAGATGCACCGTTTAAAGAGGCGTTTGGGGCTATTAATATAGATTTTAGTGTATTGAGATAAAAAAGTATTTAAAACCCGTTCTAAATACATGTCTGAATGTCTAAACACATGAACCTATGAATAGCATTAATTTGTGCCAATTTTCATGGTCTAAATCACTATGGGATTTCAGAAAATTTGATAAATTAAAGTGATAAGATAAGACTGATTTGATAAGTCAGTCAATGCAATCTTTTATGAGTATTGATTAATAAAGTAAATGAAAATGCATGTTAAGAGCGAACTTCCTGTGGAAAAGTGAGGTACTCATATGACCCACATGGTGAAAGCTAAACCCGGGTTTAATAAAATAAAACCACAGTTTAATTCCAGTTTAATAACATTTTTAATCATTAATATAATTCTGATGAGTAATTAGTCTCGTAGTCACAGAACGTATTTCACACTTAGACTCTTCCATGTGCTCACAATTTGTATAACAAAAAACTTATGTCTTGAACTTTTATGTCACGTTGAAGTTTCGAGCATTTTTTAAAAATATATCAAGAACGAGAATGAATAGTTGACTATATTCAATGAAAATCAACTATATTCGTGAGAATGAACTAGAATTAAAATAGTTTAATTCAATAGGTTTGTGTCTTTCAAGTTGAAGGTGGAGTTTACACAGCTCCATTTTATCTAAAACATATTAATTTGTGTCTTCCACAACGGTTGAAGTTACGGCGAATCTCTCCTTGTAATTACCAACATCTCTAATTAAACTTACGATTCGTGTTTTCAAAAGGGCAGAACATTTACCGAGAACCAAAAGTATTAAGTGTCTCTTTTTCAAACTAAGTCTTAAGTCCTAGTTAATTAATGCCCCGCTACTTGATAAAAATGGAGAATGTCAAGAAAGTTTGCGGAGTCCAATAAGCCTTGAGACGCGATGCCCGTGCGGACAAAGGTTCGAACAACTTCTTAAATCCAATTAGAGAACTCATTAAACTCTTTACGAATTGTCTTCTTATTTGTAAGATCTCTTTTATGGACGTTTCAATCATTACAAATGACCTTTTAGACAAACTTATTTCCAGTAACCACTGGAAATAATTTCGTAAAACCTTACGAAAGAGGTGTTTGCTTGATGTACCATATTTTAGGGTAGACTAGCCAAAGTACCCGTTCTTCGCACGGGTTAAAAAGGCTGAGGGGTTTTGGCTCTTCTGATACATTTAAGTTATTGTTAATTAATTCTTCATTGTTTACAAAATGACAAAACACGAGTGTCTACAACATGACAAAGTAACATCTGTCAAATATTGGGAGAGGATAAGGATTAACGTAATAGAGACAGTCGTCGGAAAAAACGAATTCACTAATTTCGATCCAGCAGTTTATCTGAAAAATCAACTTTATTTCATCTTCTTCCCGAACTGTCAAAATATAGTGCAAACGGATGTTGTCATTAGAAAATGTAAACATTGAAACCTAGGACGGTCACGGAAGCTCTTTCTTCTTCTTCTTCTTCCCGAACTGTCAAATTTTAGTGTTCACAGCTGTTACATTCAAGTAATTTTATGTTTTCATTCTTTGAAAATGTAAACATTGAAATTTAGGACGTTCATGGGGCGTAGCCCGAGGGGATTTTAAGGAAATGAGTATGCCTATGTGTTGCATGAGTTTAAGATCTACCTTTCTGTAAAATTTCAAACCGGTCGGTTCAGTATTTTTCGCGTTTACTTGCCACAACAAACCCACAAACATACAGTAAAAACCTCTTCTTTATAATATTTTAGGGTAGATAATGCACCTTATCGTACAGTTAGTTACTTTAATATTGTAATATCAAAGACCAATAGCAATATTTACTTAAAGTTTACATATAGTTCGCCAAGTGTAAATTTTAATTCTTATTCAGACTTTATTTTAAACTTTAACAAAACATGAAACATACAAACCTTAAACATGAAACAAGTCATGGACATTTAATCACTCTTACTCACCTAATGCATGTCCTATGAATGACTAAATATTTTATTTTCACCTTTATTTAATAAAAATTGTTCTACAAAACCATTCATTTTAAATATATAACCAAAACTTAATGCACATGTTTTCTAAGTCTTCTATGTATTACAATAAACAGGCTCATGCCACCTATAGACTTAATAACCTATGCTATCTATGGCTATACAGCCATGGTATAAATAATTTTTAATTATATTAAAGCTTTACTTAGCTTTTAAAACGTACTTTGCATAAAACTTTACTTTCAATAATATTTGCCTTAATATTAATAGCTTTAATACAGCCAAACACATCTGTTTTCCGGAAAACACTGGGACTGGGACGGTGGCGACGTCCTGTAATCCAGCTACTTGGAGGTCACGAATTGTGGATAGTTGTGAGAGATGGTCGGTGGATGTAGTGTTCTCTTGTGTGGATTAACGTCCGCACTATTGAATACTACGTTAATCCACAAAGACCATCCTCATAATTAGACCAATTCGTAATTCAGAGGCCGTGGTTCGGATTCCACGTTAAACTGTAGGTCCATTAGTTGCCATCGGCTGTTGGGCTATTAATTAACAGTCCTGTCTAAGGAAAATGTCAGCCTTAGTCAGTAACAAGACTACAAGATCGCGCCACAATCATCCTACATTCATACTTGGCTTAAAATACCTACCTGGGTAGGTCGCCATTTCAGTTAAAAGTATAAAGTATCATGTCTAAAATATATCACGAATATTATTAATTTATAAATTTAATGTTTTTATCTACTACATAACCCAACCAACCTTCACATATAAAATAGTTAGTGCTCATATTATCCTTATTCCAATTGTAGTTTATAATAGATTTATTTATATGATATCATTCATGAATAATGAGAAGGATGTATTGTTCTGAAAGTGTTTAGTCATCTTTAATATTTTCAACGATAGGTTGTTTTACAAAATTAACAAGATTGTAAATATCATTAGGAAATTGTAAACCATCCATGGAAACTATCACAGATATATAAGTAACAGCGGCAATTTCCCTGTTTATCAACTCTAATTTATTGCCAAGCCACCACAGCAGTAACCGATGATCAGATAGGTGTCTACGGGCTTAGTAAAATGTTTACTCTGTACATTATTTACTATAAAATTGGTCATGAAATATGCGCGGTCGTGCTAGATGAACAGTTCGCACGCGAGCGGACGTATCGCGGTGGAAGGAGCGACCTGATTAAGATACCACTCCCAGGTCTTTTGTGGCTGAATTATTGAACACATAATGTGTTATATTCGTGAACACAAGCTTGCATGTGCCGTGGCTTAGCGCGGCCCGTCCGAATGGAAATGATCTCCCGCGTAGAGGAGTTACGACTCTGTTCCCACCTACCACTTATTTCAACTCATGGTGGAAGATTTACCACTCATACAAATTTAGTTTTACCTTCGTTTTAATATTTTTAGTAGCATTTTTATCAATTAATAATTCACAAATGGGTTAAAGAAAGATACGTACTGAAACACAAATACGAGTAATACAATTACAATTATTATTCATTCGTGCTACCTATAGTCCACCAAGTCTAAATTTTAATTCTTATTCAGACTTTATTTCAAAATTTATATAAACATGAAACAAGTCATGGAAATTGTTTACGAAATATAATATTTGGTTGCTATTGATGTATATTAACGATAACATATTAATTCTCCATTATAATTCTCCATCATTCCACCATATTTAATTTAAGCTCCATATGAATAATTAAGTTCTCCTCACACTATTTAATCGATAGTCATATAAAGTTATTCAAGGTGTTAAATTAACAAAGTTATCTAAGGAATCAGGAGAATAAATTTACTCTTTTATTTTTAGTAAAAAAGTAAATTAACATCTAATCAAAAATTATAATTATTTAGTAAGGTTACTTCAATTTCCCTCTATGAATTAGCTATATAATATAGCTATGATTTAAAATTTGACTTCTCAACTATTTTTTATTACTGCTGGCTAACCTGTAATGCTATCAACAAATTAAAATTGTTTTCATGGGTTTAAGAGTCTGCATCAGTGGTAGCCATCTTGAATTTTAGTCCCGTAAGAGCAATGTTAAATTCTGGCGGAACATACCTTCACTTTGGCGTCTGTAGTGGCGTTAATTATCAAAGTATCAATGTAAAACTTTGAAAGTACATTGATGAGATGTGGCTCAAGGGCATGACCTTTTCAATATGTTCAAAAATTTAACTTGATATAAAAACAAAAATCCAGGAATATTTTACAAAATAAATTATTATTATTTTTTTATTGAGAGCGAAAATAAGAAGTTCTGTAAGGTGGTGCCCTGGAGGACTGTAATACCTTTAATTTGACACATCTTCCGTTAATTTATGACAATATGTCAAGGAGATATAGGCGCCAGAATTTAACATTGCTCTTACGGGACTAAAATCCAAGATGGCTACCACTGATGCAGACTCTTAAAGCCAAACATACATACATACTGATAAAAACTCTTATCACAACGCTTAACCCCGTTGTTACTTGCGTGGATGAGGCAACGGAGAAGTGTAGACGCTTCGATCTCGTTGACTTGTTTTGCGTCAGACGCAGCAATGATATCGGAACCAATCAAAACAATGCAAAGCAGACACTGACCTTACAGTGCCTAAAATCACCTCTGTCGTTATCGTTGTTATAGCTACGTCAATAGCAAAGAGACTTAAATCATTAGTCCTGAGGCTAAAATACCTTAGCCTCAGTCTAAGCACAATTAGTTTCACTTATAATTAATTACATTGCAAACCACACAAATAAGATATAGAAGTTATAACCACTTCCATAATATTTACAGTGAATGCAGGTAAAAGTTTCAGGCGTGTGTCATTTAATTACACGGTATTCGGTTGTCAAGCTTTATACTCTATGTAGGTATAACAGTGCTGAAGCGTTGGCAGCAGCTTACGTTGGCATCCCTGCCACCCGATGAAGAAGTCTCTCCTCTTTGGTAGCTCAGTGGTATACGGTTACAGTAACTTTTCATGATTAAATAATCTGTCTTCTTTTTGCAGTCATAAAATATATTGAAATTGAAAACCACCATACAGTAGTGTATTTATTTTACAGCGTGTTGTAGACTTATAATTTACAATAATTCATGCTGGTGTTAAAGGATTACTTAAGAGTCTGCATCAGTGGTAGCCATCTTGGATTTTAGTCCCGTAAGAGCAATGTTAAATTCTGGCGCCTATATCTCCTTGACCTATTGTCATAAATTAACGGAATGGGTGTCAAATTAAAGGTATTACAGTCCTCCAGGGCACCACCTTACAGAACTTCTTATTTTCGCTCTCAATAACAAAATAATAATGATTTATTTTGTAAAATATTACTGGATTTTTGTTTTTATATCAAGTTAAATTTTTGAACATTTTGAAAAGGTCACGCCCTTGAGCCACATCTCATCAATGTACTTCCAAAGTTTTACATTGATACTTTGATAATTAACGCCACTACACACGCCAAAGTGAAGGTATGTTCCGCCAGAATTTAACATTGCCCTTACGGGACTAAAATTCAAGATGGCTACCACTGATGCAGACTCTTAAGGATACGTAAGGTAAAATCCTAAGGGAAGTAATCATTATTACGTTAAGGATACGTAATAATGATTACTTTAATATTTACAAATTTAAAATTCGATGTTGAACGTATAAGCTGTCAATATTGTTTATTATATCCACAAAATAAAACACATTTTAGTATTCACTGGCATTTTCGTTTTTAGACTTAACCTTTACCATAACGGCACACAGTGTCCGCTCTCTGTCATGTCGGTGGTTTGTCGCTCGACTGTTGACATTTTTTAAAACGTTTTTTCCAACATCCGCAGAACACATCGGTTCAATTATTTACAGCGGTCGCGCCGGCCTAAACGGTCCAGACCATTCTGCGTGCAATCGCCCTGCATATGAAAATGCAAGGTATAGGTGTAAATTAGAATTTAATATATTGAATTTAAGAGTCTGCATCAGTGGTAGCCATCTTGGATTTTAGTCCCGTAAGAGCAATGTTAAATTCTGGCGGAACATACCTTCACTTTGGCGTCTGTAGTGGCGTTAATTATCAAAGTATCAATGTAAAACTTTGGAAGTACATTGATGAGATTTGGCTTAAGGGCATGACTTATTAATAAGTTCAAAAATTTAACTTGATATAAAAACAAAAATCCAGGAATATTTTACAAATAAAATCATTATTATTTTTTTATTGAGAGCGAAAATAAGAAGTTCTGTAAGGTGGTGCCCTGGAGGACTGTAATACCTTTAGTTTGACACCTCTTCCGTTAATTTATGACAATAGGTCAAGGAAATATAGGCGCTAGAATTTAACATTGCTCTTACGGGACTAAAATCCAAGATGGCTACCACTGATGCAGACTCCCCAGAAGTAGTAGATTAAAATTAATAAATTCTAAAAGATTATAAATACTATTACCCAGCCTATTCCTAGGATTCATATACTGCACATGAGATGTATAATATTGAGAGCTGACTAGGACTGTGGCGTGTCCTGCAATCCAGCTACTTGGAGACCATGTTGGTTAAACTGTAGGTCCCTTATATGCCCTGGCTGTTGGCTATTAATTAACAGTCCTGTCTAAGGAACATGTCAGCCTTAGTCAGTAACAAGACTACAAGATCGCGCCACAATCATCTTACAATCAACTCTCATTCATACTTGGCTTAAAATACCTACCTTGTGGTATGGTCGCCATTTCAATAATCTAATCTAATCTAAGAACAGCTGTTTAGATGAATTGAAAAAATTTCCTTAAGACATATCGATGATCTGACCCATTTCCACAGGGAAGTAAATAAATTTTTTGTTCTATTTTCGCGAGTTGACAGTATTAGTTTATCACCATAAGTGAATACATCTCTGCATTTATACATATCAAATATAAAAATATCCAGGTTTAACAAGTATAGATGAAGTCCAGTGATAGATGACATCGGGTATTGGTAATGCCTCCAAAAAAGCAACAGTCGTCATTATCCAGCGATGGCGTGCCGGACCGGCGATCGGCCATTAGCCGTAGACAACAGCTGGCCGCATGCAAATGGAAGAATGATAGATTCTTGGAGTAGATTAGCGTGATAAATATTATCTTGTCATGGGATCTCGGCGCATGATGTCCTTCGACGACGCGTGATGTCGTGTCACGTGGTCACGTGGTGATCGATCGACGATTTACGATTTATAAAGACAGGGTTGTCGCAGGCGTGTGAGTTATCTGGATGGCCATCGTCGTTCACCCAGATAAGAGTATCATATAACGTGTTTGCTGTCTAAAAGGTATTATCGGTTCGGTTAAAACTATCGAATATACGAACTCTTTAAGTCTTTCATTGAAAGATTTGAACGAGTAATTTAATTTACTGATCGAATCGCTTTATGTGGTTTGTGTTTTATGAACAATGAACTTGATAATTAATTAGATATTGTTTAAGATTCTTAAGAGTCTGCAACAGTGGTAGCCATCTTGAATTTTAGTCCCGTAAGAGCAATGTTAAATTCTGGTGGAACATACCTTCACTTTGGTGTATGTAGTGGCGTTAATTATCAAAGTATCAATGTAAAACTTTGAAAGTACATTGATAAGATGTGGCTCAAGGTCACCTTTTAATATGTTCAAAAATCTAACTTGATATAAAAAAAAATCCAGGAATATTTTACAAAATAAATCATTATTTTTTTTATTGAGAGCGAAAATAAGAAGTTCTGTAAGGTGGTGCCCTGGAGGACTGTAATACCTTTAATTTGACACCTCTTCTGTTAATTTATGACAATAGGTCAAGGAGATATAGGCGCCAGAATTTAACATTGCTCTTACAGGACTAAAATCTAAGATGGGTAATACTGATGCAGACTCTTAAATAAAACTATTTAAGAATATTGATAGAACCAATGCATGTTATGAAAATGCAATGAACTAAGTTGAGGCTAACCAAATTATAAAATAAATTATTTGGATATTCAAGATATTAATAATAAGTTAAAATATAGGAAGATCTGAATTTTCACACATACACAACGATCGTATTTTTGCTTAAGAACTGCCCAAAAGTCAGACATAACTTTCTACAACTTTATTTGAATCTACTGTTGTTTATACTGCTCATAAGATTTATGTATGAGTTGAAGAGTTTGCGATGCAAAACTACTATCTTTTTTGTCTACTACTATCTTTTACAATCTATGACGAAAATATACTACCTATCCTTTTGAGATTCACAATGTCAAATGAATAATTAATAGTTGACGACTTGTTCTTTTTATAGTTACAATTTTCAGGAAAAATATAAGCAATGAAAAAATATAAAAAAACGTTTAGGCAAAAGCGTAGGTTCCAAAGAGCTCCCAATATATTAGTTGCATTATTATTGTTCTGTGTCTGATAAAACTCTCGAGACTCTATTATAACACTACTCTAGCCTATATTAGTTTCCGAATCAAGCGATAAACAAAACCAAGATCAACCGGAATCTCGACTATTTCTGGAGGAAACTGGATTTATGAGTAGGAGAAGGTCAGCCTGGATTGTTATGGCATTCACAACGCCATTGGACGTTCCGTTCAGTTATGGCTATCTGTTGATTGTTGAGCTTTCAGTATTTGGTTAGAATTTCACGTTCAACGGTATAAAAACGATAGCTCAATAGGAAGAAATAATATTAATGACTAGCAGTATGCCCGTCCTTTGTACGGTTTGTAGGATTTAGTTTAAAGAAGAAAGATTATCATACCAAAATGTAAACCTGAAATCCTAATTAAATAGATTAGAACATTTATACCATTATTATAAATAGTTATAAGTTAAAATAACTTTTTAATATAGTATGATTTCGAAATGGGTTTAAAATCAATGACCAATATAAACTAATATTGATTTGACAGCTGTTTGTTTTTATTTCTATTAAATCTTTAAACTACAGAGACAGCTGATTATTACCAGTAGGTTATTCATTGAAAACTGAACAAAAATGCAAGTAATATCGAGTAAAAGTGGGGTTTTAAATGCTCATTATTTACTTTTCAAGGGGCGGCGGGCGATTTCAAGCATTTATAAACCTTCTCTGGAATGTACAGAATACATGAAATAATTTTCATTCTAATCACTTCTCCCGTTTTTTCGGAGAATATGGCGTAAAATGCCTCCTGGAGCTTCACAGACAAACAGACAAATCGACAAACAGACAAAAATTGAGATAAGACCGGTTTCGGCTTCTCTAACGCACGAAAAGTAAAAATAACTAAAAAATGAATAATTCTGAGCAATGTACAGACAAAACTCTAATTTTATTTATATAGATTGTGAAATAAATATAATAAACCTTTGTGGCTTAAATTAAAGTGAACATAAATGTAAACAAATTATTTTATTGAACTTGATGTGTAAAAACTAATTCGTGTCAGAATATCGTTTACTCGGTAGAACCCAAACTGAGGAACAGTTCTTTTTGTAGAGTTGTGATGACTCGAAAACATCCGTGATGATTATTATTACAAACTAAAAGAGAGAGAGCCATTGTGTAGTTTTTTGGCACCCGGGGCGAGATATTGCTCGTTGGTTCGATGTACGATGGATGTTACGTGACGCGTTACGTCGTTGGCAGAGTCCCAAGGTCGGCTATCGGCCGGTCAGGCTAAATAGAGATAGGAAATTGCAGGGACTCGTGTGAAAAGAGAAGTGCAAGCTTGTAAAAATATTTAATTCCGCAAGAACATTGAAATAAATGCATTCAGTACAATGTAATTCACAGGTCCGTAACACATAACCTTCAAATATACGTTTTGTAAGCCTACATATCGGCCTAAATCATTAAAAAGATGTCATTATTTATTTTACCGTGGCGCTCCCCAAGTTGCCGCGGGCCTGTTAACAGATTTTCTTAATTTAAATTTATATAATACTAAAAATGTTGTGTTTTACACGGAATACAATACGTAAACACGTTATATTCTAAATTTTGAGATACTTAGATATTTTCAAGTGGTTGTTAAATTGTCGATATGTAAAATGCAAAGTAGATTTTTTTTAAATTGTTACCGAGTCAATTCTCAAAAAAATCAATACACTAATCAGGTCAAGATTCACCTAAGCCAGACACAAAAAGTAAATGGCCTATAATATTTAAATATTTAAACTTTTTGTGAATACTGTGTCGATTTAAATGTGAAACAGAGAATGGGTCACAATCACATAACAACGAAATAGCTGACAAATCCCGACAATAAAGCAGGAATCAAGACCGCGGCTGGAGCCGGTGCCGGACTGGGTATCACGGGCTTTATGGGACATTACCTTATTTCAAGAAGTCTTATGGAGCGCAGAACGACATTTTTATCTGAGAGACAATAAAAATAACCAGTGAGGTTATGTTTGGACACGGGATAACCGCCTTGGCTCGTAAACGTTACTGCCACTAACCGCGACTCGTCACTAACTTTTAATTGGGTATCAATTCGTTTCTACATTTTATACAGTGATACAAGCAACTATTACTTGGAAGGATGTGGCAATTAGGTCGGCAAATTGGAATATGTAGTTGTAAAGCTTGATTAGGTTAGTTAGAAAAAATAAATAGTTGATTGTGACTCAAGGTTGTAATTATATCTCATTTTTATTTAAAAAACTAGTTGACCCTGCGAACTTCGTAACGCCTAACAGTAAATACGTGTTAACTAACTTTAAGATTGGCCATGTCCTGAAGTCAATTAGCATTGCGGCTTCGTTGTGAAAGCTTTAAATATACAACAGCTGATTATTACAATAAAATCCATTTTTTATAAACATTGTAATTATTTTTTATTTGGCAAACATATAAACACGTGACTTTTAATCATATAGAAAAATATATAAATACAGTACATAATTCCCAAAAACCGTAAACTATTAACGTAGAATAATGCTGTTCATTTTGTACAGCACATATTTACTTCATAGTTTTACATTAATGAATGATTCAGATGGCATTGGATAGTAAAGCATATTGCTAACGGACAGTAAACAAACAGCTGGTTAAAGAAATCCAATGTTTTGATTGTAGATTATTTGTAAACAAACTTATTCCCCATAAGGTTAACATTAGAAATTTAAAACGATATAAAATGGAAACTAATTAAATTTATGGAAACTGAATATGCCTAAAGCATCACCGGAGCAGAGACGAATCCAACAAATCAAAGATCATTAAAATCGGTCCAGCCGTTCTCGAGTTATAATGCGTGTAACTAACACGACTTTGTTTTATATATTTAGATATTTTAACAATTACCATTTTGTAAATTATAAATCCTTTTAGCAAGTTTCGCTTAAGGAAAAAGTGGTTACTGTTGGTCTCGTGGCAATACCTAAAGATTTTTACCGAAGCATGAGTTCCTACAAAACCTATAAGAGAAACTCGACCGCGTTACGAGTTGACAAAGTTACAATCTTTTCAAGGTCAGGTTAATTAAGCATCATAAACCTTCAAAACTGACAGCTTTGAACTATAAAATATCGTAATCTTCTCGACTTGTTCTGCGGGGCTCGCTTGATAGGTTTTGTAGAAACACATGCTTCGGATCCAAAAATATTTATTCTCTACTTGACTTGTTCTCTTAATATAAAGACTACGTCCAAAAGTGGAAGGTAAAGATTTCTTAAATATTGTTTTTGTTTCCAAAATTTCTGGAATTAGTTTTGATACTCATGATACAAAGAAAAAAATTATTTTAATTGATCGTTTATTCAATTTCTGTGTACTTTTATTGTACCATTTATTTAGAATTAAATCATCTAAAAGTTTTACTTTAAATTTTGATCTGTTTATTGGTGAAATAATTAAGTTTTGTACATTGGTTTTCTCAAAAACTACTTAACTTATAGTTACTTATAGGGACATATTTTTTTAATTTGTCACGTCAAATACCGTATGGAAAAATCGAATTTGACCCTTAGTTTACCTACCTGGAATTCCATGAAGCCCTTATTTAACACAAGGTACCAAATTATGAGCGAATTTTGCGCTAGCTATGAGTCGCTAACGAAGCATTTTCGGACCTATGTTTAAACAGATTTATTCATATCTTTGTGAATCACCTTATATTATATTACTCGTAAGATTAAAGTGGAGAAAAAAGTTGTTGTTGGGTGTTTTTAAAATCAACCCACTTTTACCAACTTCCACCAAGAGGCAGTTTTCAATTTCGCTCGGTCATTTCGACGTCGAAGCAATGAGCAACCTTAGTCACATTGCGAATATGAAATGGGAACAGGTGGCGATGAGTCAGGTTGGCCATGGCGTGTCGGCGAGGTGTGGCGAACACACGGTCCGTGCAATAAATGTAATGAGCCGGAAGTGGCATCAAGACGGAAGTGGAAGTAGCCTAGTGGCTGGCACGACTATTGACAGAGCGTTACCTACCCCAGGGAACTCCGGCTGTGCTTCTTGATAACACTATATAGAGCCATCTCACGCCAACCAGCCTTCGCACCGCCTTCTTGTTAACCCGTACCTCGGTCTGCTCAATGAAACTGAGCAGATTGATTGATAATGTGAAAAATGTACCAAGTACATTTTAAGTTAAAAGTAGTTAGGAAAAATATTAAGAGCGAGAAAAACTTGTTTTAGCGAATTTCTAGAAGAAGCTATTACCTGGTCTCATGGTAAACTTAAGCCCGGGACCTATTTTTTCGTCTTTAGGTGAGACCAAAACTAGTCGTTAAAATTATATATATATAAGTCTGAACACGCCCTGTGAGACGTTTAATCCCTACAAATGTCACGAGTCGAACCATAATATCGGTCAATAGAACGGGAGTTTGTAAAAATGGGGTTTTTTGCGAGATGATTTTTAAAAATTCAATATTATTTCACCATTGAATCAGTTAAAAACTACATAATTTAGTTTGTAACTATAATTTTCAGAATTAAAGCAAATATACATTACTCAGAAATCTTATGATAGGAATAATACTCATAAAAAAAATTGATATGATTGAATATATAAATATTAGTTTTTTGATTAGGAATTTCAGAGTACCAGTTCGTCAGATTTTTTTATTTAAAACTCATAATAAACATATCTCATTCTTGAAACTCTTTCATTCACTTGTAGCTTAAGAGTGGTAAGAGCTGAAATTATGCTTTTGTTTTTATCGTACTTTTGAATTCTAGTATTTTGAAATGGGTTTAGCTAATTGTGGCAACTGTAATTCAAAATATATTGTTTATGAAGTTTACCTTAGAAAATATATTTTCAACTTTCCTCGAGAAATTTTTTAGTTTACATTATTATAAAAAAAGATATAATTTCCATAAAAACTTTGTTAAAATTTGAAAAAAAAACTGTCTGGAAGAATTTTTATTATCTCTAGAACAATCAATTCCGAACCGTTAAAAATCAGCAAACCTATAGAGAAAACTTTGTTTACGGAATTCTATGATTCGAAAGAACAAAGCGACTGGTTGTGTCGCCAAATGAGAGTTTGATGGTTGGAAACAAAACGTTATTATAGTTGTTAGGCGAGCTGTGCACAAAGTAGCATGTGTGGAAACACGAATAAAAACAAACAGCACTTTATCTGTAAAATGTCATAGTTGTGTTTAGAGACGATTAGCTGTAGCTGTCGAGGCTCGGTGTCATGTTGTTCTATTACCGCTATTGTCCATGTTTTGGTCCACCCTAGGCATTGTCAACATTTTCAAAATCTGATATTAATATCACAGTCAGAGATGAGTTGTTTAAATGACAAAAAAACTATTCATTTATAAACTGCTCTTGCCGATTGACAATTTTTTCTAGTATGTTAATTTCAAAATAAATGATTTTTTTGTATTCAGGGGTTGTAACTCGTGACTTCTGGAGCTGAGCTCAACGCTAACCATTGTTGATTTCGCTGGGTTTTGCTATCGGATTTGCCTTATCTCAGTCCGTAGGAACATTTGCTCCAGGTTGATGAGCATCTGGAACAACCCTAGTCTTTACCGAAAGAAGGAAATTGATCACTATTGTCATTACTGCCATTTCTCCACACTGACATATGATAATTAGCTATTTGTGTAACTAGAACGCAAACGATGTCATATCGCACGAGAGGTTCATTTGGAAGCACGAAGCGTCAGCTGAGTGTAGCCAGAACTTTGATGGCGGCCATGACAGTTTGCACTCGTATTACACATAAGATTTTTCCTACAATAAAAAAGTGAGGTTATGTTTCATTTTACCACTGGTATAAATGTAACCATAACTTTTAAGTTTCCGGTATCCTCAGTTTAATCGCGCAAACCGGAAGTGTTGTAGGAACGACTACCGTCTATCAGCTGACTGAGTGCTTCGAGCATGCTATTGGTTAGTTTCATATTGATTTGGAGCGTTCCACGCAAGTGATCGGCCGGTTACTTATCCGCACTAATGTGGATATGAGATCATATCCACCCTAGTGCGGATATGTACTGCTTATACGTTCTGCCAACAGTGTGAAATATGTCTGTTATCGCGCAGTTGTAAGAAAAATTATAAGATAGGAAGAAAAGGATGGGCTATGTGGGTGAGAACGTGCTCGGTCGCCTGTTAGTACTTATAGGAAGTCTGAGGTCTCCAACTACCAAACCTTCTCCCTTCTCCCAGATGAATTCAAACCACATGTCAGTCCCTTATGTTAAAAGAATCTAATGAGCGCACTGTAAGTCCGCAGCAAAACTGGTCAGTCTTGGCCACCCAGTAGGAAGGGGACTAGCCAAAGCCAAGTGCTACACGAAGCGTCATATTACTATATTTTATACTTTACTTTTAACTGAAATGGTGACCTACCCAGGTAGGTATTTTAAGCCAAGTATGAATGAGGAATGAATGTGGGATGATTGTGGCGCGATCTTGTAGTCTTGTTACTGACTAAGGCTGACACGTTCCTCAGACAGGACTGTTAATTAATAGCCCAACAGCCGATGGAACTAATGGACCTACAGTTTAACGTGGAATCCGAACCACGGCCTCTGAATTACGAATTGGTCTAATTATGAGGATGGTTTTTGTAGATTAACGTAGTATTCAATAGTGCGGACGTTAATCCACACAAGAGAACACTACATCCACCGACCATCTCTCACAACTATTCAAAATTCGTGACCTCCAAGTAGCTGTATTACAGGACGTCGCCACCGTCCCAGTCTGGAACTATACTAGGAATATACTAGGAACTATATAGCCGCGTCTTCACCACCCGAATGTTGTTTGTTGAACAGTCGTGATGTCCTCCGAACATTGTACGATGCTAATTTGGTGGGGACGCATTTTCGAACATTTTGAGCGTCGTGATGGGATTAGTGGTGTAAAAATTTCGCTGCCACACCGAACATTTTAGTTTCATTGATTCATCTGTCCGTGAGCTGTTGATAATGTTCATCAAACATGTATTATGAATTTAATGTGGAATGTTTTTCCGCTTAAATGTTTGGCGAACTTGTTTGGTTGGTGGACGCGCCTTATGAGTGTATTCCAAGACTACAAGTTCAAATTCAAAGGTACGAAGAGATGCAAAGAAAAGTGAAAAGGAAGCTTTGGCTTTGGATAGCTAAATGAACTCTTTATACAAGTCATACCTTTCTATCTAACAATAAAAGTGATGGTTTGTAGAACAGTCATACAAAGCCCAGAGAATAATAATCATTAATAGACGTTATTAATATATTTTAAGTTGTTTAAATTTTTAATAAACTTGTTTGTGCTTACGAAGCATGTTTTAAAACGAGTACTAAAAAAGGGCTGAAAATATTTTGACAATATTGGAAGTAGTTAATTAAAAATATTTTCGGCAATGTTTTAAAATATTTAAAACATATTTTTATGCTACTAGGGTAGTAAATCTGAAACAAAAAACAAAGTTTAGTACATTTCATAAAATAAAATAGACCAAGGTGAAGTATTGCAAGGGAAATTGCAATTGTTGTCAATAAACGTGGTCTCAAGTTCCGGCTTCCGGCGTCTCCATCGTAACCAAACCCCAACCATAAACACTCATACGACAACGTCCTTAAGACCAACATAAACCATGTTCGTTCAACACACATCCTCTTAGGCCACAAACTTTCTTTCATTATTTGGTTTTATGGTACAATATTATTACTTTCTCCCCTTATACATAGTATATGGAGAAAGTATTGTTTTCGTCAAAATTTTCGAATTTGAGTTGAGAGTGGATATATCCGTTTTGGGGTCCCCTGAATCCAAAAAAGTGGGTTTGGGCGTGATGTCTGTCCATCCATGTGTGTGTGTGCGCGTGTGTCTGGATGTGTACAGTGCCGCAGCCTACCCCGTTGGTCCGATTTAGATGAAATTTGGTAAGTATGTATAAATTCTCGGTACCTCCAGGCTTGTTTCCATTTTTTGGAATTTTTGATTTTTAAGGGTAGTTCACCCCTAAAAACCGAAAAAACGTGAAAAATCCAAATTTCTCAAAAATGGCTCTAACGATTTTAATTAAAATTTGATAATTTATAGTGTACAGAGTACTAAACAATTTGACACCACCCATATTTCTGTAAAAATGACGGTTCTAAAGTTATGGGCTTTTAAATGTCAAAGAAATCAAATTTTTAAATTTTCAGCAAAAACAATAAAAGTAAAGTATAACTTGACTGGTACCATTCAAACCAGCTCAAAAAACTAAACCAATTAGTAATTTGAATTATTTGTCTACGTCTAACGGTTCCAGAGAAAAGTTAAATTTACTGTTCATGATAAACGCAGTACCCTGTCTGAAAGCGCCCAATGTTATTCTTATGAAGAATATAAAAAATCAATTTCTTCCTCATTTTCCAACCGTTTTCCATGAAACTTGGTATGAAGCCTAAGGTCAAATCATCCAACAAAACCAACTCAAAAAACATGGTATTACCAGGGGGGGGATTCCCACCCATACAATTCAAACAATTAATTTAGCTTCGCCTCTCTTGTTTTTATTTTCAGAAACGGGATGATTATTTTTGAAACAATAAATTATTAAAAGATATTTAGATAAACTTTGAAGAACATGATAGTTTTATTACAGATTGTCTTTTTTAAATTTACGTAAGGGAGAAAGTATGTGTCAGTCCACTGATACCGTTTATTGTGAATTATACATCCTTAGCATTTTTACCCACTATGCACTATTACCCAAGGACATTTAAGTGATTTTATAATTTTTTGAGTACACTCTAAAGAATACTTTATCATGAATTACAGCAACTTTTTTACTATATAATTATGTTAATGATTTTGTTTAAAGATATTTATAATACTTAATTTCAAGAGTGGAATTGTATAAAATAATGTGTTGACCTAAGTTGGAATTTTTAAATCTTGATTTTAGGATCAAATTAAGAATAAAAATATATTCAACTATGATGTATAGCTAGCCTATGTACAGGGTGATTCACGAAGATATGCAGTAGCTTTGAGAGGTCATTCTACATGTAAAAACAATGAAACAACCTATATAAACATAGGTCCGGAAATGCTATGTTACGGACTTATGGCTAGCGCAAAATTCGCTCAGATCTTGGTACCTTGGGTTAAATAAGGGCTTCCTGTAATTCCAGGTAGATAAATTGAGGGAAAATTCGATTATTCCTTATGATATTTGACGTGACAAATCTAATAAAACAGGTCCCAAAACTGCAAGTTAAGTTGTTTTTTAAGAAAACCAGTGTAAAATGCATGAAATTGGAGTAAAAACAATTTATTTTAGATTTGGAAACAATAACTTTATTATTTTACCAATAAATAGATCAAACTTTAAAATAAACTTTTAGAAAATTTATTTCTGAACAAAATAGTACAATAAAAGTATACATAAAGTGAACACACGATGGATTAAAATAATCTTTATTCAGAACAAAACTACATATGTTTTACATTAGGCCTACAAAACTACAAATATTGTCATATTTTATTGTTAATTGTAACCTTTTAGCGAATTTCCCATGAGGAAGAAGCTATTACCGTAGGTCTCATGGTAAGACTTAAGCCCGGGACCATGTTATTTTTCTTCTTTAGGTGTATAGACCAAAAAAAATAGTGTTAAAATTTATTTATATATATATATATATAATTATATAAGTGTGTTGTGGTGTGTGTGTGTATTGTCTGAAACACGATAACTCTCGTAAAAATGGTCCGATCGAGCCCAGATTTGGTAGAGACGTGTATTCCTGCATTTGCTCGGACGAGTTCGTAAACTAGACATATCGGACAATCGGAACGGATAGTTTAGGGGGGTTTTGTACCCCAAAAATGGGTTTTTTGCGTTTTTCCCATGTAATTTTTAACATTTTAAAACAAATTTAATAATAAATAAATAAATTAGCACCTATGGAAAGTATTCCAATATGTTTAAATATGTTCAATCACACCATTTTAATAGTAGTAATTTTAAGAAAATTGAAATAACAATAACCTGTAAACCCTATCAGGTAGGATTTCAGTTGTTTAAGGATGTCATTTTAAGGGTGGTATTTTAGAACACTTCAGAATCGTACGGTGTACCTGTATATGACTGGTTCTGTAAATGATATTAGCTTATGTGAATCAGCCCCTGTTCCCGACTGCAGTTCCCATCTCTGGAGCAGGTAATTTCAATAATAGCTATTGGATCCGTATATTGATGGACCAAACAGAAACAGGAGACAGTGCAAATAAAACGCGCGAACTAACCATTACAGCTCTCTTCACACAGACATTAAACTGATTACATTATGCCATATCACCTCCAACTTATTATTATAACAACCACCAACAATCAGTCTGTATTAGCCACACGTTGCGTTTGTTCAAATGTTTATGTTGTGATTGTATCTATATCCATATAATGAAGTCCTACCTTTGAACTACATTCTAAAACTCTCCTTTAACGTTTAAGCTATTTACTGCCAACACTCATAGCATTTATTTATTAATTTATACCAATCGGAAACCCAATACATTTTTTCACAAACAAAACTATGGGATTGTCAACATGATGGCTTAGATGCATTACCTAATAATTATATAATAAGAAGAATACAGATAGTACTGTAGCAAATATGCCTAAAAATGGATATTTTCACTCTCAATTTTGAAAAGAACAATGAAAAAATGTTTGTATTTACTTCCCTGTGGGAAATAGGTTAGATCATGGATATGCCTTAAGGGAATTTATTCAGTTCTTCTAAACAGCTGTTCTTATTCTTTTGTATTAAAAATTCAATACAATAGCTCTGGTAGTTTCTATGGAAACCTGTTACATGTTTTCCATCTTAAAAATCAGAGCTAAGACATATCCATGTCAATAAGTACCGGTAAGTTAAATATTTTGATTCACTAGTTTTAAAGTTTACACCTCGGATCTCAAATCTGGATAAATAAACGGTGATACACATACTGTTTTTAAGGCAATTTAAAAAAGACAATCTGTAAAATAAAAACATCATGTTTTACAGTAATTCCCAAAAACGTTAACTATTCAAATTTTGAAATAATGGTAATACCATTTTGTGAGCAGGATTTTACTTCATAGTTTTACATTATGGAAAAATAAGATTCAAATTGATGTTTTCTAGTATGTTTTACAGAATAAGGCGCTTTCAGACAAATTCAACTGCTTTTATCGTGGAAAGTCAAATTTAACTTGGAACCGTTAGTCGTAGAATAAATTATTCAAAATACTAATTTGTTTAGCTTTTTAAGCTGGTTTCAATGGTACCATTCTAAAACTTTACCTAATTTTATTCATAAATTTATGAAATAAATCAACCGTCATTTTTTACAAACATATCAAATGTTTATTACTTATTGCACATATCTAATAATCGTAAGAATCATTATTTGGATATTTCACCAGGGGTTTTGTATTTTACTTCCCTGTGGCAATCATGATCTTAGTTACCACCTTTTTTTATTACATGTATTAAAAATTCAATACAATAGCTCTGGTAGTTTCTATGGAAACCTGTTACATGTTTTCCATCTTAAAAATCACCCCCCCAGAGCTAAGACATATCCATGTCAATAAGTACCGGTAAGTTAAATATTTTGATTCACTAGTTTTAAAGTTTACACCTCGGATCTCAAATCTGGATAAAAAATCGGAAACACATGTTATTGGTTATTTACTGAATTGTTAGGTACTATGGTTTTACCACCTATGTACTGTTTTTCAAGGTAAAAATGCTTAATAACTTTCTCTAATCAAGCAATAACTTTGATCTAGTTCTGTTCAACAGGAAAATATAGCACCATCCTAATTTATAAATACAAAAGTCCAACGGGAACCGTCCGGTGGGAAGCAAGGAAACGAGTCCCCCAGGACCATCGACCATTCTGTGGCGGTCACTGGAATACTTGTTCCTTCAGGAACATCGTTGCAACTGTCTTCAGCCGGATTTATAGCAGCTTTTACAGTAATCTTGGTTCTTGACCAGCTGAGCCGGCGAATAAAACATAACAGCCCTTCGTGGAGATTTATTGACAGGCTCCTTACCGCAGCGGGATAGGGTGGCCAGGGGGTTGATTAACTGGAAAGCGGTTCCGGTTGTTATCGTTGTTGATAAGCAACCAAGCTAAAATAAAATTCAGAAACATTAAAAAAATTCAATGATAAGAGATTTTGGTAGTTCATAAAGTCAAATACCTTAAATTAATCGATGCAAAAACGTATTGAGAACATATACGTATCGTGTTCGTTGTGTTAGCCGAGTCAAACTTTCATTGTCTGTTGGTTAATGGTTGTAAAATACACACTTCGTTTATTTTATGAAATAATGACTGTAAGGATCGGCTTAAAATTTCCAATATTTGCTCTTCAACACACTATCATGATTTCCAAAACAAGGCAAATCAGTTTATGCAAAGGAGGTATTAAGCTCCAAAATGTAATTTATAGTTTTTTTTGCATATAATTGCTTTTATTAGCATCATTAGAATCAGTTTAAAAAACAATTTTGTATATTTAACCTTTGTTCTATATCAATCAGGTACTGAGATATAGAAAGTGGTAAAAAAAACATCGAGGATCCCTCAAACAGATATATTTACTACAAACAAAAATTAGAAATGCTTTAATATGTATTACTAGCAGTAAGCCCGTCCTTTGTACGGGTTGTAGGATTCAGTTTAAAGAAGAAAGATCATCATACCAAAATGTAAACCTGAAACCCAAACATAACAATACAAATTAAATAAATCAATATCCAGATTTATTATTTAGCATTACTTTACAATTAAATAGATAATAACCTGTATACCACTTAGTTATACGTTAACATAACTTTTTAATATAGTATGATTTCCAAATGGGTTTAAAATCAATGACCAGTATAAACTAACTAATATTGATTTGACAGCTGTTTGTTTTGATTTCTATTAAATGTTTAAACTACAAAGACAGATGATTATTATCAGTAGGTTATTCATTGAATACTGGATAAAATGCGTGTAATATCGCGTAAAAGTGGGTTTTTAAATGCTCGTTATTTACTTTTCAAGAGGCGGCGGGCGATTTAAAGCATTTATAAACCTTCTCTGGAATGTAGAGAATACATGAAATAAGTTTCATTGTAATCAGTTCTTCCGTTTTTTCAGAGAAGACGGCGTAAAATGCCTCCTGGAGGGTCACAGACAAACAGATAAAAATTGAGATAAGACCGGTTTCGGTTTCTCTCACACACGAAAAGTAAAAATAACTAAAAAATTAACAATTCTGAGCAATGCACAGACAAAATTCTAATTTTATTTATATAGATTAGGTAGTCTAAAAAATTAAAACTATGACCCTATTATTGCATGATATCGTGATCAAGTCTGTTAATCGTAGTAGATTTATATAAGTCTGATTTAGCAGAAAGTAAGGTGTATTCTACTGATATTTAAGTAGTAATTAAAGTCAAAATGACCCGTTACCACGTAACAAAAGAAAGGTTGTAGGCTCTATCTATGTATAATATTCACTAAGTACATTAATGAAAAATAAAGACTAAACTGTAAAAGTTAAACAGTTGTCAAATATTAATAATAAAAACTATTTCTAATACAAAACATCCGTACTATGTAAAAAATTTAACTAATTCTACCAAATTTAATATTTGAAATAATAAATTTTATTTCAAAGTCTCTGAAAAATCAACTATTTTTGTTCCGAACTGTATATGTTGTGCATTAGAATATTGTAAACATTGTAATAGTGAACTAGGACGGTCACGGCAGCTCTTTCTTCTTCTTCTCCTTTTTCTCGAACTGTCAAATTTTAGTATTCACAGCTGTTAACATTCCAGTAATTTTATGTTTTCATTCTCTAAAAATGTAAACATTGAAACTTAGGACGTTCACAGGGCGTAGCCCGAGAGGATTTTAAGGAAATGAGTATGCCTATGTGTTGCATGAGTTTAAGATCTACCTTTGTGTAAAATTTCAAACCGGCCGGTTCAGTATTTTTCGCATTTACTTGCCACAACAAACCCACAAACAAACATACAGAAATCACCTCTTCTTTATAATATTATAGATTAGAAACAGTTACAGTTACAGATTACAGATAGACACGGCGAGGCCAGTACCACGTAGAGAGCCGGTCGGTTGCTGTAAATATTTTACCCGTAACTGATTATCAATGCTATTAATATAGCTAATTGCTAATGTGTCATAGATATGCCATTACGAGGTGTTGTCGGGCCACTAAATGAACTATTGTCGCTCTCATCAAATTCACTATATCACGTTCGATCACATTACAAGAACTGCAGATTATTATTTCATAACACACTGAGTTATACGTTTGTCGTTATTGTTCAAGAAAGCTTATTAAGAATACACTATCCCCTTTAAATAATGATTTATGCTCACGTTCTTCAGGTTTCAAAAATGAACAAAGTGTAATGTGTTTGTTATTTTAAATACTTTTAATTTTTAATTTAAAAATATAAAACAAATGATCTAAAGAATTTATTTCTAAGGCTTTAAAGAATTTGTCTATAGAGATGAATATAAAATTCAAGTTTTCTCTGGAACCGTTAGACATAGACTTATGATTAAGAATACTAATTTGTTTAGCGTTTAACTGGTTTTAATGCTTGCATTCAAATTATTTACCTTTAAACCTTTAACCATTAAACCCTTTTTTGACTTTTGAAAGCTCGTAAATTTTAAACCCCGATGTTTTGAGAAATGCGGATGGTGTAATTTTTATGTCATAACAGACTATAAACCATAAAATATACATAACTATGAAAACCATTAGAGCCATCTGAGAGAAATTTTCATTTACGCGTATTTTGGAGGTTTTTAGGGGTTAAATACCCTTAAGAATAAAAAATTCTGAAATATAAAAATGTTCCGATACCATGGATTGTTACCTACACACAGAATTTCATTGGACCAATAGTCTCATCTCTAGGCTTCTGTATTTCCATACACACACAGACATTACTAAAAAAACCCATTTTTTGATTCAGGGGCACTAATTTTTAGCCTTCTGCACATCCCCACACACACATACCACATACACAGTCACACACACACACACACAGACATCAAATCATGTTTTTCATTAAGGGGGTACTATAATAAAAAAACATCCGTTTTGCGTGTTGTACGATAAACACTATTTTTATGAAAATTATCATTTGGAAAACATAGTATTCGTATAATATGCTAATATGTATGTACTCAGATTCAGAACAATCATTAAACCGAATGATGTTCCAATGATAGCAGAGTGTTCTAAAACAAATCCACGCTCGGCAGTCCGCTTGACCGATACAAATGCAATATTAATTGTGAGTCAATTAGCGAAATGTACAACTAATTAATGTTGTTAACGGAGATTTATATTTTTATTCCTAAATCAATGTTCAAGTACACGCTGAAATATTTATCGTCTGAAGTATTCATGGTTTAATGAGTTGTGAGTGTTTTCAAGGCGGAAAGTCGATCATAAAATGTTGCAATCATCATTACTGTAATGATTCATTTGATGTATTGCATTGCTGGAATAATAATGTTTTAGAGTATTACATGACAACCAAACAGACCTCTATTTGAAACCAATAGAGTTAAAATATTTATAGGAGAGTGTGGAACATTTAAATTATCACACTCCCCTCCACCCGTATTTACGTTGAAACACCAAAGTAGTTGGGTCGGTGTTTAAAGAATAAAAATAAAAGTTTGTATTAGTGTACGAAAAAAGTATTTAATAGGCGCCTCCTGAAATTAATTAAGGATAAGAAAAATTTAGCTTAAAGGTTCTGTTAACACAGGTCAAGAATAGTAGAATTTATTTTTATTTCATGTGTAAGAAGCTTATTCATATAACCAATGATACAGACCAATTTAGAATCATTCTTGGAAGTCGGTTTGGATAGGTTGGCGTTGCATGAATGGGTGTTAAAATGTTTTCAAGGTTCTATAGAAGATACGGTACTGTTCTATAGACGTATGTCAGATGAGGAAATGCTAGATTAACAGAGGGCTAAAAAATAATCACATAAACGTGACTGCGTATGGTGGATAAAATACATAGTCTCGATCTAATGTAGGTTTAACTTATTACCCCTGAACATTTTTCAATGATTTTTTTAACAATAATACTCTATAAACAGTGAAACATGAACACTAAAGAACTAGCATTATATTGCACATCAATTAATTTTTGAACGTTCACAAAAACCTGCTTGCATCTTGGAAGCTAAAGACGAATCATATTTATGGACAATATTTAAAACTGTAATACCTACATATGGAATTCCATTTTAATATCTTAATAATGAATGGGGTTTTTACATTTAACTTATTTAAAGTTTGTTTTATAAATTGAATTTTTCTGTATTGCAATAAAACAATTCTTGAAATATATTAAACTAGCTGACCCGGCGAACTTCGTAACGCCTAACAGAAAATACATGATAACTTTAAGATTGGCCATTTTGTGAAGTCAAATAGCATTGCTGCTTTGTTGTGAAAGCTTTAAATACTCAACAGCTGATAATTATAATAAACCTAAAGTATAAACATTGTGATTATTTTATTTGGCAAATATATAAACACGTTACTTTTAATCATACAGAAAATAACAAATAAACAATTACAGTACATAATTCCCAAAAACCGTAAACTATTAACGTGGCGAATAATGCTGTTCATTTTGTACAGCACGTATTTACTTCATAGTTTTACATTATATGATTCATATGGCATTGGATAGTAAAGCATATTGCCAACGGAGAGTAAACCAACAGCTGTTTTAAGAAATCAAATGTTTTGATTTTAGAAAATTTGTAAACAAAATTATTCCCCATAAGGTTAACATTAGAAATTTAAAACGCTATGAAATGGAAAGTAATTGAATTTATGGAAACTGAATATGCCTAAAGCATGACCGGAGCAGAGACGAATCCAAAAAATCAAAGATCATTAAAATCGGTCCAGCCGTTCTCGAGTTATAATGCGTGTAACTAACACGACTTTGTTTTATATATTTAGATGAGAGTTTCTTTAACTTTTTATCATATCATTGAAAATAAATCATAACATTAAGCAAATACTAAAATATTTAAATATGAGATATTATATTAGGAGAATGTGGCATTTTAAAAGTAAATGTTTTCATTCTCCTGTTTTTTTTTGTAATCCAGCCAATCATTGAGTTAGAGTCGGACACCCACACTAAAACAGGAATGTGGCTTGCAAAGGTAATTTGAGGTGATAAAGAAGGAAATTTGTTTTCTGTGGCCTATGTAGTTTGAGTAATTTTTGTGGTCCTGTGGGATTTCCTAGGAAATTGAAGATTAGCTTGACAAACATCCGATCTTAAAATCGAAAACTGCTGTTATTTTTCAGTCCGATTGCTCAGTAATTCTATGATTTATCGGAAACTATTATTATACTAATTTTACCACCATAATTGACTTAAAAAATACATAGATTATGTTTCCAGATGACTTTTTGTTGATTGCTATAACAATTGAAAATAATTGGTGATTTCTTTTTAAGTGAAATAATATGTGAAATTTCTGATAGGTCTAGTCTTTTAATTACATTAGATACGCCTATGGGTCCATATGTCACAGGTTCAAACTAAGCTTCATAGGTTTATGAACCCTAGTTTATCACATAGTCTAAGTAAAATATTTCCTGTGGCACAAAATTGAGATTTTAATTTTTATTATTATTATCTTTAATCTCTCTATATTTACTGTATGTTTGGCTGTGAGTAAACGTTATTATTTCATTTCAATTTAAAACTATTATGCTATTCCTTGAAAAAAAACTTTGTGAGTCCATTGAACTAACCAAATCGGTTAAAATCTGAAAGTACGAGTATTTTTTATTTCAAATATTATTTACATTTTAAAATTGCATTTGTAATTTAGTACTCGCACAAACCAAGGATTACTTAAAGATCGTGTCCTTCTTTAAACATATTCGTACAGCAATAAGAGTTGGCCTCAATCTTTACACGAATTTTATACTTTAATCTAACCGTCTAATTTTTAAAGAATGCGTTTTCTAATAATATTCATGTGCAGGTGGAAACGTACACAGTTGGATTGTTAATATAATGGACATCCTGTGTTAGCTCTTTCAGAAACATTAATTTTTTTCTTTGAAACTTAATCGAACTTAGACCTGGTTGAGAGCTTTATATAATCATTAGGCATGTTCGTATCAAATTTAAGAGTCTGGATCAGTGGTAGCCATCTTGGATTTTAATCCCGTAAGAGCAATGTTAAATTCTGGCACCTATATCTCCTTGACCTATTGTCATAAATTAACGGAAGAGGTGTCAAATTAAAGGTATTTCAGTCCTCCAGGGCACCACCTTACAGAACTCCTTATTTTCGCTCTCAATAAAAAAATAATAATAATTTATTTTGTAAAATATTCCTGGATTTTTGTTTTTATATCAAGGCAAACTTTTGAACATATTAAAAGGTCATGCCCTTGAGCCACATCTCATCAATGTACTTCCAAAGTTTTACATTGATACTTTGATAATTAACGCCACTACAGACGCCAAATGAAGGTATGTTACGCCAGAATTTAACATTGCTCTTACGGGACTAAAATTCAAGATGGCTACCACTGATGCAGACTCTTAACGATTATTTGAGAAAACCAGATGAGGCACGGGTTGTTTTTCTTCAAAAACTCAACTCCTGGCTCAGAATTAACACTCTAGTTCTGGGGGATGTAGTGCCTCTGTTATCAGTGGGATGCCCGGTGTCTCTAAATATACTTGGCTATAACGTGTCCTTTTTTTGGAGTGTATTCTCAAACATCAAAGGGTAGAGCCCCTGGCCTGTCGTGTGAACCTTTGGTGCAGTTGAGTTAGATTGTGGATCCTCTGAGTGTCACATACTGAGGCAGAAGCCAGAACTTACATATGTTTGGTAGTGTTTACTGCTACTCGAGAGTCAGACTGTTCATATCCTCCCAACAACATTCCATGGTGCAGACACAAGTGCAACGTAGGTCTCGGGAAAAGTCTGAAAACATGCAGTCGGTGGGGTCACTCGATCGATACCGCTTCATTACCTGTTCCCCGGTTTAATAATGCCTTGCAACGGCCCCCTCCCACTACTTTCCGCCCTCCGAACATGTTATTAATTAGTTTTATGCAGTTGGTCCACTCACTACTTTCTATTGGCTCCCATAATACGGTTTCTATGTTTAATGTGTCGCCCGGCAGATTGCTTGTTTTGTTTTGATCGACTCTATAAATATGCTTATAACACCGCAAACTGGCTTTTGTTTATCGCGTTTCTGTTTTGTGACGGAATGTAGTGGTTTTCACTGGCTGTTGTTTTAGGAGGAAGTTTCACCTACGTGTATGTAGACTTTTAGAGGGATAAAATTACATATAAGTAGTTAGAGTTTGATAAAGTATATACAGCTTTGTTTAAAGTATCGTTATATTTCATGTAACGTATTCTCAATAAAATTGTGTTCTTAATTACCATAAAAAATAATTCCACTGCCGGTTGTTATAAATGACCACTAAAATACTCGTTACTGTGTTTTTCAACACAGATTAAAATTATATAACTGAAGAACGTTATCATAAACATAGGAAAATCGATAAAGAGCGAAAATGGAAAATTGGGTCTGTTTCGCCAGTACGGGAGGCGCTTGCAACAAAACCGGGGTTAATTGCGTATTCCTAGGTTGTGAGGCCCGCGGGTGTGCAGTAGACTAACAAACTGTTTCATTGCACTTGTAAATGAAAGCAGCCCTCAACACCCACCATCCAAACGTGCCAACTGCACGTGCAACGTGAGTTACAACTCAGGCTACCTGTAGGACAAAATGTAACTCACAAACAGGCAACTCAGCTCACCACATATCATGTCTATAATAAAATCGCCCAAGGTATACTGTCTTAACAAGAAACTCTCTTATGAATTGCAATAATCAAGTAATTCACTCATAACCTATCATCTTGAGAAGCCGTTACATCAACCAACACCCCCCTATACTGTAACTCACCAACAATCCACCCAAACAAGCAACAAGCAACTCGCTCACCATATGCCATACTATCCATATATCTTATATAGTACTACATGTCCATATACTATACTAACTTCGCTAGCCCCTCAGGCCCCGGTGGTTGTTGTTGGCAGTCCTTGTAATTGAATACAGTTAATGGCGGTGTAGGGAATGTGCGTGTGAAATTCCATACCATTATAAACTAAATAATGTAACACAGTAGCAAAATGTGCAAGAAGAAGTCACAGTTAAAAAATGTAAACTGTTTAGTCACTCGCATAACCTCAAAACCAAAATGTAAACAAAATAAAAACAAACAAATGCAAGTGCTTCGATCTGTGGAGTATATCTTCAACTAACCGGTATAGTAAAGCAATCAGCTGTTGAAGAAGAAAATAGTTATAATGTAAACAAAGTTCTGGTACCATCTGGAATCTTTTTGGGCTTCTAGGGTGAAACCCGATTGAGTGTTGATCCACAAACCTTCTCCATGAAATTTTATCTATGTGTACCATTTTTCATGGCTAATCAACCAGCGGTGTCTGAGCGCATAAACTTCAAAAATACAAATATATATACATATATACTAACATCCTCTTTTATAGATATAGAGACTGTTCTGTATAAACAAGACACTGTGATATAACCTCATCAAGCATCTTACTCACAATCTACCACCTCAACAAGCAACTCCCCCACTATAGTCTTTAACTACTCTCTATAACCTCAAAAAGTAAACAGAACGGTTCACTAATACAAAAAAGAACTTACCCACTATCTACCATCACAATAAACGACTTACCCACTACACTTAAAAACAACTACTTTAAAACAATATAATATTTTTTTCTTCATGCAACTTAACCAAAGTGTCTCATCAAGCAAAACACCCAAGATCGATCGTCTCAAGAAGAATGTCAAGTTGCTTTTCGGCGTCAACCGCGTCGTCATGTTGTTAGTATTGCGGATTGCCAAACGTTTCGCCCTTGCTGTGAAGTGGCATCCTCAGTGGCTAGGCTGAGGCAGTCTCAGCCTAGCCACAGAGGATGCCACGTACTACCAACATGACGACGCCTAAAAATCAACTTGACATTGTTGGCACCGGCCGCGAAAGCCTGGTCTCAAGATGAAGTTCATCCAAGATCTACCGGTACCGTTTTAATAAGGTATTCAGCCACGATATTTTGTATCATCTCACAACATCTATTTCATCAACAAACAAATTCCATGTGCCCTCTCAAAAACCTTTCTAATTATACATAATCTAAAACAACCTGCCTCAATCTACTGTCCAAAACAGAAAATTGTCCACAATCAACCGTCTCAACAAGCAACTTGCTTATACTCAGCTATGTCTTCAACTAACTCATTGAAGGTTTACTGCATCAACTGCATATTATCAGAAACATGCACAACAGACACATAAACGTTTATTTATTTTTTGTGATAATAATGTCAAGATGGCATTATTACGATGTTGTGATGGTTGTGATGTCAGTAGATGAAGTGAGGGAACTTATAAAACTTAGTTGAATGAGATATCGTGAATAATGCTACAAGGTATTAAACTTCGTAGCATTAAAAATGTTTGTATTCACTTCCCTGTGGGAAATAGGTTAGATCATGGATATTTCTAAAGGGAATTTTTTCAATTCATCTAAACAGCTGTTCTTATTGTTTTATATTAAAAATTCAATACAATAGCCCTGGTAGTTTCTATGGAAACCTGTTACATATTTTCTATCTTAAAAATCACCAACCCCCCCCCCAGACTAAGACATAATGTAAAAAATTAAAATTTAATTAGTATTACGTATTAGTTTTATTATTCTTTGAGTAAAATTAATTTTTCCTATACTAACAGAGTTTGTTACAACGTTAGAATTACATCATATACTACCCCACATAAATAAACATTAAACTATTATTTATATGTAAAGTAGTAAGGCCCGTCCTTTGTACGTTGTGGGATTCAGTAAAGAGAAAGATTATATTTAGTATTTTCTTTTTGTAATGCACTTGACAAATAAGTAAATACTGAGATCAATGAAAATTAAATTGCGTTCTCCATAGAAACCAAAGTTTAGTCTCTTAATTAACTTCATCAAGTAAAGAATGTTTTGTTTCGCGGTACATTTTAAGAGGCAATTTTCCTTTAGATGCGTTGTAGGTCGTTGCTGTGGAGACCTGTAGCTTCCACAGCTACAGCGTTGTCTCTTGTAAAGCCCTTCGCGCAAGGAGTTTCACAACAGCCCAGGTTTCCTGGTACTGACAATATAAACGAAGTTCGCGACTTATAAAATAGTGCCGTGAAGTGTTTAGAGTAACTTCTTAACGGCCACGTCCAGTAATATGCGTTAATTACCTTTTTTCTAAAAAATATATTGGGTTCGAAATTTGGCTATGTTATTACGTGAAGACACATACGATAGCCACGGGTTTTTAAGTTTTTTGTATGGAATCAAAGGATTGGCTATGCATGTTTTAATACTTCCCTCAAGGAAATAGGTTAGGTCATGGATATATCTAAACGATATCTTATGAACGTCGTCTAAACGTATATGGAACATAACAATCGTTTATACTACTTTTTACTTTTTGATGTCCGAAAATTCTATAAATGTAATTAACTCTTACATGTCAAGGGACAGTTTCCCTTCAAACGGTTTTTAAACAAAATTTAACTCCGCCAAGCCAGTACCCAGCTCGGGACTTCCATTAAAGTATAAAAAAAGGTTTTTGTTGCTTTTTAGAGAAGGAGGAGGAGGGAAAATTGCATTTTTGTTTAATATTAATAAATTGTATAAACTGTTCTTTTAAATATTAATCCTAATATACTCGTAATTTATTATCCAATGAGGAGCTCTTTTCGGGTGATTGATTTTAGATATAATTATTCTAAAACTACATTTTAATCAGGGATAGTAAAATTAGAATTAAATTTTACTTTATACTTCAAAAATCACTATGGAGACTGAGAAAGCTAAAATTAACTATTAAAGCTTTATAAATTACTATTGTTACCCGTCGTGCCTTGCAGTTATGTACAAAACAGACTTATTAGTTTTATATTCGATAGAAAATATAAAATATAGTATAATTATTATTACGTTTTTACAAAATATTTGTAAAAAAGTTGAGTGCATATTCACGTGAACTTGAAACATTAAAACATATATGAAAAATAGAGACAGACTATATCATCTTACACCAGGACAACTTTGATCATTTTACAGCCTGGTAAATACACTCTCACGTGCACACGCAAGAAATCAAATATTCGATAATAATACACAATATCAACCATTTATATATTTCAGATAGCAAAAGGAAAATATAAAAAACTGGCTGACCCGGCGAACTTCGTAACGCCTGACAGTAAATACATGTTAACTTTAAGATTGGCCATGTTTGAAGTCGAATAGCAATACGGCTTCATTGTAAAAGGTTATATATTCTGAGTCGCGGCATAGTGAATAACAATACTGAAACGATAAAACATATTAATATCATTCCCATAAAACAAATAAATCTGAGTGGATTAATTCACAATTTTCAAATCCAATAAAAACCCAAACGAAACCTAACTGTAATACGGCTTTTATAGGAAAGATATACAACAGCTGATTATTATAATAAACGTAATAATATAAACATTGTAATTATCATATAAACAGGTGACTTTAATCAAACAGAAAATAAAAATATAAATACATAATCCCCCAAAACCGAAACTATTAATGTGGTAAATAAAGCCGTTCATTTCTTACAGTACACATTTACTTCATAGTTTAACATTAATGAATGATTCAGATGGCATTGGATAGTAAAGCATATTGCTAATGGAAAGTAAACCAATCAGCTGTAGCTAAGAAATCAAATGTTTTCATTGTAGACAATTTGTAAACAAAGTTACTTTCCATAAGGTTAACATTAGAAATTTAAAACGCCATAAAATGGAAATTTATGGGGTTTTCGAAAATATTTTTCACTAAAACCTTCCCGGACACATGTAGAGCAACTTCCTAAAATTTCATGGCGATCGGATGAGTAGTTTGGCAACGCATAAAGGACATACATACAGACATACATACATACATACATTCAATTTTATATATAGAGATATAGGCTTACAACAGCTGATTATTATAATAAATCTAATATGTATAAACATTTGATTTTTAATCATAATACATAATTATAAAAAACCATAAAGTATTAAAGTGGTGATTAAAACTTTTCATTATGTACAGTATATATTTGCTTCATAATTTTATATTAATGAATGATTGAGATGGCGTTGGATAGTAAAGCTAATTAATAATTATTTACATTATTTGACCAAATTACAGTTTAAGAAGCGTTCAAATTATTAATTCACAGCGTTTAATTTGTGAAACAACTTTTTTTAACATTGTAATTATTATTTTTAATTTGGCCAACATATAAACTTTTGATTTTTAATTATAAAACATAATTGCCTAAAAATAATGAGAAAAATTCTATTTACACAGTAATAGGAAGCCATTGAGTACTATTTTATTTTATGACTGGGACTGTGGCAACGTCCTGTAATCCAGCTACTTGGAGGTCACGAATTGTGGATAGTTGTGAGAGATGGTCTGTGGATGTAGTGTTCTCTTGTGTGAATTAACGTCCGCACTATTGAAAACTGTGTTAATCCGCAAAGACCATCCTCATAATTAGACGAATTCGTAATTCAGAGGCCGTGGTTCGGATTCCACGTTAAACTGTAGGTCCTGTCTAAGGAACATGTCAGTCTTAGTCAGTAACAAGACTACAAGATCGCGCCACCATCATCCCACATTCATTTCTCATTCATACTTGGCTTAAAATACCTACCTGGGCAGGTCGCCATTTCAGTTAAAAGTATAAAGTAAAATAAAGTGCTTACTTCTTTGGCTTGCTCAATAGTTCAAATAAAACAGCTACTGCTTATACCTTAAGAGATAAAACAACATATGTTGGAATCCAAAACAAAATTATTTCCCCATAAGATTAACATGGAAACTTTGAAGACGTATAGGGTAGAGATTTAAGGGAAAATCGTCACAAAAACTATTAGACTTTCCTAATTTAGGCCTAAATACCTGTATACCAAATTTCAGCTTCCTAAGTAATTGGAAAGTGGGAGAATTAGTGATGAATGAGTGAGTGGGGGCTTTGACCTTTATATATACGGATTTGTTATAATTGTATAGATTCTTTACCTTTCACACAAAACAAGTAAACATATGTATTTTGAAAACAAATAATCATAAAATTATAATTTTAATTAAAAGTTTAATCTATGGAACACCAATGACATTCGTTAGTGTATTTGGAATATTTTGTTTCATTTTTGGAATCCGTTTGGCTCCATAATGGCTCCAGTAGAGTGAACAGCGGTTGAGGAAAAGACATCCATTTTCTCATGGTATATGGTCTAGAATATCTGTTGGTTGAAACTGAAACATAAAAAATCGTACATTATACACATAACATCATTAGTTAGTTGATTCTCAATATAATAAGTTCTATAGGAGTTTTTCATAAAGCTTATGTTGTTGTCAGTTACTTAAATGAATACGCATTTGATTAATAAAAATAAATATATAAAAAATGCGTTGTAAGGAAATAATAAAATATGACGATTTAAATAAAACCCCATCAGCAGAAAAATGAAAAAACAGCATATTTGAAAAGAAACTTACTGAATTATATTGATTGAAATTTATTGATTTATTGAAAGAGCAGAGATGCAAATTTCCATTACTCGAATTGGTACAAAGTAAATTGACTGTAAGCCGTAAGAGTCTAAACGTTGACCAAATGTTACCCAAGGCTATAATACCAAATATTATCACATTTATGTTTATAATTAAGAAAATATGAATTTCTTTATCTTCCTAATCTCCTCAACTTTCGATGCTCTGTAAGAATGAAATGGGACATGAGTATGTAAATTTGTTGCGATGACAAATACTTAAGCTCGAAATGTTTGATATGTATTGGCAGACCACTTTTTGAAGCTGTATACCAACATTTATCACACTATTTCAAATAATAAGCAGGATATAAATTTCTACATTCTCCCCATAAGATTTAAAATAGTGTTCCAAAAGACAATGTACAGTGCACACAAGTTTATATTTATTTCAGTAAGAAATTGGCATACAAAGATTCAAAATACTAAATAGTTTGTTTTTAACTGATTCCAATGATGCTAAGAAAAATATTATATTATTAATAAATTATAGGCGTACCTCAGTGCGCAATGGCTGATTCGTCTAGTGTTCCCTTATTTTTGTGGATCAGTGTATCACTCAATTTTGTGGATCACCTTTATATGTGTCCGTTATTTTTTTGTCGATGAACCAACCAACTCCAATATCCATGAAATTTAGTAAAGGTGAAGGTTGAGATTTTGTTTAAAATCCAGGCGAATCGGTCTAGGAGGGGGTTTTAACCCAAAAATGGATTTTAGAGATGTCAGGAGAATGTTATATGGAAAATCAGGAGAATTATATTACATGTAAATTTCTGAAGATAACTGAGAAGTAGTTGAAACTAGTCAACTATGACAAATATAAAATGTCGCCGTTGGGTAAGAATCAGTTCCGTTCAATTTTATCTTGGGTATACTGGACGATCTGCTGTGTATAGCACATATAGTACAGGGCCAAGAATGCTTCCTTGAGGAACTCCATATTCAATCCTACAGAAGCTATAACGTGCATCCTGAAATTTTATTTTAACAACCTACCGTTTAAATAAATAAGTTGTAGAAAGGTTGAGGGAGCACAAATTTTATTTTATAAAGTAGACCATCGTGCCATACTTTATCAAAATCCTGACTTATATCCAAGAAACAAATAATAACTTCAATATTCCTGGGTTCAAAATGTTTAGGATAACATAACCTACAAATTAAAAAATATATTGAGATATCTCTAATTATTGTTCCATAGAAAAGTGTTCCTAAACGGTAAAAAAATTAAATCTTGGAAAATTAAAGTTAAAGTATTTGTGGGATTGATAAAATGTCTGTGGGCATAGTTACAAAAACCTGAATAAAAAATAATTACAAAAATATGTCAAATTAAACAGGATAATCAATAGAATAAAATGAAAATCATAAATTTCCACCAACTAGGTCATCCGACTCTCCTTTTAAAAATACACTTTAACTGACATTAAATCTCAATGTTTTTCAATTTTTAATGAAATAACTTAAAAAAATATAAATAAAAAAATATATTCGTAAAATAATATATATTCATAATAATAATTATATATTCATATGCTAATATTAATTATGACACATACTATACATCTATAATAGCTTATTCAATATTGAATGTTTTTTTGCTTTAAAATATTTATAAAATTGATTAATTCTGGTAATATTTACGTATATCCAGTTAATTAAAAGTTACAATAGATTGTTGACTGCAATCGGCTTCAAGAAACTGTAGATATTCAGCCAATGACCTGTCAATATGTACACTATAGCAATTTTGTTTTAATATAAAGATTTTAATATGTCATTCATGGTTTTGTTGAAATCGTATACATTTTAAACGATGTTTTCCATATTCCGAGTTTTTACGGATTTCCCTTGTATATATTATAGGCAGGACGGAGTCACCATTTATCTTTAAGTTTATATACCCTATATTACTTTTTATATGTTTATAGACCCTTCAAAGTAAAAATTGATTAATTTTTTCAAAGATATTTCACAGTATGTTTTTTTAACATGTCTATAACTTTAACTTACTTACGGTACTTAACTATTTTAACTTAAAACTAACTATTAAAACTTTTTAACTTATAATAATTCTTTATGATGCATATTTTAAACTATTTGATAATTAAATTTTGGATAAGCCTGAACATTGGCGGGCTATTTACCTTACATTCACGAATTGCATCCATAGTAATACTGAAAAGTCTCTTTTTACCTCAATACACCTTATGAAAGTCGTAATTTTTTACACAATTCATTATGAAGATATCAAATTGTGTTTGGAATCAGTTTCACAAATTAAATTCTTATTCTTTTTATTTTAGGCTTCATTCTCTTTCCATATTTTCGTATTCCGAATACCTGAAAAATATACATAGTGTTTATTTTGATAAATACATATTAAGCGCAATAAAATGATTTATAATATTATAAAGAAGAGGTGGTTTCTGTGGGTTTGTTGTGGCAAGTAAACGCAAAAAATACTGAACCAAACAGTTTGACATTTTACACAAAGGTAGATCTTAAACTCATGCAACACATAGGCATACTCATTTCCTTAAAATCCTCTCGGGCTACGCCCTGTGAACGTCCTAAGTTTCAATGTTTACATTTTTAGAGAATGAAAACATAAATTACTTGAATGTCAACAGCTGTGAACACTAAAATTTGACAGTTCGGGAAGAAGAAGAAGAAAGAGCTGCCGTGACCGTCCTAGGTTTCAATGTTTACTTTTTCTAATGACAACATCCGTTTGCACTATATTTTGACAGTTCGGGAAGAAGAAATAAAGTTGATTTTTCAGATAAACTGCTGGATCGAAATTAGTGAATTATTTGAAATAGTGGAATGGTAGATTTTAAGTTTTTTCCGACGACTGTCTCTATTACATTAATCCTTATCCTCTCCCAATATTTGACAGATGTTACTTTGAAATGTTGTAGACACTCGTGTTTTGTCATTTTGTAAACAATGAAGAATTAATTAACAATAACCTAAATGTATGAGTAGAGCCTACACCTTTCAGCCTTTTTTTAACCCGTGCGAAGAACGGGTACTTTGGCTAGTAGGAAATAAATCCAAGTTAAGTATTAAAAGTAAGATTAATTTGATTCGAGTAGTTAACATAATTGTTATAAAACTACAGGCGAGTCAAGTTTTATAGACTCGAGGAAAATAGGATGCCCCAATCGATAGTGGTCAACTATGTTTTCTGTTGCTATGGAGATTTTGGCTCTGCATGAATTTAGAGTAGAACAGGTAAAGCCGGGAAATAATAAATGCGCTGAGTGACGGCCAACCCGTAGTTGCCTAGGGCTTATTCATTTCATGTGAACACGTTCGAGAACGGACAAGCGCGCTATCTGTCGGGTCAGTGCAGTACTAACGCGAACGACTTCAGCGCTGAGTGGGCAAATGCATAACTAACTCAACCTTACCGGAGTGTGCTAAACGCAGAACGGAACTTTAGTGAATTCTTTTCTAGGGAAGAGAAGCAAATTGCGAAATAATAATATTATACGAGTAAGTACAATGTCAATCAACTTTTATTTTTCAATTTATAAATTTGAGAATATTTATATTAAAATTTCACAATAAATAGGAATGCTGATATAATTCTAAACATTGTACGGATAAGCTTAAATTTAAATTCAAATTAAAATCCTTATTGTCGTTCAACATTACATAGTATTGGCTTGCGTCATAATATATACATAAAATTGTATTAAATTAATAAATTGTAGTAAAAGAGACAATACTTTTTTAAAATACAAAATCCTTAACGCTATAAAAACATCCTCTTATTAGATATTCCTTAAGTTCATTTTAAAATTTACTATGTATTTTCTGAATTCTGAGGTGGTCGGGAAGAGAGTTGAACAAAATTATTGAATCATGAAACATTTGTTTTTTATTGAACGATGTTTTATGGTAAGGGATGTTAAAATGTTTCTATTATTCATATTTTACTGGGATTGAGGCACCAGGCTCTGGAAGACACTGAAGTTCTTACAGAGAAATATTAAGGTATTAAATGTATAAACTAATGGGAAAGTAAGCAGTCCTGTTTTTATAAAAAAATTTACTTTTTTAACTGAAATGGCGACCTACCCAGGTAGGCCAAGTATGAATGAGAGAAGTGACGGTAGGATGATTGATCTTGTAGTCTTGTGAAATGAGAAATGAATATAAGATGATTGTGGCGCAATCTTTTGCTCATGTTATTGACTAAGGCTGACATGTTCCTTAGACAGAACTGTTAATTAATAGCCCAACAATCAATGGAATATCTAAGGGACCTACAGTTTAACGTGGAGTCCGGACAACTGCCTCTGAATTACGAATTGGCCTAATTATGAGGATGGTCTTTGTGGATTAACGTAGTATTCAATAGTGCAGACGTTAATCCACACAAGAGAACACTACATCCACCGACCATCTCTCACAACTATCCACATTTCGTGACCTCCAAGTAGCTGGATTACAGGACGTCGCCACCGTCCCAGTCAAATTGCTTGCAAGACTCCATTGGTTTCAGATGAGCTATAATTCTGACATATTTTTGATTGGGTAAAAATCTGTTTTATATAACTGTTTTAAGATTCCCAGATGCTGAGTCCATACGAAAGATGCGGGTAAATAATGGTATATAATATGCTGTCAACAAGACGTCTGGGTCGGAGAAAGAGGATAGCCAATTGATCTGTAATTTGGCTGAATTAATTAACTTTTAAATTTATTTGGGTATTGTTACAATGCCTATTATTTGTTCTATACTTGATCAACGGCAATAAAACTTCTTGATTCTTGCATCTCGATGTTCCGTGTTTGTCAGTGTTATTGAAGACGAATCTTCACTACGTTAATGTTGAGAATAATTTTTATTACTTGGTATTCAAGTTGAGACTTCCGAAACCATTGGTCGTCAGTACCATAATTCAAGGTCACCGACAGTACTACAGGTATTTTAACCTTTAATTTCAGTAAAATCAGTGATCTGGAGGCTACAATGGTCTAGATCTTTAGTTCGAATCCACCTTTCCCTGACTCTATCACGCATTCTCAACACATCATCGTTCAAAACCACTTTTAAACTTGAGGCTCAAGGTTTACGTTTGACCTTCTTTTCGGGAAATGCCTGGTCTGTACCGATGAAAGAATCCATTTTTACATTCAATGATCCAGCCTCAAAGACACCTCCCCACGATTTCGTCAGCAAGAGGGGTTTAAAAATATTTACATTGTCATCACCAACAGATCTTCTAAAATAGAACACAGAACTACCGCCCTCAACAATTCCACTTCTTTCTACTGAAACTTGGGCGTGGTGATGAGACAACGCTGAAATCTAGACTTCACAGAGAAAGATGTCCTTTGACATGACTGTGTAAACATGGTCGAACAAAGATTTGGATTGTTTTTGCTTTCTTGTGTAGGATCTGACTCTATTTTGAAAACCATGTGACAGCATCATATATGTAGGACTATTACTCTTGATACAGCTTTGAGAGGTCAACATTAAAATCCGCAAAAACCACGGTTCTGACCATTGGGTAAATAATTTTATCAAGACAGGCTGATAATAGATCATGGAACAAACTGTGTTCCTCTAATGTAGAAGAAAATGGTTTTGATTCGTATACAACAAGCACTAACAAGTAGATTTCACTGAAACTAATCTTTGCAGCTGCTAACACACAATGACCCTCTATACAAAAGTTTGATACAAGAATCGGGTCAGATTGCAAGGAAGATTTGACAAATATGCATATTTTGTACGACAAAAAGAGTTTACAGGGATGGTGGCGACATCCTGTAATCCAGCTACTTGGAGGTCACGAATTGTGGATAGTTGTGAGAGATGGTCGGTGGATGTGGTGTTCTCTTGTGTGGATTAACGTCCGCATTATTGAATACTACGTTAATCCACAAAGACCATCCTCATAATTAGACCAATTCGTAATTCAGAGGTCGTGGTTCGGATTCCACGTTAAACTGTAGGTCCATTAGTTGCCATCGGCTGTTGGGCTATTAATTAACAGTCCTGTCTAAGGAACATGTCAGCCTTAGTCAGTAACAAGACTACAAGATCGCGCCACAATCATCCTACATTCATTCCTCATTCATACTTGGCTTAAAATACCTACCTGGGTAGGTCGCAATTTCAGTTAAAAGTAAAGTAAAGTATGACCATTCAAAATGAAAGCACCAAGTTTCTTTTTACCTCAAATGAGGCTCAGAGAAGCACAAAACATCTGGGTTCTCAACTTGAAGGAAAGTAACCAAATCGTCAAGTTTTGAAGCCAGAACCTGCATATTTTGATGAATAATCATCAAACCCAACACGCTTCCTCCACCTACGACAGCACCATGGTGTCCCAACCACGTTTCCCGAAATCTGCAGTTGCATAAGATTGTTGTAACACCCTCATTTTCGGGACCAACGGTGAGTTTTGATTCAGAAGCCTCATCAATGCTACTCAAGATCAAACCTCCTCTGAGAAGTTCAGAAAACAGGACACCCGTCTTACGGTTTCCATCCCTATTCAAGTGTCTCAAGTCACGAGCAAGATGTTGCCTTCCGATCCAGCAATTAGCTTCAACAAAATTCACACCGAAGTTTGAACACATTAGTTCCAGCTGTTCATTAAATTGAAATACAGACCTATAAATAATATCGGATCTTATGATTACGAGACTGTTAAGAAATACTAGCCAAAGTACCCGTTCTTCGCACGGGTTAAAAAGGCTGAAAGGTGTAGGCTCTACTCATACATTTAAGTTATTGTTAATTAATTCTTCATTGTTTACTAAATGACAAAACACGAGTGTCTACAACATTTCAAAGTAACATCTGTCAAATATTGGGAGAGGATAAGAATTAATGTAATAAAGACAGTCGTCGGAAAAAAACTTAAAATCTACCATTCCACTATTTCAAATAATTCACTAATTTCGATCCAGCAGTTTATCTGAAAAATCAACTTTATTTCTTCTTCTTCCCGAACTGTCAAAATATAGTGCAAACGGATGTTGTCATTAGAAAATGTAAACATTGAAACCTAGGACGGTCACGGCAGCTCTTTCTTCTTCAACTTCCAAAACTGTCAAATTTTAGTGTTCACAGCTGTTGACATTCAAGTAATTTTATGTTTTCATTCTTTGAAAATGTAAACATTGAAATTTAGGACGTTCATGGGGCGTAGCCCGAGGGGATTTTAAGGGAACTAATATGCCTATGTGTTGCATGAGTTTAAGATCTACCTTTCTGTAAAATTTCAAACCATTCGGTTCAGTATTTTTCGCATTTACTTGCCACAACAAACCCACAAACAAACATACAGAAACCACCTCTTCTTTATAATATTATAGATAACAGCTCGGGGAAAATAGTTTTTGGCAGTAAAAAATAAATCTGCCATTGCGTGGAGGGCTTCTCTTTTACCATGACCACCGTTATATCCTGCTCTTCCCTTGTACACCATTTTCAGATTACGTGTGCCCACATGAATACAAATAACAGACAAAAATAATGATCAAGATTAGATGGCAGTTTCGTTTTAATATCTAGGATTCTGCCACCTGGAACACATTCAATGTAAGCACCCCTCTTTCGACTTAGTTATTAAAATATTTTATTCTAAAATTATGGTATAATGGAGTCCCCATTTAATAAACAATTTTTGTATAAACCTTCACTTTTCTCATTACTGTTTCCATTTTTTCTTACTTTAGAGTTCTTACTTGAAGTATTTTCTGTACTAAGATACTTAGATTTAGACTTAGCGGCATCGTGACAAATTTCTTACAGGAAGGATCATTTACATTTTTTGGTTTACATTGGATGTTTCGTTATTTACATTGGGGTTGCCTGTACCAGTTATAACCTCAAATTTGTTCCTGCAAATTACACTAGGCCAAGGGTTTACACTTTTTACAAATGATCTTTTCTGTTTTTTACCACTTGCAATATGCCACTTATCTCTGCATTCCCTTTTTAAAGTAATTTTTGTGACCATTTCTGCAGAAAACGTTTCTTTAATTGAAAGTGGAGATTTTACTTCTACACAGTAAAGTTCTACACAGGGGATACAGTAGTACTGAAACATGAACTTGGCGTTAAGGATAGTGTTAAAACTACACTCAAAACCATTTTTTTGTTAATAGCATGGTATTCGAAAAATATCAGGTCTCGTGTGGCAAGTTTTACAGCAACTTTACTTAATCGAGATGAAACGCTTCAGCCCTAAGCTTATCTACAAACAGTGGGACCCTGAGCCAGCTTGCTTTAAATCAACACTATTGTTAATTCAAAGGAAAATATATTTACAAGAATTAAAGCGTGTGAGTGACAACATCTCATTTACATCAATCTAAGAGCTCAACTTCATACTTTTGGTGACAGCAGGACCAAAAAACTGAATATCCGTCATAGTCTGTTCTGACATACTAACAAAATACTGATCGATAGTATTGTCATCGACCCATTTATCTTGTTTTTGTTAATAGTGTTACTTCTTAGATTTAATAGTTCGTCATTTACTAAATCTATCTTAAATCTATGATTATTTACAGACATGGATAAATTATCATTGATTTTTTCAAGTTTATTTATTTCTTAATTTTATTTAGAATAAAATATAATAGGTTGTGTTTCTTAATTTTATTTAAGTCTTATTAATTTTATTTACATATTGCGAAAGCTTATGTTAGCTGCATGCACTTGAGAAGTTCAATCACGTTTTGATGATTTTAAAGATTAACACAGAGTAAGTTTTCTTCTTCAACAAGATCTTGAGATTGCAAATTAAATTGCAAATCTTTTAAGAGTTGTTCATCTCCGCAAGTCTGTGTTCCTTCTCAAGACAAGTTTAGAAGTTAGAAGTTCAATATCTTTTGAATAAGCGTTGACAGATCTTTTGTATTGTTCATACTCACTACTGATTACCTCAAATTTGTCCAATAACACTGAAATATTTTTAATTATATTATAATACTTCATTTTATTCTTGAGTTAAACATGAGGTAGTATATTGAATATCAAGTTTATGACAATCACCTGTTACAAAAATTGTGTCCTGGTTGTTTATCTCCATATTTAGAATTAGAAGCAAAAAATAAGATAACAGAGGCAAGGATTAAAATATATTTTCAATGCAGAATCGGCAATATCCTTGCGCCTGCAAACGAAGGAGTTTAAACACATGCATGTACAGCAAGTAGCATCACAAGGATTGACGGCGTCTGAAATATCTAAAGTCAAAGGTGGTCAGGGAGCGTTGCGCCGTACCGGGAGTTGATGCACCACGCCGCACTTGTAGTGACTTGTAGTCGGAACAGGGAAATCTTGCCCGTAAACGGCATGCACTGCTTCCGGTTTGAAGTGGGCGGAAACAGAGTCCATGTGCGGAGGCTCTGATAATAACGCTTGTCAAGTTTGGTGCCAAAAATTCCTTTATGGGTATTCAACGTGAGACACTCACTAAATAATATATTTTTCTATTATTCAGTCAAAGTGTGTGCAATATTTTTTTGTGATAGCAAAAACATACCATAATTTTTGTCCAAGGAATAGGACTTTCATATAACATTTCAATAAACTCGTTATCCCCAAATAATACGAGAGGAAGAGAATACAATTTTATTTTTGACGTTGGCCTCTCAGATTACCATACTTCAGTTCACGCGATTTTTATCTTTCGGGCTATATGCAAGACAGGGTTTATCTTTAAACATTTCCTAATTTATTTAATAGCTCAGAAGTCATAACAGAAGCTGTGGAATTCAGTATTCGAAAAAGTTTGAGCAATATTTGATGAGGAATATGCTGTCTTTCTGATGTATGACATGCGATTGTTAATGTAAAGACTTGGTAAATTTACAATTTAACTTAAGTAATGGAATAATGATTGTTTGTAAAACTAACAGAAATACAGTTCTAAACGTGAATTTTATGTAACGTAATAGGGGTTAATATATAAAAACAAAAACCTCCTTTAGCACCCCCTTGTTTGGGGTTAACTCATTGAAATACACTAAACCGTAGTTTGGGTGATTAATTGTAAATCTACAAACGGGTATCCCTTTAAAAATGCTAATAAAGCTCATCAAGTTTAGCATTAAAATAAAAGTTATGAAAGGGGTGACAGCTTTTACTCTAAACTTTATTTTATGAACAACTTTTGGCTAAATTATCATATGGATTTATAACTTGTGACATTGGTTGTATTTTTATCATCTTTAAAACAATGTGCAATTTGCAATGTTGGGCTGCTATTTGCTATTTACATTAGGGGTCATTGTGATTAATATCACACTACTTGAAAAACTAGTTGGGTGTTAAAACCTACATTAAAACATATACTACGTCAGCTTAAAGAACGATTTCAACCCCGCCAGATGGAGAGCGATATTGTGGACTCTTGAGCACACATTCCACTTATTTCCCTACCTCCTGAAAGTCGTTCAGTCGTACATTAAGGATCGCGTGCTGCTGTACATAACCACTGAAGGTCAGCGGCAGTATCAATCATTAACGGATGTAATTCATTATATATGGCTCTAAATACTACTTATAAATAATATTTAGAGATGTCTTTGTCATACTTTTTTATTTTACTATTAATACATGTAAATGTAAGTATTCATTTATAGTCGTAATTCAGAACATTTGCACTTAAAATGAGATCCTGATATTCCATACTTTATTAATACAGTTCTAAAGTGAACATGTCGCCTAGTCAGTAACAAGACTCAAGACGGGACTATCTACATTCACTTCATTGCAATACGGTATCAAGGGTAGGCATTTCAGTTTTCAGTTTTTGCAGGGTTCCATTTTGCGGCCCGACCACTAGAATGTGTATTACGATAGGTTCCTGAGAGTGGAGACGCCAGACGAGTCTTTTCGTTTGCTTCGCCTATGATGCCGCTACCTTAGTAGCAGCAAGCGCCGTCGAGCTGGCTAAACTTAAGCTTGGTTTAGGTAAGGTCAGAGTGGGTGGATGCAAGGCCTTCACCTGACTATCAGCAAGACAGATATCGTGGTCCTAACGAAAATAAGATTTCTAGCCGTGTTTCCTCTGCAGATAGGAAACAAAAATCTTGAAACCAAACCTTTTGCTAGATTCCTTGGAGTCATACTTATATACTTTTAACTGAAATGGCGACCTACCCAGGTAGGTATTTTAAGCCAAGTATGAATGAGGAATGAATGTAGAATGATTGTGGCGCGATCTTGACTGTTAATTAATAGCCCAACAGCCGATGGCAACTAATGGACCTACAGTTTAACGTGGAATCCGAACCACGGCCTCTGAATTACGAATTGGTCTAATTAGAGGATGGTCTTTGTGGATTAACGTAGTATTCAATAGTGCTGACGTTAATCCACACAAGAGAACACCATAACCACCGACCATCACTCACAACTATCCACAATTCGTGACTTTCAAGTAGTTGGATTGCAGGACGTCGCCACCGTCCCAGTCAAAGCAATCTCAAAGGAATTCCCCTCCCAGTCGAACTTTAGCTGACCTTTGTCAGTTCAAATACCTTAACATACCCAGGACAGCTTAGGTACATTAAATAATATTACCCCCAACCTAAGACAGTTATATAGTTGAATGTCTTCCAATGAATATAATTAGCTTCACATTCTATTTCTAATTAATATAAGAGAAGAGTAGAAATTTCCAGTAGTTTAAGGCTCAAAGCCTAGCTAGAGACCCCAGCATCCCTAGGAGTCAAGAGCTTAACATGACGGTGTGTCTACTCATCGACTTTATGAGGTCTTCGAGTGGCGTGACAGACCACCTACCTTAACCATAATTTCTTCCTATCTCAATCGTATTGCCGTAAGCGTGCTGGAGACATCTCGATAATAAGAGTGCTCACTATCTTTCTGGTGGCTAGAACAGTAAGCCTTGGTTAACATCCATTCGCAGTAAATTTTCTATTGGATTAAGATGGAATCCCAACTTTCAACAAATCCCAAACCTATACAAATTGACCATGACGTATTGTCACTCGTGAGAGTTAGTCATATGGACTAGGAGTTGTAAATGCTCCATAGATAGAGAGATTACACAAGTATTTCCTCATCGAGGTGTGTTGGTGAGCATCTTTATACGGGCTTACCTTCTGTTAGAGCAAAAAACATTCCTTAAATAGACTGGAACTATTTGCCAGTTGTATGAAGCATTATTTCTTCATGAACTCTAGTTTCTCTAAGACATATTATAGCTTTCTTTCATGACATATTCATGTTGATTCCTGAATTATACAGAGTGTCATAAAAATGCGTCGTGTGATTTGCAGTACCGAATTTTATATCTAAAAATAAGTCAAAAATGTACTTGACAATTTACTTGACTGAATGATTATTAATAAATTTAAAAAACATCTCAGGCATTTTTCAATCTGTTGTTTTAAAACTTGGCATGCGTCTTAAAATAAAGGCTCAATTTAGAAAAAATATCAACGAGATTAAAGTTTAGTTTCAAAATAACTAAGTGGGGAATTAAATGTGACATGACTTTTTTATACTTTACAATTTTTAAAATATTAAATGGCTGCCATTTTGAAACGAATATATTTTCATGTTGAGGTTTTTGTCTTAATTGGGTATTTGCTTATTTAAATACGCATACCAAATTTTAAAACAATTGACTGGGACAGTGGCGTCGTCCTGTAATCCAGCTAATTTTAGGTCACGAATTGTGGATAGTTTTGAGCGATGGTCGGTGGGTACAATGTTCTCTTGTGTGGATTAACGTCTGCACTATTGAATACTACGTTAATCCGCAAAAACCATCCTCATAATTAGACCAATTCGTAATTCAGAGGCCTTGATTCGGATTCCACGTTAAACTGTAGATCCTTTAGATGTTGCCATCGGCTGTCGGACAAAACAGAGAAACAAAACATATAAGAATTTTTTACCAATTTTGAACAAATTGGGGGACTCCAGATTTTAGAGATGAATAACTAACCTTCATAAAGGTGTATTGATATTTATTATAGTAGTCCTGACTATAATTTCCTAAGGACTAAGGTTGACCATTTCAACCTCAGTCAGTAACAAGACTACAAGATCGCGCCACAATCATCTTACACTTAATTCTCATTCAAACTTGGCTTAAAATACCTACCTGGTAGTATGGTTTCTTTTCAATAATCTAATCTAATCCAATAGATAGTAAATGAACTGAGATATAAAATATTTTGCAAAAACACAAAATGGCAGATTACGGCTAAACCAAGCCGAAATAAAAAATTGCCTTGTACGTTTTTTACTTATTATTACCATTCAATTTTCCTGTATCATGAATACAATAGATTAGATTACCATTTGAAATGGCAAACCTACCCAGGTAGGTATTTTAAACCAAGTATGAATGAGAAATGATTGTGGGATGATTGTGGCGCGATCTTGTAGTCTTGTTACTGACTAAGGCTGACATGTTCCTTAGACAGAAACTGTAATTTAAGTAAGCCCAACAGCCGATGGCAACCTAAGGGACCTACAGTTTAACGTGGAATCCGAACCATGGCCTCTGAATTACGAATTGATCTAATTATGAGATGGTTTTGGGGGATTAACGTAGTATTCAATAGTCCGGACGTTAATCCACACAAGAAAACACCACACCCACCGACCATCACTCATAACTACAGTATTCAAAATTCGTGACCTCCAAGTAGCTGGATTACAGGACGTCGCCACGGTCCCAGTCAAAGAGTCAGCCAATAGAGGAGTCATCAATTAGAAAATAATTAATGATTAATGTAGGTACATGAAGAAGCTTGACGTGGGGATTTCAAATACTTAAAGAATAGGTGCTTTGCAAAAGAAAGAATATTCAGATTAAGCTCAGTCGTACCTCGTTCCTGAACTCAGAAAAGAATTTAGTTTTCCAGAGCTAGGTTGCTTGATTTGTGAGGTGAGATTATTCGGTAAAACTAGATGATAGATGCTGAGTAAGTCTCCAAGGAACAGTTGGCATGGGAAAGTGTCTCGGCTTAGATTTCCATTCGCAAGTTTTTAGTCGATCAAAATCCTTTCTATAAATATTTATAAGGAGTATATTACCCCTCTATTAGCCATTCTCTAACCGTAGAGCCTGGTGCGTGAAGCGGTCTCTTCTAAGTACAAAATGGTGTAAGGATGTCGCAAATGTCTTTTGAGTTAATATAGCTTAAACCTAGCTTAAAGTTATCAGCTTCAGACATATCAAATTACATTTTTTGAAGAGTATAGGATAGATATTTTCAAAGATTATGTGGCAGAAGAAAAGATCTATTTTTATTATAAAATCATAGTTTTATGTCTCATAGTATATGCTGCGAATAAAATCACATTAATTTTGCGTTTAAAATATACTATTAAATTATAAGCTTACATTATATAAATATAATTTTGCCGAATAGTAAACAAATCAATTATTATTTTTAATATGACGGTATTTTGAGTTAATTAGACCAAACAGAAATAGCAAACACGTATTGAACTTTGGGTTACAATGTATTTTTGCACGCTGAGGCCTAAACAAACGATAATTGTGTCGTCCAAGGTCTTAAAGAGCGGCTGGGTGTGAACCTCGTTGCGTGGTCCGTAAACACAATAATTGCGTGTTCTTATGAATGCACAATTCAAAAACATAAAACATGTAACGTAGAATATAAAAATATATTTTCATCAAACTGTCCGGAAAACAGCAGTTTTCAGTTCTATAAATCGTCCGCAAAATCATTGTTTTCGGGTTAATTCAAATAGAGAACAGAAAAAACTAAACATTTTTTGCTCGATAATGTCAAACTAATTTATGGCACATTATAAATATTGTTTGATATGTTTACGATATTTCAGGTTATCTTTTAAAATAGCCTAATCATACAAATTAATTGACTTTTATCATTAAATGGCCTAATTTTTTATTGATTAGAAGTTGTTTCACAATGATAAATAGTAAACAGCAGTGTCTTTTTGGTACTTAATCTTTCCAAAATGTTTATACCAAAATAAACATGCTCCTAGTTAAGACTACTATTTCAATTTTCTGATTTTTTTGTTGAATTTAACATTAATCTAATTTTAATTTGGGTAATATGATTTTTACGACAAGTTTATATCTTATAAATCAAATATAAAATGGGTCACATCTTGATAATATTTTAAGACGCACAGTCATTCTTGGAATTTTATTATCTTTTATTAGATAAAACAAGTCACTAATTTACTAATTTAATTGTTTCCCGATTAAGGTGTTTTGTAGTGGTCTTTACCTTAATGAAAGTCTAATAGTTTTTTGTGACGATCTCATAAATCTCAATATACTTCAAAGTTCCCATGAATTTTATGGAAAAATAATTTTGTTTAGGATAACTATTTCATTTTAAGATATACATGTTTTTATTTAATTTAAAGCCAAAGAACAAGCTGTGTAATACTTAATGTTATTAAATTAGAATAACATATAAGTATAATTTTATATTTCATGTTTTATTTGGCGAAATTATGTCTTATATTATATAAAATTCAAAGCCCTCACTCACTCACTCATCACTAATTCTCCCACTTCCCGATTACCTAGGAGGCTGAAATTTGGTATACTGGTTTTTTAGGCCTAAAATGGGAAAGTCTAATAGTTTTTGTGACGATTTTCTTATAAATCTCTACCCTATACGCCTTCAAAGTTCCCATGTTAATCTTATGGTGAAAAATTTTGTTTTGGATTCTAACATATGTATCTTACATTGTAAGATATAAACAGCAGCTGTTTTTATTTGAACCAATGAGCAAGCCAAAGAAGCAAGCATAAAATAGTAAGTACTCAATGGTATCTAATTACCGTATAAATATAATATTTCTCAGAGGGAAGTTTTGTGACTATGTTTTATGATTTAAAATCAAATGTTTATTATTATCGGTACGAAGTTCGCCGGGTCACCTAGTTAAGATATAAAATTGATTCGATAAGTTACACTACCCATTCTATACAATACTTAAGTAATATTAACAAGAATTATGACAGATAAATCACGTGTTTTATGTTTAAGTGTCACACTGACGGCTCAAGGGCCACGGGCTCCGCCAGCGTCCGCCTCACGTCACGGCGAAGCCCCAAGAAGCCGTTTATCGACTCCGGGTTCACCCGTTGTCCATGTTTCCCCGTTTTGCATTGTCCGAACGAGTGCAAAGTGCAGTCCGTTGCAACGCCCACCCCACACACCTCTCCACCAATTGGATTCGGTCCGTTCTCCCTGAAAATTTACGGAATTTAGTTATGTCAATGCGTATTTGAATTCACGTTACAAATAATTCATTTCCCCCGACTCTCGATCGATGCCAGATTTCGACTCGAGTCCCGAATAACTTTGATTAGAACAGATGCATGCGCTCTTGATGATTCCGTAAACACAAAATAATACCGGATGCTGATAGGTTTCGAATAGCTACCGCTTCACGCGTATTGATCACATTCGAATAGACGCCCGGTCCATCTGCCTACGGTTGTTTGAATTTATATTAAAACCGGGTTGTTATTGTTTAATTTGTTTTACCGATGGAATTCAGAAATATGCAATATTGTGCAGACTTTATTGCTGACAGCTGTTATGCATCTGGAAAATAACTGGTTGCATGTTGGGTCTTCACCATCAAATCCAATTCGAATTGGTGATTCGTTGGTCGGTGTGCAACACTTTTCACGCCTACCAACATCAAATTACCTTTCTTCACGTAGAGAACTGATATGAATGCATGAAAATGAGAGATGTTTGATATAAATGGATGTCGGATTTATTTTATTGATTAAAAATGTTATGGAATGAAAACTCGGACTGTGTACATTAATTACTGATTAGTAATTTGTGTAATAATATGGCTCTATACATATGAATCTTTTTGTTGAAGCTTGTCTTATAGTCGTTATCATAAAATCAAGCAAGTTGTATCAATAATAAAATTCGTTCACAGTAGGCATATATGTTTGCCTAATACCTATACAATTTTTTGTAAGTACGACGTAAACTAACTAAAATATATCAGTCATATCTTAAGAAAAGAACCTTCTAGAACTCCTTTGTGGTCTACGCTGAACAACAATTTATCACTCAATTTATAACAAAATTGAGGTTTAAAATTTTTATTTTTAAATACTGTATTTATTTATTTCTTAATGTAATTTGTATAATAATTCCCGTTTTCCTTTTTTTAAAATTCTTTTGAAATATACGACGTCCTGATACTGGATCCCAAAATGTCAATCCAAAACAAAATGGCGGAAATCCAAGTGTATTATCTTCAGTTTTCAAACCGCGATATATTTATTTTGATAAACCTTTTGAGGTCGGATTTGTGGCATTGCTTTTTACTAGTTAAAATCTTTATTAAGTCAATTCTCATACTTGCCTTCCAGATTTTAAACAGACTCCTCGTGGACCACGCCCCTTATGATATAAAATGACGGTTGTTGCTTTTAAAGTACTCGTACATTTTAAAGTATTATCGACACATCAATTAATTACTACTGTTTAATAGATAACGGTTAAAACATATTAAACCGTTTCGGACTTTTGAAACACATCATGTATAGAAATATTTTAAAGGGTCTCGTAAACAAAGCATCTAACAGTGAACTTTAAATCGGAAACATTTCCCTCTAATTAAAGACATTATAATGTTGAATTAACATTTTTGTTAATAGCACTATGTACCAATATATCTTTGAGTAGCAGAAATTTAAGACGTTTTATACCCGAGTAGTTATATATTCGATCATTTACGAGCCACAGAGAGACCGAATTGAACAGAAAATTTAATCGTTTTTAGGTTAATTACCTTTGCTACTATTTAGACTTTTGCTTTATGGTTGGATTTGCTTCGAAACTATACATTATGACAAATTGTCCTTAATTGTTAAACGTCTATTTAGCTTTAAAAAAAATCAAGTTATCAATTAATACATTAGAAATATCTCAAGTATAAAAAAGTCTTAAAATTATATTTACAGTACTATCTGAAATCACCATCAATTTGCTGTTCAATTTGAAAAACTTTGACCACCATATTAGAAATTGGTTGATATTTATGAAGATCTTAGCTTCATATTTTAATAAATCTCCAATGACAATTTAATGTCCCTCGGTAGGTTTACTGCCAGATTCATTTTTGTATAGTTTACATTGTAAACCATATGGAAATGAGCCATGATCTCAATTGTGGCAAGGTAAAGAAAACTATACTTTTATTGGAGTTGGTCTCTCTGTGGTTCGCTAACGGTTGGGTAAAAAATATGAGTAAAATAGTTCTAAACCAACATCTAATAAAGCACCTTCTGTAAAAAAAGACCGCCATCTTGGAAAATGGTGGCCATTTACATACATTTGTATTGAATGGTTAAAAACCTCCAAATCACTATAATTTACAAAAATACGGTATTAAGAGTCTGGATCAGTGGTAGCCATCTTGGATTTTAGTCCCGTAAGATCAATGTTAAATTCTGGCGGAACATACCTTCACTTTGGCGTCTGTAGTGGCGTTAATTATCAAAGTATCAATGTAAAACTTTGGAAGTACATTGATGAGATGTGGCTCAAGGGCATAACCTTTTAATATGTTCAAAAATTTAACTTCATATAAAAACAAAAATTCAGGAATATTTTACAAAATAAATCATTATTATTTTTTTATTGAGAGCGAAAATAAGAAGTTCTGTAAGGTGGTGCCCTGAGGACTGTAATACCTTTAATTTGACACCTCTTCCGTTAATTTATGACAATAGGTCAAGGAGATATAGGCGCCAGAATTTAACATTTCTCCTACGGGAATAAAATTCAAGATCGCTACCACTGATGCAGACTCTTAAATTACCTGGTACCACCAAAGTGATTCTAAGTAATGTTAAGCCGATTAGTTTTTAGTAGTCCAAGCTCACATTTCCAAGTTGAAAACATCAACATTACTTTTTTCTTATGTGCAGGGAAGTCGTCATTTAAAAAAATTTACGTTCACAGACAAACACATCGCACGTTTTAAAATATATGCAACATAAAATATATTTTCTGGACTTCCGCTGTGCCCCTAGCGAAAGACGAACCGTCTTGGAATATACCTTGAATACGTCTTAAGGTACATTACCTGGAATCACTTTGGCAGTACTAGGTAATTTCATACAAAATTTTGATAATTTTGATTTAACATTTTAAACCTCTTTAAAAAAGGAATGCTACAGTTTAACATCAGATGTATAGTTTTTGACATCTCAAAGGTGCTGCTGTAAAAAACACACTTTTATTTACTACGACTTTATTTTGTATTTGTTTTTTTTTCTAAAAAAGGATATGGTTTATTGCCAACCACTTGAGGGAGCTTAAGATTGACAAGATTGGATACGCGGCCGGCCCCATGATCCGGCCGGAACGATGGGAACTAAGTTAAGTAAGTCGAAAGCAGGCCATAAAAATAGAACGCACCGGCCAAAAAGTTTAAGATGAAAATAAATTAATTTTAGTACAGAGATACATTAACCAGATATAACAGAGCCTGGAAACAGAAATATCGAAGATTAGGTAACCAATAATTGTGATAAAGCTTTATTAGACAGATAAATTGTGTTTATATTTGGAAAATAAGTACCACACCAACACATAAGTCCGTAGTATGGATTAGTGAGAGGTAAAGCATTTTTAGGATGGTTTTATTACCAAATTCTTTAATAAAAAAGAAAATTGATATAAATAAGATAACTTTCTGTTTGGTACATAAAAGAACGGTCAATTCATATTTCAATTGGTTCATACAAACAGATCAGACATTCATATTTTATTCTTCTCTTAAATTCAATTTTATTTCTCAAACGAACGTTATTGCATTTTTTCTGGACTTAATAGCATATGATTACAAATAAACCACCATTGTAAAGCATCTATATCTGATTTCATGAGCAGTTCAATAGTTTCCCATCCACTGCAAAGAAGAAAGCTGTGTCATTAGCAAACGATATTAATGTTCCTTTCAATTTAGCACTTCCAAGATAATTTAATTAATAAAAATTTTAAAAATAAATATATACTTACCCCCAGGGCTGAGCCTTGAGGAACACCAAATAATATGTTACCCATCTCACTATCATTATTTAAAATTTTCCTTCCAAGAAGATTCTTGAAGAAGCAATTAAACCACATTTTCACAATTTCTCTTATTCCGTTTTGATGTATTTTTGATGAAATTATATCATGGTCAACAGTATCAAAAGCTTTATTTTTACACCCAAAAACAAACCACATTTCTTTTCCCTGAATTTAATTCATTGCGGACTTAGGAAACCATGTTGACTAAATTAAATTCAGTATTTAATCCTTCTCTGAACCCCTATATATTTTCACAAAAAAATTACAATTTCTTCTTCCTTAATTTTTTATACAACTTGATGAATGAAGAAAGGAGCGTTATAGGACGAAGGTTGCTACATTCCTTGCTCTCACTACTTTTAGGCTTATATAAAGGTATAACAACAGCTTCCTTTAAGTTTTCTGACAAAAACACCTGATTGAAAACTTACGTTAATGATATGTGACAAAACATTTATTATCTTGCAACGTATTTATTTTATAAGTATTGAATTTATGCTAACTATACCAGAAGCTGTATTATTTTTTAGAGATAATTAATTACATTCATAACGTCTTGTGGAAGATCAGGACCAACAAACATTGACACAAAACACTGATTATAGGTGAAATAATTCTTAAATTCTAGAGATTTAAAATTTGATAGTTTCTAATTATTTATAAGCATTATTTTTACCATTTTTAGAAAAAAATATTGAATTCACTCACTACTAATTTTGAATTATCAATATCGCAACCATTAATTTCCAAGCAGAACTTTCTTGCATCCGTACTTGGCCAGTTAGAACTTTTATTACTGCCCAGGTCCTTTTTAAATTGCCTTTATATTTTTTAAAACAGTCTAAATAAAAATATTTTTTTAGTTCTCTAATTTGAGGCTGAAGTTCATTCCTGAATGTCAGAATCTTTTTTTAACTGTCTATTGTTTCGATGAAGTTTAACTTTTTTAAATATTTTATTTTTATCCCAATAAAATGATTCATCCATGGTTGAATTTTTTACATATATTGTCTGTAACTAATTTTAACCGGCTGATAATATAAGGTTATATGGGAGTTCTCTTATCTTCAACAATTAACTTCTGAGGTTAAACCAGAAGTTACCTTTCAGTTACTTCGGCAGGTAAGACCAACTGGAACGATGATAAACAGAAGTGGAACTTAAATGTTAGAGATATGTGGATTCTCATTTAACATAATGTTATTGACCTGATCCACCCTAAGTGTAAAGTGCAAAAGTGCTGGGAGTAAAACTGGACGATAACTTTAGGTGGGATGTCTGGAAAGATCTCTTTCGAAAAATCTGTTTGTTTTACGTAGATTAAGATCTTTTAATAACATATTCTTATCTAGGCTAGTGTATTTGGGACTGTTCGAGCAGGTCATAACCTATTCTGTGGTTTTGTGGGGGTGTAAGAAGGGACACTTGGAGACTGTTTACAAACTGCAAAAAAATGCCATTAGAGTAATGTTGAGCTTCCCCCTCAGACCAGCTGTAGGAAAGCATTTGTTCAGCTAGGATTGATGACAGTCCCCTCCCTTTACATGTATGAACTGATCATATATGTAAGGAAACAAAATGCGAAGCCCTCCCAAAGACATACAATTATAAAACTAGAAAGAAAGACATATATGCAGAGTACCACAGACTGATAATCCTCGAACAAAAACCGAGGTACGTAGGACTAAAGCTCTATCAATGTCTCCCAGAAAATTGGAAAAATATTGAAAAATTTAATGAATTCAAAAGTAAGCTTAAACTTTACCTGGTGGAGCATTGTTTTTATGACATTGATTCGTACATATATCATTTGAAAAATTAAAGAAAAAATCAAGAAAGCCGCTCCTTTTTTCTCATTTCTCAAATGCTTTTGGCAATTCTTTTTAAATATTCTTTGCCTGTGACCTAGAAATGGGCACATTGACAATGTCCAATTCCACCATCCTTTCCTGGAGAAATGGACTACAGACGCAAGAGGAGATGTAAGATGTAAGATGTGTGGTTGAATAATACTATTTTAAACATTAAATAATATTAACCAGTTACTATGGAACAACGCACATATTCCGTATGAACATGAGTAACAACATTTACTGAAATGAAAATGCAAATTATATTATCAGACCATAAATATATTTTATAAGTACTTACTACTTGTCTATGACTAAATAAATTTATTCCAGATTAGAAGGGGAGATGTATTCTCAGTGGAGGATGCATACACAGCACAGCATTTAAATTACTCTAAGGTGAGTCTCCTTGTATTTCTGAAACAAAAAATTGTATTTACTTCTCTTTAGGTAATAGTATAGAAATAAATCATAGATTAGATTAGATTATTTGAAATGGCGACCATACCACAAGGTAGGTATTTTAAGCCAAGTATGAATGAGGATTGAGTGTAAGATGATTGTGGCGCGATCTTGTAGTCTTGTTACTGACTAAGGCTGACATGTTCCTTAGACAGGACTGTTAATTAATAGCCCAACAGCCGATGGCAACTAAGGGACCTACAGTTTAACGTGGAATCCGAACCACGGCCTCTGAATTACGAATTGGTCTAATTATGATGATGGTCTTTGCGGATTAATGTAGTATTCAATAGTACGGACGTTAATCCACACAAGAGAACACTACACCCACCGACCATCTCTCACAACTATCCTCAATTCGTGACCTCCAAGTAGCTGGATTACAGGGTGACGCCACCATCCCAGTCTGGTATATCTATTATGTTGTTATATCTATTCACGTCATAGGTATATCTAAAGAACATGTTTTCAGTTCCTCTGAACAACTGTCCTTATAATCATTTGACGTCACTTTTTGGTGTAACGGATTGCCAATATAACCCCCAGAGCCAGGACATATCCATGTAAAAAAATGTTATTTACTTAATCTTAATCACCTCGATCTTTTAAATACCTTTACCTTACACATTTAGCTACCTTGAAGACTTCCATGCTACCTGAATTAATTGTGTTCCATAAAAAATGGCGATATTCTCTCCTATGAAACTGTATTAAAATGAATTATGTAATGGTAAATGTACAGGGTGTTGATTCTATCTTTAGATCCAAACCAATTCTATAATGCATGACAGGAAATTTATATGGCATGTATCTTTCTATGTCCTAACAGCTTCAGAGAAAAAATCGTTTTGCTAATGTAAATGGTTCAATAAAATGTCAGTTTTATAAACTTTCTACTGACTTTACAACTGAAACCGACGAAAATCTTCTGATTGGGTAGTTGAGTAGACCTATTTAATAATCATATCTCATCATTATCACCGAAGTTCCATAAGGGGACAATGGAGCTGTTTATAAAGAGTTTACCCACACAAATCCCATGTCCCGTACCATGCTAACGTACCTGGAAAGAGTACTTATTCAAGTCTTAAAAAGAATTATTTAGAATAGAGAGAGCTAATGTTGTTTATTCATAAGCTTCAATAGTAAAAATGTGCATCGACCCTTAAAAAAGTCTTTGTAACAGATAAATCATTAAAAAATCAAACAAAAACACAGTTTCCCACGAAAAGGTTTAAAAGTTTAATTTTATATTACGTGCCCATTCATGAACGGATGTTTTTTGTTAAACTTTACACAGTTTACAAAGTAAATCCTAAAAATATTGTGGGAAAATTTCAGCTCCCTAACCTTTGTACAAACAAAATGGCGGCATATTGAAAATTTTACCAATTTACTTCCTATAAAAACTACTTTCATGAGTTATGATCTGATTTGTTTATTACGTTGCGGTTCTAAGCTCATTGTTGAAGATCATCTGTATGATTGTAAAAATTTCGCTTGATAAAAACATAACCTAAATTTCTTTGGTAAATAGGCATAATTGTAATTATTATAATGCCTATAATCGCCTTAATCTTGAAGATACTCCAATTAAATCAAAAGGAATTACGGCTTGGGCGAGTGTCAGTTGTAAAGGCGTATTATCATACGATATTTCAGACAATACAATGACTGGGAATAGGTATGCAAGAGAATGAACATGTCATCCCTATCTGACGTTACCAGAAATAGATCAAACAATCTTCCAACAAGTTGGTGCTCCACCTCATTTCGCAAATTATGTCAAGCAATCATTAAATGACAACCTTCATGACCTTTGGATTTGTCGTGGAAGTGATTTTTTAGATTAACCACCCCGACCACCGGAATTAACTGTTTGTGACTTCTTTTTATGGGGGTTCTTGAAGGAAATAGTTTATACCCATAGCTTTAATGATGATGAGGAACTAAAACGATCAATAGAAGAGGAACTTTTCCGCATACCGCGAAGTTTCTTTGTAAGAGCTTACGAATCAATTCTTAAGCGCTGTTGCTGTGGATGGGTTACAGTTTGAATAATTCTGGACTGGTTTTTCATTAGACTATGCTCTAGTTTTTATTTTAAAGTCATATTGCCCTAGAATGTAACAATAAAAATATTTTATAAAACCATAAACACCATTTAAATGGTTTTAAAGTATCGTTTTTAAATATGCCACCATTTTGTTTCAACAAAGGTTAGGGAGCTTAAATTTTCCCAGAATATTTTTAGAACCTACTTTGTAAACTGTGTGAAATTCAAAAAAGTTTTTTGCATTAATGGGCACGTAATATAAAATTAAACGTTTGGATGGATGAATGGCCAAACCACAGAAAGAATGTGGTAATAGAACATCCTAGAGTACCGCAAAGTTATAGTTGAGTTATCACACCATCGTGACCATTACCACCTTAAAGATAATTACCGCACATCCTATCCTCTGATGTTCGCTCATCAGACGACACATTTATAGTTAGTTGAATGACTTGGTATACCTCATGACATGCGATCAGAGGTTTCTTTTCTTAACCACGTGATTTTCACTAAGGAAGAAACTTGCTAAAAGAAAAGAAAATTATGTGTCTAATGAAGTACTGTACATTGGTCTAGATACAAATTTGTATCAAGTATTGTGAAATGTGGTATTCGTACCAACGCTCTGATTCATGTCAGCCGTTGAATGCTGACCAAGAGCCGATGACGATGTTGAAAAGCACCAGTTTAAGATATTTACAAACATTCGGATTTTGACGATTGAAACTAAAAATAAAAAGGCTAAATGAGATGTACATCATGAAATCATAGTTTAGAGAACCGTCTGAAAATAAATCAATAAAACTCTGTCACAACGATCATTGTGAACGAATTTTATCTGATATGACATTGTCTTTTAAGATGTGACTAGTTTTATAGCAAACATATTCCCTAGATAATAGAGCATTGCTCAGCTAGAAATTTATATATGAACTCATGTTTTGCAGTTGAAAAAAACTCCAATCCAGGTTTATTATTAGGAGAGGAGAGTGCGCTAGTGATGTCTGGATAGTCCAACGTTTGACTCGCCTCCGCGGATTTTATGGTTTTTGAGAGGGTTTTATCTATTAGATATAGCTGAGCTGCTGTACAAAGTTGGATATTTATATATTCTCAGTGATTTGTGAATGTGATGCAGTGTTATTGAGTTTTATGCCCACAATTAGCTAATTAGTGATTGCATTTTGCACGTGGAGCGGTGGAGGTTAGTCGGGCAAAGGTCGCTAACGTCCGTCGATCCAGCGACGTCTTATCGCTCGTCTCTGCAACAGCTGAACTACTCATCATGACCAGGTCACGTAGTAATAGTAAAAGTGATTTAGACTCTAATAATCCCCTGTCTGCTAAACTTGACATAATTTTGAAAGAACTTAGTGAGCTACGATCTGAATCACAATCCTTGGCTAAGTCTGTTGATGCAACGCATGACAAAATTGACGATTTGAAACTCATTGTGCAAGCACAAAAGCTAGAAATTGATAAGTGTAAAGACGCATTGGATGCAGTTAAAAGTGAAAATAATGTTTTGAAAAAAGAAGTATCGAGTTTAAGGCAGGAGCTTTATGCTCTACAACAATACACTCGTAGCAATACTGTTGACATTCAAGGAGTGCCGGAGTTGCAGTCCGAGTGTGTCATGGAGGTTGTCAACAAGGTAGCTCAACAAGGTAAGTGTTCACTTTCTTTTATTTTTTTTATGTATAAGTTATATTTTATTTTATTATTTTGATAGGTATAAGTATAAGTATATTTTTTGTTTCAGTTTGTATTCCTGGTCATGTAATTTTTTTTTAATATTTTCAAGCTTCCCCTATAATTGGGCATAGTGCCTGTTGGGGCGGCATTTGTTGCCATAGTGTGTAAGACAATGAAATGTATGTCATTAACTATTTTATTTTGGCTGCAATAAAGGTATTTATTATTATTATTAGCCAGATTGGTAAAAATACAGTAAAACTATATAAATAGAGATAATCAATCTGAGAGAGTTATTAGAAGTTCATAAAACATTTCAAGATTTCACGACTAAAAGGGATCTAAGGAAACCCGTTTAACACTATTGTAAACTATCCATAGAACTATCAATGGAGAGGGAACTATAGCGTTAAGTTGACTACTGAACAGGCATTGTTGTGCAACTCAAGCTAGGGGACCTATAGACGCGTGGCTGTATAAGACCTATAGAATATGTTTAGAATAGACGTGTGGCAGGAACTATCTCCACCCTTCGGGTTGCGGCCCATCCTTGGATCGGACAAAGGGCGTGTGCTATTTGGTGTCTTGTTAAGCCCTTCTAGGGTCTCACCCTATCTATTGTTGCTTAGTCATCCAGCCACAGGATGCTGTTGTGGTAAAATAGAACAAGTAAACAAATACATTATATTTTGTACGTGGTGAATGAAGATGTCAAAGATTGTTTGCAAATCAAGCAGTGTGAGCCCTATTTGCAGAATAACTATTTCTAGTATGACAATTAGACAATCAAGCACATATTTTTTCAGTCCTTAAGACCAACTTTGCCTTCCCTGGTTCTGGTGCTCTATGTAATTAACTATAGCCTTCCCGTTTTTGGAATTGAAAATATAACAGGGGTCAAAAAAGACTTTAGGGAGTGTAGGGCATGTGTTAAATTGCGAGTGTACTTAGAAAATAAAACCAAATTTAGAGTGCACGAGATTACCCATATCTGAAGTTTGCCGACAGAATTCTCTGCTGGAGTTGTGTCGTGTCCAACTGGAGCTTGGGCTCAGTAGCTAAGCTATCTCAGTAGCTAATCAAGCTCAGCTAGCTTAAGCTCAAAATATGAAACACGTTTCACAATTTTCTCGAAGCCTTTTTAACAAACTGCTCTACCAAAAGTGATGATCCAGTAGTTAAGACATTGAGGATAAATTACATGAATAACTCTTGGTGTAGGTCTTGGTTGATAAGACCAAATTTAGGTTAAATGTTATGTCAGATGTATGTGTATCAGTTTCAGCTTTTTTGTTTATGTATGTAATGGCTCTCTTACGAATGCGTTTTTAGACGGATGATAGAAATACATACTTTCTTAAATATATTGCACAAAAATAGAAACTGCTGTAAAAGAAATGTGAAATCCACCCAAAAAAGACTGTTCCTATCGATTTATAAACACCGATTCGAAACGAAAAGATTTTTTTGTAATATGTTTCCAATTTTATTTATCTATAATAAATAAATAGATAATGCCTTTATTTCATGTTGTCTTCAGCTTACACTGGTTTACAAGACAGCTCACGTCTTTAACAGTAACAATCAAATAAATAACAGAAAAGTAGGTTCTTAAGCTAACAAGTTTTGCTTTAAACGAAAAATATGACAACGACTTCATATTAAAAGGCAGGGCGTTGTATGCTCGGGGTCCAAAGTACGAAAACCCCTTCTTCTCCAACTCAAGCCTCACTCTCAGTAGTTCCTGCATGACATCCTGTCTGGTACGGCGCTTCCTCACTGTCGCACGTGATACAAGTTTTCTGCTAAGGTAAGGGGGTATATTTGATGTCAATGTCTTGTGGACCATTAACACAGTTCAAGAAAACACAGTCTCTCTATAAGGGTCACATTAGCTTGATTACGGTAAATAGAAATGTGATCAAATTTCTTAAGGTTATAGCAAACCTGAGAGCTCTATTTTGCAATCTCATTAAAATCACTCTCCTGCATTGGGTCAAACACTCACCGAACGATGGGAGAGCATAATTTATCATAGAGAAGATTGTAGACTTTACTAACTCGAGTTTGGCACTTTCAGAGAGCAACGACTTCAGACTATGAAACATTCTCAATCGACCACTCTCTGACAGATCAGACTAACGTGCGAACGGAAATTCAACTTGGAGTCCAATTTGATTCCTAATACCTTCGCAGGATTAAAAACTGAGGGAGTGACGTCACTAAGTTTTTAAACCACATCAAATGTTCTTGATGGTGGCAGGGAAAAATGAATAACAGAATTCATCTGATTAGTTTATTAATCATTGTAATCGTTTTGTGTGCGTTATAATCCATAATATTATAAAGAAGAGGTGGTTTCTGTATGTTTGTTTGTGGGTTTGTGGGTTTGTTGTGGCAAGTAAATGCGAAAAATACTGAACCTACCGGTTTGAAATTTTACACAAAGGTAGATCTTAAACTCATGCAACACATAGGCATACTCATTCCCTTAAAATCCTCTCGGGCTACGCCCTGTGAACGTCATAAGTTTCAATGTTTACATTTTTAGAGAATGAAAACATAAAATTACTTGAATGTCAACAGCTGTGAATACTAAAATTGGACAGTTCGAGAAGAAGAAGAAAGAGCTGCCGTGACCGTCCTAGGTTTCAATGTTTACATTTTCAAAAATCAAATAGTATTCTCAAATTCTCTTGATAAATAGTCTGCCGGATTGAGTACAAGTGAAAGCTTTATGGTTAAACCATTTCATTTAAACTCTTGAAGAGTTAGTAGTCAAATATAAAATAATATAGAATACATTTGAGTCTTTGGTCTTTTTACACCTTTCAGCACTTTTAACGGTTCAAACTCCGGTCTTGTTGTCTAACGTCACCCTGTTGTTATAACAATAACAACCCTGTTGTTATGAAGCATCATTATTGAATAGCCAATGAGAAAATGACAACTGGGTACAGATTCGACCCTTGTGGAATTCAATCCAGCGACCTTCACTTTTGAAGGCGGGCAGTATAGCTACTCAGTCACTGTCTGGGATGGTGGCGTCATCCTGTAATCCAGTTTCTTGGAGGTCACGAATGTGGATGTGGATAGTTGTGAGCGATGGTCGGTGGGTGTAGTGTTCTGTTGTGTGGATTAGCGTCCGCACTATTGAATACTACTTTAATCCGCAAAGACCATCCTTATAATTAGACCAATTCGTAATTCAGAGGCCGTGGTTCGGATTCCACGTTAATCTGTAGGTCCCTTAGTTGCCATCGGCTGTTGGGCTATTAATTAACAGTCCTGTCTAAGGAACATGTCAACCTTAGTCAGTAACAAGACTACAAGATTGCGCCACAATCATCTTACATTCAATTCTCATTCATACTTGGCTTAAAATACCTACCTTGTGGTATGGTCGCCATTTCAAATAATGTAATGTAATAATGTAATGTCCAGTTATTTTACATTTTATTTTATTTTTTTAACTTGTCCATAGTTTGTGTTCGGTAACAATCACTGTCATTGAAATGTACTACAGTAATGGCCCTTCGATGTAAACTTATAATTTAATGCTTCTTGTAAAAATATGCATTCATAACAGACAAAATGTTTGAGCTGCATGAAATTATTCTCAAGATAAAACGTCAATTTTTTTCATTACTCTCCATTACTAGATATTTTTTCAAATGAATTTGCACTTCGACCGATTAATATTATACATTTATGACTTCTTACATAAGTTAGGCTTCAAATTTCTCAAATAGAAAGAATATTGTTACCCACATAAAAATCTACTAAGCCTATTATTATTACATATACATCGTTTGAATTCTGAATATAAAACCTTGGACCAGACCAATTAGTTTGTTATCGGTTAGTCAATTATACTTCCAATTACGAAGGCATTTGATTCACCGAGATCTGCCGGTTCGTGGAAGTCTCATGCATATTCGAGTCACTCTGAGCCACAGAGTTTGTTGTATGCAAAAACATAACTTAGAGTGAGCTTAAAGGTATTGTTTAGTGAGATGGTCGAACCTTGTAAATCCTGTCAATATGCTTACTGTACGCAAAGAGAATGAAACTTACAGTTTTATTTACATACTAGCTGGCCCGGCGAACTTCGTAACGCCTAACAGAAAATACATGTTAACTTTAAGATTAGCCATGTACTGAAGCCAAATAGCATTGCGGCTTTGCTGTGGAAGGTTTGAATATTCAACAGCTGATTATTATAATAAACCTAAAATGTATAAACATTGTAATTATTTTCATTTGACAAACATATAAACACGTGACTTTTAATCATACAGAAAATAAAAATATAAATACAGTACATAATTCCCAAAAACCGTAAACTATTAACGTGGCGAATAGTGCTGTTCATTTTGTACAGCACATATTTACTTCATAATTTACATTAATGAATAATTCATATGGCATTGGATAGCAAAGCATATTGCTAACGGACAGTAAACCAGAGGCTGTTTTAAGAAATCAAAGGTTTTAATTTTAGAAAATTTGTAAACAAACATATTCCCCATAAGGTTAACATTAGAAATTTGAAACGCTATAAAATGGAAAATAATTGAATTTATGAAAACTGAATATGCCTAAAGCATGACCGGAGCAGAGACGAATCCAAAAAATCAAAGATCATTAAAATCGGTCCAGCCGTTCTCGAGTTATAATGCGTTTAACTAACACGACTTTGTTTTATATATTTAGATGTATAGGTAATGGTATGGTCTAGAGGTTAATTTTCAGGATTAATTTCTGATATAAAAAGTGATTACTTGAACGTCAAATGAAACAAATACGAGCTTTTCCTTGTTGCGCGTAGTTTTTCGTTAAAAGGTAATTTTTTGCTCCACGGTAAAATCCACCTCGCAGCGACTACATAACATTCCTAAGATAGGGAAAACAAGCGTGGTTTTGAATGCTCATTTTTGATCGCGTTATTGTGTTTGCAATCTACAGTGAACGGGATGTGATAGAAATAAATTTAATAGAAACCCGTACTTACGCTGGCTTGTCCCAATTCAATACCGGCACGGTAGCTCAGGACAGGACAGGATGTGAGGTTTCAGTGGGCTGAAGGTTCACTGCGGCTGTTATAGGACTATGTCCTCTTCAGGGGTAACACTCTGGCATGGTAAGTGCAAGATTACTGGGTTGAAGCCAGTGGCCAGCGACTCCTATCAGATCATGAGCACCTCTAGGTAGCCTATCTGACATTCGCATAAGCGGCCGAATATTTAAAATGTTTCGCCTATAATATCAGAATGTAATATGCCAGCGTAAGTACAATTTTTATACTATGTCTTTTTACTGCTCTTTGCTAATGCGTTTTAAAACAACTATTAAAAACATTTCATGTTATCGTCACAGAAATATAATGGCCCTTGCTTATAAAATATGATCTTATTCTATTTTCCCATATCAGGTTGGTTTGAAATTTAATATCATATTACGTGTATAAGTCTAAATAAGTATAATAATGGAATTCGTAATCGATGTTTGAATAAGTTTCTTAAATCGGTTCTACAACTAGATGCGCTGATCGCCGATAACGCAATGCAATATTCATACCTTATATTACCACCGGACGCGCGTCTATTACCCCTTCATCATTTAACACTAGGCAATTTGCAAGCTTTTGAATCCGCCCCTATTTTCGCATGGCGAGCATAGTAATTAAAAGTTGCCCAACAAACACGGCTTATGCGGGCGCGGGCGGTGTGAAATGTTTTATCTATGTAGAACGAGCACCGGGAACTGGCCAAACTATCGGAAGAGTGAATATTAGGTATTAGCTCGGCCCAGATCCACAAGGTATCCGCAATTGTTTGAATCCATTACTTCAGGACCTCGAAAATATTTTAGTGATAAAAGTATTATACTCTTTTAGGAAACAAGTTGAAAGCTGCCCCTACCATATAAACTTTTTAATTTATATTAGGTACTTTAATCTTGGGTGTTAAATAATCTGTTGTCATAGAACAGTATCAAAATTATCTAAATATATAAAACAAAGTCGTGTTAGTTACACGCATTATAACTCGAGAACGGCTGGACCGATTTTAATGATCTTTGATTTTTTGGATTCGTCTCTGCTCCGGTCATGCTTTAGGCATATTCAGTTTCCATAAATTAAATTAGTTTCCATTTTATAGCGTTTTAAATTTCTAATGTTAACCTTATGGGGACTAAGTTTGTTTACAACTGTTCTACAATAAAAACATTTGATTTCTTAAGCTACAGCTGTTGTCTTAGGTACTTTCCATTAGCAATATGCTTTACTATCCGATGCCATCTGAATCATTCATTAATGTAAACCTATGGAGAAAATGTGTACTGTAAAAAATGAACAGATTTATTCACCATGTTAATAGTTTACGGTTTTTGGGAATTATGTACTGTAGTTATATTTCTTTATTTTCTGTATGATTTAAAGTCACGTGTTTATATGTTTGCCAAATAAAAAATAATAACAATGTTTATACATATTGAGTTTATTATAATAATCAGCTGTTGTATATTTAAAGCTTTCACAACGAAGCCGCAATGCTATTTGACTTCAGGACATGGCCAATCTTAAAGTTAACATGTATTAACTAAGGCGTTACGAAGTTCGCCGGGTCAGCTAGTATAAAATATTTAGAAATTTCATTAGAGAAATAGGTTATAGCGAAGAACAGAAAAATTATATGAGTTAACTTAGTTATTTAATTATTTGAAATATAATTTTAAGTTATAATGTTAAACCTTTAAATTTTCAAAGGAATTATATATATACTCAGTCCTGCCTGAATTGAAACAATATGTTTGTTCAGTAATAGTGCGTTTACTTAATTAGTAAGTAGGTAAGCTAACATATGTCATAATCATAACATAGATTTAAAACCTTTTTAACCGGTAGTTGTATTAGTTTTATTCAATTTTGTATATACCTTTCTGTTTTGATGGTTTAAGTCGAATAAATTTCGCTGCATATTCTGTGATTGGGACAGTGAAAAGTAAATACTTAGTTTTGTGCTATACTTATAGAACCTATCAACTTACCAAATAAAATAATCCCAACTGTCAAAATAAAAACTGAATCCCAAAAAAAGGAAAGACCAGAAAGCATAGAAAAGCTCGAGTTTATAAAAAGTTAAGAAATACTCAACTATGAAATGTGAAAGAACAGAAAGCGTTAGTTTTCTATAAGTCCTCAAAAACTTACATTTTTGCCTAAAATAAAAATAATGTATCAGCCGAAATATACAGTATATATGGGAAAATCGAGTATTTTCAAACAACTGACAAGCTACAATTTTTATAAAATAATTTGTCGTAGTTTAATATTAACTAGTTAGTTATAAATCAATTTACTAACTAATTTTGCATATCAAGGACGATATTTCGTGAAATTGATTGTCTTAAAGTTTATAATAAAATTTTCTATTCAACTTTCGCGTTTCTAAATTTCTCGATAGAAAACTAATTTTCTTAAATTCAGTACGTCAGTCAAACGTACGAGAAGAAACATGTTTGTATTTACTTCCCCGTTGGAAGTAGGTTAGATCATGGATATGTCTAAAGGTAATGTTTTCACTTCATCCAAACAGCTGTTCTTATTCTTTTATATTAAAAATTCAATAGGCCTACAATAGTTCTGGTAGTTTCTATGGAAACCTGTTACATGTTTTCCATCTTAAAAATCACCAACACCCCCCCAGAGCTAAGACATATCCATGTCAAAAAGGTAAAGTTGTAGTAAGATTTATAGTAAACACTAATCATGTTTTTATTTAGACTGATGTAGAAATATACAGTCATTGGTCAGTAAAATATTAACATACATTTTCTGGTTTGAAATATGTATTTACAATATGTTTCGCGTGCAGAGCATGTTCGCTGGGAAGTGTTCACTATGGCGGCGTATCTCGGGACAAAAGCACATCAGGTTGGGCCCGCATGGCGGTGACACTTCTGCTAAACTATTTTTGCAAGGTCGGATTGGCGAGTCGTGTATTGATCACTGATCAGGCGGTGGGCGAAGTCGGTGCAATAAATGCAGCGGAAGAGAAGAGAATGGCCGGCGAGGCTCAATACCTGTCAATCACACTCCGCTGCAGCAAGATTTTATATCCGCATTATAGCGGGGTTCTTCAACCGAATGTCAACAGATATAAACATTTTAACCTATCAAATATTCACTTTCCGAAAAACAGACCGAATATCTGGCAATGTCAGTGTGTAAGTGACGCGCCAGTATCAATGTTAGATCCGTCGCCGGGCGCTTGCATAAGGCCGCCTATTTCAAAGTGCACTTTTTGTTTATGGACTCGTACATATTTACGTTCGGCTTTCAGGCTTGCGTTTCTGTTTGTCATGAATTTCTGTAGTTTCGGTTCAGCGAAGGCGAATCAATAACGGTGCCATTGGTGAAAACCGGTGTGGAATGAAGCCTTGTTTGCTACCAGGAAACGGACCATTTATCTAATAGGGTTCACGATCATAGTTGTATTTTCAAAATTTATTAAACTCATTTTCTAATTTAATTCGCAGATATCTTTTTTCGGCAAGCTTTAAAACATTGGTAATATCCAAAACATTAATTCATAAAAATAGCCTAGGCAAAAAGTGTCTACTAATTAATAAGCCAAGGGAGTCATAGCTTTTCTACACAGATTCAATCTGTAAAATAGTTTTAAAGGTTTTGAAATAAGTTAATACAAATTTCTGTTTCATTCATTCAAATTTAATGTATCGGGTACAGATCTAGATAGATAACAAAAAATTAAAGAGTATTTGGTATGAGGTTTAAGAGTTGAGGTTTATGGTATGATATGGTATGTTATTATATGTTGTTACTTTATAGATGTTCTATCTATAAAATATTTAAAAATATAACAACTTATACTTTACTTTTATACTTTTAACTGAAATGGCGACCATACCATTAATTTAATACCATAATTTCACCATCGACGTCATTCAGGAGGTTGGTCAGGCAGTGCGGAGGGCGGAGGACCACAATCACCGGTCGCGTCGCGTGGTTCTCCTCGTCACATTCGACGTAAAAAGGTGGGGCGATATTCTGTTCTCGAATGAGCACATGTTCCACGTATCTATCTTCCTACCTCCTAAGAGTCATCAAGTCGTATCTGACGGAACATGTACTGCTATAATAAACCATCAAGTCAGTGATGAGTCTCCATACTTTCGCAGCTTCACAGGGTTCAATTTTGGGGCCCGACCTTCAGGATTGCTGAATTGATTGCTGAAGAAGCCAGTAGAAAGTCTTCTTGTTGAAACGCCAATGTTATTACTGCTTTAGTGGCAGCAAGAACCGACAAGCAAGGGTGGATGCAAACTCACGGGTTTTATCTGGCGATTGGCAAGACAGAGATCGTGGCCCTCATGAAGAGATGAATTCCCACCGTGTCTCCTCTATGTATCGGTGACAAAAATCTTGAGACAAAGTCTGCTTATAGGACGCTGGATTCATGATTGACAATAAGCTATCTTTCTGTCATCAACGGCCAAGGCTATTGTAGCGCCCCTACATACACCGCTTGTTATGTCGCACGTGCAGTCGGTCCTTCTGTACGGTGCTGAGGTCTAGGGCCACGTCCTAGAAAGACGTGTCTATCTTGATCGGCCTTTCCGAGTCCAGTGACGCCTTGCGGGTCGCTTCTACCAACCGCATGGTCAACGATCCAGCGGCGATGGTCATTGCTGGTGTCCTTCCCATCTATTAACTTCTGAGAAAGAGACAGTTGATCTATCGCCGCAGTACTGAGGCCAAAAACTGACTATCGCCAAGAAAAGCGTGATATCTGCTTTTAGCAATGGTAGAGCAAATGGGAAGCCAAGTAGAGGACACATCTGACCTTGGTTGGAAAGCAGCACGGAGAGGTTCTTCGTGAACTTATTTCAATAGGGTCTAGGTTTCTTTCACTACTATCTATACAATATAGGCAAAATTGGTAAATATACATGTCTGTACTGTCCCGGCATTGCAGACACGGCACAGCATACTTTTCGAGTTTGACAGATGGATTGCGCATCGAGTGTTACTCTCTAAGGAGATCGGCGTAGAAATCCATCCTGACAACATCGTCGAAGCTACGTGCTCCAGGGATAGAACATCTGGAACTGTGTTAAACAATATGTCCAATGCATACTTCGGGCGAAATAGGTCGATTTTGATCAGCTTCTGCACTGTGATCACCCCAATAGGGAAGGTCCTAGTGGTGTAATAATCAAAGGTCTAGTCCAAAGTAGTGTACAAAGGCAATGTCCTAGGGTAAGGGGAAAGATTTAGTGTGTGTGAGTCTCACATTGCCGATATTCTCTAGTGTGCATTAGCACTACCTTCTACTCCCTACAAAAAGATAAAGTAAAATAAAACAAAGAATAACAAGGCTTATCTACCACTAAATAAAAAAATTCAAAATATAATTAACTAGCTGATTCTTGTTTCTATAACACTATAGTGGTTCATACCATGAAAGATTGGGTACGATAATTATAAGAGGATATCCATATGTACCAAGGCAACGTTCAAGAGAATTACCTGTATAAAATGGAGCTTTTACCGTGGTTGTCATGACTTAGGCCCGGAACCACATTTTTTAAATTGTGCATACGAATACACGATACAACTCTTAAATAACTGAAATATGGTACGTGTATATGTGCAATTATGATTAAGTTTGAAGTAAGCTAAGTAACTCTTTTCGAATAAGGTTTATGGGGGGGCTTTAATGTAGTAAGTCCACAAACGTTTACCAAAGGAAAATACAATATGATTATATCAAATTAAAGCTCAGAAAATTGGTAAGTGTTCCAACGTATTCGAAAACCGAAAATTAACCAGTGTGATACTTATTTATTCCAAAACACAACCTTTGTATTTTAAACATTACTATCGCTAAAAATACGTTACTATCAACATAAAACTACTCGAGCCAAATTGAAATTTCATCAGCTTTCAGAAAATGCCATTAACATTATACTGTACCATCAAACAGAAGAAAAGTGAAAAAATGTTACTGTATTTTTTTGTGTTTCCATAGCTGGTGTATTTCAGCTTTTTCTGAAAAAAATTTTAAAAACTCATAGGTAAGAGACCACGTGAGATAAAACAAAAATAACTGTGGATATAAAATCGATTTATTTCATTGTTTTTACTGACAAAATTTCGTCACACCAACTTCAATAAAAGCACCCTGTATAAATGTTTTTCTATTATAAATTAATACAGGTCAGAAAGAATGTATAGACATTTCAGTGACAGTCTCTTGACATGGGTGTCAATCAAATATTTATTTCTCCGGGTTGCTCATAACTCTAAATATAAACACTTTACTCATTTAAATATTTTATAATTTTATATACGAAACATTTCTGCCCATCCCATATCCACTTTAAAATATATTAAATATATTTCAACTAATGTATTCTTCCGTCATTGTATTTACTGTCACAACTGATAAGACTCGTGTGTGATGTTTAAAGTAAATAAATACAGAAAAATTATAAATGAATCTTGGTTTGGTGTAGTATATCTGTGATTCCCTTGCGAGAGAAAAAACTTTGAGGTGAATAGGTTTGCAAGGATAGCATGTTATACAGTAGTTATTGGTTCAGAGGGTTGGAAATCTACTCATATCTTTTACTAAATCATATTTTCATGGTAAAAACTAAACGAGAATGAGCCTAATATAAAGATAATCCATGGCAGTGTCAGTTCTGTGTCTGGTTTTTGGATTTCACGGATCAAAATTGAGCGCTTAAAAAGAGACTACGATTGTCATACTATTGGGATGGAAAACTCTTAGGTAATCCACAGATGGGCTTACCTATAACCTTTGGTAATGGGCAAGAGATGGGCTTCTCTACAACCTTTGGCAATCCACAAATGGGTTTCCCTATAACATTTGGTAATCCACAGATTTACCTCCCTATAACCACTGTTAATCCACCAATGGGCTTCCCCATAACCTTTGGTAATCCACAGATGGGCTTCCCTATAACCTTTGGTAATCCACAGATGGGCTTCCCTATAACCTTTGGTAATCCACAGATGGGCTTCCCTATAACCTTTGGTAATCCACAGATGGGCTTCCCTATAACCTTTGGTAATCCACAGATGGGGTTCCCCATATCCTTTGATAATCCACTGATGGGCTTCCCTATAACCTTTGGTAATCCACAGATGGGCTTCCCTATAACCTTTGGTAATCCACAGATGGGCTTCCCTATAACCTTTGGTAATCCACAGATGGGCTTCCCTATAACCTTTGGCAATCCACAGATGGGCTTCCCTATAACCTTTGGTAATCCACAGATGGGCTTCCCTATAACCTTTGGTAATCCACAGATGGGCTTCCCTATAACCTTTGGTAATCCACAGATGGGCTTCCCCATAACCTCTGTTCCTTATCGTCTTTTTTGGGGACTACCGGCTGCCCAGGATTTTTGGAGAGAGGTATCCTCTTACAGTCCTTCCTGCCTATCTGATAGCGGGCCTTGAAGGAAGGTTGCTTACTTTGGCTTTTCAGGAAACGCTAATCACTATTTAAAATTACTACAAATTATTCTAAATAACGTGCTAAGAAGTAAAACTTGAAACAGGTCAGGACAGGTCCTGACCTAACCTATTCCATGTACCCTATTATAACACGTCAAGAGCTCCTTAGGGTAGATCCTTTCCTTCTCTTGTCAACTCGGAGGGTCAATGAGTTTTAACATAAATCATCTTTGGGTGTTCTATGGCTGAGCTCGGATCTGAATGGGTTTGGAACAACATTTTACTTCTCTCTTAATTTCATAGACTATATATTTTCTATCCATATCAAATATTTTTTTCCAGTTGCTGTTCGACTTTTCCCAAGAAAATGTGCTAACAGGTTTCTAGCTCTTTAATATTTAACGACTAAAATCTAAGAATACTTATCCTCTTGTGATTTTCAGTGGATTGGCACATTATTCAACCCAAAGAAAGATTTCTTGTCCATAATTCTGAGCAACATGACCTTTCCATAATCACTTGAATTGTAAAAAAGATTAAAGCCACATTGAGTTTCACTTTTTCAAATAGGCCAATGCAAAAGTATATACCGCATGTCTTTTATCAGCTATAAATTATGGAGGCAGGGCATGGGTCCTATTCCATCTAAATTCTTTAGTGGATTTCTTATAGGTAAGAAGCCATTGCAATAAATAGCATGGTTGGACTTAGATCGAGGATTATTATAATGTTTCGTTTGAGGCATCTAAAAGAAGGCCGTTAAAATGTTTAAAATGGTTTACTGTGAAATATGGAAACTGATAAACAAAACTTTTGTCTTTTGTAGCTTTAGCAATAATATTACGAGGAAAAGGTGAAAATTGATATCTCGAGTATTATTTGAATAATTGTGAGAGCTTTTGCTACACGGCTTCAAATAATTATGTTCTAGTAATATATGCTGAAAATTATATATTTTTGTTGCTTTAGCGAACCTAATAACTCATTACCCATATTATTCTTTGTAGAAGAGATAAATTTAAAACTAGACATATTTCTGACATTGCCAATAACCATGGGTTTTCAATTAACCCATAATTATAAATAATTAACCCATAGGCTTTGTTTGAATCATCAGGCTTAAGTTGAATTTATAATTCAATGAAAGTTTGCCTAGTATGCAGGTCTGCTGCCATGGATGTATTTTTATCGGCGTAGTTTTTATTCTATTAAATTACGATTCTCACAAAATTGCATATTTTTTTAAAGTGGACAAAAATAAAACAAAAGCCGATATTTTTACTCTTCGCAAGGGTTGAAAAGGCTGAAAGGTGTAAAGCTCTACTGATAAATTTAAGTTATTGATATTAATTCTTCATTGTTTACAAAATAAAATAATCCTGTCTACAACATTTCAAAGTAACATCTGTCAAATATTGGGAGAGGATAAGGATTAATGTAATAGAGACAGTCGACGGAAAAACTTAAAATCTACCAATCCAATATTTCAAATAATTCACTTAAAAAATCAACTTTATTTCTTCTTCTTCCCGAACTGTCAAAATACAGTGCAAACGGATGTTGTCATTAGAAAATATAAACATTGAAACCTAGGACGGTCACGGAAGCTCTTTCTTCTTCTTCTTCTTCCTGAACTGTCAAATTTATGTTTTCATTCTTTGAAAAGGTAAACATTGAAATTTAGGACGTTCATGAAGCGTAGCCCGAGGGGATTTTAAGGGAACTAATATGCCTATGTGTTGCATGAGTTTAAGATCTACCTTTCTGTTAAATTTCAAACCGGTCGGTTCAGTATTTTTCGCATTTACTTGCCACAACAAACCCACAAACAATTATACAGAAACCACCTCTTCTTTATAATATTATAGATTTTTACTTGACCATCATAAGACGGTAAGCATTTAAACTGGAACCAATTTTACTCCTAAAGCCTTCTTGGTTATTTTTACATCATCAAGTCAGGTGCCAGAAAAAGCGCCATTTTGGAAAATGGCGGAATGATAGTAAAGCTTAAGATTGAACTAAAATTATATTATTTGCCATCCAATTTTATTAAAAATTGGATTGTATTATAATTACGCTTTTATTATTAAGATTGTGATACTCTCATTTTTCCTAAATCAGCCAATGTTTTATCCATTATTTCCATTATTGACATGGATATGTCTTAGCTCTGGGGGGGAGGTGTTGGTGATTTTTAAGATGGCAAACATGTAACAGGTTTCCATAGAAACTACCAGAAATGTTGTATTGAATTTTAAATATAAAAGAATAAGAACAGCTGTTAAGATAAAATGAAAACATTCCCTTTAGACATATCCATGATCTAACCTATTTCCCACAGGGAAGTAAATACAAACATTTTTTTTATGTAACCAATGACCTTTTAATAAATACTCATAGTCAAATATCAATAATATGCATATATGCAAATATGCAACTGTACAAATATTCGCTGTTAATGGTCGCGTGTTAGTTACAAACCTTTAATAAAATTAGGATCATTAACGATTATAAGACGATTGGTACTAAGAGATAATTTTGCACAGACATCTTTATTATCTGGAAAGTGATCTAGACACTTACCAATTTCAAATTTTAAGAGTTTACAAAAAATCTCATCCTTTCAATATGTGCCATGTTGGAAAAATGGCAAAAACATACTTTCATGAAAGCCTTTACTAAGACTACATATACTACTGGATCATATTACTTGTTTACATCTAGCTCAGTTCAAAATACAATTCTCTACTATGTGATATTTTACATCGATAATTCGATCGAATGTGTTTAAGTTCAAAGTCAAATTTTTACATAAATATTTTTGATACCTCCTTAAATATAAAATTGTGTAAAATGTCACAATATTAAAATAAACAATTTTAAGGCAAATAAATCTGATGTTTAAAGTGTTTGACATTGGAGAAAATAGGAAGATGATACTAAGAGCATTATTTCAAATAAATAAATACTAGTGACTATTCAATTTTCCACTTTCAAGGTGGATACAATATTTAGTTCATGCTTGCTTTGTACGTAGAGTTTCATGGTAAGATATACATTTTTATGCTTTAATATTTTACATGTGATATTATTAAATCACGAAGGTTTCTTTGAAAGACAGCGAGCCCTGTTTAGCAACAAAAATCATAGAACAAACAATATTTTTCCGGGAAACAAATTTTAATCAATATGCCAAGATTGAACACACAATCAACACCTAATTTAGATATTTATATTCATGTATTTAACTACACTACGAAATCTCATTTTCGCTTCAAATATATTTACGAGCCTGTTTTATATAATATAAATTGTCCAATTATGGCAATAATTAAGCCTATTTTCTCCATAATACGTCTCCTCAACTATAGGTTATGAACATACCCCCCTATACATACATTGCCCCATAGATGGCCTTATGCACGTATTGTTCTGGTGGATGCATGATGCAGATTACATACTCCTACCATGATAATGCTGTGATTGGAGTATTCCCAGGTAATGGGATTTGCTATTAACATTACTAAAGTAGAACAATGTAAGAATGTTTGGTGCCAAGAATTATAGAGAGCAAGATATAGGACGGAAAATAGGACTCAGAGGCTTTTCGATTGTTGGAACTCCCAGAAGCAGTAGAAAAAGAAAGCTGCCTTCGCTTGGCACAGCCATTTCAATGATAAACTATGAAAAACCCGTGTGCTTGCGGGATGTGTGTTCAAGCATGATTGAATTCCAGCTCATCAGCAGCCAGTAAAAGAATATTTGCAACAATACTTTAAAAAACACAAAGATTTAGATAGGCTATCTGTAGTACTGTCCGTGATCCTAAGTTTCGTGCTGACGATCAATGGTTTCGGACCTTATAGGTTCATTTTTAAGTAGGAATAAAATTATCCACGACACTAACGTAGTAAAGAGTCGTCTTCAACAAGGATATTTTTATTCCTACTTGGTAAAATGGACCTGTAAGGTCCGAAACCATTGGTCGTCAGCACCAAACGTAGGATAACGGACAGTACTACAGGTATTTAAACCTTTATTTTTTAGTAAAATAAATTATCTGGAGGCCTAAAATGGTAAAAAATACTTTGTCTAAACATGAAGTTTGTCATTTAATATGCAGACAATATTATGGACGTCAGGAATATTTTAGACGAGAATCTGAATGATATCGATAGTAAAATATGGAGGTCACGAATTGTGGATAGTATGAGCAATGGATGTAATATTGTCTTGTCTGGATTAACGTCCGCACTAATAAGTGGTCTTTGTGGATGAACGTAGTCATCCAAAAAGACCATCCTCATAACTAGACCAGTCCTTAATTCAGAGGTAAAACTGTGGTTCGGATCCCACGTTTAACTGAAGGTCCCTTAGATTCCACTGAATATTCGGCTATTAATAGTCCTGTCTAAAGAACTTTCCAGCATTAACATGACTACAAGATAGCGGCGCAATAATCTTACACATTTCTCATCCATACTGGGCTCAAAATCTACCTGGGTAGGTCACCATCTCAGAAAGGTAATAATAAACGCATACATTTTGTACTATATATAAAGTTAATGTCTTTTACTAAACAGTACTGAAGTCATTACACGATCAACTCAATCTCACATTTAACCTGACACGAAGTACTATCGTAAATTAAAATTTTGAAAGTACTTCTTTAAAATTTTAATTAGTGCCAGGTGACACATACATGTACTCAAGTATTTTCAATGTAAAATCCTGCTTATATTGCGTTTATGGTAAAATCAGTTCTTAAAAATAAATATCCAGTAAATATTTATAACGATAGCTCTTCACGTACGAGTATTAGCAATATTTTTCTTATCAATCGTATTTCATTCGTATCTTGCGTAACTTTCACCAAAACCAATTTAGTATTTATAATCGGTAATGAAAAAGACACAAATAATTCGTTTGAAAATCAAAGTTATATAGACGGAATACATTATTTAAAATGAATCAACAAACAGAATTGATGCTGCAGTTCTAACGACAATTCATAACAAGATTTAACGGTTCTGTGAATCACTAAAACTCTTTAGACATTTGTTCAGTTTATTCATGGTTTGGCAGATCTTTTTAAAAGACAAAAATTTTAAAATGTTTTTATTTATGATAAAATCTAATGATGTAGGTGTAAGTCTAATATACTCGTGATATAGGTATTCTGAAAGAAATGTGTAATGAGTATTCAATATTTTAAACATGGATGAGTTAAAATGTAAATCATTCAGAATCTACGAGAATTTGTATTTACATACGTTTTCATACGGTTTAATATAAGTTTGAAATATAAACCTAGAAATGAAGGTAATATAACAAATATGGCCTCACTAACGCCTCTCCAAAGTCAGAGGTACACGTCTATGAGAAATATACACAAAGACATTGTAAACAATGTATAGTTGACAAATTGAAAGAGCAGAGGGATTAGGGGGTCGAATGTTTTATTCAATCGTTTATGTTTGGGTCCACACAAAACTTTAAATAAAAATGGAAATAAGTTTTCAAAATATATTGTTAAACGTAAGTTTTAAAACCGTTAAAAATAAGTTTAAGATTACGATCAACCTCGTAAACCTAGAGGTTAGCTCACTCTTACCTGTACCAGTTTACAATAATTATAAGCCGAAGTTTATGTAACACAGGGTGGGTAAGAAACTGTTTATGGGGTGAGCAAAATGTATATAAACAAACAGATGTTCTGTACTAACAGAAGTTATATAAAAAACTGATACGTTACTAAGTATCTACTGATTCTGAATTTTAAATAGGTTCTATGTATTATTTCAAATATTCCATACTTTTAATAAGAATTATCAAATTTTTCGAAATATTTTTGTATAATAAAATAGAATTATGAACACTCCAACAATAAAGTAGGTAAGTGTTGATTAAATGATAATTAGCACGTAAACAAATATCTCAGTGTATGATTAAATAATACTGGGTTTTACACGAAGATATTTAAAAAACAGGTTTGGTAGTATACTTGTCCATTTATGTACAGAATATTTCAAAACTTTACATAGCTTATAAAGTATGTTTTAAAAATATTCAGGAAACAATTCAGCTCCCTATCCATAGTACTAAGAAAACTGTGGAAATTGAAGTATGATTCTTCAAAAACATTGAAAATTGTGTTTTTGGTTTTGTAAAACATTTTTCATTTTACATTCCAGGTGGATGAGAATTTTTAACCAGGAAATTAGAACATAAAACTTACAAAAGGTTTGAAAACCTCTAAGTTACAAACATTACTCAAAGTATGACTTATCCACACTCTGATAACATTGCTTAACAAATGAGTAAGCTTTCATAAACGAATTCTGTGATATCCGGAAAAGTTCCTCTTAAATTGATCGATTTGACGGATTTTTCAGATTTGCAACCCCGATCCCAATATTTAACCGTGTGTGACCTTTTTATAGGGTTAATTGAAGGAACAAGTTTATACTTATATACTGCAGTATCAGTAATTATGAGAAACAAAAACGACCAGTTTAATTTAAAGGTAATGGGTTCTAATACTTAGATCTCGCCAATGCGAGAGAGAAAACCTCTCCGGGGGAAGGAATTAAATATTTGGAAGTAAATCTGAAACTTTGTCCTGAAAACAAACGAAAACCGTACAAAAATTTGATTGTAAAGAACGTAGATAAATGCCTCAATAAGACGAAACCTGATATAATAGGATATGGACCGATATGGAATATGGGACATTGAAATACGACGTCGGCGAAGATCATATGCCCTGTGAGTCTTCGGGCCTACATAAATTAAGGTCTTTCACATAATTAGCAGAGAACTCCTGCTACAGGTGGACTTCACCAACAACATGTACGGTGTAGACGAAGATCTTAGGCTCTTTGAGTGTTCCGGCCTACATGAGGTAAGGTCTTTCACATAATTAGCAGAGAATTCCTACTACAGGCGGACTTCACCAACAAGATGTACGGTATAGACGAAGATTTAGGCTCTTTGAGTGTTTCGGCCTATACAAGGTAAGGTCTTTCACATAAGCAGAGAGTTCCTGCTACAGGCGGACTTCACCAACAAGATGTACGGTATAGACGAAGATCTTAGGCTCTTTGAGTGTTCTGGCCTATATGAGATAAGGTGTTTCACATAATTATCAGAGAACGCCTGCCACACGTGGCATCCTCACCAGACTGGCTTCTGACGTTCCGATTCTGAACTCATCATTCATTTGAGGTACGAAACAAAATCATAGTTGATGTAACTTGAGGGGGGGAAGACATATTATAATGCAGTTTTATCCTGAGGTAATCTGGTCTTAACCTTACCTTAATCTTAAATATTTTTTCCTCTGCTCATACCTCTAGCATATTCTACTAAATATCCTTGAGATTAATAAGAAAACTGTAATACTGTTGATAGTTGGGTCTAACTAGCATAGACTTTTTTATATAATCTACTGAGGCAACTACATGCCGATAAATCGATCAGAACTTTTCATAATATATGAGTATGCCATTGGCCAAGGTTAATGAACTATGTATATTCACACCCATATACCAAAAAATATTTTTTGAGAACCGTGGATTTTTACAGAGTATTTTTAAATGAGTTGAAACAATGCCTGGTAGGTTAAAGTTGAGCTAGTTTACAAATAAACATTGAGGTGTAAATAATATGTTTTATTCCACGAAAACATTTGTTATAACATAGCTATATTTAATTAACCTCTCTCTTTATTTTATGGGGTTTGGTTAGTTTAAATGACTAAAAACAAAATTTTCTCGTTAGTCACACATTAATATTAAGTAAACTTACTCATAATTAAACTCATTGTTTAAATTATTTAAACAATTCAGGTGGTTATTATTACAATATAAAATGAAAAAGACCCATACCTGGAATCGTGTTGCAAAATAATAGGTGCATGTGATCAAGATGTAAATGCCTTTTTGCATTTATTTGGTCTAAAAATATTATTTTTTCTGTTTCAGTATTATTTCAAAATTTTCTTGGTCTTGATTTAAATTTTAAATAAGTAGAACTGACTAAAATAGTCGTGTAAATAGTCTTAGTTACGCTTAACCTGATCTCTTAACACTAAGACATGAGTTACAAGCTTAAGACTCGTTTTTCCCAGGGCAGGAAATTAAAGAAAAATAGTTCCAACCTGTGAATTCAGAGTGATAAGTTGATTTTGCTCATCGCTTGTAGACACAGCCTGAATTTGCCATTTTCAGGCAAGAACCTTCCGTATCCGGTCAAGGTCAGGGATTAGTCTAACTCATTGCAACACCATTTCATTCATGATCGAACCTGAGGAATGGATCCACCAGCAGAGAACCACACGTCTGAGTGGTGTCAGGATGTGAGGTGAAAGTTCACGGAAATCTTTGCTTATCTCCACTGTAAATGCTGGAACATGCAAAACGACTCATCAGCTCTGACAGATTTATTTTTCTCATACGTCTGAGCAACGATTATTCAACTTGATTCAGCTGTATCTAGGACCTCTGACGTTGGCTATCAAACTGTTAAGATGTTCAACCCACCGATACACCACCATTACCCAATTGACTCATGAAGATCTGAACAGACTCCCAGACAACGCAACGACAACGATATAAATCATATATCTTAGCAAGGATCACTGTCTCAGATTTGCTATGAGAAGTATAACCCCGAGCTCCATAATCCAGGATTTGAATCCTATCCAGCTAGCTTCACTGGGACCGTGGCGTGTTATGTAATCGAGCTACTTGGAGGTCACGAATTGTGGAAAGTTGTGAGCGATGATCTGTGGGCGTAGTGTTCTTTTGTGTTGATTAACGTACTGATAATTAGACCAGATCGTAATTCAGAGAGAGTGGTTCGGACTCCACGTTAAACTGTAGGTCCCTTAGATATTCCATTGACCGTTGGGCTATTAATTAACAGTCCTGTCTAAGGAACACGCCAGGCTTATTCAGTAACAAGACAACAAGATCGCGCCACAATCATCTTACACTCATTTCTCATTCATACTTGGCTTAAAATACCTACATGGGTTGGTCGCAATTTCAGTAGCTATCTAGCTAAAAATTGTAAGCAGCAAACAAAAAAAAACTTCGTTAAAAATCTATTGATACTTTAGTGCATATATTTCTATAGGTACAGTGCTTGAATATAACCTTGCACAAAAAGTGTGAAGTGTTTTCAAAAGTGTTAAAGTTGAAGTGTATAGATCTGTGTTCCTTCTACTGTCTCTTAGGTCAACAATCATGATCAAATGTCGTGATCAGAATCAAGAAATAAGACACGACTTTTACAGCTTACCAATCCAACTCACCAATTTGAAATCTTATTTGACGTAATGGGATAAGTGTAATGAGACACACTCATTGAGCAATGGCTGAGATTTTTTGATATTACTTAAGTCTTTTGAATTCAGCAGATCATATTTTCCAAAGAGAGGTGCTCATGTATTGCACTTCAGATACAGCTTATAGTCATAAAGTTTAGATAAACATTTAAAAATATCTCCTACCATTATCAGCACACTAAACGTAATGAATGAGGACGAATAATTAAGGTAATCATTTTGTTTCTTAAAGTTAATTTTCAGTTTTCTTTACAGCGTGGGAGAAAACTTCATCCGACAGACTTGTTTATTGTCCATTTATATTGTCCATTGTCTATTCCTAATGTCCATTGTATTATTGCCTTAGTGAAAGTATTCTTATTCTTTAAAATGAGTAAGGTTTACAATTAAATGTCAATCGGGAATTAACTTTTTGACGACAATCTTCTAAATTGTGAGCGTTATCATGAACGTTGTGGAGTTTGCGTGAAGTCTTTTTGAAACGATATTGTAATCACAACCCCGAGCTGTCGTCCTCATGGAGATTCTTTCAGCTTTCTTCATGGCCCTTGTTTGATGCCCTTACGAGATGACCTTCTTGCAATTTTGCATACCTCCCACACAGACGCTTCGGTGTACCTTAACCACGTGTCAGTTTCTACATTTGATACTAGTTACAAAGATCGGGCCAAAGGCCAAATATTGATTGTTCGTGTCTCTTGTGATGTAATGTAAGTCTTTTAATTTTATCAATAGGCTAATTTCCTCATTAAGTAAAACTAACACCATTGGAATATTTATGATAATCTAGCTATATATATCCCTTTTAAATTAATAGTCTACATTAAAGTGAAGAGGGATGAGAATGTAAATTCAGTTGATAGTCAATCCCGTGTAAAACAGATACGGATTCTCTTAAGAGTCTGCATCAGTGGTAGCCATCTTGGATTTTAGTCCCGTAAGAGCAATGTTAAATTCTGGTATTATAGTCCTCCAGGGCACCACCTTACAGAACTTCTTATTTTCGCTCTGAATAAAAAAATAATAATGGTTTATTTTGTAAAATATTCCTGGATTTTTTTATATCAAGTTAAATTTTTGAACATATTGAGCATATTGAAAAGGTCATGCCCTTGAGCCACATCTCATCAATGTACTTCCAAAGTTTTACATTGATACTTTGATAATTAACGCCACTACACACGCCAAAGTGAAGGTATGTTCCGCCAGAATTTAACATTGCTCTTACGGGACTAAAATTCAAGATGGCTACCACTGATGCAGACTCTTAATGTGAGTATTAGATTCACCTTAAGATAACCTTCACTACAAATACTACTAAACCCTTGCCCACAAAAGATCGGATGGGTTTTACATTTAAATACCTTTAAATACCATCTTTTTAGATGTAGATAAACGCAAAATCAAAGTGAAAGGATACACTTATTTCGAACATGTTCAAAAATTACTGCTGGTCAGTGTAGACACATAATTCATTCGTAGTCTATTACGGATCTGTTACAGCGTTCCGATCGAAGCAGATCCTAAATTTCTGGTTTCTAATGTCTTCGACACCTTAGCTATAACGTTTTTGCTAGATCAAGAAAATGCGTACTGTCCTCCTCTCAAAATATTACATCAATGTGTTTAATTTAGTTGGAAAATTCTTATTACGGAAACTTTGTCCTCTTTTAAAACCCAACGGTTATTCCACACAAATAAATTTCTCGTGTTTCAACATACTCAACTCACATATAATTGTTTCGTTCTTCTTGATTATGGGATTCGATTATTCTCTAGACGTGTGCTAATTAGGTAAGTTTAATGTCAGGGGTCGTTCAAAAATATAATATTACACACCACTGACCTTTCTCCGGAAAATTGTCCGTCCATTGATTGACCTTTCACCAAAGTTTTCTCAGCAAAGTGCGACGAAAAGTTGCACTTTGACGACTAAACTAAGGTGAAATTTTGACGAGAACCCCTTAGGATTTAATTGTGGAGGCATAATATCATCAAAATTTTATTTAATAGAAATATTTTTTTTACCTTCATACAGTTGAAATGAGTAGCTTTAATACAAACTTAATGCGTCACATGTATGTGTATGATTTGAGAATAATACGAGAAGATTTTGATTAGTACTACTATTTCTAACCTTCATACTTAAAATGTAACGATGGCATTAAGGAAGATTAAAAACTATTTTATGAACTTTCAGATTTCCCATTATAAGGCACCTCTATCATCCAGCCTTTGATGTTTATTTGTCCTTTAATACCAAGGGAAACGGAAACGGGAATAATTTACATCCGTAAACCTTGGTCGGGCTGCCTTGGGCCTCTATTTGTTTTCTGAAATTCAATTTTCGTTGTAAAAACCAACGAGAATTCCGAATGCGTGCATACTTCCCGCAGTTAAGCTCTTGCGTCATAATGGAGGGGGTGAGGTTTAATGGAAGTTCTGAGTTACAGCTTCCGAAATTACGAGAGGCATGAAAATAAAATACAGCCTGACAGGCGGTCAAAGTTAATGTATAAAGGGCAGTAGCAGGCTCACGTCGCGAAACGTGCCGTCGAGTCGCCGCCATGTTGGTCACATACCACAGCCCTCGAGATACGACCGGGGGGGGGGGGGGGTGAAATGTTAACAACGACCCGACAGATGAGAACCAACCACCTGACTTAAGGCCCACCCTGTATAGTGATTAGGCAGTGAAATAATAATCTAAACACCCTCGTGATTGGGAGAGCATGAAGATATTAGATGGGAGTGAAAGTATAATGTATTCATCAATTAAATTAAAGTTATAACTATCTTTGTGATCGTTAGTTACGTAATAGATTGTAACGGAGTAAGGATCTGAGAGTACAGAAAATGTGTCAAATAAAGATACCAGTTGGGGAGATAAACCCCCAACCCAGTTGGTCAGATACCAGTTGGTCAGATATCAGTGATATTTTGTATTTAAAATTAGCTAATTATGAAGATTACACTTCATATGTTTTTAAATTTACAGAAATAATTGCAATAAATTGTATTTACTTCTCTTCAGTAACTGGCCTAGATCATGGGCATATCTAAAAATAACGTTTACAGTTCCTCTAAACAGCTGTCCTTATAACCATATGACGTCACTAACCATATGATGTCAACGTTTCAAATTTTGGTGTGACGGATTGCCAATACAGAACCACCTTAGAGCTAAATCCATGTCAAAACTTAAGGAAAACGCTATAGAGTGAAAGTTATATAGTTTTTCATTTATTATAAAAAAATTTTCAGTGTGTTAGAATGCAGTATATTAAAAAAAATATTATTTTTCGTTTGACCTGTGTGCTTCTTACTAAAATTTGGAAAAACGTATACAATCGCGATGCAGGCAGCTGGTCTACTCAAGATTAAAAACAAAGCATTTAATTCTCGCAAAATGATATAATATTAATACGGAATATTATAGCTACGAGGTCAGAATAAACGAATTGAACTAAATTGTTTTCCTAGCGGCGCTTGTGGCGTTTTCAGGAACTACAGCGCCCATCGCCTGACTAACCATGCCTGTCGCTCTAACTTTACAGTTTTAAAGTTTATTTGCGTGTTTAATTGACAATTAATATCGTTAATAATACTATATGTATAAACTGTTCAAACCTGCAGAATAAAATGTTAGATATAATTATTTCACTCATTACACAGGTTACAAAAGTAGCGTACTTTATTTTTGTCATAATTGTCCAAAAAATATCCGAAAAAGGTACCAAATATCCGAGGTTAGACCATTGTTTTGTAAATGAGAGAGAGACAACTTTATCTCTTGAAATACAAATTTTCTCATGTTTTTAAATGCTCATTAAATTTGCAAATAATCCAAAATAGATATTAAAAGCTATTACCGCATCTGATGTACTAGCCTTAGCTAGGTTGGTTATTAGCACCTAAGATGAGGCTCGTTCACCAGCCTCGGTATCTGAAAAAGTTAAGTTTCTGTTCCTGACTCTTGTTTAAAAGCTAGCTCGTAATTTCGATCTCCTGTTACCAACTTAAAAACAACTAAATGTTCATTACTGCATGCTCTAAACTTCTGAATCAACGCAACATCGTTAAAGTTTTGTTACTAATCAGTTGTTTTGAAATATGATCTTTCATTCACGCTAACTACTTCTGTCTGCGTTTTTTATTGGCACTAGAGATGTCAGTGCCTTATGTCAGCTCAACGATTTTTAAACGCCAAGGAAGAAAAAGCGCTGTTTCGTATCAAGTTCTAGGTAGATAAAATTCACGAAATTCTAACAGGACAGGTTACAAACCATAAAATTAACGAACCTAATTAAACCTAATTGAGGTTTTGCTTATTGGACTTCGTCACATACAAGTACGTCACATAGGCTAGGCAGAGGTGACCGATCATGGTCTGACAGGAGTCACACGCCAGTGGTCAGGAACGCCAAGGAAGGTTTTGCTTATTGGACTACGTCACATACAAGTACGTCACATAGGCTAGGCAGAGGTGACCGATCATGGTCTGACAGGAGTCACACGCCAGTGGTCAGGAACGTCCAGGAAGGTTTTGCTTATTGGACTACGTCACATACAAGTACGTCACATAGGCTAGGCAGAGGTGACCGATCATGGTCTGACAGGAGTCACACGCCAGTGGTCAGGAACGCCAAGGAAGGTTTTGCTTATTGGACTATGTCACATACAAGTACGTCACATAGACAAGGCAGAGGTGACCGATCATTGACTGACAGGAGTTACACGCCAGTGGTCAGGAACGCCATGGAAGGTTTTGCTTATTGGACTATGTCACATACAAGTACGTCACATAGGCTAGGCAGAGGTGACCGATCATGGTCTGACAGGAGTCACACGCCAGTGGTCAGGAACTCCAAGGAAGGTTTTGCTTTTTGGGCGACCACTTTATCTCTAAGAGTCCACCTCGGTAATTAATTCGAAATTGGGAATCTTTTGGCCGGATTAGAATTTTTTAGTAATAATAACTTAATTTTACTTCAATAAGAGAACGATATTAGAGTGGAAAGAAAATGTGAGAGAAGATACCAAGAAGAAGATCGGAGGAAGAAGCAGAGGACGTTTTGAGGGTTCTTCACCTGAGAGGCTCCATCAGTCACGGCCAATTCTGATATATTTATGTTGACAAAAGCATAAAAGCATTTTATTAAATTAAAACTACATTCAATTCAATAAACAGGTTAAACCCTTCGAGTACGAAAGAGCCCACAAAAAACTAGGTAAGTCCAAAAATTGAAAATTTCAGGTTTGAACGTGGTTTGATAGCCAGTCACCGATAGTATAGCCCAATAATAAAAAATGCCCAAGGAAAAACACATTAAATAAGTAAAAGACATAGGCTACATGAATAGTTAAACAATCTATAGGTCAAATTTACCAAGTTGGATCACAATATTTCAAAATAATAAACGAGGTATACATTTTTACTTTCATCCCCAACAATTAACATTGGGGGTCCATTATACCGTTGTAAACATTATACAGTATGTTTACTTTATTTACTAGTTTATATATTTCAGTAACCGATTGACATGAAGCAAAGATTCAAAATAAAATACTAAATTGTTTGCATTTTGAGCTGTTTCGAATTGTGCTAATAACTAATAACAATTACATTTTTTATTAATATGTAAAATCCCCTACATTTTTGAGTAATCCGCCTGAGCTCTCTTTTGAATGGATTAATTTGGCTGGATTTCGAATAATAGCACAATCGCATGCCTGTACAAAATTTCATTTAGATTTATTTTTTACGAGAGTTATCATGTTTATTTAGCAACGAAAGAATCTTTATTCATCCAGTCACCTAAAAAAATGTCACGGGACTGTGAGTCATCATAACGACCACAGTCATATCTCTGTTTTCTACAGGATAACCGCTAAAAAACAAGTAAAACTTTCCAATCATTTCCAGTTATTCCCACATAATTTAGCTTATAAAAATCATTAAGTTTAATACATGTGGCTAACAGGCTGGAAAGATATTATATTGTAAAAATCAGCTGTATCAATATTGTATGAAAATGAATCCATTTTTGTTAAAAAGTGTTCATATTAAAATTACACTAGTTTTAAATAAAGAATTCCATTTTTAAGGTGACTCGTTTTGTTTTTGAAATTTGATAGCCCGAGACGCCTAAATTGGTAGCCCCGAAGTAAGAAGATGCAGGAAAAAGGACACTTGAACGTCGACGTTTTCCATTCACCTTGGAATGAACGTGATGCGGTAGAACTACCACTTTTCTGGGCCAATCGCCCCAGCCTATGGTCGCTCAAGTTCATTCGCAAGTCATCTGCTAGCCTAACGGTTAGCGTCTTGGACTTCGGTGCAAGAGGTGACGTGTTCTATCCCCGAAGTGACCACAAAATTTATATGAGAAAAAATAGACAGTGAACTGCGAGGCTACCTAGCGACAAGCTTAGCCTGCCAAATGGCAAACAAGATAAAAAAAGGTTCATTCGCAATTCGCCACCGCTAGCATCACAGACAACAACACTCGATTCCACTACGTTGTATCACAGCTTGACATGTAGTACGCCATGGAGGCTGAGGATATAATAATAAATCTGCTAGCAAATGGAAAGTACAACTACTTCCGAACACAATTGATACAGCGTCTGTCCACGTCAGAGGAGCAGAGAGCGAAACTACTCATAAGTGAAGAGGATTTAGGAGAAAGGAGACCGTCTCAATTCCTACGCCATCTTAGATTAGATTAGATTATTTAAATGGCAACCATACTACAAGGTAGGTATTTTAAGCCAAGTCTTGTTACTGTCTAAGGCTGACATGTTCCTAAGACAGGACTGTTAATTAATAGCCCAACAGCCGATGGCAACTAAGGGACCTACAGATTAACGAGGAATCCGAACCAGTCTAATTACGAATTGGTCTAATCATGAGGATGGTCTTTGTACCTAGTATTCAATAGTGGAATTAATCCGAGAACACTGCCTCAATTAAACTATCCTAATCAGTATATTTTCGTTCACTAGTGAAAATGTGGTTCAAGACAACATGATCCATCTGGATCAAAAGGATACACACGTCTAAGCACACACGAGCTATAAATTCATTGCTGAAAATCGTAGAGGTAGATCAAGATTTTGTGGATGCTTAACTGAAAAATACGTTTTCAATGAAATACATGTTGTGTAACACAAAAAATACATTTTAAATATCTTTCTTTCAGTAAAATATCGCTCCATGAGTAAAATCCTGAGAAAAAATACAACAAATTTTAGTTTTAAAACAAAAGAGTGGATGGCAAAACATCTTTATCTGAGATCATCATATATACTTTTTTTAACTGAAATGGCGACCAACCCAGGTAGGTATTTTAAGCCAAGAAAATGAAATAATGTAATGTTGTCGCGATCTGTAGTCTAACTGACTTGACTTCTTAACAGGACTGTTAATTATAGCCCAACTCCGATGCATAATCCTAATAGTAATCCGAACCACGGCCTCTGAATTAAATTCTTATGAGGATTCTTTGCGGATTAAGAGTATTCAAATGCGGACAATCCACAACAGAGAACCATACACTCTCAAACTATCCACAATTCGTGACAAGTAGCTATTACAGGACGTCATATGTCTTGGTATATGGGTATCTTGATACTACAAATATTAAATAATACGAGTGTTATTCAGCCATTGTTGTTCTTACATGTTAAAAATATTGTTGTAAAGCTACTGTATCGCCGGGCAACCTGGTCACGGCGACACACATTAAGTCACTGTTTCCGTACTCTATTGGAATTTTCTTAGTATTGATTAGGGTTTCATTCTAATTTAAAAAGTCCATTGACCAATATTTAGTACCGGGGTACTGAGCTGTATTCGTATGGAATAATTTATTCTTGAAAAGTCTTAACTCATGTTAAAAAATATAACTAAACTAAATTTAACTTTAACTGCATAATGGTTTCTGTAAAAGTAAACCAAATTAAATATTTTTTAATAGCTTCTTTCAAACTAACCTAAAAATAAAACATTTGTTTATTATGATTGTTAATTGCAGTGACAAAAACGTCCTAACGATAACATGGAAGCTTTGAAGGGCCGTAGGACGAAAACTGGATTTTCCCAGCTTTGTGATTTGCTTCAATCGATATTCTTCTTGGCAAAATACCCCGTATAGCACAAAAAATCATAAATCCTTACAAAGGAGACATTTTTTCCCAGACAGTGTTTGCTTTAGATTATGGGATATAAGTAAAAGTGATTTGTGAAGTTGGAAGAAGAAGAATAAGAAGTGAAGTTGGATAAGACAAACCAAAATCTCACATTTTCGTCATTCCAGCTTATCTCTATATATAAAATTGAATGTATGTATGAATGTATGTCCTTTATGCGTTGCCAAACTACTCATCCAATCGCCATGAAATTTTAGGAAATTGCTCTATATGTGTCCGGGAAGGTTTTAGTGAAAAAATATTTTCGAAAATCCCATAAGTTTCCATTTTATGGCGTTTTAAATTTCTAATGTTAACCTTATGGAGAGTAAGTTTGTTTACAAATTTTCTACAATGAAAACATTTGATTTCTTAGCTACAGCTGATTGGTTTACTTTCCATTAGCAATATGCTTTACTATCCAATCATTCATCATTCATTAATGTAAAACTATGAAGTAAATATGTGCTGTACAAAATGAACAGCTATATTCACCACGTTAATAGTTTACGGTTTTGGGGGATTATGTATTTATATTTTTTATTTTCCGTCCGATTAAAAGTCACGTGTTTATATGTTTGTGAAATAAAAAAATATTGTAATATTTGTAGATATTACGTTTATTATAATAATCAGCTGTTGTATAGTTTGGGTTTGTATTGGATTTGAAAATTTTGAATTAATCAACTCAGATTTATTTGTTTTATGGGATTGTTATTAATATGTCTTATCGTTTCAGTATTGTTATTCACTATGCTGCGACCCAGAATATATAACCTTTCACAATGCTGTAATGCTATTCGACTTCAGAACATGGCCAATCTTAAAGTTAATACGTATTTACTGTCAGGCGTTACGAAATTCGCCGGGTCAGATAGTATCAAAATAATATCAAGCCAAACTGTTAAATTAATCTAATAAATGGTATGAGTAATACTACTTTGGTACAAAATAAAGCATGCTGATCCTGTACAGTGTTATTAAACATGAAAAATACCTACACTTCCATTACTAACCACTCGCATACGGTGTTCTCAAATATACTTTTCACTGATCCTTAATTCTTCATCGTCAGTATCGAGTGAATATCATTCCCACGTTCACACTTTTAGCAAACGCGTCCGTTTGAAGGTTTAAAATGTTGTAACCGTTTTGATGTCGGAAGGTTGGTCACGCGACATCACCGCCACAGCTGATCCGCTTGCACCGCCTCTGTGCTGTCACTGGGACCGAGTATAAAAACCATTCTGAAACGGACTAAAGCGTTGATACCGAAGTACTGGATGGTAGACCTTCTTATCTGAGTGATTTGAACTGTGTTTCATGCTTTAGGGTTTGTAGTGACCCCTATGATGTTTGGGACAGAACAGAGTTATTATCTATTCTAACCTATGAATCTATTCATGACATGAAAAATGGAATAAAGAAGAGTACTGTTTATTTTGAACTTAACTTATAGCTAATTAATAATTGTTAGAAATACAGTATCAGCCAAAATAAACAGTACTGAAATGGTAATACTTTATTCTACGTATACAGCTTGGAAGTTTGTATCCTGTAGGGAAAACCATCAATATTTTTGAACATTCTTCTCATTGACGTATTGCTAATATTCAGTTTAAGAGAAGCTCGCATTAGGCTTCTTTTCGGTGACTGTAACATTTTGCTGCAACACTCTTGCGTGGTTTTAATTTGTACAGACAATAGTTGGGCGACCTGAAAAGCCCTTTCGCTGTGTCAAAACACTACCTGTTCTTCGAAATTTTTCAACAACACTAAGAATCACAGCATTACTAGGCGGGTTTTTGTGGAAATGTTTCTGAAAACGTAAAGCAGTGTGTGACAAGCTTGGACCACCCGCACGTCCATTTCCGTATGAGCGAAAATAATGCTCTACGATAAAAGTTTTTTTTACAGTTGTTAGCGCCATGTTAACAAAAACTAACCTCAAATAAGAAAGAAGTAATGAACGCGAAGCCGTGGCAATAATCACCAATTGAATCAGCTGATCGAGAAGGCAACTACAGCTGATTCAGTTTCAGTACTGTTTATTTTGGCTGATACGTAATAATTTGTAAAATTACAAATGTATCAACGACAGAACATTTTCCGTTTCCGTGCTCCGATTCTTTGACTATGACGGATTCTCTACAGTTAAAAATTTATAAATTTGTAATACGTTTGTACGTTTGTAAAATGTCCCCCTATTAAAAATTTCGTTAAAAGATTATCGTGGTTGAATAGTACTTTATATGGAATCACATCAACTATCCAAGATTTACTTTACAAAAAGTATCATGGTTCAAATGTTAAAGTGTTTGAATATAAATACATTTATCCTAAAAATAAATTTTAATCTTCCTACACTTATAGAAGTAAAACACCATTGTCCGGTTGATAATAATTTTACAAGAATTTGTGACTTTTCGTGATGAACTCCAACAGAATCATATCCTGTAAATGACTGGTGGTAAGTTTGCCTTTTGTACGGGATATATGACTCAGTGTTTATAGAAATGGTTATAGTTTTTACAGTATGTCTTTATCTATTCAGTATAACATAATTTTTGAATAAATTTAATGGTTTAAAATCAATGCTTGATTATAGAAAGAAAATACTGTCATCAAAGTCATTTCGCTTTAGGCCTACGTGAATTATTTATTTAGGCTGTATTAAATAATTTTTAAAAGTATTATTTTAGTTTAGTAGACCTAATACTTTAGAATATGGTTTTAATGCTAGTTCAGAGCTTGGTTTTAGTGCTCATTACCCCTAATTTAATATTAAGTTGGTCAGTTTTATGTATACAAAATCTTCTAAAAACTTATAGAATAATAAAAATAATTTTAATCATAATGCGTGATCTTGCTTTCACGGAGTTACAAAACCCTTTATTTAGCGTTGTAGAAAGACCGACGGTCAAAAACACTAACCTAAAATATCATGATTCTAAGCAATTTATAAATGAAAATAACTTTTATAATATATAGATCAAATATTTTTTCAATCATTTTTTTTAATTTTCACATTAAGTACTCACATGTATGTGTTTGTGTGAGTGTGTGTGTAGTTACATTTTCACAAAAAAATGTGTATTTCACAAAAATGATGTAAAAAAGTAAACAAATTATTTAATAACATTAGATTTTTTGGTTTTTTAGTTTCTTAAAATTTGGAAACGATTCAAGATGGTGAGTTTTAACGGGTAACTTGGCTGTCCTAAAGCATTATCAAGATCAATGAAGATCAATTAAAATTAAACTCAATGAGTTCTTTAATTTAGTATTTTGCTTGAAATTGTTTTGAACACTGCAGAACTGCAATTTCTGCAATTCAAACTTAATTTCAAAAGCCTAAGATGTAAGAAAGTTAGGACCTCTAAAATTTAATTTTAGATTTGAGATCTTTACTGTGATCCGTCATGGCTTTTATGGACATGCTACACATTACCGTTAAAACTCACATCTTTAATCTTTAAATTTTAAAAACTAAAAAAACTAAAAGACTTTATGTTATTAATATGTTTACTATGATTCCTATGTTCAGACTGTTTTTGTTTTTTTTTTTAATTTTAATAATTTGAAATTCAACAATTTTTTATTAATTATTAAAGTATCTTTGGTTAAATGTACAGTTTTTCTATAGTACAGACTTTTATTCCGTTAAAAAACATTGTCTAGTAAAAGAAAAATTGAAATATTAAAATATGATGAACTGCAATAGGTTATGGCAATTATGTATTTAGTCCCTACTAGTTTAAATAGTATAGTGTATTACACTAAAATGTATGTAACTATTATAATCATGAATCAAACTAAGGGAAAACCATAATATATTTTAACGTAAATAGTATTTTAAATTAAATTTTCCACGAACAAGTTTTACTCTGCACGCAAAATTAAACAGAAAGTCTAATTTGGCTTATTTAGTATATTATTTTAATCACAACATTGTGTTATTACACGTCTAAAGTAAACTACTATTTCTATTTTAATTAAATGTCGAAAATTCTAGATGCAATGCAGAATGTAGGCCTAATATACAATTAATATTACATGTAATGTAAAGTAATGTATGATATTGATCTACTAGCTTAAATAATGTATCAAGGGAAATTTACAAACCAAGGAAACATGTTAATAAATATTTTTTTTCGGTTGAAATTCCTAAACAGAATTTTAAGTTTACCGTCTTCATTTGCCGTCGGCCGTGTCGTTGCGTTTTCTCAGTGAAAATATTATTTTACTAAACAAGTAAACGTATGAAAAAAATCAGCCTAATTTGTAATAAATAAATCTTGTTAAAAAACTATTTTAGTCTACCATTAGTATCAAACAATTTAAAAATACTTTATTAGATATTCTCTAGATAATAAAAAATTCAAATTATATTTACTGAAGCCAGAAATATATAGAAAGTATGGTATGGGTATTTATATACCCACACCATACTTTAGCATTGGTCTAAAGTACTTTAGCCTAATTCTTAGTAATATATTAATGAATTCACTTCATCTTGAAAAATTAAACTACATTAGCTACCCAAATTTGTATTTGAATGAAAAAATGCTTTTATAGGTGCAAATATCATAGCTATAAAATCACTACATAGAACACCGTTTCATAATAAATTAATTAAGAATATTGATTATCAGGCCCATATATTTTTATAGGCCTAGTTTACTTAAAGGTGAAGAAAAATTACAGTTAATACTAGCCTAACTGAATTTATCATTACTGTTTGATAAATAGTCATTTTTATTACTTTAAAATGATCAACTAATTAATTAATTTATGTATGTAATTTCTTATACAATCTGGATTAAAGAATTTGGTTGAAATACTTCATTCAACCTAACATGACATAATATCGACAAAAATATTGTGTGTGGTTATTTATCATTAATATTAGTTTGAAAGGCAACGTAAAAATATTCGTGTTATTTTTTATGATTACATTACTAATTATATGATATTTATATCATTTTAAGAAATGAAATGGAATCATTTAATACTGTTTTACGTCAGATATTCCTTAATTAACTATTTTAAATCATTAGAGGCTAAATATAGTTTGATTTTGCTATAGGAATGTAGAGGTATCCCTAAAGTATAGCCCCAAAATAATAAAAAAAACTGAAATGCAATGGTTAAGTTTTAAACAGAAAATAAATATTATATATATGATATAGTGTTTCAGATGCTATATTTTTACAGTATTATTTGTAATGAAAAAGAACTTTAATCAAAATCAGAGTATATACGTTATGGATATAAAATTATAATGGTTAATACGCCTACTATAAAAATAGTTGTGAATAATTCATTATCAACGATTATCATAACGTTTAGTTTTAATGATAACGAATTTCTAACCTAAATTATAACTACATCCCTAGATAAGATAATTATTTTTTCAAACATTTTTAAAGTCAGTAAAAAGCTATTTTTTAATTAAAATTTTTAATTTAATTATAATATTATTTTTTTAATAAAAAATTTTTATATTTTTTTTATTTTTTATTAAGAATATTTATTAGATATTTATGAAAAATATATTATGAATTAGTTTTTTTTTTTAATTTTTATTTTTAATATTTTATAAAACAAAATGGACATTTTCTAAAAAGCCCATTGTTTGTTAAAATTTGATAGCTTTATTATGCAAGAGGAATATTTAAAGCAAGTTAGTATCCTTCAAAAATATCTTTAAAAGCAAAAAATCAAATTATTTTTAACAAACAATAATTTTATTATACTCGCATTAAAAAAACACAAATGTTATATTTGAATTATATGTTACGAAATTAATAAAAGTTTATTTATACCATACATATATTTTAAAAATTATTTTAAGAATATAAAAAAAAAAAACATTCATTATTTAGATTTACAAAAACATTATGATATTAGCTAAATATGAAAAAAACAATCAAAAAAAAAAAAAAATACTTTTTCATTTATCATTTAACAGAAACTAATTATATTTAAAAAACTTTGAAACATGATATGTTATACAGATTGTACATTTTTTTAAATTAATTAATATTTATCCGTATTATATTTCATTTATAAATTTCATGTAAACAAACTGAATTAATAATGTAATATTACTTTAACTCCTAAAGCATATGATATAATATTAATGTTAAAATAAAACATGATTACATATTTATTAACTTAAAAAACTTTATACTGAATAGAATAATTAACATTTTTTTGTATTATGAACAATGTAAAATAAATAAAAAAATTATAAATAAATTATTCCCCAATTTTGATTTTAAATATTTTTTCATAAAAACCACTGTTAATACGGCTTTTAAGAAAGATATCAAGCTTTATTTAACTATAAATAAAATAATTATTTAAAGCATATATCCTTTCAAACATTTCTTACAGATGCCAGAAAATTAAAAAAGTAAACCATATTATTATCAAGAGAATAATTCTTCAGGTAAAAATTTAAAAATTTTTGTACTGATTATCATAACCATTTAAAACGCAAAATTTATACGTACCATAAGATTTATACATAATTAAATAAATTAACATCATTTTAAAAGCAAAAACTTAACATGTTTTTAGCATTATGATATTAGCAAAATTTATCGGAATAAGATAAAAAATTTAACATCATTTTACATAAAACACATACATTAATATAAAAGAGATGATAAGAGATATATGTAAGAAAATAGGATATTAAACACTATTACATATAATTAACTTTTCATTTGATCAAATTTACCGTTTGTACAAAAATAAAAATAACCATACATTACAACTTAAACTTAAACCTTTACGACTCAAATTACTTCTCCTGCAAAATTAACATAACAAATACTTATAGTTTAAGATTTTCTAAGAGAAATTTCGAAAGCAAATCAATCTCTTCAAACAACCATGTAAAATATACACTGTAGGTTCTATCCAACACGTATCAACTTGGCTAGCCTGCCCAGACATAGACATAGGTCAGTGACGTCTAGAGCATCCCCTCATAAGTAATGCTACAACTACTACAACTAGTTGGTAGAGAAACTAAAAAATAACTATACATACTTCTGAATCTGGCACCCGGCCACAACGGAGGACAACGACAGATAAAAATTAAATTTTTGAAACGGATCAAAGGGTCGTCTTGGGACGGGAACAGGTTAGGAGCCCCTTGTGAGCAAAAAGTGCACCCCTTCCAGGAGCGGACACCTGACGTAAGATACCGTTGCTTCCCTGGCGCGAATCGATTTCTTTTGCATGTGAAAACAGTTATGCAAATCCCCGACACGCCATTGGCCGATGCTCGATTGATCGGCATTGATCGTCGGTCTTTTGTGCGCGTTTCCTCCACGCCGTCCACTAACGAATATATTTCATCCGATTTTTTGCACCTCAGCCACTATTTGTGGACGTCCCTCGATGATCCATCTTGATCACAATGGGTAATTTAAAAACGGCGGAATTCAATCCGGTGGTAATTAGTTTTGCGGGGAAATCTATTGAGATTTCACATTTTATGGAGGCGATTTTGAACAAGCGGAGTTTGGAAAGTGGTTGACGAACTGGATATTGTTCAGGAATATGATGAACTTAAATTTTGATACAAGAATTTTTCAAGAATTTTGGAATCTTTTATTTTCACCTCAAAATTAATGAATGACGTGTAACTAACAGTTCTAGCTTTTAAAAGAACATTCAAATCGGTGTACTGTACCAGTTAAGGTCTTGACTTTTCACATTCACACTCTCACATTTCAAACAACTTTGGTCGAAAGAAATCATTTATCAAATTAGGAGCAAGCAAGTAAACTAATAAATGGTTTTTATAATAATTTAAATTTGTCATACTAGCCTACATAGTCTTGTTTCGTTTGATAATTTATTTTCCCAACATACTGTATTAGGAACTTAATTAAAGTTAATTTTTAAAGTTTTACTGATTACCTGCAAAAATAATAAAATGAAAACTTAATTAATTCGTTCATAAATAAAATAGATGAATGTTACAGTTTTATTTTCTATCCATGGCATAAATAGTACGGAAAGTATAATATACCGAAAAGCTTTTTTTAAGCAAAATATCAGATTAGAATTAATAATAATCGAAAGCTATTGAAATATTTTCCTTTATATTTTCAAAGTGGATATCAAAGTAAACAATTGTACTTGGACCTTCAATGAATATGGTTTCTTACGATGGTAGGATGAAGATGACAAGTCTTAAATTTCAATTTAATAAAGCCTCTTTGTTCAATAAAGGTATATAGGGCTCAAACTAGATGTTTTTGAACAAATTGAACTAGAGGGAACGCTGCATGTTTGGTTGTCCAGGCATCAGAGTATGGCTGACGTAGGCAGACAGTAACTAGACCCCTCTCCTGGTCCAAAAAAGTTAATTTTTACGAATTCCCCTCAACGAGTGCACCACAAGGTGATCTAGTTTCACAAGGCCTTCGACACGGGACAGCACACACAACGAACTGGTGCATGCATCTATTAACACGACTGAAAAGCCGACAATACAAATCAACTTCAATAGTTGTTAAAGAATTAAGGAGTAAATTATTGAAATAATAATTAAGAAATAATTATTTCACAATGATAATTGTTTCTTTCGTCTATGGCGATAGTTTTAAAATATATCAAAAATATTCACAATTTAAATTAACAATGATTGTTAGTCAACGGCCATTAAATTAATCAAAAAGGTCAAAGCCCTTTAGAGTCAAGTCTATAGCCCCCATAAATGCCCCGTGGAGTTTATATAAACCATAAACGACTTTTGTTAATGACATAAGACTATCAAAAATATCTACATACATTTTATTTCATTACCGGGTATGTGGGAGTTTATATTTACTATATTGAGACTGATTTGAAAATGTATGGTAACTTGGGTATGGAATGGTTGATTCAGTTATTTATATTACTTAGTAAATAGTACTCAAGAATTTAAAATTTCAATTACAAAGCTGTACTTTTGCACAAAATAACAGCTGACCTTTACTCGGAAATATGTTAAAATAATTACAGAATCATACTAAATTTATATTTACTAGATGAATGAAATGAAAATCAATTCTTTAATCAACCCTGTTTACAATATCGTTTACTTAATCGTTTACTTTTAGGTATAAGAACCATGTATTACTTCCATAAAACAGTAAGTATAACTAAATTAAACAAATTAGATAACCTTTTACTTATATATTTGAAAAATTATTTTATTCTTGGACGTTGTTTTAAATTCACAAATAAATAAAATATTTGTAGTGTCACCAATAAACTCCAATGATATTTTACTATTGAAATTCATTTTTGTATGCTCATATAACAAACATGGAGTGGCACTTTTAGGAAAAATGAATGTCATTGTTCACTTACTTTGAATATATAGCTATTCAAAGAACGATTATTATTACATCAACCATGAAAATCAGCTAACATCTGAGTAATACGTTTTCATAGTTAGTTCATTTCCTGGAAATCCAGTTAGTGTTAAAGAAATAGTTTGAGGTTTTCAATACTAGGTTACTGATGAGATTGTACAGAGAACAAGGTTAGCTCTTACGCAAATAAATAAATAAATTTTATATAATTAAATAGGCCTCTAATATTAGTGAATATTACCGTTTAGTAATATTTTTATCAAGAGGATATTTAAATTTCTAAAACAGCTCAACTATTGATACATTCATATCTCCTTTGGCTTGAGGATGACTTAAACACCTAAAAAAGGATACACTTCTGCTTATATTACTATAATTGTCACTTTTAAAGTTTAATACTATTGACTTACCTCTACAGTAAGCAACCCTGTAGGAAGATAGGGTCCCTGAGACATAAAGTCTGTTTGGGGATTCTTTACAGATATATTAATATCCTACAACGAGCTCTAAGGATCATGTGTAAACTATATTACATCACGAATAGTGCTTATATATAGATAAAATAAACACATACATGAAAAATAACAACAAGAAATACACTAAAATAAGATAAAACAGATAAAAGAAAGAAAGAAAATAGATAAAACATTATCCAGTTCCTTAAACATAATGAGAATGAACATATAATACTTATGAATGCTAATAAACCAATTATATATCAAAGTTAACGTCAAATAAACACAATAATAATTTTCAATTTAATATTAAAATACCTATAGCATGACACTGCAAACACATACACTTAATTATAAAACTAATTATCATTTAATAGCCAATTAATTTAGTCAAAAACAAAAAATACTATTAAGTTGATAAAATAAAGCAATTTTAAGGCGAATCAACACACTCTCTCAAATCATTTCGCTAATTTCTTTAAAACCTACCTGAACTACCAAATTTAACACTTAAAAGACAGAAATTTATTTAAAGAAATTAATGAGGCAGAAAGATAGGAAATAAGGGAAAATAATAATATTTTAAGTGGTAAAGTTTATGCTCGATTTTGTTTTCTCGTAAACTATTCTGGTAGGTCAGCAGAGCTAAAAAATCTTCGGTAAAATACAAATTTTATGAGTAAAACTTATGTTTATATTTTCTATAAAAGCCTGTGGCGTTCTCATTTAGAAAGATGAAAGGAAAGATTGTACGAAATATTAGCATCTAATGTGCGAAATGCATATATAAACTGTTATGATGATTCATCCAGACACTACGAAAATTGGTGGTTTATTAAATGATTCCAAAATCGTAGAGTTAGAAGATTAAAAATCTTTTATACTAAAATACTCATAATTCTATACAGTTTTCTGAGGCTCTAATGATGATAATGGTTACGTTTACTATACGAGGCTGTCACAATACTGGTGAATCATTATCTGGTATTCCAGTGCATATAGTTATTCCCATCTTTCATCTTTTACATATTTAATCCCAGCTGAGCCTAAACACTCAATCTAGTTCACCCTAGGATGTCCTTACTTATTCTAACAATTAGATTAGATTATTGAAATGGCGACCACACTACAAGGTAGGTATTTTAAGCCATTATGAATGAGGGTTGAGTGTAAGATGATTGTGGCGCAATCTTGTAGTCTTGTTACTGACTAAGGCTGACATGTTCCTTAGACAGGACTGTTAATTAATAGCCCAACAGCCGATGGCAACTAAGGGACCTACAGTTTAACGTGGACTCCGAACCACGGCCTCTGAATTACGAATTGGTCTAATTATTACCAATTCGTATCTTATCTTTACGGATTAACGTAGTATTCAATAGTGCGGACGTTAATCCACACAAGAGAACACTACACCCAACGACCATCGCTCACAACTATCCACAATTCGTGACCTCCAAGTAGCTGGATTACAGGACATCGCCACCGTCCCAGCTCAATAGAAAGTAGCTCAGAAAAAAGGGTCTTTACATGTTATCTTGAATATTTATTCAGAGGTAGTTTTAGTTTAGTTTCTATAAACTGTCCATAACCATGGGCCTTTACGGTACATTAAAGCCAGCCAAGTAGCGGCATGAGCCTCATACACCAGAGGTGACCGTTCATAACCTGTTAGGTGTCACCAGTCACTGATTTCGATCCAGCAACCTTAAACTTAGAGAGCTTAACAGAGTTTTAGGAGTTTTTTTTATATTTTGTGTTGGACTTATCATGAGCACTCTACGACAGGAAGAAGAGAGTAGCTAGGAAGTGTTAAGGAACAGATAGTCAAAAGCAAGAATCTAAGGTCAACTTTATTGACTAGACATAGTTCATTTTAGGATTTCAGGATGTGAGATTTTCATCCTATATTTACTTTTTTGAAATCCTTTAACCCCGTACGATGCCCACAGTAGATTTGGTATATATTCACTGCTGTCCCTTGTCTAACCTTTTAGAACACTTGGCCTTGTGTACTTTTCACAAACTACCATAGTAAATCAAAAATCATATGAAAGGGAAATAAATACATACACATCTCACTGATCGGTCTTCGTTTATCTACTTGTTAATGAGTTACAGAGACTTAAATAAATAAGATGTATAGATCTGAACAGTTTTTTTAAACATTTGAGACAGTTTTAACTACACATTTGAATCCTTCAGTAGCCTTATTTCTCGGAACTGATAGTAATAACGGGTGTAGTAAATAAAGTTGATTAAATTGTAAACAATTCATTGTTTAGTTGTGTACCAAGTGAAGCTTATTTATTCCCGCTATGACATGTTAGTGTTGCAAGAGCAAGTGCGAATGATTAGGGCTTGAAGACTAGCTCGAGATCCAAGACTTCGTAGAAGATAAGCGGCCCACACACATGCTTCCATGTGTGTAGGCCATGTGTGTCGAAAATGATGTTCAAAGTCGGCAGCCGCTGGGTTTGAGTTAGATCAGTTCAATTTTCTAAAAAGAAAACGGAAAAATACATCTACACCCAGAATTGTCTCTCAAATCAACAGCAACAGATTATTTAACACGAGGTCCCGCTTAATCCTGTCTGTATATTCCTCACTTTGTACTTTCCACATACACGGATACTCCCTGTAGGCTGCATTAAAGTCTGATAAAACGAATAGTTCATAAAATGGGCACTGTCAACTTCAGAGATTGGAGCAAAACAGCAAACAATTTAATACGATAATCCGTCCGTTCCACAGCATCTCCACAGACGAAATGGGCGAACGGTTTACGTCTGGTGCGCGCCCTGGCGGCGAAACAAACAAATGTTCTCCATCTCGATGGAATACCAAGTTCGTGACAAAAATTTGTTCGGTTACACTCCACGCACACGGGACCATATTTCCGAGTGTGTGGGTCGTATTAACCTACCAGCATCTCAGCTTACCTCTCAACTTTATATCGCCATCCTTCTGATCCCATGCGCACTGTTGGACCCATGGACGCATGTCTACTCGTATAATAGTAGTGCTATTTTCCTTTATGTAAACCCTCGTGCACCACAATAACCCTCGTTTTAAGTGCACCTTAAGGAAATTTTCCTATTGGTTGAGATAAAATCCTGGACTCCAAACCTATCCAATCAAGAACCTAAACAATTAGCTGGTATGAGATTTTAGGCATGTCCAAGTGTTGTATTTCCTTGTGTCAAATAGGTTAGATCATGTATATGTCTTCAGAATGTTTTCAGTTCATATAAACAGCTGTTCTCATTCTTTTATATTAAAAATTCAATACAATGGCTCTGGTAGTTTCTATGGAAACCTGTTACATATTTTCCATTTTAAAAATAACCTACACCCCTCCCCAGAGCTAAGACATATCCATGCCAAAATTTGGATAAGGATTGTAATTGTATACTTGTATGACTTTATGATGGATGACAAGATATATAGAGAGCCAATGAAACAGTTTCAACGATATTGCCAGAGTTGTCTTTGAGTTGTCTTGAAAGTGAGAAGACTAATTTATGCTATTTACGCCACGGTCCCTCTAAAAGTTCTCTGTATAAGAATTATTCAACTATGATGTCGTCATTCGATAGAAATTTAATATCAGATCGGTAATCGTCTCCACGTACAAAAACAGTATTAACGGACGTGTAAAATAATGTAAAATATGCACCTGTGGAAATTCTAACCTCCTTAATTATAAAGTATTATAACTAACAGTGACATGTCATGTTCTTTCAGGGGTCAACATTCCCAAAGTTGATATTCGATATATGATTACATGAAATATATTAACTGAAGGATGATGATGATCACTACGTTTAAATAATAAACGATAATGTCCATAGAGTCTGTAGTTCTTGTTAAATGTATTAATAAGGTATATGTAACAAATAAGCTATTTGTCCTTTCTTTACTCTCTGCGAGGTCGACTTTCATCTGAGCCCGGGAATACTGGATGTTAGACATGAAATCGTGGAGATTTTTTGGGTCCTCGTTGCCTGTCCACCAATAACTAGGCTAATTAATTAATAACTTTGGATGTCTATTGGGTAATCACCGTAGGAAAGTATTAATCTGAGCTCCCTGATTTTTTATTGATGTGGAGCAAGGACCCAACTTTAAGAACGTCTACAGTTCTATTAAGAGTCTGCATCAGTGGTAGGCATCTTGAATTTTAGTCCCGTAAGGGCAATGTTAAATTCTGGCGGAACATACCTTCACTTTGGCGTGTGTAGTGGCGTTAATTATCAAAGTATCAATGTAAAACTTTGGAAGTGCAATGATGAGATGTGGCTCAAGGGTTCAAAAATTTAACTTTATATAAAGACAAAAATCCAGGAATATTTTGTTTTTGAATATTTTGTATGTTTGTTTGGTTTTTATATCAAGCTAAATTTTTGGACATATTGAAAAGGTCATGCCCTTAAGTCACATCTCATCAATGTACCTCCAAAGTTTTACATCGATACTTTGATAATTAACGCCACTACAGACGCCAAAGTGAAGGTATGTTCCGCCAGAATTTAACATTGCTCTTACGGGACTAAAATCCAAGATGGCTACCACTGATGCAGACTCTTAAGTTAGTGAGAAAATTAAAATTAGTACTTTTTAAAATTATCCTTGGAATGAGAAGTTGTTAAATCTTAAAAAAGTGGTGATCTCTTCTTATAAAGTAAAGAGAGAAGTGATTTCTAGTACATTCCTTTTCTGTGAATATTGTGTCCTAGGGAGTACATGCTTATGTTTTATGTTGCAATGTGCAAGAAGCTCGTGTATCACTCCATGATGTAATATTAAAAGACAGCTGAAAAGTAAACAAAAACTATTTCATATAATTAGTAATTTTTATGTTAAAAAGTATCCTTGATCTCGTAACCGGTTTAACGATTGAGATGTAAACATAAGTCGTCTAAGTTTGTAGTTTTGTAATAAGGCTTTAGAATTTCTAAATTATATTATTTTTTTCTCACCCTCATGGTTATATTTCCCCATAAGGTTAAAATATGAAAAGAGTTTGTATGCAAATACAAGGTGAACAGGAGTAAACACGGCAAATCGTCAAAAGCAAGTATTTGAAAGCAACTATTGAATATATTTGTTCTACGGTATTGAGACCGGCGGATTGCATATCGTTTATCGCTTATATTTTAGGTTCAGATGGTGACATTTTTCACAGTTAACAGTTTACTATTGAGACTTCTTTTTGTTTAAGTCAAATGATGAGAATTATATTTTTTCAAACTAATGAATTGTGTTTCCTAACACAACATGGTTTCCTTAATAAGTTTATAGTGCCGGTTAGGTCCTTTAGTCATGTTTATTTCCATAAATTGAATTGCTTTCGTATCAGATATATGCAAATGATAAAAATCACCGAAATACACACACTTCATTTAAAATTATACATTTACATTCGATATTATTTAATCTTTATCCGTAATCGATGTTTTGCATTAAAGAAAATAATAAATATCCATTCTGTATTTAAATATTTTTGGATTATTTTGTTACCGTACCCTAATCTTGATACTTAATTGGATTTGAATAAATTTAAATCTGTTTGAATATCATCAACTAACTTGGTCTAAAAGGCAATCACATTATTTCGTTGACACTACAACAAAATGTAATATTATCAATATTATATTGATATTAGTTTTCAATATACGAGTTATGAATAGTCTCGTAATATACTTAATAATAATAGTAATAAATAAGGCACCTTACAATAAAATAGCCTATTTTTCCCAAAAAAGTCTCAGTCTTTGAGGGAATAAGCATTTTGTAATTTCTCCTGAGGAGAGTGGTTGAACTTTACTCCTTGTAATTGTTAACGTTTTGTAGCATTGTTCAGTCAATTTATTGAAAATACTCCTAACATAATGATTCTCCTAGAACATTGACTATATCCAGTGTTGGATACTTAACATGAAAATATTAAACATTTCCACCCTTAAAGTTCTCATCACCAGTCCCGTTTCCATGTAAGGAAAGGCTCCTCAGTCAACGTTAGGGAGAGAGCGCATTTAAATATGTTTCTAATAGTTTTTACTTTCTGTTATTAGCATAGCATGCCATAGTATATAGAGAAATAATTGTTTTTGTTATTATACTTTTTACTTTTTCCTTTTTTACTTTTTAATTGAAATGGTGACCTACCCAGGTAGGTATTTTAAGCCAAGTATGAATGAGGATTGCGTGGACTGTTAATTAATAGTCCAACAGCCGATGGCAACTAAGGGACCTACAGATTAACGTGGAATCCGAACCAAGGCCTCTGAATTACGAATTGGTCTTATTATGAGGATTGTCTTTGCGGATTAACGTAGTATTCAAAAGTGCGGACGTTAATCCACACAAGAGAACACTACACCCACCGACCATCGCTCACAACTATCCACAATTCGTGAACTCCAAGTAGCTGGATTACAAGACGTCGCCACCGTCCCAGATTGTTTTTGAATTTGAGTTTAGGGTAGATGTATCCTTTTTGAGGCTCCCTGAATCCCAAAAAAGTCTTTTTAGAACTGATGTCTATCTGTCTACCTGTGCACAAATCCCTAGACCACACTGATTAAACAAATTAAAATTTTTAGTTATTAGTCTTTTATTTACGGTTCTAAAAAAGTTGGATTTTATGTCTGGGGTGAAGGAGTACGTTGTCTGAGAGCGAAGTTATTCTTAGGGAGAAAATAAAAAAATATTCTTTATTTCTCAACCGTTTCCATGAAACTTGGTATGCAGTATAGAGTTACATAGCTCAACAAAACCCACTCAAAAAAGCTAGACATTACTCTTATGTCCCCAAAAATGTTGGGGGGGTCAAGATCTACTACGCCTGACATGAACTCCTCACAGTTAAAGAGAATAGTGGATGCCTTATTTCCTACACATCCACCAAGACCTAGTGTAAACGTTGCGGTTGACCATGATGAAATTCCTATGTTCAGCAATCAGGAGCTGCAAAACGCTATCGGCTTCATGAAGTGTCGCAAGGCTCCTGGGCCTGATGGTATCCCTACAGAGGTACTAAAGGCATTGGTAGCTAACTCGCCTGAGCTATTGCTCAACATGTATAATCAATGCTTGATGCAGGGATTGTTTCCAAGATGTTAGAAGACCCAACGCCTCGTGTTGGTGAGTAAGGGCAAGGGAGACCTTGAAACGCCATCTCCATACAGGCCCCTCTGTATGCTAGACACAACAGGGAAACTCCTTGAGCGGTTGTTAAAGTCTCGACTAGCACAGTCTGTACAACAAGCAGGGGGTCTTTCCGATCATCAATGCGGATTCCGATTGGGTCACTCTGCAATAGGTGCGGTGAGTGAAGTAGTGAGAGTTTTTGAAGCTACGCAGATTGAAAATCAGAGATCTCGAAAGTTGGTGGTCCTAGCAACGCTGGACGTGAGAAATGCGTTCAACTCAGCTAGATGGGCTGATATGTTAAGTGCCTCGGAGTTTGAATTTCGAGTACCGCCTAATCTCCTCCGTATGTTGCAGAGCTACCTTCAAGATCTGAAGTTAGTCTTTCAAACTACAGATGGTCTCAAGTAGGAGGATATTATCGCAGGAGCTGCTCAGGGATTTATCCTTGGGCCGGACCTGTGGTATCATGATTATACGGGACCCTCCAAAGTAGACGGCGCATACTTTCTTATTAACCTCTGTAATGGATGTGAGTTATGGCTTGTACTGAAAAAGAGTGCGGATGAGGCAAGAGAAATTTGCAATGTCACAGGTGATGGACTGGATGCGTGACTATGATCTTATCCGCTTACAGAACCGTATCAAAACCAGCTGTACTCATTGTTGCGGGGGTCAAACCCATCAACCTTCTTTTGGAAGAAATAGAATTGTTGAAGGAAATGAAACTAAGAGTCATGCTGAAGTTAGGGGACAAACTCTTGAGGAGTGGGAAAGTCGCTGGAAGCAGGAGGAGAGAGGTAGATGGACGGCTGCCCTGATCACTAATCTTTCTGTGTGGTTAGGAAGAAATCATTAGGAGGTGAATTTTTTCACAACGCAGTTTCTAACTGGCCATGGTTGCTTTGGAGCCTACCTATATAAAATGGGAAAAGCTGAAAGCCCAGCATTTCAGTATGGCGATTCAGCGAATGAATGATGCACGGCACACCATATTCTTTTGTAGAAGATGGGAAACAGAACGTTCTGATCTAGAGGCAGCCAACGGCCAAATCAGCAAACAGTATCATAAACCGTATATTGTCAAGCCCTACATCGTGGAATTATGTCTCTGAATTCTGCAAGAGGGTGCTTAGACAAAAGAGAAAAGAACAGCTATAGTATGCACGGTTTAGCTGAATAAGGAGGGATTACGAAGACGTAATAGAATTATGTCTCTGAATTCTGCAAGAGGGTGCTTATACAAAAGAGAGAAGAACAGCTATAGTATGCACCGTTTAGCTGAATAAGGAGGGATTACGAAGACGTAATGCCCTTTGGGCGTACAAAGGCACCCTCTTGAAGTAGTGCAGAGAAGCGTTTCTGAGAGGGAATACTATGCCTGGACCGACAGAGATTTAGTGGGTGAAAGTCCCACACACCAGGATTAAGCATCGATGATCCTGACGTTGCATAAGGCATTTCCCTATTGTAAAAATAATAATTGAATGCATTACAAATGTAAAATACAGTACATCGGCACTGGGCACTCCAACGTACTGTGTTTACCATCGAAAGTAGATCCAACTTTTCCCTGCATAGAAAGAGTTCTCAAACCAATAAATCAAAGTAGTAACTTGTGTACTTTTTTGAACTGGTTTTAACAAATAATTACGATGGTGAAATTATTTATACAATTTTATAGATAACCTTTTATAATATAAAAATAATCCTTTTAATTGATTTTTAATCAGGTCTACTAAATTTATTTTTTTGAGGGGGGAATATAGTGAGTAACATTAGAAAAATAGGAAGGAAGCTAGATCCTGTCAGTCTAGGATTTGTGGAATGGAACATATTTAAAAGTTAGCTTATCACGATTTCCACTCTAAAATAGAGGACGACATTTTATGCTACGCCAACGACCATTCATAATATTTAGGTGAGAAATATTTATTTACACTCAGAACCAATTAAATTTTAAGTAAAAGTCCTCAGCTGTGAAAATAAACGATATCACCCACAACTCTGACCTTTCGTGATGATTTGTTCAATCAAAAAATGAGGCCCTTTGGTAGATAAATTTTCTTGAATCTGCATCTTCAACCTGACGAAGAGTAAAAAAATTTTTTAAAGGGTGGTGGTATATTATTTGTAAGTCTAAGCTCCATAAACCTGGATATTAAAATCAAAATAGTTTAGTGAGGTTTTTGAGAAATTTATATTTTAAAACCATTTTTTAGGTTTTAAGAGTGAACTAGAGATATTCTCAAAGTATCCTTCTGCTCCAATAATACGAGGAGTGCTATTTTCTCTCCATATACACTTCTCCACATAAGTTCTCATAACAACACTCTCTATAATACACGGAATATTATACTGTGAATTTCGAGAGTGCTGTTTGTATATAGACTAAGAATAGAAGTATTAAAATATTTTTTTACGATGTAAAAACTCATCTTAGAAACTCTCCTCCAAAACTAGTTATGTAAAAAGTTTTACTTAGTTAATTTCCTTAGTTTGGAATATTACAATATACAGTATACGAACTTTTAATAAAATGTTATATGAAAAAACTCTGAGCTACAATCAATCAACCTTTTTTCGGGCTGAGCCTGAATGTCCATGCAGACCATAACTCTCGAGGATCGGTGTATCTCTTTACTAAAACCTTAGAGGGGTGTCCTGGAGGAAATTATGGAACTGAAGGAAAAGAGGAATTGCTGATATTTACTTGGCGTGCTCTCAGGGTTTGTAGAGTGGGCAACCCAAAAGTTGAAGGCTCCAGAAGTAGACTATTCATTGTCTGCGGAGTTGTAGTGTGAATTTCCTGGGGCATTGTATGGTCCGATCTCGGATCTGGATTGGTTTTAAATTTCTTTTTACTTCTCTCAGAATTAGGTTTATTCACTATCCTTCCCACCCTTATAAATTTCTTCTTTCTTGTGGGTGTAAAATACTCTACAGGTATTTTACTCTTGCTTTGTTAGGTCTCTTAATCCACCGAAAAATAACATCTTACAGAAACATATATACTGTCCAAAGATATGACCGAAGTTTAACTAAACAGAAGTTTTCATCACTATAATTTATACGAAACAAACTGAATAAACTTCTGTTAACATTTTTTGTCCAAAGACAAATAACATGAAATTACAGACACACGTAATATGCAACTATGTGGTGATGGCATTACGTACCGATATTTCATGCAATCGCCTATAAATTATTTACAATTTTTATTAAACATTTTTGAATTAACATAATAACATAAAGCATACGAGTACAACGTTTGATATTTATTCATTGGAAGCATTGGAAGCTGCATTTACAAAAGATTACCTAGGCTTATTTTATTCAAATAAACCTAAACAGATAAAAAATTCTGTTTTTTGATATACGGAAGCTGGTATTTTCAATTTTATATTGCGAATCCATGCTGTATTTTCACCTGAAGAGGAATAACTAATAGATAGAAAATAATGCACTAGTAATCGTTTGTCAACAAAATCAATGGATATAGAAGGCTGCAAGAAAAATGAGGAGTTTTGTGGAATGCAGCCGTTACATTAGCGAGTCCAGTAAAATAACACTTTGCTAATGGGAACAGCTTACACATATTATTGCACCGGCAGCAAAATGTGTTGTTTTCCAAATATTTACCTGGAGCAAGCACCATAGTTTTCCAGCAGGCATATGGCCGGCAGAGAGTGGAATGTACCTGCTTGATAGTGTGTTTAGCTTCAACAACTCCTAGTAGGGTAGGGTATATATCTTGCATAACAGTATAAACATGAAAATTAAACTCTAAAATATGTACGCTTTTTAACAAACTATTGATTAAATATCTGGTGAAAGGTGCTTTTAGCACACGTTATAACAAATAATCATACTTTTGTTTCGTTTTTAAAAAGGTTTTTATTAAATTCTTCAACTGGTATATTAGTAAAAACTAATAGGAATTCTGGATATGAAAGAATATAATAAATGAGTATTTATTGACATTAACACTAGTCTTTAAAGGACTTAAGTCTATTCAAATATAAATATGCAATGAAAAAACACCTAAAACTATTGCCAAATTAATCCTAAAAATCAAAGGTAAAATTTAAAAAAATATCTCATCTTTAATACCGTACATATTGAAAATCATGTACTTAAAAAAGGATATTTCATCACTAGGAGCAAAAACGGGCGTTTTTGATACGAGTACAAGTTTAACAGCTGAGGCTGTTAAATATATGAGTATATATTAAAAAGCCAATTTTAGGCCGTGTGATAAACTGTGTTTTTCATCATACTCTAGATAAAATGTAACAAACTCGTTAAACATAAATTAGTAACTGATTTACAGTATCAATAGTTGTCGACCATTTTTTGTTACTTTAGACTAATCAGCTGTTATGTGGTAGTTATTTCTTGATTCTAGATCGGCTGTTTATGTTATGTCATTTGTTATTATCAATAGTTTGGTTCCAGACATTCGATAGTTCCATTGTTGACTAGTTTTACAATCGATATCCGAAACGTCCGAAATATACAAAAAATCGATAGTGATTGTTGCAGTTACTTTATCGATTATTTACAACCAAATACTGACCTTGAATCTAAAGTATCATCAACAATAATATTTTGCAGCCTAGTACTAAAAAATCATCATAATAATAGGTTAAGTCATAGGAAGAAAAATAACAACTTTTGCTCTTCAACACTTGTATTTAAAGCAGCTATTTTTAAGCAGTATGACGGAAAGTGTGTTACTTACTAGTCAACCGTAAAATATTGACATTGTTGCATCATACTTGTGTCCTATTTTCCAGAAGCAAAACATGAAAATAGATAAGATCGTAGGCTTATGCCCAAGCACCTGCCCATGTAATTCTTCATCATACGTCACTACCTAATTGTATAAATCGTATTTACGGTGACGTTTTACTTAAATTGGAATGTTATAAGGCAAGTTTCAATTTATTCACGCCCTCAAAAACATACATGCACAAGATTAAAATCCAATTATCACTACAGCTAATAGCTTATACATGTCTTTCTCCTCATACATCAGGAAACTGTACCTGAACTACAAGGGAACTACGAGGTATAGCTAACTGGTGCTTCGAAAGAAGGGATCGAACATTTTGAAGAAACAACAACGTATGGAAATAGTGAGCTCTCTTCACTACATACTAAGCTAGGATAAAATGTATCATAATTTTCATCACTACTTTTTCATGTGTGAAATTTTAATTGAAGTGTTACAGATTTTGAGTCTTTTGTTGAAGCTCTGATCTGAGAAATACAGAACATAAATCTGAGCTGTATGCTCCAAAGGGAGGAAAATTGGAAAACCATTCCCATGTCGTAACTATAATTAATTGTAAGTGATTTATTCTTTGTTTGAAATTCATTATTGGTTGGGGTTTGTCTTTGAGTCTCCGTGACGAGTGGATGTGTTTGGTTTCTTATGTGTTTAATGTATAGTGAATGGTTTGTTTTCAAGTTTTTTGACTGCTTTAAACTTTTCTATTTTCAGCTTTATACCGGTTTGGTCCGGATTATGTGTTAATTGTGTTATGTTTTAGATATTAGTTAACCTGAGGACGGGATCAGATTCCAGATCTCGAAACGTCGTGAAACTTTGTTTTACATAAAATCGTGATGGAAAATGTCCGCAATGAAAATCTAAATAACATATTATCCTAAAATTAAAGGTTAAAATACCTGTAGTACTGTCGGTGATCTTAAATTATTATGGTGCTGACGACCAATGGTTTCGGACTTAAAAGTCCATTATCAAGTCAGAATACCAATAGTAAAAAAAATAAAAAAATAAACTATTGGTATTCTGACTTGATAATGGACTTTTAAGTCCGAAACCATTGGTCGTCAACACGATAATAATTGAAGATCACATACAGTACTTCAGGTATTTTAACCTTTAATTTTAGTAAAATCAGTGATCTGGAGGCTACAATAGTCAACATATGATCCGTTATGACGAAAAATTCTAGGAACGATGTCATTCAACAATGGTTCTGTTATCATTTAGTTCTTTCATATTAAAGAGGCACTCTCTTTTAATACCCCATACTCCCAGAAGAGGTCCTACACCTCTATGTGGCTCTAATATGACATAATATACCATTTTACGTGGAAACTCCCTCTTGTAAATTGTACACGAAGTAAAAGAATTACTCAATTAACAATCATTCCCACTTTAATAAATATTTATTCAGCCTTATTGTCTGCTAAAGTATTTTTACATAGCTTGTATTTTGTTAAACAATTTAGTTTTATATTTAGTATTCTTGCTATATTTTACTTCAGCCCATAATGCACATCTAAGATTGAACATGGCTTTAATGTGCTTAATTCTTTGCAAAGGTAGCATTCTCAAAGGTGGAGTGTTGACATATGGTTTTTAGGGTTCATGCTGAACCTGTACTAATATGATATAATTTCAATCATATCACTGCAATAAAGTAACGTAGGAATTTCAAAATAGTGAGACAAAAAATGTTTTTGATAGTTTAATTTTAGTTTTAAAATGAGTTAATAATTTGAAGGTAATACTGTACTGCATTTTATTTTCGATTGTTGTAAAAATAAGTAAACCTCAAAAATCTCCAACCATTACAAAACTTATCTCAAACATTTTCATCTACCCTACAAAGTATAAATACGGTGTTCTAAAAAAATCACCCGGGCCTGTACCACGCAGTGCAGAAACAATTTAATTTACTTATTATCCTATTGTAGCCGCCCGGAATTTGCAATTCAATGTGTGACCAGTCAGGTGCACGGGAAGGTTTTTGTGATGAGAAATTTTGTGTATGCATGTAAATGTATGGAAAGCAAGAGAGTGAGTTGACGCTTGTATGAGGATCTGACAGATCAAGTAATAAAAGGAGGGGTATAACAAGGCAAGGGGAGGTGCGGGGCTACATAGGTCCGATACTCGTAAACAGCTTTACAATATTAAAAAATATAGGTTAAAACTCTATTAATATTTCAATAATTTAATGAGGCCGTTAGCATAAGTTTTGAAATCTTCAATTTAATACAAGTTAGATTATAGTATCCAGGAAATTTGTTAGTCAATATTTTAAGGAGTAAAATGATTTGGACATGGATATGTTTTAGCTCTGGGGAGGGGGTGTTGGTGATTTTTAAGATAGAAAATATGTAACAGGTTTCCATAGAAACTACCAGAGCTATTTGTATTAAATTTTTTAATATAAAAGAATAAGAACAGCTGTTTAGATGAACTGAAAACATTCCTTTTAGACATATCCATGATCTCAACTATTTCCCAAAGGGAAGTAAATACAAACATTTTTTTAGTAGAAATACAAACGTATAAGTTAACGTATATACAAACGACGTATTTTTCAAATGAATCGTCTTAAAATTAATTAGTTTTAGTGTGTGGGTTTATTAGAGTGACAGGAAAACTGGCTACATCAACACGCTTTATGAAGTTATTAAATTGTAAAAATTTGGATGTCGTATTTAATTAATCACCATAATAGTTTTAAACATTGATATGTCTAAGCTCGGGGGTGGGGGTTAGAAATTTGTGGGAAAGTAATAGTGATATATAAGTGATGTCATATGGTTATGAGAACAGCTGTTTATAGGAGCTGGAAACATCCCCTTCAGACATATCCAATATCTAACCTATTGCTCTTGTACTTCGGTGAATGAGGTCATAGGTACATATCCTGGAATGCCCGTTTGGGTTCAGTCTGTGTTTTAAATAATAATGTTTTAATCTGTGAAATACCTCTTTCGTAGCTACAAGCAAAAATATCCCTCAAAAGATAATTAGGAATTGGAATAATTAAACCTCATTCAGTTTTTATACTAGATACTATATATGTTTATAACTATTGATCTGTTTGAATACTTTTAGTATTAAATAATTAATTTTAAACGATAAAACTTCATACGAATCAATATACCAAACATAAAATAGTCAATTCATCATAGTATATCCAAAATTAAATTAAATTTAGTACCCACTTTAATCGTATGTGGTATAAATTACACTGTATATTACACTGTAATTAGACTGGGACGGTGGCGACGTCCTGTAATCCAGCTACTTGGAGGTTACGAATTGTGGATAGTTGTGAGAGATGGTCGGTGGATGTAGTGTTCTCTTGTGTGGATTAACGTCCGCACTATTGAATACTACGTTAATCCCCAAAGACCATCCTCATATTAGACCAATTTGTAATTCAGAGGCCGTGGTTCGGATTCCACGTTAAACTGTAGGTCCACTAGTTGCCATCGGCTGTTGAGCTATTAATTAATAGTCCTGTCTAAGGAACATGTCAGCCTTAGTCAGTAACAAGACTACAAGATCGCGCCACAATCATCCTACATTCATTCCTCATTCATACTTGGCTTAAAATACCTACCTGGGTAGGTCGCCATTTCAGTTAAAAGTAAAGTGTATAAGTGTATAAAATACTGTGTATATTATATCAGGATACATACAATAACAAAACTTAAAAGCTAAAACGCTTTAACGTCAACTTATGAAGAAAAAGTCTTGAATTAAGTATTCGTAATGGAAATTATCCAAAAATAATGTGAAGTTGATATCATATAATCATTGTTAGCTTACGAAAATGATTTATAACCACCCTCCAATAAAGTTAGGTATTAAAGTTTAGTTTCAGTATAGCATAATAAAATTGAATTTTGGTTTTCATATAATATATACTTATACTGCTTTCTTTAGAAAACATCGAATGATAATGTCGTTTCTTACGATTATTATTAACTTAATTAAGTAATAAGTTACTAATAATTTATTTTAATTTTGTTGTAAAAACAATTAAAATCATTTTAATTAGAGCTCGTAATGTACAGAAAAAGCAATTTCCCGATTCTCCTATTACGCGTTTATCTTCAAACGTAAATTAAGTTTTAAATCTACACGAGTAGTCGAGATATTCCTGCAAGGAATAAAACATAAAAGTGATTACTTTCCAGTGGAAACGTAACGAGTATCCACCAAGTGAATTAATTAAAAGATAAATTATACGACATTGTAGAGGGACCGGGCGGGGCGGGGGGTGGAGGTTGGAGGGGCGAAGAGGGTTCTCATTAGATACGGTGTGTGTGTGTTTCGGTCAAACGAAGTTCGAGAGGGAAGAGGGAAATTCAACAGAAAAGAAATAAGGGGTGCAAAACAAACACGGGAATCCATAAAAATTACAAAATGCCAATTAACGAGCTACCTTTCCGTTCGTTAGAAGATTGCAAAAAGTCGAGAGAGGGATCGAAATTCCACCCTTCAGGGCCTCAGGGCCTCTTGGGGTTCCAATCTTCACTTCGTGGAAATTGTTCGGGCTTCGGGCGTTCTTATAAAAAACTACCCCTACCATTGGCGCGCCTTGGCTCCGCCCCTATCGACGCTGGTGGGGAATGCACGGCCGTAAATTTTTGTAAGATTACCAGCAAACATTCCTTGCATATTAAATCAAGCTCCGATAACGCTCCCTTCGGTTATTGTATTAAAAATAATGTGTTAGAGGGGTAGCGATATTGATGTTCAACGTTGCGAGATCCTGTCGCTATTTCGCTAACATTTGTATGGAATTTTTTATAATTGGGATGAAAAATATAATTAAAGCCCTTTATTATGATATTAAAAATTAAGTTTAGTAATATTATAGCTTAAAAGTTAAACCTATAATAATGTTAATATATATTACATAGTTTATGTTAATAAATAAAAAACCGTTAAAACATAATTTATATTATAATAACTGTAACGTTAATAAATCTCAACAGATAACAATAATCTACAGGATATGAATAAAACCAATAAGAATAAAAAAGGTGTGTATAAAAATTTTTCTAGTAACGAGTTGTAATGTGTTAAACAGATATTTAATATACTTAATGAAATTTATTTGAGCCAGAGCTTTTGTTAAATTGTTATTAGACTACTGTGAAATAATAATTGTATTTACTTTCCTTTGGGAAATAGGTTAGATCATGGATTTGTTCAAGGAAAAGGTTTCAGTTCCTCTAAACAGCTGTTCTGTATAACCAAATAACGGCAAATTCCGTTAAAAATGTTTGTCTGACGAGTTGACAATACCCCTCCCAGAGCTAAAACATATCCATACCAAAACCTTAATACCGTCAATAAAGATCATAAACAACTTGCTATTTTGATATTAATAGTGAAAATTTGTGACCTGTAAATTACAATTAACAGGCTTAATTTTAATACTAATTCATTTTTAATATACGCATTGTGTTATTATTACGATATCATTATTATATTTATAATTTACTTTAAGAGTAGTTTTCCGGGTTTCAAATATATTTTCTATATCGGAAAGAAAATCAATGAAATAGTCTTACATTAGCTGCAAATTATGTTTTTCAATAAAGTAAATTTAAGGCTTAAATTATCTATTTAAATCTTAAACAATAATAGAATTCTGTATTAAACAATCCATATAAAACAGTGATAAATTTTAAAATTTTTTCTACGTTAAAACCTTTAACATTGTTAAAATCCAGAATAATGTATGTCTACGTCATAACGTCAGTATTCTCAGGTAGCTGTAATTCACAACTTCGTGCAAAACCGGTTATCATGTCAGGTAATAAAACCGAAGAGACTACGAAAGTTATTGGCAATGTGTCAAATCCAGCCAGGCCGTACGATCGATCATTGCTAACTGAATTATTCACTCAAATATCCAAGTTAATGATTGGATATTCAAGGTCACGTTGTGTTTTTCCCACCGTTGCTATGGGCAAGACATATGGGTAGATTAGACAGATGTTTTTTCTTGAAAAACATAAATTTTCAATCTTTTCATAAGGTAGTTTAGTAAACATTCTCTATAAAAATAGCTCAATTGGTTTGTTAGTTTATTTCGTAGTTATCTCTTTAAACCCTTGCTAGTACTGTATTTAGTTTAAATTGTACCGCAACAAGTTTTTATTGAACCATGGAGTCGATTTTAAGTCGTCATTCTCATAGTTTCACAGCCAAATCTGAAACATAAGTTGTTGATTGAGCAGCAATCAAAGAATTCATCACAATGTATAAAAACTGTTTAGTATTTTTAAGGATGAATTATCTTACTTACATTGCGAAAAACCGTAAATGTTATCTTATGAAAATAAAATCAATAATATTTTCATTTAAGCTAACTATTTTTATACCAAACGGTGAAATGTATACATTTTAATGTTAATAAAAGTAGCTCGTATCTGATAAGAAAACAAACAAAAGTATTAGTGATGGATCCACGAAACTCGACGCCAGAAAAAGGAAAAATACTTCCTAACTGGAATATCCCGGAGGCTACTTATTTTGATAATCCCTGTTAATTGAAATACGCCAAAATACGAAATATCATGCTTCAACAAAAATATACTTACCCCTTTTATTCTATTGTGTTTCTCTATTTACAAGGCCTAAAGAGAAATAGGAAAAAATAGAGACAGGCGAAATAGATGAACAGAATAAAATAAACATTTTCGATTTAACTTTAGAAAAAATTAGATAACATATACCATGTTTTAAGTTTGTGCTATCCAGTGTTTACTAGCATGTTTTATCATTGAAAAAATATATTGTTGTTAATGTTTTATTTTTTGCAATAGTCATAAGTTCCAGTGAGGTTTTCAATATTTTTATGACGGAGCTATAAAAACTAACAATAATTCTTTGTTATTTATAAACTGATTTAATAATTTAAAAGTACTCAGTTATTTTACTGTTTTGATTGTTTTTACCCTTCTTACTGAGGAATTTTTTTTCTTAAAAACTCCAATAAATAATCTTCTCATGTTGTTGTACAAAACTGCAATGTACCTTTGGAAAATAAGCTAGCGTCTGAGATTTGTGATGTTTATGCAGTGGTCTCAAATTTCAGACCTTTGAGTTAGATTTTTCATCAGTTTTCTTGTTATTGCCACGCCAGTGGCATTTTGTAATAGTCAGATAGAATTTATTCACAAATGCTTTTTGGGACAGCAGTCCAAACCCAGATGGGCATTCTGGGATTTAAACCCGGGATGCCCAATTTACTGTTTTATTGATCTATTAAGATACTGCTATTATGCTTTATTATTTATTAAGTAGATTTATAGTTTCACTAATATCAAGGTTATCTAAATGTTGCCAAAAACCTATATGAACTGGGACGGTGGCGACGTCCTGTAATCCAGCTACTTGGAGGTCACGAATTGTGGATAGTTGTGATAGATGGTCGGTGGATGTAGTGTTCTCTTGTGTGGATTAACGTCCGCACTATTGAATACTACGTTAATCCACAAAGACCATCCTCATAACTATACCAGTTCGTAATTCAGAGGCCGTGGTTCGGATTCCACGTTAAACTGTAGGTCCATTAGTTGCCATCGGTTGTTGTGCTATTAATTGACAGTCCTGTCTAAGGAATATGTCAGCCTTAGTCAGTAACAAGACTACAAGATCGCGCCACAATCATCCTACATTCATTCCTCATTCATACTTGGCTTAAAATACCTACCTGGGTAGGTCACCATTTCAGTTAAAAGTAAAAGTAAAGTATGACGACCTACGCTTAATCACAGTAAATTTCAACACAATAACAAATATTTTTAAAGTGTGTTTGTTTTACTTTTCTTTGTTTGCTGGCTCAAGAAATCAAGAATGTTTAGTAAAATTGATACAGGATAATTGATTTAAATTTAGGTTTAGGTTTTTCTTTTTCTATTAATTCCACGAGTTTTCTTCGAAGTTTACAGGTATACAAAGGTTGTTAGTGAAGATCACTCCTGATTCCAAAAATTGTAACAGATATTTGAACAAACATCTTTGGTATGTTGCCATAACAAACCCAACACCATGGACAACAATATGAAATTATTCTATCCATATTATTTAGGTTCACTTTAACCATCAATATTTACACAAAAATTGTAATTTGAGAAAAATAACACATTTTAAACTTGTTTCTAAATATATCATTAATTTTTTTGTGAAACACTCATCAGTAACACCCCCGACAAATAACTGAGTCTTTAATTTGCATAAGACCGTGTGACTGTTCACCCCTAACCTAGACCAAGACCAGTTCCTCCCACTCTTGTAGTCTGCTAGGAACTAGTCAAGCAGGAACTACAACTACTAGCCGGTGTCCGTGTCAGTGGGTTAGGTGTAGGTTGTAGGTGTGCCAGCAAGAAGTGTTCTCACGGCTGGCAACTGGTTAATGTCTCCGCTCCTTGCACACTTTAATTAAATTCTATGTCCAGCCAAATTGGAACCTGCAGCGCGAACGGCCTCTACTGTTGCGCGTTCAATTAAATTGACATGTTTAATTAGTTTAATTACTTCCTGGGTAATATCTGTCGTCTCTGAATTTTAAGTTTGTCACGTTCGTCGCGCGTTCATTTTATCAAGGTTTAAAACGTGTTGCGATTTTTAGAGTTCAGTTTTGTAAATTGTTGACCGTTATTTTATTTCATGCGTTACTTTTTGATATTTTCCTCGTTTAAGTTGCATAAATCTATCTAATTCAAAATCCCAACTCTTGAAATGTGTGAATAAGTCGCTTAGTATTTTTTATATCAGTCAATGCTGTGTTCCTGCGTACAATTTAGGTGCAGGTCTTCAGTAATGTGTATAACACACTAGGCAGACTTACTTAAATTGCAGTGTATAGTGTATAGTGTGACTCTCCGACGCCAACCTTCAGAAAATGTGAGTAACATCCAACTATCTTTGACAATTTCAATATCAATACAATGTTTTTCTATTCTCGTTCATATAAGCCTAGAATATACCTACACCAAAGCATTAAGTATAAATTATAACGAAATCTAAGCTCGGTTTTCTGCATGTTAAATATAGTCATGCTTTACTCATAAAACTTATGACCCTCTATTTAATGTATACGTAAAACATTTTATTTAACAAAATGTATAACTGTTGATCATGTACTTTACTTATCTCTATAATTTGTACAGAATATTAAGGTTTTAATTTACCTTTGGCAATGTTTATCTAACTTGGCTCAGAAAGAAAGAAATCTGAGAAAAAATGTTTGTATTTACTTCCCTGAGGGAAATAGGTTAGATCATGGATGTATCTTTCAGTTCATCTTATCAGCTGTTCTTATAACCGAACTATGACGTCAGAAACCATATAACGTTACTAACCAAATAACATAACGGTTACAAATTTTGGTTTCCCAAATCCATGTCAAAAATTAATTTTATATAAATGTAACAACAATTTCGGCTAATAGTTGTGATTGGTTTTGAAGCGACTGTATGAATAGTTTAGTTTTTGAAGTTGATATATTTTTCTATAAAATTTCTGTTTTTTGTTTGTTTTGTCAAATTCATTGAAATATGCAATCTTTAGGTGGAATAAATTTAACTTATAAATCACATTTGGTTTCTCATAGATCATTTACAGATTGGTTACGCAAAAATTAATAATATTTTGGTTATACAAACCGTTGGTTACTAACTGTTGATGAAGTAATCGAATTACGGGTTCAGTATGAGCTAAGTGTCCTTAAAAGTGGCTTCAGTGGGCATCGAGCGGAGCAGTCAATAATGAATTCAACCAAATTGGCCACGAAAGTGACGTTTGATGGCATCATACCTCTGGCACAAGGAGGGAAACGATCTCTCTTACTGCAAACGTCCGCCTATATCGACACAAAACTACTTTATATAATGTACTTACATACGAAACATTGGAATTAAACAGCTCTATAGCTTATTATTAGGTAATACGTACTCATTATTTTAATTAATGCAGAAGTGAATCCTTAAATCAACAAAAATGAAAAAAGCAAAGAAAAACTTATGATATCTGAACAGTTTTAGTCAAAATAAGCGACGCAGATTTTGTGTGATGCGCTGTTAAAATAATACTTTATGTGCCAATTAATTTAAGTATTTAGTACATCGGAATGACTGAAAATGATTTATTTGGTATTGTCGGAATACGACAATGATTAAGTTTATAGTTATTAAGGGAAATTGTTATTAAAAACACTATAAGAAATAGATTTAACAGTCCCCTCATTTAAGTCTCCAAGGATACAATTAGTTTCCGAGAAATCACAATGATTAAAATATTACTCGTTCCTCAAAATGTTGTTAAGTCTTTTGAAGTAATGAAAAATCACATAAACAGTGAAGTAAACCTTGTAAATATTTAATTCCCTCTTTAAAGAATTCTCTCTACAAAAGCAAAATAATTAGGAGCTCGTATTTAGTTTTCCCAGAGCGAATCTGCTCAAAGCTTTACCTCATGCATTTTTTGTGAGATGAAGCTCTGAAAAGATTTCAAAGGTCTCTCCTTAAACCCTCGCGTGCAGTAATTCAGGATTACGCCTCCGTTCTCTCCTGACCACGTTTTTCCGTTAAAATAAATTATTCCGCTCGGAAGTCTCCGTTCGCAGAGCAGAGCCTCTTTGTGCTGCCCCCTTCCTCGGCTCCCCATAACATGCATCATTCGCCCTTTTATCGTTTATTATGAGTTTCTTTTGTATTAGGCTGAACTTCACTCGGTAGAAACAAAAGCACCCTTCTCCACTTTTAAAGATAAAAATTTAATTATGGCTTCCATATAACCGGCATAAAACCTTCATATTGCATTACTTTTAGAGTGATACATTGTTGCTCAAGTTCAACTCACTTTCGGGTGAAAGTGAAATTTGAGTTCTGTTTTATGTATTTGTAGTTACTGTATAAATATAAAATAAGCCTATCTGTTCAGGATATAAAATATGGAATTTTACGTAAGAGTTTTTAGTATATTATTTTTGGTTGTTATTCCTTTTAATATCTATGATAATTGTTAGAATAATAATAAACAAGACATACTCAGAGTTTGCTCATGAAATGGCACTATATTCAATATTACTTTTATCTAAAATGATTTTTATTCATATTTATCGACTACAGTTGATACAAATATGCTTCGAATTGCATATATTTATCAACCTTTTGGGGACCCGGAACCTGAAAATATGTGGTTTCCATCTTTAAATCGAGTTGATAATATACTAAAAATGATTCCCCAAAATTCCAATCATCATTCGCAACTGAAATATTGTCTCGTCAAATAAAAAAAAGTCAGTTAAGGGTGAAATGAAGACTTGGTTATTCAGCAATATCGAGAACGTCAGGTGCTAACGATACATGCCTGACAAATGTAACATTTTGTAATATATATGCAAAACTAGCAGGTTGCAAATGATTGACTTGGCTGGTCGGTCAGATTTCGTCCTGACAACCCGATCAGATGACATTTTGATGTCGGCCTCCACGTAACAAGACCGACCCCATCGCCATCGTCATCATTATTTTAACAAATTGTGTTCTATATTTCACGAAACCATTGTAAAAGCCTACGACCATTAATAACGTGTAACAAATACGTTCATTTTTCGTTTTGATACGGATGATTATCTTAATTGCTCTGACTTGGAAACAATACATCTCAAGGTTGTTATTGTTCGTGAATCTGGTCATTTTTTAACATTTTTACTGAACGGTTTAGTATTTTTGGTTCTCTACCTTTCTAAGCAACGGGGGTTATTTAAAATAGACAGGCTATTTTTTCAACAATACTCGATGTGAAAAATACAATAACTATACAATCCATGTTTGAGATTTAATCTTAAATAACAACTAAAATTTTTTCGTTAATATGTACCTATTTCTTTGGTTAGATCAGTTCGCAGGATATTTTTACAAGTTTTTGTTTCATTGAATTTATTTCAGTGTTTTTATTCTTAACAATTCTGTCTTATAATGAGAAAGAAAAATCGAAAAAATCAATGTTTCAGATTAAATAAATTTCAGAAGCTATGAAAAGATGTATTTATATGATACGAAAGCGTTTTCTTTTTTCCTAAGTTGAAACTGGTTTCCCCATACTTTGGGAATAGTAATTCACTACCTTATTCAAAATCGTAGCTTATAAATAAAAAGCTACTTCTTTGTAATTTGAAAGGCACAGAACACCCTTAAGTTGAAGGTCATATAGTTGTTAAGATGGTCGATGGTGGAAAAATAAAACTTGTTCAAAAATAGGATTTGCAGATCCATACTTTAGGAATATGTATTATCTGTGATCATAATCCTATAATCCTGTAGAACCTTACCCAAAAGATATTAGACGTATATTTTAAAATACATAAAAATGCCTTAGTGCAAATATAGGACTATAGTTCATTTAATTAATAATATCCATACTTAAACCCAAACTAAAAATGTTTGTATTTAATTCCCTGTGGGAAATAGGTTAGATCATGGTTATGTTTAAAGGTAATGTTTTCACTTCATCTAAATAGCTGCTCTTATTCATTTGTTTAAAAAATTCAATACAATAGCTCTGGTAGTTTCTATGGAAACCTGTTACATATTTTCCATCTTAAAAATCACCAAACCCCCCCAGAGCTAAGACATATCCATGTCAAAACTCTAATATATATTTTATATAAGGTAAAACCGTGTACATTTTGTTAATCTACAAATTGCACACACATACACATACGCGTATATTGAATTTAATTTTTGTATTTATATTTTATCCAGAGTAATATTAAGTAACTTATGTCAGAGCTATTTGTCACCGACAGGGTTGTCAAGCGTAGAGCAAGGACGTGAAGGCGCAACGACCCAACACTTGTGCCATTCAAAAGCTCTTAAAAAGTGTTAAAATGACAAAACGCGTGACATGTGAAGAGCCCTAGAGGCGCAGGTGGCGCACTCTGTCCGTGTAAAAGACAATATGTCCCGCCGTATCGGGCTGCCATCGAACGATTCAATGGCCTTTTTATTTCGCCACTGCAAAACCAACGCGCAGGGCATTCCGCGTGATAAGTTTTTACATTGTTCTATTTATTTTCCGTCGATGTCGCTTCGATTGAGCCCGACACTTAATTGGAGGATTGTGGAAAATAAAGTCCGCGTTAATCTGGGAGAGATAGAGTGTTGAATTAACTCCAAGTGAACAGAGTTTGCGATCATTTCACTATAGTGGATGAATCATTGTTCGAACTCAGTGTGTTTTGGGTTGTTTTTTCATGAATAATGAAATTCATGAATCAATAAATATCCCCAATTAAAATTGAACTCCATTAACATGATCACATTAATCGTAAGAGGTCGTCGTCGTCGTCTTCTTAGAAGGATTAGGCAAGAATACCTGTTCCGACTTCAAACAGCACTATGTTTCAAACATTTGTTCATTATTGAAAATCACTATTATTTAAATACACCTATTGCCATCTTTTTCTTGGTCTGCCAATATCTCTTTTTCCTTCTGGCTTGTAATTCATGACTGCTCTGGGGATCCTCCTATTCTCCATTCTCTCAATATGATCTCTCCAGTTCTGTCTATTTTCCTCAACTTTATCTGGTATGGAGAATATACCCAGTTCTTCTCGAATATCAACATTTCGCAGTCTGTCCTCCCTTGTACAGCCCTTCACTGATCTTAGGAACCGCATTTCAGCAGCTTGCATTCTACTGACATCCCTTTTCTTTGGGATCCAGGCTTCAGAGCCATACAACAGAACAGGTATTGCCATGACTTTGTAAAACTTGAGCTTGGTCATGCGAAAGAGGTCCTAATTACCAAAACTTCAAATAGTCTACACTTCTTGCCATGTAGACAATGGAAGTTACTAGAGCGTAAAATTATGTTAAAAGTTTTAAATTAATCACCTTTTTAGTTAGAGAAATCTTTAAAAACATTGTTGTAAGCATGCGTATAATTTACACCAACGTACTATATTTTAAGGGAAAGTATAAACGTCTGTGGCTTCAAAATTGAAGAGTTTTACGGAATTTACACTAACGAAATATATTTTAAGGGAAAGTATAAACGTCTGTGGCTTCAAAATTGAAGAGTTTTACGGAATTTACACTAACGAAATATATTTTAAGGGAAAGTATAAACGTCTGTGGCTTCGAAATTGAAGAGTTTTTCGGAGAAATAAATGAAAACGTCACTCGGCTTGAGAGAGGTCAGAGGGTGGACGAAGGCAATTTATTTTTCTAAGGGAAGAGACATATGACTTATGTAAGAGACAGAGACAGGTGATGGTGACCGCCTACCCGTCCTGGATCTGACACCCGACAAGAAAACAGACATCCGCCACACACGACAACCGATTCAGCTTTAAATTGTCTCTTTAATTGCTTTTCGTATTAGTTTTGTGTTTCATGAATAAAAAGGCTAAAACATACTGTAAGACAACTTGTTCACATATTTTAGAACTTTAAAAGTAATATCTTACGTCAGAACACAATTTACTCGAATTTTTTAAATTTCGTTTTTTTCTAATGTTGCATTGGTGACATTACAAAATTAAACTGAACAAGGAGTTTAAGTTTTCAATTTATTTGGTTTAATAGTTTCTTGAATATTAATTATGATATAAATTTTGTCTTAATCTTAATACTAGTCACAAATATTTACAGTTTAAATTTATATAAATTGTATATTCAATGGGTAAAATATTGCGTAAAATGAAACATCAATGATTGCTAGTAATTTATGCTTTTCCAAATAATTCGCCTCCGTTTTCACAATCGTTAATCAAAAAGAATTTACCAACAATTCTAAAAGTTATTGTAACAGCGGGCTTAACAATGGCATAATATTGACGGAGGCCCGCCGCCCCAAGATGGGGCAGCGCTGGCAGTTTTCAAGAGTGGCGTGGTTTTTTCATCGACCGCCATTTTTCGCCAGGACGCATGCAGGCCTGCGCGGGCAAATGTATTTTTCTCCCCTTCCCCCCACCACCATGGCCGATTCTTTACTCGTCGTTGCAGTTTGTTTACCTTACACGTCCATGCCCGCAACTGCCTAGAATCCAAAATATTTAATCAAAAATGCAAAACTGTTTTTTTATGAATCCACGGCATTGGAAATCAGCGCAAGAATTCAATACTATTATGTAGTACTGTATCCTGAACGCAGAAAAGACTGTTTTGTACAACGCACATTCATTTTAGTACAACATTTGTATGATCTACATTTTTATATATTATTTTTTTAAGAAAATAGTTTTTGTTGTCTAGTCAAAAATATAACAAGTTTGAGATGTAAATTAATATTATTTCAAATGGATTACTAGATGACACTAAGAATATTTATATAAAAGAAATTTGTTCAATCTACAATTAGATGTAACTTTAAACCAATAGATATATCCTTAAGGATAAGATACAAGAACATTAAATATGTAAATAGGAATTAGTGTTTGAATTTCATACAATCTACAACAAACTATACTCGTAGGCCTACATCTTTAATCAAAAATTTCTATCTTATAAAGTTCTTATACCTTCACTAGAAGTTGCTATGAGTAGTAAAATTATTTTACGATGGCTACCTAAATGTGTAATTTCTACGCTTGAATACAACTATTTTAAGTATTTATGGTAGTGTGAAATGAATTATAGCGTTCAATTATAAGCATAAGTCAATCCTTTTAATTAACAAAATGTACAAATTTTGATTCCTTATACGAGTTCGTAGTGGAATTTACATTGTAACATAGTATAATAAATAGCAATATATCAACTAATTTACGTAATTTAACGAGATGTCATGTATATATTTTCAAAATAACATTGGTAGGTTTATACATTTTCAACACAAGAAATATTTTCTCCCTAACGACTTCACTGCAAAGTTAAAGTCGTGTGCTTGATAACAAAACCACGCAAAAAAGTAATTTACATATTCGAAATAACGACAAACCGCAAAATAATCTCGTAAAACTCTAACGGTAATTTAGTGCGGCACGGAATATAAACTAGCGGCTTAAAAAGAAATAAATTTCATCGGTAAGATTTAACATTTAGACCGAAAAAGCAGGGAGGGAAGGCAACAAATTTCCCCGCGACGCGTTGACATTCAAGCGCAGAGATTCATTTCTGATTCCAGAGTCGTCTCTTTTTATTCAAAATATAACGTTTTTCCGTGTCGCCTGTTAAAATGTAAATGGGCGGCGCGGCGCGGACCCACAGAAGAGCGAATTGCCGTTAAGTTGCGCGTTCGTAAGGAGCTTATCTGGCGCAGTAGATTCCAATTATACTGTGCGCTGAAAGGAAGGTAAAAAGTATAAATGCGATTTTAAGCAAACATTATAAATGAGACTGTTTATCGAACGCTGAGCCTCGCGTGGGAAAAAGGACCTGGCCCTTAATCCTTTGAAAGCTTTGTAGAATTATTTATCGATTTCTCCTGTATTTGTTGGTTTCTAGTCGGCGATTTCGACTATTCGACAGACAAGTATTTTTGTTTTAGCGTACAATTACAACGGTCAACAGACATAGCAGAGGGTCTCTGAATGGGTGATATAATTTCGAATACAAACATCCTATGTGTATAAATTATTTTCAAATTTAATCTCGGTTTTTATTTAATGCAGTAGTAACATTGATAATTAATAGGAACAAGTATTTAATAATACGCATTTTCCTGAGGGTTTTCTGTAAAAAATCCTATGATAAATGGTTTGAGATATCTAACAATAAGTAGGCCTGTTCGTTACCTCACAATGCTAGTATTACATTTATTTGAAATATATATAAGCTATGATCATTGTATTTAACAAATCTTTAAAATGTCTTAAATATAAACACAATTAGGGTGGAAGAGGGAAAAATGATCTATTTTCGTATCAAACGGAAGATAGTGTAACCCATGCGGTTGAATCTATAAAACCTTTTCTGTTACGGAAAGTTTTTCCGCAATTTTTGTATTTTAAAAATCAAACAACTCGTGTATGTTTTTTTAGATAATCTCAATCAATAAATAAGCTGTCGGTATGTTATTAATATATTAAGGTGACTTTAATAATATTAATATTTCCTAATGCGATGTTCACCGCTTCGATTCCGGACTCAGTCGATATTTTCTATCATTTTTATGTGTTACTTTTCAATTAGCTATAGGAAATAAACGTGAGATAAGTAACGAGACCATAGTTTGGATAGTACCTTATTAAAATGTAAAAGAATGTCTCCGCCAATTAGGATAGACGAAAATTAAAAAAGGCCGTCTCCGCATACTAATTATAAACCATTATAAAGAAGGAGATCTCTACTTCGTTCTTCAAGCTGTAATGAAAGCGTAGATATATGATCACTTATAATTGTAATTATATTCTGATCATTAAAAAAACATCAAGAAACAAATTTTTATTCGAAAAAATCTGACAATAATTTTACAAAAAACGTCAAACAGGTACACGAACTGTGGGTTGGATGTAGTACGGATATATTGAATAAAAATTATTTAAACACGAAAAGCTAACTAAATTAAATAATCCTGTATTACTATTAACCATACCTAAGTAAAAATATATCAACTGTGAATGTGTATGAGAAAACTTTAAAATGTAAACAACTTTCATAAACGATTCTATGAGTAAATCTTAATTTAATAAATATTTAGCATAGAAAACCCCACATCTTCCTGTATGAAATAGTGGAAGCCAACACGACATATTGAAATGACGAATGACAGGAGGGATGTTCTGATACTGTGAGGCTAGGCACGGACCAGAGCTAGGTGATAGCAAACAGCCCATAATAGAGTGCCGGGAGTCAACATCAGGTCCGGTCCTATTTTTCTTGGACTCCACTGGGAACCCAGAAATCATAATGGAGGTGAACAATAATCAATTAGTCAATATTTGCAATGCGTTGGATAACATCGGTGGATAGAAAGTGTGATCCATCACCCCCTCCCGCCAACACCCACCACAGTCCACCTCGGTCCACCACCCTCCGCGTCCACGTCATCTTGCGGTCCTCTGTGACGTTGGCGAATCAGGAGTTCGGAGGACCTCGAGGGTAGAAATTAGATGAGAGAGCGTTTTCAGATTTAATTAAAACCTAATTGGAAACTGAATTACTTTTGAAAGGGAATATGTGATGCAAACGCTAATGGAAGAGGTCATTATTAGAAATTGGAGCCTTCTTTGCCAAGTAATTAATTGAATTTCTTAAGTTGAAGTGTGTTTATTTATTAGAGAAAATAATTTATTCAATGTAATCATCAATAATTTACTTTTATATTAATTAGCTATTTTAGAATACAAATTCAACCAAAAAATAGTTTTCTCATAAGTTATACTCATTTAATTCCACTATTAATTTCATAGCAGTAGTACGTCTACTATCTTACTCCTTACATACAAAAATGATGAGTATTTCTGTATGCAGTTAAAATTATAATTTCTCTAGTTTTAGAAAAAAGGATTAACATACATATTACCAACAAATGAAATCATTCCAATTGAAGTGTTGAAAAATTATTGTATTTACATCCATTATGGAAAATAGGTTAGATCATGGAATATTTTCAGTTTCTCTAAACAGTCGTCCTTATAACTATATGACGTCATTGAAAATAATACGTCACCGTTTCAAATTTCGGTATAACGGATTGCCTATACTCTCCCCCAGAGCTAGTCATATTCATGTCAAAAATAAATGTTTAATGCATAAGGAACATGGAGATGAATGTACCCTGAATTTTTTTAAAGTAGAACTTTTAACATGTACTGTATTTTGCTATAATGAAAACGTTTCCCTCGAGATAAAGGATTTAAAACACCATGAAGCAAAACTGGAGAGAAAATAGAAGATTTATGCTGAACACTATCACGACTCAGAAGGGTGAAATGGAAATATATTCTGCCCGAGGGAGAAAAAGAGGTTTAGGGCAGAGAGACATGGAGGGAATAAGTCATCTGGATATGACACAAGGAAATATGCGCGAGCTCTGGCCGAGAGAAGAAATATAATCCCACTCATCACACCCCGAAGCCCTCCCTTCGTGGGTTACACTGGATAAGAACTGACTACCACGACTCGTCCACTACGGAGATTTTCTACCTTATCAGACATTTACAAATTTATTTAAGAGTCTGCATCAGTGGTAGCCATCTTGAATTTTAGTCCCGTAAGAGCAATGTTAAATTCTGGCGGAACATACCTTCACTTTGGCGTGTGTAGTGGCGTTAATTATCAAAGTATTAATGTAAAACTTTGGAAGTACATTGATGAGATGTGGCTCAAGGGCATGATCTTTTCAATATGTTCAAAAATCTAACTTGATATAAAAACAAAAATCCAGAAATATTTGACAAAATAATTCTATATTTTTTTATTAAGAGCGAAAATAAGAAGTTCTACAAGGTGGTGCCCTGGAGGACTGTAATACCTTTAATTTGACACCTCTTCCGTTAACTTATGACAATAGGTCAAGGAGATATAGGCGCCAGAATTTAACATTGCTCTTACGAGACTAAAATCCAAGATGGCTACCACTGATGCAGACTCTTAACAAAGATAAGAAATATACTTGAAGACAAAGCAAAAATACCGCTCACTTTTAGTTCATGGAAATGTTGGACCTTAAAAATTAAATTAATAAATGTGAGGATAGCCTATATGACAAAACATAATGTGAATATAGCTCATGAAATACCCTGGATTTCACTTGATTGATTTTATGACAACCATTTCTGGATACTTAAAAAGCATCCATAAAACTTTAACAATGAATCTAATAGTACGTAATTCAGATAATGTCTTAGGGTGAACAGCTCTTGAAGCAGTTAGTTTTACAGAATGAGTTTAGTTTAATTTAATGCTATGTTTTACATAAATGCATTTTGTCCAAAATATATTATATTTGTATGTATTAGGCCTTTACATGTTTTTCGTAGAATTTCATGATTATTTATAGACTTTAATTGTTTCATGGGGTTGATTTTAGAATCAATATAGACTGTTTGAAGTGGGGTTTCTTGTAACTACGCTAGAGGTATATCAATTGAGTCAAGGAGTAGCCTTTTGGGTCCAAACCCAAATGGGCACCCCGGAATTTGAACTCGCGACCTCTCGTACCGAAGCCCAAGAAGCTAACCACTCAGCTAATACACCCAAATCAACCCAATTATTATTTATACTAATACATATTAGTATTAATACCATTAGTCTTATAGATGACGGTTGTATATAAAGAGGTATTATTTATTTGTACAGAATTTATTAAAATATGAAATGAAAAAATGTAAATATAATAAAAAAATCCAAGATATGTCAATACAAGCTAAAATATCTATTGTTATCTTCAAGTATTCGTATTTTTAGATTGTGTTAATACGTCACTAACATTTGTTTAACGTTTTTATAGAGAATGGCCCAAATCCAGGAATCAAATTTATGAACTCCGGTTCACGAGATACGAACACGTTACCACTGAACAGGTAAACAGCTGTTATATTAACTTAAATTTGAGCTACTAACTCAAATTAACGGCTACACGTATCCATCTCTTAAATTACTGTACGTTTGGTACTATATTCAAAGTGTTATTCATGAAATCAGTTAAACGAATTTTTAATCCAGAATCCCAACTGAATAGGCACTTCACAATGTGGATAAAAAGTGTGGGAAAAAGAACCGTTAAGAGTTCACCGACTGCCCTTACTTTTTTCAAAGCTAAAGAATGAGGCTGATGCAAAAATGCAAGATTAATTCGCAAGGCTGAGGACCAGTCTTGACCGAGTAACCCTGTGTCGGAACAGGTTCCGACCCTCGACTCCCACGGTGTACCTGGACCTGGAACCACTTGTCTCTTGGCTGACGGGGCAACACCTAGGGAGGTGGATGAGGGGAGTGGCATCCTGCGCAACGAGATTGTCCGGGTCTAAGTCGTTCGGATAAAAGTTACATTAGATTTCCTAGAAGTAATTAGTTACTAGTAAGTATACTGAAAAAGGTTAGAATATTTAGTTAAGAGTCTGCATCAGTGGCCTTCTTAGATTTGAGTTTCGTAAGAGCAATGTTAAATTCTGGCGCATATATCTCCTTGACCTATTGTCATAAATCAACGAAAGAGGTGTCAAATTAAAGGTATTACAGTCCTCCAGGGCACCACCTTACAGAATTTCTTATTTTTGCTCTCAATAAAAACAATAATAATGATTTATTTTGTTAAATATTCCTGGATTTTTGTTTTTATATCAAGTTAAATTTTTTAACATATTAAAAGGTCATGCTCTTGAGCCACATCTCATCAATGTACTTCCAAAGTTTTACATTGATACTTTGATAATTAACGCCACTACAGACGCCAGAGTGAAGGTATGTTCCGCCAGAATTTAACATTGCTCTTACGGGACTAGAATTCAAGATGGCTACCACTGATGCAGACTCTTAAATATCAAGGTAGGAAGCTACAATAAGTTCAAACCCTAGTTTTGATTTTACACTACAGCAATATTTGGTTAGATGCGTAAATTGGTTACTAATAAAACTAATTCAGTTCCGAATAAGTGATAGACTTTAAGTGATAGATCTTTGTTAAGGTATCTCACCGAGTTTGTTTGTTATTAAACTCTACAGAAGAGGTATTTTTAGAATTACAAATATCTTCATATTCACTTGCATACAATTCCAGAGGTTTTGACAATAGTTTTACTAGTACAAACATTTTTAAACCACATAAGAACTGTAATATTTTCGTGAGAAGATATTAGATTTCTTTAATTATTATTATTTAAAGTTACACGTTTTAGCGTACATTTTTTTGTTTATAGACATGGAAACTATGATTTATTCTAAAACAGTTTATTGCGTGTTATGAGACTGACCTTATGTACCATTGTTACTTGGCCAATCCCTTGTATGGACTATATATTGTTTAAGGACTCAATACATCTAGATTATTGTGCATATACTATCTCTTACGAATTGCTCGTGCTTATAATTAAAAATTGTAGTTTAAGATCGGACTTAAAGCGATCCTGAAGTTATGCAGCCACTATAACTATACAAAAGTGAAATAATAAAACTTAGATCATGAGAAAGAGATAGACCATCATGAACTTATAATATATTTGCTCATATGCTAAAACACAGACAAGTACCTACGAGAAAGTGTACTTCATTCGATGAATAATAGCTTAATCACTGTAATATAATTAAATTATTAATTAATTAATGTAGTGCTAGGCTACAAATGCTTTTATGGCATAAAACTACTCAGGGTATGGTCAATAATCTTAAAATGTGTTTAAATGATTAAAATGTTAGATACTACTTATACGATAGGCTTAGATTAACTTAAACATATGAAAATTGGCGATCTCAGTTTTAAGTATTTGTTTTTCAAAATACATTTTATTTTGAAGCAATTAAGACTATTTAAATTGAACATTATTTCTTTTCAACGAAAATTCCAAAATGTCTACACCTAATGAAAAAATGTCTTAACCAAACGAGCACAGGAGGTTAGATCAAAATTATAACATAACATTATGTCTGTATGTTATAAACTAGAATTGTGTTTTTAAGATAGACAATTAACTTTCTCTCCCTATTCAGTATTTGGAGAAAGTATTGTTTCGGTAAATATTTTCGAATTTGAGTTGAGAATGGAAATAGCCGTTTTAAGGCTCCTTGAATCCCAAAACTGGTTATTGTCATTTCTGTCTGCTATTGAGCAACGACCTCAAGACTACAGCAATACTCCGATTTTTATAAAATGTGGTTCAAGCACTTTGGCAATACTCCAACCTTTATTTTCCTTTCATTACATCTTTAATTAATAATTAAAACCAGACAAAAAATTAGTACCAATTTAGAAATATTAATGGTTTCAGAAAAAAGTTAAATCTTCTGTTAACGATAAACACAGAACGTTGTCTAAGAATTCCAATTGTTATTCGTATAAAGAATAGTAAAAAAATAATATTTTCCTAATTTCTTAACTGTTTTTCATGAAACTAGGTGCACATTGTATGACCACACTACTCAATAAAACTTACACACAACGTTTGTTAAAAGAGTGTATAAAATAAATTTTGTGACTATTTCTGAAACTTTGGATTTGTTTAAAGCCATTCTAAAAAAATGGTATTATAGTTTATGAAAGATAATATGTAGGCATTTTTATTTACAGTTTAATCCTATTTATAGTAATACACTGTCAATGAAAAATCCTAAAAATATTACTACAAAGTTAATTTTAACACCTGATCATTTTAATAACCTTGAAACTATAACACAAATATTTTTGTTGAAATCGTCGTTTGTATTGCAAACACAATTTATAACCATTCAAACAGAGTAATGAAACCTCGTCCACGTATCATAAAACCTGCGCTTATCTACGTTGTCAGCGAAAGGAACTCAGCTGTAATATCACCTATCCGCGTTTCTGGTTTATCTGCATCTAGCATTAGCGGAGCGGACTTTCCGTTGTACGAATCACCAAGTTCACATTTATTAGTCCAAAATTAGTGAACGCTGTGAAAGGGCTTTTTACTTGGACACGGTCAAATATCGGCTTTGTGTGTTCTTTGACACGCGGGAAGGGATGTTTTATACCGGCACAAAAGACAGGAAATGCTAATGTACCCATAATATATCATACTTTTTCACAAAAGACACCCCACCCCGTCTCCGACGCGAAGCCTAAATATTGAGTTTCCATTTAAAAGTCGAGTCGGCGTCTCGCGCGTGCGCCGGCCTAATGACCGATGCCGACTTCCTTCTATGTTCGTATTAAATAAAAATGGCGGCCTATTAGGTTGCAAAGAGCGCTCTTTTTATCGAGCGAGGACTGGACGCGAAAATGGCCGCCACCTCTGCGTGTTTGAACAACGGCTTGGCGCTATCCGCTTACCGCGCTGCTGCTGCTGCCATCGCGATATTAGACGAAATGCAATTAAGGTTTCGGCTGTTCACCTGCTGTGTGTACAAAAGTACAATGATGAATTATAGTGCGTAATAACAGTTGTTATAAATTAGGAGGGAAGTAAAATACTGCGTTTGATTTTAAAGCTTATTGTTGTAACTAGAAATTCTAGAGTTGCAATTTGCTAAAATTCTTTAAAATTCCAAAGAGAGAAGAATATCTCTAATTAAATAAAGCTTTTCATGTAATTTGTAGTTTTTTTATAAATTGTATTTTTTGTTTTGTAAGATTTTTTAACACTAGTTTTCTAAATTACTTCTAAAACAATTCTTTCAAGTAGCAACGGTTTATAACCGTTCATAATAATATTCTCAAAAATTCGTTGAAAATAATTCCTGAAAACAAAATGAGTAACGAAGTATTTATATTTTATGGTTCTACAAATATTAAACGTAATGATAATACTTTCAGATAATAATAACTAACATCATGACACGATGATGGTATTTAATTTTTTTTAGAGGGGTAAAAATAAAAATTATTAAATACAAATGTATAGATTTGTGAATTAAAATTTTATAGCAATATTCCTATTAAACTAAAATAATAATTCATTAGAAATGATTATTTATTCAACATTTATCATCTTACAATTTTCCCAACAGATAAAACTACTATTTAATACTATCTAGAAGTTCAAGAAAAATTATGGTAACAATTTTTAATAATTAATCAATATGTGAAGTAATTAAACATTTGTAGACTATCCCTAATAAAATACGTTTGAAAAAAGGTCTCATATAAAAAAAATATTTGTATTTACTTCCCTGTGAGAAATATGTTAGATCATGGATATGTCTAAAGGGAATGTTTTCAGTTCATCTTAACAGCCGGTCAAATGACCAAACTATGACGTCACTAACCAAATGATGTCACTGTTTCAAATTTTGGTCTGAAAAATTTCCAACACCCCCCAGGGTTAATACATATCTATTTCAAAATACTTCAATGTTTTATTAAATATGAGGTTTTAAAAGATAACCTATGTTTTTTGGTACAATTTGGAATTTTAAACAAGCTAAACACCGGAATGTAAGTTAAGTGTAAAGAAACACCTTTAAGGAGTTATTTTAACTCTATTAAAATGAAAATATTGTATTTTGGTTGCTACTATTCATTTTAAAAATAGCACGTTCAATTAACATTCTATGTTTAACTTAACCTTATCAATGTCAACCGTAAACATCAGATTTGAAATGGAGATCGTATTAGATTTATTTTTATTCAAAACATATTCTTGTCGTATTTAGGACCTAGTATGCCCAAGAGGATTAAAAATAGTGACAAAAACAAAAACAAAAAACAAAAAACATATCCTAACCTGTATGTTCCTGTATGTTCTGTATGTTGTATGTAACCTGTATATTCGTAACCTGTATGTTACGAATCAGTTCGTAGTTGCTGGTAATTAGTAAAATACTAATTTTACTACACCATAACCGTTAAAAGCTACGTAATTTTGGATTTTACAATATTATAAATAATAATTAACAGCTTCTAAGGTTTTATATGTTACTCTTAGAAAATCACGAATACCCAATAAATGATTCCTCCCTGCCTTTAGAAACTGATATTATTTAGATTCTTATTGCGGACATTTTCCATCACGATATTATGTAAAACAAAGTTTCACGACGTTTCGGGATCTGGAATCTGATCCCGTCCTCAGGTGAACTAATATCTAAAACATAGCACAATTAATTAACATATAATATTTCGTTTCGGGATTCCAGATCCCGAAACGTCGTGAAACTTTGTTTTACATAATATCGTGATGGAAAATGTCCGCAATAAGAATCTAAATAATATCAATCCACCATCACCAATAATGAATTTCAAATTTAGAAACTGGATAGTGTAAAAATAAATAAAAGATGGTATAATTTCGGGACATAAACAATTAAAACCTCGAATAAATAATTAATTTGTATAAACACTAACTTACAAAGTTAGAATACCTAGTAAGTATTGAATAGCTTTTGTAACTGCGCTAAAATATAAATTTTTCAGTTGAAATAAAATGGTTTAGTTATTATGACTTAAAACATTCTTAAGGCACATATAACAAAAAACAACAAGAGAAACTACTTTACCCGATAAATATTTTCTAAAAAAAATTCAGTTTTAATTCATCTTTCATGGAAATGTCCAGTAATTGACCGTAATGCGTTTCTCGCAAAGATATGGACCCAATCAAAGGAAAATAAAAGCCATTAGCGATCAAAGCTCGGTGGCTTTATAATTTGGTCAAAATTGATCTCAAAATTATAGGTGACGTGTGTTCACGCGTCAGAGAGCGCCCCCACCGCAGGATCGCGCCTTCAAATTGCGATCAAAATCCGAACACGAAATACCAAATGAAACTTTGATTTCAATTGAAATAAAAAGTATAAAGCCATTTGATTTCTATGTACTTTACATTTATTAATGGCCACAATAGATTTTCTCTTTTATTCAATGGTATATTCATTTGAAGTAAGTTATTGCTGTTAATTTGATCATCTTTTTAATGAGCCTCGTAATTTGAAATATTAAACTCCATTATAAGAACAAAACCTTAAAATTAAATTGCAATAGTATAGTTGGAAGATAACCTTTGATTTTAAGACTGACCGTAATAATATGACTTCAGATTGTATTCGTTTAATTGTTTTAAAATTAATTATTAAATTGACTGTAACTAAAGAGAAACCAAGACACATGAACTGTAATTATTATTTTTTAATAGAAAAATTATTGTTTTAAGAAATGCAGCATTAAAATAAGATCCTTTACGGATTTTATTTTAATCTTTTTAAAAACTGGCATTGCATATAATACTGTAAAATCTAAAATTACTTAATACAAAGATTTAAAGTTTTTATTACTACTGAATTATGTAAATTTATAAAACATTCAAATAAATAAATTTAGTTTAAATAAATTAAATAACTAAAATAAATTGCAATCGATGAAACAGTGACATTCCATTGTTCAGTCCCAGTTGGCGGGAAAAGGGAATTGATTTTGAATTTAAATATAAAACGTACTCAGCGCTCCTGGTAGTGATTCGCTGAACTAACTTCACCATTTAATCTTTTAATTCGTATTTTGACTTATGAATATAAAGATTAGATTTTTTATTTGTAATTCATTTTGATGCAACCAATACCGGTCTCTTTTTTTCAAAGAAATATGCTATACAGTTTAATCATACTAAGTTTTTTTGGTTTATTGCTACTACTTAAAAACGATAATGAACCATTTTATATTTTTTACAAAGATTCTCTTATATGATAATTTTATTATTTTTACACTAATATTTAGAACGCAATTTGCTAAATTCTATGGAACATTAATGTATTGTGTACATTTTTAGCTTTAAATTTAGTCCTCAACGATATAATTTTTATAGATACCATCAAAGGGCTTATTGAAAATTAATTTTAAGTACTAAACTTCCGTTAAATATATATTCTATACCGTTATTTACAAATTTATGTAAGAAAGGATAAATTTACTAATTGATATGTCGGTGAAATATTTATTAATTGATTCACGAAGTAAAAAATAGCTCGTTGGTAGCTTATGAGTGTAAATCCATCAGCAATCAGTTGTAGTTAGTACAGTATAAGTGAAGTGTTCGTCGGTATAGTTAAAACTGAATAATGTAATTGACCAATACTGGAAATTAAACTAACAAAAATAAATAATCAAGGATGTAAATGACTAAAAGGTATAACAAGTATTTTTATTGTCTTAAATAATATTTTAGCTGCAAAAAATAAAACAAAGGTTTGAGGAAAAATATTACAACTCAAAGCATGTAACATTAAAATTTACGTACACAAGAAAATTTATCATTTTTACCTTAAAATATTTAGCATGCGCCTGTTTGTTCAGCCAAACAGTTCCACAAATCTCCGCCAAGGGCAGCACTTGTCCCACTCTTGAAGTCAAAATATAGCTCGTTTGCCGCCATCAGTTTTGAAAATTTGAATATAAAACGTGCATACACCAATTAATGCATAATAATTGGTTTATTCATAGATTATTGAAGTTTTAATAATCATGGTTATGGTTTTAGTGCCTAATTAAATTTAATTTTTTACTTAAACTAACGTGAATTACGTATTGGAATTGATAAATAATAATACAATAAACTTGAAACAAGTAGGCTATACCAACTATCCTTTTAAATAATTTTTTTACATGTTTTGGGCATCATTGCATTAAACATTCATACATAACCTATTCTGGTAAGAAGACTATTTTAATATAATAAATAACATATAATAATTGAAACTTTTCTGAATCTAAATCAGTGGAATGTGTTAGCAGGTTTTATTTCTTTCTTGTATTATTTTTCATATATTGGATTGAGTATTATTTAATAAATAATAATAATATTATAATTAATTAAAGTTGACTGAAGTGGAGAAATATTAATAAATGTTGGACACGTTCATCTAAAATAAATAGGCTGAAAATGGGATTTAAACTTTATTAAATATTTCAATACGAATACGTATATTTTTAATGTTTTACTAGTTAATAATTTTTATTTACACATTTACGTAAATTTTATTAATACACTTTTCTAGTTTGCTTTATAATGCTCTCCTTTGAGGAAGCCACCTAATAAATAGTATTGATATAAAATGGCCATTATAAAAATTGTAAAAATAAAATAACAAAATAGTTCTTATAAATACTTTCAATTACATATTATTCGTAATGATTAGCCTATTAGGTCGTAGTTGTTTCAGTTTTATAGCCTTAAATTTAATTGACTTAAACAAATTTAATTAAAAAATTAATTTAAATAAAAAATAATTTAAATAATAATAATAATAAAATAAATATAAATAAAAAAATAAAATTAATTTAAATAATACAAATAAAATAAAATTAAATTAATTTAATTGACTCACCGTATTGTGATGACTACCATATCAGAATTTCATATTTTTAAATATAAATTTGTTACAATAGTTCGTACATTCCTTTTTACTTTTTGTCTTTATACATAGTATTTGAAGAAAGTATTTATTTCTAAAGCATTTTCGAATTTGAGAGTGGATATATGCGTTGTGAATCTCCCTGAATCCAAAAATTGGGTTTTGGACTGTGTATGTTTGTTTTGCGTGTCTGTTGCCTCCGGCCAGAGTGTCTGTTGCTTGCGGGCGGTCTGGGTAGGCTTCGGCCAGAGACACCAGGTTGACCTAAGGTACTACTGACTTTCTTAAATTCAGAAAATATTCTGCCCAAATTACAGTCTGGATTTAGAAGAAACAGTAGTGCATGCACTGCATTGTTAAATATGTTTGATGAGTTATTCAAAGCCAGTGATGAGGGTAAATATAGTACGGTTACAGATATGCTTGATTATTCACAAGCTTTTTACTCTCTGAATCATGAACTCTTACTAGAGAAGATGCACTGCTACGGGTTTGGCAGAGATGCAGTAGATTGGTTTAAGTCAAACTTAAGTCAAAGAACGAAGATCACCAGAGTGGGGAGTGAGACATCGAGGTTGCTTATAAAGGATCGTGGTGTACCTCAGGGTAGCTGCCTTGGACCTATATTGTTTAACCTGTACACATCTGGTTTTCCAAGATGTGTGCAGCATTGCACGGTCCAAATGTACGCTGAAGATTCAGCTGCAGTTAGCGCATTGTCTTAGGACGACTTTGCAATCGGCTGCATTAATCACCTGCAGAGTATCTAATGTTAGTGTGTGAATGGCCTCAAATATAATGTACTGCAATCCACATAGCCCCACAACAGCCTCTAAACGAGAGGGCCTTGGCCATTTTCTCACCATTTGGTAAGGTACTCATGACAAGTGACGAGGTAAAAACTCTTCGTGTCACATTGGATTGTGATCTCTCCTTTCCTGACTATATTAGTCAGACTATCCAAAGTGCATTTGGTGGATTAAGGGGTCTGTACCGATTTAAAAATGTCTTGCCAGAGGCAAAAAAAGTTTAGCTTGTGCAGTGACTGATTCTATCAGTATGTTAATACTGCCATCCTGCATATGGAAATAATATCTTGAAGGAGTATGTGGGGAGAATACAGAAGGTTCAGAACAATGCCATTAGGTTCGTGGTCTGCCTTAGCCGCCGTGACCGTGTGTCAGCTTTCAGGGAGGCCTTGTTTGGTCCACAAAGCTCTCATTGTTGGAGAGCCTCAGTACCTTTGTGAGAAACTCTCTCTTCGGCATGTTTCGAGGATAAGTGATGAGGTTGGCAGGAAGGGGTTTGCCTATTTCTGTGAGGCATTTTATAATGGTCTCTCGGTGAGCCTCGAAGACCTTTGACTTTTGACGTTTACAGCTAAAATAAAATCTATTTCGAATGATTAGATTAAGACCAAACCTTTTACTCGTATTGTGATGGCAAAAGCTATTTTTAAACACTCTATATACAAAAAATTGCTTGAAAAATATTTCGCGCACTTTTTGCTTGCATCCTTCATAGGGCCTTGGCCCGAATTCCATTAGCTAGGGATGGTAGTAGCTATGGCCTCAAAAATGGAAAGAGATTCATTATCGGCCTAACACCATTCTGGATTTAAAAGGTGATGGTACTACGGGCTGGAGAGGGATTCATTCTCTCCTAGATTTGGTTTCGTAGTGGCGGTGGTTAGTGCTGAAATGAACTGATTGAGCTCCTGTTCCCTTCAAGACTCAGGTTTTCTGATGGAAAGGTGTCTCTCACCTCTGGGCAGCCCTCGTGTTGATAGCCAATGTCGTGACCAGTAAACTGGGGGTGCAGGTGATGAACTTTATACTTGGGGGCATCCCGGTCGGATTGGCTCGGCAGCCACCACGCGTCAGTACTAGATACGATCTAGTGGTTTTTAAGATCAAGTGGTGCATGTCTAAGGTCATAGCAGAATAAGCCTGTGGCCTCTTAATGAATATTTAAAAAACCGTTCATTGAACATGACCATCATGGCATAAATCACGCTATTTAAAATATCACACAGAAAACACTTCAAAATTTTTGAATTTGAAAGTTTTACATGACTTCATGTCTCATAGTAACATATTAAAAGAGTAAAAATCATAGATTTCCTTCAGTTTTTAGACCATTTAAGTGAGTTTGTGAGGCTGTAAAATTTTTAACAAAAAAATCTTAATTATCTTCTTCATTACGTCTGCTGTTATAACCATAGACGTTCCAAACTATTTAAAAGGTAGATTTCCTAGCGATTCTTTAGAAAGCTTCATCGAATATTGATATTTATGCTATTGATTTATTACTCATAACTGAGAAATATTTGTAAACCTACCTCATAGGATGATTTACATATTATCAAAAATTATTGATATACAGTTACATTTTTACATACTCCAACCCGCAAGGAAGTTTTATAAATAAGGACGGGTATATTTCTTGTGTACTTTATCTTAGAAATGAATATTAAAAAACATTGAATTAATGTTTTACAGCGTCGTTTGTTATTTGAAAGTTGTTGACCGTTTAGCTAAAAAGAGTTTTGTGTGGCCTAAATAAAAAAAACTTGGAATTCCAACACGTGAGGAGAGAGTTTTTCTTGGTATTGGAGATGTCCATGTTTTACCTTTTCTTTTTTAATCCCCTACTTCTGAGGCCTACACAATAAACCATAGAGAGGCCCAGTCAAAATTGCTTTGATAACAGTCGTCTGTCCGGCGGTAGTTTCATCCGTTTTCTCTTCAGTATCTTGTACTAGGAGTACACTCTTGCACACTTTCTTCCGCTGCCCCCTTTGGGAAAGGCCCCGCCTGGAGGCTGCACGATGTACACGGTCTGCCAAAAGATCATTGAGGATGAGAGAAACTGGGATTGTTTGTCACAGTTCGTCTGGGGCGTCTTTCTAGAGAATAAAAGCGATCTGGACCGCGAAGAGGCCCAGATCACCTAAAAAGAGTGCCTGGACATGGACATGTCAGTGTTATTTAGTGTCTATTGATATTCAGGGAGATAGGGATTCCAACTCCGGCTAGTCTGTACATATATGAAACGATTTTGTTCTCTAAGTTAAAATGCCTACCACCTCAACTCACACCTATTCAAGCTATCCAAAGAGAACTGTAAAACTACTCCGGATTGGATCTATAATTGCCATGAACGTGCTGTCACAAACAGTGGTTAAGCTCTTGAACAGCCTCTCTGAAGGTAAAGGTGGAAGGGAAATTTGAGGAAATTCAGAAATCACCTTATGTGATTCTTAATACAAGGTGTATTTACGAATCCTATGATGTGGGCAACGTGAACATTGACATTGGCTATATGACTTCAAAAATTATATTCTGTATTAATGTGTCTATGTGGTAATGAAGCTGGTGAAGATTCTGTCCCACCAAATTCACGAATTCGGTTGTCTGTTAATTCACGAAGTGCTGTATGGTCTTGACGTTTGCTGTGTCTCGAATGACAAACTTTCTGAAAATCCTAGGAGAAGCTGTAGCTTGCCTTAGTCTTCCGATTCGATAGATTCAGAAGATAGATAGATAGTCGATAGATTCGTCCTGGATGATCTTCGTTAGGTGGCATAAGGACGGGGTAGAAATCCTAAAGACCTAACATAGGATCCTATACCATAGTCCTAAAGACTTATGTGGAATGACTGTGCGCCACAAGATGCTTTTCAATACTTACATGACAAGCAGCGTAAGTCATAGTCTTGCGACTACAGCCGGTACGGCTGGAGTCACCCCAGACGTCACATAGGAATTCTACATTGTCAGAACCAGCCATAAGAGAGCGGTGTAAAGTTAAATCTTGATTATAACAGGCAGGCAGGTGTCCTAAATATCCTCAGTCAGGAGAACATTAGCCAGGCTTTGGAGTATGTCTAACTAAACAGTCATAGTTAGCCTCTGATCGTGGCTAACCTAAAAGGTATTTGACTTTGAGGCATTTACCATCGGTATAGGACCAGGTATTGTCCATGGTCTCTACTTCTTGCCATAAAAAACGTATTTGCTTAGTAGTTTCAATGATGCACCTTTCGTTAGCCATGACCGATCTACCTCTGGACATAGATGCGAGACCTCCTCAGGTTTTTAAGGATTGTGGCGAATATTATCCGTGTATAGGGATCGCTAGATACGACGATTTACGGGCAATATTCCCAGAAGTAGTCAATCAGAAGTATCAGAAGTGTATCAGAAGCTGGTGTATTAGAAGTATGGGGCAATGAATAGATCCTTGGGGGACACCTGAGAAGATGGGGTGGCTCACAGAATGGAATAATACAACACTGACGAAGGATAGGTTAATGAGAGTTCCTAAATGAAAGAATGCTGTTCTCTTGCTTAAGATGGGTGTTTTGACTGACTTTATTAATGGTTATATGTCTTATAAACATATTATGTTACTTATTTCATGGAAGTTTGGTAAACATAAAAAATGTGTCCCTCATATTCCCTTTAACATCGACAATATTAATTTCAATACCATTACACGGCTGAAACCCAAAGTTCTGAATTAAACAGGAAAAAAGTGTTTTGGATGAATAAATATAAATGAATGTTAAATGAAACTTTTATTAATTATTGAGTATAGGATATTACCATCACCAGTGGCCTTTTCTTACTTTTTATTTTTATTTTTTTGTAGGGAATTGTCCGAACTACTTTTCTTGTTACTACGTAATGCCAACTGGTCATTAGACACATGATAGATGCACTACCCAGTTATAAATGACACCTATGGCCAGAGTTTAACAAGAGACGTTTGTATTACGAGTTTGAGTGTTATATCCCGAATTCATATTGAAAACCGTAATAAATAGTAAAATAATGAGATTGGATTTCATGATGTGTATCGTGTATGAGAGTGTATACATCCAGTCAAAGACACAGAGAGGATTGATTATTTCTTGTTGTAAGAAACTATACTGGGATGGTGGCGACGTCCTGTAATCCAGCTACTTGGAGGTCACGAATTGTGGATAGTTGTGAGAATTGTGGTGGGGTGTTCTCTTGTCGTCTGCAGTATTAATACTCTAAGGAACATGTCAGCCTTAGTCAGTAACAAGACTACAAGATCACGCCACAATCATCTTACACTCAATCCTTATTCATACTTGGCTTAAAATACCTACATTGTAGTATGACTGCCATTTCAATGATCTAATCTAATCTGATCTATAAAAATTAGAAACTGTATACATTGGTACAACATAAATACTTCGATAGATAGTGGCTCAACTGCCGCTCGTTGTGGCTGAGTTCTGTTCTAAGAATATTGGAGTTGGAGGAATTACTAGTGTAACCATGTAAAAAAACATAACTAAAATCTTATTACTGTCATCAGTTTTTATAATATGTATCGTGTTTGTTCTTAAGAATCTGCATTTACTCCATCATCTTGTAATATAGCCTCAAACATTTTAGGTTTTTCTGTTTTGAAAAAAATGTTGACTTGTTGATTATCGGTAATAACTGCCATTGGTTTTTATTTTGCCAAGAAATGTCCAAACAATGGTCAACCAACGTACTTGGTTATATCTGATCAATCTCTCACGTAAAAAATCTTCTTTGAAGTGGCTATCAGTGTATTTTACGGGTGAATATAACGTAATCCTGGATAGTAAATCACATTTTTAGAAGATAGACGTAAAATTATTATATTAAAGTCAGTTAAAAATTATCCTTCATACGATTATAGTTTGTCGTATATTTTATGAGCCCAAAATATGGATATCTCATAAATAATTGTTTTTAATCTTATTTGCTAATGCTACACCTTTGTAAAGTCACACTGTTTCTTTTGTTTTAAAGAATTGTAGAGCTCGTTTTGAGGATTTTAAGTCTCTCCTTTGATTTATTTAACACTTGGTTTTGAGATAGAGTTTCGTGTCGTCAAGGAAAATTGACCATCGCTATGCAAACTAACGAGTTAAGGTCCTTTGTTTTTCGTTCCTAGTTTTTTTTCTAAATGTTTCGGAAAAATTTGTTCAATTAACAGCTGCAGAGGGACACCAAGGCTGCAACCAGACTATTCCTATCTCCTGTCTGGTTTATGTTTCCTTATTGTTCCACAAAGTGCCTCTGATGATCATAACATTCGTTGATTATCAGATGGCAGATCTTCTTATGAATTAAGGTAAATTACAACCACTGGTTTCTGACAGTGGAGGTATACTTTTGCAGTAGTACAATTTTTAAATCAGTTAATTGACAGCCGACTATATTCAGGAAGGGGGTTATCAAGGCAGTAAGTAGAGTGGAAGATCTCAACCACTGTTCGTGGTGGGAGGGTTTTCCTAATCTCAGTTTGACTCAAATAACAAAATCCAGATTGGGAAATGACTAATGTATGCTTATTATCACACGTGCCGTTCATATGTCTTACCTTCTTCCCAAAGATATCTGATATCTTACCTTCTTCGTTAAGTATCTGTTTTTCGTCGTTGAACATTTCTGAAGGTCAAACGAGTTTAAGTCACTTCTGGAGCCGTGTAAGAGTTACTTTTCGGACTTTTTCGTTGGAATATAAGCCACACCTGAAGATCAACTAACTACCGTCTCCTCTTCGATACAATGCTGATTTTGATTTCTAGATTTTATAGAAACCCTTAGAAAAGCTGACTCAAATTGTTTTCCGGAAGTGTGATAAGAGCTATACCACGACAAGAATATAGTTCTATCAAAATTAGGCCCACTACATTTACAGCGAATTTGAGTAACATAAAATTCAAGACCATACTTCCAACCATGAGTACTTCCATGAATACTTCCAATTGGGAGTCTCGATTAATGAAAATACGCTAAAGGGGATCACTTTACTAGATAGGCTAAATTTAGTCAAGATTTTATGTAATGGTTATTTGCGTACCTATTTAAATAAATCGTAAAAATTAGCCAGCTCTGACAGTCTGCATTGTTCGGGCATTTTCGGTACGGCCAAAACCTTTCTTAAGTATCTCTGTTGAGTTGAATGTCTCGGGTTTATTTTTGTTCCAAAAACTCCGTTCAAAAAGAAAAGACCTCAACCGATCATTGCCATGGAAAAATCATTATATAAAAATCATTACCTAGGGTGTAATCTATTTTGGTTTTGAATTGTATTATGTTGACTAAAAGTGTTTGAAAAACAGACGATATTTAACGATTCCAGGGTTGTATTTAGAGCGATAAAGAGCATTTTAGGGGATAAAGTTTTACCAAATCTAATATAATCTTCTAACTAGGGAGAATATTTTCTCCCCAAACAGCGATGAAAGACGTTGGTTTAGGTTCAAGATTAACCGATGTTCAACTTGTTTTTCACCTATGGTCTCCTTTTATAACATCTAGCTATTTAATATAAGGTTTTACAGTTCACGTTTCACCAATTTTTGTCTCAAGCCAGATTTATATCCATCTTTAACACGCCCAAAATACCTTCCTTTGTCATCCTTTTTAGTACTGTTTTATCTCATTAATAAAAAAATTCTGTCAAACTTCAAATCCTGTCTTGTCTTGTCTTTTAAGTAAATGACACTTTCTACTACATCTTCTGCAATCCTCTTGAAATTTGTCCTAGAAAAAATCTGAGCCAGTTTTCATGAGCTTTTTACCCCTTATGAATAGCTAGTCATGCGACACGTCAAATAGCACTCATAAGTAATTCGGAAGTTTACTCCTACATCTTAGACCTTAGGTACCTCCCAACATTTGTCATTTCTACAAAAGTTAGAATATGTACCTATTACAATGGACCCCATCATTGAAAATCCCTTTAAATGTAAAATTGTAGCAAAAACCAAGAGGAAAAGGGATTAAAAAACCCAGGGTCATTATTTTTTAATTGCCGCCTTTTTGTACTGGGTTGAGGTAGATACCACCAATTTCCGCTAATCGTTTTTAAATTTCTAGACCTTTAAAATGAGACACATCTCAATGGGGCTTTACATTTTAAAACTTATAAAAAACTTGCCCCTAAAATCCCCCATTTTTGGGGGCACCTAAAATTTTCGATAACTTCAAAAGATACTTTTGGTTAAGTTTTTATGGTTTCCCAAAAGTTATTTATTTATCCTAACAAATAAAAAAAATAATAGGGGGAAGGACCTTCATAACCACCCTGTATAATCTACTATGAAAATATCAAAACATTTCAGTTGGAAACTATAACCTACACTCTTTGAAAAAAACCTACCTCCTTTTATTATAACCACATAATTTTTAATATATGAAAAACTCAATTGTAAAAATAAAATTTTATTTTATGACTGGGCAAAGTTCAAGTAAAGAGATTTTAGCAGTGAATTATATATCAATAATACTATTATAAAAGATTTTTAATGAGAGTTGCATCTTTTTACACGCTACATTTTCACTAAGTCCCTCTGAATTATCGATAATACCCAGCCAATTTTGTTTAGTTATTTAAAAATATATGGTATGAAAAAACATAAATATATCTTTTTGTTTCAGGTCATCATCATCTTCGTCATCAAATGAAGGGCTGGAACGAATCATCGCAGTTCGGAAAAAATTAGAACATGTTCAGTTTAAGAGGTCCATGAAAACGTTTTGGGTCACTGAATTATGACGTTAAATGTACCTTATCCAACAGTAAATATATAGTTACAAAAATTTCTAAAAATAAGTAAACAAGTGTAAGTAATCTCTTATAACATTTGGATTAATAAGTATGCTTAAAAATATGATTTTATAATATAAACATGATTTGTTTAACTAGGTTTTCAATAACAATAATAATCCATAATTAGGCTTTTGTACGAGATATACTATTCACTATTGTAGCTTTAATCACGATTTGAATGAAGACGACTATCTTGTATGCTTTCCTAGTTGATTATGATATTTATTTGTTGTGTAGGATGCTTACCTTAATTTCTTTTGTAAAAATAATAATAATAATGATTGAATTTAAACGATGCAAAATAAACGAATGTTATTCATGCACTTAGATCATTTCATTCATGTATTTCCATAATGTATTCCCAATCCAAAGTAAATATTAGTTATGAACATAAGAAAATACGTTTTGAAAGGTAATGGAGCTTTGCCTGTACACCTGCGTTTAGTAATTTTACTTTCCACAATTGTAGTGAACAAGGCATTATACATAAGAATGAATAGTTATTGATGTTTTAGTTGATACTTAGTCTCTATACTAAGGATGAGGAAGCCATGGCCTGGCTTTCCAGGATATGGAAATCTATGGACGCATCTATCCTGGAAATATTTAGCTGGTTGATAAAATTGAAGATACGAAAATAAGTTTTTTTTGAAGTTGCATGAAATTACTTTTATATACAGCCAATACAACTTCCTAGTATGTAAACCACATGAGGGAGTCTCAGTCTAAATTCCATATCTTGCCAAGTACATTCCAAAATCCCTAGAAATTTATTAAATCACTTGTTCAATTCTGATCTTCAACACATCCATGTTTGAGAAAGATGTAAATAAACTTTGCCTTTCATAAAACCCTAAATGAAAAGGTCTTTGGTGAAATGTCTGGAGAACGGGAAATATGGGTTCACCACGACCGAACTGTTTTTGAACGTTATATTGAGGAATTCCCGTACACAAAATAAGCAGAAATACGACTCCATCTTGCTGGAAAAACATCCAGGGATTGAACTTCTCTAATTGAGGCACAATCGATAGTTCAAGCATATTTAAAAATGCTATCCATTCACTTGCTTCATGACGTTCTTGTGCAATAAACTGCACCATTTATTATCAGACTGTTCACAGTTCAATCCTTGGTTTATCGTTGCCCCAAATTTGGTATTTTTTATGATTATCACAGCATTGCCATGTAAGGTGAAAGAAACACTGTTGTCAAAAAACATATGCATTCATGATAGTTGTTATCTTCATGAGTGCCATCTAAAATTTCACTAGATAAAGAGGTTTGGAGAGTGAAATCATAGTAATTGAGTATTGTAATGCACATAGTCTTCACGTCAAGTACTATGCGTAGTATTAGATGTAAATCAGGTGCTTAAAGCTTTGCGAGATAATTTACATGAGGAAGGTAAAAAGTGAAACATGTCTAGTAATTGATGAAATCACTTCTCCAATGTTGGTCTTCAACACCTTCACGGATTAGATAGGTTTAGTACCTGCATAACGACATTGTTTTGTCTGTACCTTGAGGGCTACCTAGGTTCACAACACTTCCAGAAGTATACTTGAAAATATTATACCAATAAATGGTTAAATTATAGTTTTCGTTTTGCCTCCACATTTAAGATGGCTTTTAACTTGAATCGGTTAACTATGTTATAAAAAACAAGAAAAAATAGTGTTTCTTCTTTTGTGGTCATTTAATTCTTAATTTTAGCAGTTTCTACAATAAAAACAATCATTTATAAGTTTTGTATGCTATCACATCCAATTATGAATATATGAGCTATCAACTATACAAACAACATTTGATCAAAGTTGCTATGCACTACAGATTATAGCAAAAATCAAATTAAAAACATTTTCTAAACTTCAGGAAAACCCGGTATTACATATTTAATGTTATTAGTTAATAATTAATAATAACGTAAATGATGATTTTCATAAAATTTTCCAATTCGTAAATTCAGAGACCGTAATGTCAGTTAACATGGATGTCCACGTTAAATATACATCCCTTAGCACGTTGGGCTATTAATTAACAGTCCTGTCTTAGGAACATGTCAGCCTTAGTCAGTAACAAGACTACAAGATCACGCCACAATCATCCTACATTCAATCCTCATTCATACTTGGCTTAAAATACCTACCTTGTGGCATGGTCGCCATTTCAAAAAATCTAATCTAATCTAATTTTATCTACATGAAACCTCTTTCAATTATAATCAATAATATCAACCAATAAAAAACGCCGTATTAAAAAATGGATTAGGCGAAATACAAAGGAAGCTGTCAGTTATAAGCATAGTATGAATTAATCATACTTCTATAATCGTCGAGACAACAAAAGGGTTTTCGGATTGGACACGAGGGTATCTTGAATATAGTGTTAAGATGGAGGATGGCCACCCATTGTTGGGACCTGACCCGCCTTCCAAAAGGGGACCTTCCTTACACACTGGCCCGTACATGATAGGGTCCCGTGTAGAACCTGTCTGTTGAATACATTCAGACAGCATTGTGTACCATCGTGGGACTTTTACCGTTTTTACATTCCGGGTCCATTTCACAACATGAGGCCCGTACCTCTACAACTGGTTTAGTTTAGCAAAGGATGATTTGTATCTTCCCTGACCATCTTGATGACAAAATAATTGTGATCCTGTTCTAATACAAGTAGTATATTAGTAGTATATAGACTTGGACGGTGGCGACGTCCTGTAATCCAGCTACTTGGAGGTCACGAATTGTGGATAGTTGTGAGCGATGGTCGGTGGGTGTAGTGTTCTCTTGTGTGGATTAACGTCCGCACTATTGAATACTACGTTAATCCACAAAGACCATCCTAATAATTAGACCAATTCGTAATTCAGAGGTCGTGGTTCGGATTCCACGTTAAACTGTAGGTCCCTTAGTTGCCATCGGCTGTTGGGCTATTAATTAACAGTCCTGTCTAAGGAACATGTCAGCCTTAGTCAGTAAAAATACTACCAGATCGCGCCACAATCATCTTACAATTAACTCTCATTCATACTTTGTGGTATGGTCGCCATTTCAATAATCTAATCTAATCTTATCTAATCTAATATATAGTTTACTTAAATTCGTGACGTAGTTACTTGTTTAAATATTAGCTTTATAAGTATTTTTGTATTATTCCATAAAAATACTCTTCACACATAACATGTCATAGCATCTTCTGGGCCAATTTCGGCGCCATCGGAGTCGCCACTAAAAGTCATTGGCATTTGTAATCTTCCATTGAAACACAAATCTATGGGAGATCAATAATAAAGAAGATAAATAAACATAAAAATATTTGTAAATTTCAACTTTACGTAGTTTTACTCTAGTTTCTTACTTTTAGTGTAATTGTTGGGTTTTAAACTGCAACATTGGTGGGCTAATCCTCTAATCCTTGTTTTTCAATGTTAGGCCAGTATTTATAATAGTTTGGACTTAAAATTCCCAATTGTAATTTAATTTATGTCAGTAATTAACGCCTACGTAATTTAAGTAAAAATACGTACGTAAAATATAAACTTAATAGTAAAAACTTACGTCAATCACAGTTCATTTATAGATGATGTCCACTACATGTTCCGCCTGGACGGCATTATAAAGTGGCAATTCAGGAACGTTTTATCCGTTGAGAACTCGTTATCAAGTGAAAATACAAATTACAAAACACACTTATACATAAAACTGGAAACGACAAAGACAGTTGTAGGCCTACTCTTAAAGCGATCACGGTCATAGCTGCAGACGAAGTATTTGACGATTGTATTCGTCTCCAACTATGACCGTGATCGTGTAGAGTAGGCCTACAGACAGCTTTGTCGTTTTTCGTTTTTATGTGTAAGTGTGTTGAGTTTTGTAATTTGTATTTTCACTTGATGACGAGTCCTTAACGGATAGAACGTTGAAATGCATTAAATTTGAATCCATTGGAATCCATACGTTGGGATGCATTATAACTTGATAACACCGTCCAGGCAACACATGTAGTGGACATCATCTACTGTGATTGATGTACGTTTTACTATTAAGTCTTAACACAAAGGTCGGGGCTAAATAAACTTTCAATAAAGTAAAGATCATTCACTGATATTTATAATTGTGTTTGCTGTTGTACGTAGTTTTAAAAGATTCCTTCTACGATCACTATTACGTCACTAACTATGACGTCAACCATATTACCGGTAAGATATCTTTAAAATATGAATAGTTAAATAATACATAGTATGGTTACATCTCGTAATGTGGATACCAAATACAACTATAAAAAATAGTTCCAAAAATCTTTTATGTGACTTTTACAAATCTGAAACATTTATACCTAAAACATATACAAATTTACTTCAAAAGTCATTAAACATTCTATTTTTTATGATACTATATACATATGATGTTGATACTATTTATTTAAAGAGTATATCCACTAATTTGTATCAATGTAATGAAACATAACAATGTGCATATAATATTGAAATTGTAAATCACCTAAGTGAATCCATAACTAGAATTATGTTCATTGAGACGAAATGAAAATATATAACCAAACAAACAGTTCACCAGCATGATATCGAATTTAGTTTGTATTCGAATGCAAAACGAGACAGGGTATAATATGACATTTAGAAGGAGGGTATGTCAAGAGTGTCAGCAATGGCAGAATGGCGCCACCTGATACACCAAGAGCGGCTGAAGTTTATTGCAGCCGCGGATGAACTTTTTGATCAAAAGCGAAAAGTGGAGGGAGGACCTGATAGCCGATCGCAAGTTCCGCCCGGACATCAGCACACGGTAGACTAGCTTCTGGGCCAATTTCAGCGCCATCGGAATCGCCGCTAAAGGTCGTAGTCATTGGCATTTGTGATCTTCCATTAAAACACAAATCAAAATAACTGAATCGAGAATTGCTGATAAAGCATTTAGAATTGGAAATTTGACCCAAAGCCCAATATTCTGATACAAGGTTTACACTACTGATAAGCGACGGTTTTTGCGTTGAAGCATTTTGACGTGTATCTTATTTCAAATGTAATTATTGTAAAAATTATTGCTATTTATAATCCATGACTTAAGTAGAAAAATAAATTTATAATAAAGGGTTTAAACTAAGAGATAAAAATAATTTCCATTGTGCTTTTAAAAAATTTGGAAAAATAAAAAGGAATTTGTTTTCTGGAATAAAATATAGTAATTATTATTTATGATTCCTTTATTTTCATTGATTGATCTAGAGTAAATTAAACTGTTTAAAATTGTATTACACAATAAATGATATTCCATGTGTTGCACAGGTTTTTATGAATGCTTCAAAATGTGTAAGGGTAAGAAAAAACAGAAAAAAACTATTTTTAGCTCACTATCCTAAAATTGAAAGCAATAATATAATGTAACGCTTTACGTTGGTACTATTAGAACATTTTAACATAATTATGGAGACATCTTTAATGATGCAATATTCATCAGTATATGTGAATTGAATATGTAACGCTGTTAGGAATAGTTACTATACAGTCTAGGAATGTAAGATACTTCGTAAAACCATGATTTAGAACCACAAGAATGTATAGAATAGCTTAATTCATTTGGAGATGAGAGAGAACCTCCTATAATTTCCATTCCACCAATGGAGGTTCTGGATGGTTTGCTACATCTTGACAGGGACTTGTCAGGCTGTAGTCTTGTTTATAAGTCTTAATTGCTTGGATTCATGAAAACAAGTAGAAATCAATCTTGCAGCTGTCTGTCAAAAGATAAGCTGATCAACTACGAAGAAGGAGGTAACCCAGTGATGAAGAACAAGGTGCCCATTGATGATCGTCTTTGAGTTCAAAACGTGATCTACGATTCAGTAATTTGATGTAGACTCTCTAATTAGACGGAGCTACAGTCTTCCGGTCTCAGTCACGGTTATATTTGACGGGTAAGTTACACTGACAAGGTACAAGGCATTGGACAGTGAGTCCGTTATCATACTGGCTGCTAAAATACAATTGGCAAAAATGATGGTGTGCCAAAGCGTTTGGGGTCCAAGACACTGTTGGTTAAGGCACTTTATGATAAAAGATTCAATCAAACAAACATATTTGTTTGAGAGCTAATTATTTTATTTTAATAGATTAATGATCAGTTTAAAGTTAAAAAAACATTTTCTAAATTCCAAATAATAAAATAAAATAGCACTTATATATCAAGTACCTTGTTAAGTGTTACAGAAAGACATAAAAAGGGACAATCACAAATTGAGATGATACCGATTTAGGATAATCTGGGGTATAATGTAAAAACGTAAAGAAGTCATAACTCAATCACAAAACTCTAATTTTGTTCATGTAGAATAGCTGCTACTCTTGCGAGGTTATAGCTCAAATAACCTAACATATTTGGTAAACTGTACTCATAGAACAATCTAATTGTAAACATCATGATAGTGAAAGGATATTTCAGAAATAAATATTTAATAAGCTTAATTAGAACACCCATTATTTTAGAGCATGCAAAAGTTGTAGCTAAGGACCAGTCCTTCGCACGGGTAAAAAAGGTTTGAGAGAGGTTACCTTTTTCTCTCATCATTAAATAAATATTAAACACATGGAAATTTGATTTAGAAAAATGCTTAATTTGGGATAAATACTATTCACATTAAAAGAGGTATTTACTAATAGCATTTTATTTTTAAAACGATCTCAAAAATGTATAAACACGATTGTCTACAACATGACAAAGTATCACCTGTTTAGTATTATTAGGAAAGGAAAAGAAATAACGTAATAGAGAGAAAACTTTCTAAAGAAATTGAAAAATAGACAAAAGTTTCTATCCAAGTTCATCTATAAAAATGAACTTTCTTTCTTCTTCTTGCTGGATTGTAAATAGTAGTGAAAACAAATGGTGAAATTAGAAAATGTAAACATTGAAACCTAGGACATTCACAGCAACTGTGTGTTCTGCTTCCCGAAATGTCAAATTTTAGTATTCACAGCTGTTGACAATCAAGTAATTTTATGTTTTAATTATTTTAAAATGTAAATATTGAACCCTAGGACGTTCATGGGGCGTAGCCCGAGAGGATTTTAGGGAAATGAACATGCCTACGTGTTGCATAAGTTTAAGATCTACCTTTGTGTAAAATTTCAAACCGGTTGGTTCAGTTTTTCGCGTTTACTTGCCACAACAAACCCACAAACATACAGAAAGCACCTTTTCTTTATAACATTATAGATATCTACAGTATTTCAAAAATAGTTTATAGTTGCTGTTCACAATATTCTCTACATGTAAAGGAATTTGGTCAGGTGTAATTTTATAGCGTACAAGTTAGTCAATCATTTTATAGTTACAGAAATTACATTTGTATAGCAAATTTAACTTTTTTACAATTTTTAAAAGTATTTTTGTTCTACCTCTTAACATCTCAATAAAGTTTTGATTAATCTAATCCGACAGTTTGCCTCTGTGAGAGCGGGAACATAAAAACTTTCATGGTTTATGGCATATGTTAATTTTTGAGCGGTTCTACCCATACTTTGGATACGGTATAACGGCCAACTAGAAGCACTATAACTGGGTAATGGTTATAGCTAGTGCATAACGCCTTTATTAGCCATATGCGGGGTGCGCAGAACGAAGAGCTTGGAAAATACCGTCTAGTCCATACCAAAGGGTCGAAAACACATAGTGTTGGCTAATAATTGCTTATAGTCAGTGTAATAAACTACATCAGCTATGAACACTGAACAGTGTACAACCGACACATTTTTTAAAAATTAAACGTTAAATATCCTGTAGTTACTATCAGAAGAAATGTCAGATCTCTACTTACACTTACCAAATGTTAAGTTAAAAACTCAGTCGGTTTAAGATTACAAATGAGCTACTTACGTGCGTTTTTATGCATAGTATTAGATATAAAACAACGTATTTTGATTAAAAACATTTTCTTATATAATAATTTTTTAACCATGTTTAAAGCAGGTTTGACGTACTTTAAAGAGATTCATGTACAGTTAATTAATTATTTTCATATATCTAAACATAAATGATCCAATTTATAGTTGTACAACTAGTTTGGCAAGTGGCTTGGAGAAGAAAAGTAGTATCAGGATTAAAATTAATTTGGTGTGTATTTATTTTTGTTATAGTGTATTTATTTATCTTTACATTTTTATAAATATTCTTGCTTCACATATACTGTCTTCACCAATCCATTTCATTCTAGAGACTTTTTGTAATTTTTACAACACTTTCTATAGGTGACAAGGTGTAAATATTAGTATTAGTATTTCCCTGGGGGAAATAGATTAGATCATATGTCTAAAGGGAAGGTTTTAACTCATCTAAACAGCTGTTCTTATTTTTTATACTAATATAATTCAATAAATTCAATAATTACCCTGATAGTTTCTATGGAAACCTGTTACATATTTTCCATCTTAAAAATCACTAACATCCCCCCAGAGATAAGACATATCCATGTCAATATACAAAAAAATAATAATGACTTTGGATTATGTTAGTTTTATAATAACCTACTTGCCTAATTTAATATTTATTTTCTTAAGCAATTAATTTAAATTCTAATTCTAAACAAAACTAACGTAAAACAGATTATACATTTTCGTTAGTTTTAGATGATTCAATAGGATCTGAGTACCGAAAAGGAAATAGTCTAAAAAACACTTACTGTTTTCGCTATAAAAATCAGAAGAAATACGAAATTTTAATCAGTTTTTTGGATGAGACATTTATTAAATGAAAAAAAATTTATATACTTTTATCGGGATCCAACGTTGAATATCCTCTGACATGGGTGGAGTTGTGTGCCTCGCCGGCCTCTACGACAACGTCTCTGTCGTCGTACGGCGTCGAGTAGGCAACCTAGCTACACGGTGCTGGCTTCCAACTGGCGGCTGTGCACTAACCCATTATCACTGTATATATACAGTTACTACGGATTCACTAATAACCGTTATATGAAACTAATATCAATTTAGAAGAGTCGTTGGCTCGGTGGGTAGCTTGATGGACTCCAAACGTCAGTTGGCTCACCTGTCGTTGCTTAGTACGTTTTTGCACATATTTGTAGACTATTACCTTATTACCTCCACCTTTGCTTAAGACCAGACATGTCTGGATTAGCAGTGTCAAATAAATAAAATAAGAATACTATAAAAATATATATACACTGAAACTTAGAATTCCGTAGATGTTTATAAATTAGTCAAATTGGCAGTGGATGAGATTTATCAATGGCCTATCCGCCCCAAGCCTGCACAGTCATCATCAAAAAACTCCTGCAGCGAGTAAAATGGCTTTTTCTTTAGCCAGGACTTAAGTAGCGTGGAGAACCTCTCACGCTCAAGCTCCTTTATGCTGTCAGGGATCTTGTTGTAAATTTTGATTGATAGAACTGAGAATGAGTTTTTTGTTTTGATCAGCCTACAACAGGGGATATCTAGCTTGCCTTTGTGCCTGGTGTTATGGCCATGTACTTGTCTTCTGACCAAGTAATTGTTCAGATTTGATTGGACAAAACTAGCACAAGTAAGGATGTAGCAGCTGTGAACAGTCAGGATACCAGTTCTTTCAAAAAGTGGCTTGCAGTGGTCAAGTCTTCCACTCCCCGTCAGTATACGCACAGCCTTCTTCTGGAGCTTAAGGATTCTTGAACAGCTCGATGCATGACCCCAAAGTTGTAGGCCATAAGTGACATGGCTGTGGAAAACTGCATAGTAAACAACAAGCAGGTAAGATCTGTCCACTAAACCAATCAGTTTCCTCAACAAGAAGATTACCCTAGCCAATTTCCTACACACACTCTCAATATGGTCATTCCAGGTTAGTTTAGGATCTATTACAAAGCCAAGCATTGTAACGTTTGATGATTCCTGGGTTAACGATGTACTTAATGAAGACACCAGTTTTTGTGTCTTTTCTTCATTTAGCTTATTAACTAGCTATTAACTATGTGGGCGGGTAAATTTAAATAGAGGTTCTATCTTCTTAGGTAATTTGATCACGACAACATAGTGTTGGTCCAGCTCGCGGTGATGGTGTTGGTATTTCTATAAATATCTCTCACAAAAAATACACAAATACAAATTAAAACTTTACACACTAATTATGGGGACTATTTAAAACTAAATTATGAAAGAATTTTACTTTTACCAATAGTAATATTTCTTGTAGTGACAGAACTGTGCAATCTTTATATTCTATTCCATCTATTTTGTTACGATGTTTCTATTTAGAAATAATTTTGTTTGTGTGTTATTAATAATTTATTGTTATGAACGCTCCAGAATAAAGTTTAATTGGTAATTAATACAGCATAACTATGTAAATAAATAAGTAATTTTATGTTTTTCCTTTATGGTTTCTAATTTTTATAGGGAAAATTGATAGAAATAGCATACAATGGTAGTTAATGTACAAATAATGATATTGATAGAGCTGAAGTTATTCAAACACAAATTCAATAAGATCAACAAAAAATTTAAATACACTGTAGATTTAAATATGTTGCGATCGATTTTAGGATGAACCAATTTATCGAAACAACACACTCTTTGTAAAAGCAAACAGTGAAGAATAAATAAAAACAAGAAAATATTTAATCTTTGTCGAAGAGAAATTTTAAATTTGATTTTCGCCGGCTGGAACTGGAGGGAGATAGCGTAGAAAAACCCGCCCTAGTCGGATCAGCGTGCGGATCTTTTGTCACAACTTCCATTCGATATTCAAAAAGTGCAAATCAAATATATTATCCTAACAGCCTGCAGAATTCTGAGCTGACTCTGCAAAAAAATCATCAGAATGCAGAAAACCTGTTTCGGCCGGGTATCCCGTTCCGTGTACGGGCCATCCCCTCCAACCCCATAAAAACCGCGCTCGGGAGGCGGACTACAAGCGCGCTAAAAAAAGAACACGAACCGACGATGTCGCTGCCGCCGCCTCGTCCGCTCTAGGTAAGTTAATTTTTAATAAAAACACGTTTTCTTTATTCCCTCTTAAAATTTATTCGCCGAATCTAATTTAATTTTCGTAGAGGCATTTCATCGGTTTTATCGAGTTCCGTTTCTAACAGCTGTGCAAATACCGTGAAAATGATTAGTCAGGTAATAACGGTTCTTTGTCCAGAGCAAATTGCGTGTATTTTTCTTTATTTTTATTTTGTCGGAAAACAAAAAACCAACAAAGCCTGTGCTTAGCAATCTGGCTTCCTACTGATTTACTTTAGACTCCTGCGAGTTTAGAACTTTAGTAGCGCAGTATAGCTTAAGTGAAGTTACTATCAAAATATTTTTGTTATAATCGGTATATTATGGAAAACAATAATTACAGAGATTAATGAGTACGAGTAGTTTAAATAGAGGAGAAGACCAAAATATTAAAAAATAAATTAACGCTTAGTTAGTAAATGACCTGATTAAACACATCTCACGATATGAGCGATACATCATTTATGAGCATTTATTTATTATATTATTATATTTGTTGAATTTTGAGAAAAAAATTGTTTACTTAAATTTACATTATAAAATCATACACTACAACGTTTTATCCATAAAAACAGTTTACACAACAGTTCCTTGTGACCAAACTACATGAGCCCTTTTTTAAGTAACTAAATTTTGTAATAGTATTGTTAAAATACTTTATTACGTGTTCAAATTACAAGGCTGAGGGAATGAGGTGATCAATTATTTGACAGTCCCTTTTGAACCAAGTGATCAATTAATTTTCCCAGGAACTGCTAAATAGACTTATTTTAATTGTTCTATAAGTTTTATGTTACATTAAACTTCAAATTTGATTGTCTCATTGCTTCTTACTATCGATACTCTGTTTCCACAGCTGTTACAAGTTTATTTTAACGATATAATTCAGTAGCTTACGTTTTAGGACAAACGATGCCTTCCTATTAAGTATTAGCCAAAGAGTAATGTTCTTGCTAGGGTTGACATCAAAAATCTTCAATGCATGTTCGAAAACAATTTTGCATTAAATTGTAACAAAGATTACTTGAGTGGATACAGTAATACCAACTGTAAAATAATTACTTTGCACTTAAACAGCTGTTTTATTAATTAAATATTAAAGCAATCGTACTCTACTTCCATTTTTAATCTACGACTACTGAGAATATCAGTTATGAAAATCCCAACGTCATGTAGGTAAAAAAGTTATAATTAAAAAAAGGTACAGCAAATATTTTAATGGAGCTATAAATATATATAGTCATCTAACTTACATATTATTTAATTACACTGTAAAAATTCAAAAATTTATTACTCAATTAGACAAGGAATTAGGGGTTTACTAAAAATTATAAAATAATCGGTGAATTTTAAAGTATAAATTATCCATTTCACTTAGTAATTTAATAATTGTTTATAAAAAGAAATTCAATAAGTTTAAATAAAGGTATATCACTATTTGTTAAGTTAGTAAAAGATGGGTGAATCTTAGATTACCTTACTTCTTCAATGGTAAAGATATAGGAAAATACTAACGCTCGATTTCCTCGTGGCGAAGGAGGGTAATAGCAAGTGTTTTGAGTAATTGTGTAAGCATAGAGTAACGTAAACATTTACATCTATAGAGTTTATTTGTAAACAGTATGTAAAATTTACTGAAAAAAGTAAGAGCAGCGGTTAACTCTCTACAAAAAATATTGTAACATATTTCAGACTCAGAAAGGTATAGTCCGATACTTGGAAGACAAAATGAAAATGGAAGTTACAGGAAGCATGACATGTTAAAATAAATGGAAATTTTTTAGCCCCTAAGGTGGCTGGAGAAATGTAAGATGAAACATGTCGAGAATTCAGATATTCTAATATAAACCCTTTGTGCATCTACCTTACTCCCTTGCCATCGTATTAAAACATTGTGGAGATTGTTGTGCAGTGACAAAATGGACATTCTATTAGACTTTTAGCTTTGAGAACACATGAAAACTTTGAAAAGAAAAATGAGAGCAATTCTCTTACTGGTTTTAATTTCAAGTCTAAATTTTATGTTAGAACTGAAGGTTTTAATGACACATTTAGCGGAAGTATTATTTTATTTTAATAATGTTTAATAATATAAAAATTATTTGATATTTTATGTAAAAGGAGTCGTTGGTTCTTAAAATCCTAGAATCTGGCTTTAGCCTAAATTTTTGACTATTACGTTCTTACATGAAATAAAAATACTGCGAATGAAGGTGTTTGCTATTCATATAGACGTAAATGGTTAATACAAATAGGCCCTACCTTTACAAAATTTTCTGCTATTTTATCATTCTAACGAAGGTCATAAAGTAATATGCTACAAAGGGTCTTCTTATTATCATCAAACAACCTTATTGTTTAAGATAATTGTAACAAAATTCACAAATAACCTTACCAGTATTAAACCTATACTAAATATATTGAATTTTTTTTAAATATTTTTACACATCACGAAATTCGAAAACAGTACAATATATCAAAGAAAAACTTAAAAAATCGTTATTATTTGATGTTTGAATTGATTGAATTGAATAAATATGGTAAGTCAAACATCTGTTTTAAGCTTTCATAGTTAATTGTCACGTAAGAATATGTTATTTCTTTGTCCCATAGTTTAGGGAACAAGTTTTTTTATTGCAAGGTTATTGTGTAAATTTCCATTTTGAGGCTCTCTGAATAAAAAAATGTGTTTTTTACTGTATATATGTAACGTCCAAAAGACCACAAATTTAGTTCTTTTTGTAAAATTCGGTACAATTTAGAATTTTAATTTTTAAAAGTCGCTCTAAACAATCAAAAAAGAAAGAAATCCAAATTCACCCAAAACGGCAACAACGGTATTGAATAAGGTAAATTAATGTTATAACTAGTTAAGTTTATAGTAATTTGGGTACCAAAAAAATGACACCATCTGCAAATGTAAAAATGACGGTTAAAAACATTTAAATGTAAAAAATAATAAATAATTATACTAGCACCATTGAAACCATCTAAAATTCTTACGACTACAGGTTCTGGAGAAGGGTTATATTTCACACCAGTGTTTTGGAAACTCACGATGGCGTTGGTTATTAATTATTAATAATTTAATAAGTTAATATTTGTGATTACGGTAAACACAGTATGTTGTCTAAAAGCTCCGTAAGTTATTCTTTTGGAGATTACTAAAAAATCCTTAAGTCAGAACTGTTCTTTTCTGAATCTTGTTATGTAGAGTTATGTTCAAGTCATTTTACCCAATAACATTAACACAGAAATTCTATAACTATTCCCAAGGGGGTGAGGTAGGAATTTTCCAAAATTTTAAAACCTTTTTTATGTAGGTTTTTGAAAAAAGTATGCCTATTTTTGGAACGTTTGTTAAAGGTGTATTTTAGTTTATTTACTTTTAAGGGGAGAAGGTATGTGTCAGTTCAGTGATCCTGTTTATTTCTATTACACATACTAGCCTACCTAATGATTTTAGTGACTATTAATGAGATAGTAAAATATATTTTCTCATGTGGGCTCTGTGGCACTAAAGATCTGCGAGAGAAACTATAAAAATTAAACTAATCTAGTAATAAAAGTAGAGAAATACATTATCACAAATTTCCCGAGCTTTTTACATTCTATTTTATGCGGCAAAACTAATATAAGCTAAAGGGGTTTTTTACATTCCTTTTCCGAGATAATTATTGGCATGTATTTATTAAAATAAAATCTGACATTAAATTAATAAAATATTAAAACATATCTATGATGAACTTTTATTATATGTTAAATAAGATTAAATTAAAAATAAGCAACCTAAATCACTTAATAAATTAAAGTCACCTTTTACTTACTGGTTAATTTTAAACACTTTTTTCAAGAATATATTTTTTGAAATTATTTATTTGACAACAGTTTTTATATTTTACTTTTTCGCATTCAGGGTGGAATGCTTAGGCTAAAATATTAAAACTACGAAAACATTTTATGTTTTTATTTTACGCCGTTAAAAAATACGTACATGATGTATAAAATATCTCAAAAGATAATGTTGTTTATTACTTAAGGTTATTTGAAATTTAGTTACTATTTTATACTGTCAAAAATATAGATATTGTAAAATTTAAGTGTTCCTTCTCCATTAATGTTATATTTTTAGTTGAAATTTAATTTAGGAATTGGTTAACTTCACTAAATGCAGTATCAGTTGTATTATTATCATTTGGTACCTAAGTAATACCGCAAAACAACTAACTTTTACACAAAATACGGCCCGGGACAATTTTTGAACATGGCCATCACGACTTCCTAAATAACATTATAATTATCGATACACAAATTAAAGTTCACATTATCCATTTCATCAACAGTATTACGGGCTATTCACTGTATAAAAGCGGCGGAGCAAACCTTTTTCAATTTTTCCAAAATAAATATTCCAAAGGGATTTTGTTATTAACAAAAGCGCTTTCTGATTAAAGCTGGTGGAAGCAATATGGCGGAACCATCCATCTTCCCGGCTCCTCAATAAGAGCAAAAAGCCATGTTTCACTCCGGAATAAATAATACATCCGTATCGTCCCGCGAAATTGCGACTGTATTCTTGACAATCTGAAAACTTCACCCTTGGGTAGGCTCCCTACCACGTCGGCCTCATGTATTATAAATTAAATTATGAAAAAGCGGGGCCTGCGCTTTATCACGAATGAAATACGTTCTTGTACGGACGTAAATTTGGACCGGGAGCGGGAGTGGGTGCGGGTATCTTGCCTGGGGCAGCCTGCCATTAATTAGCAAGGCTTAACTTCTGCAAATGCTTCTAGCAGACTCATTTGTTTCGCTGATCAATGGCGTCCACCATTAAGTTGGCTCGTGTCCGGACGGGGATTTCAGAAAGAAAAAATCCATTATTAAAGGGGAAACGTGTTTGCTGCCGTACCCTTCCCGGATGAAAAAGTAAAAAATACACGAAAGGTAAATATAATTCTGCTAAAACGGAACGGGTAGCGAATAATGAAAACATTTAGAATTTTCCAGACGTCCAGTCTCTTTGTGTACCGGCCTTTGTTTTAATGAAATAGTTCTCAACAGTTTCCAGCCGTGTGAGCACCAGGCAGAGAGGGGCGGAGCTGTCGTTTATGGTAAAATAAACAGAACCACGCGTCCTGGACGGTGGACGTGGGGGCCTTCGACACTCACGGGGAAAACAAATATACAAAAATGTTTTGTTAGACGCATGTGATGGTGGATAACCGTGTGGAAATACACCAATTATCCCTGCATCCACGTCATAGTTACTTAGCTTGCACAGTAAAACTATAGAGTAATCCTCTAAATGATCCGGAGTTCCGAGAAATTTGAGACATCAAGTCTGTATCAAGAATCTGTATCTGATTCAAAATCTTGTCTTGAGGTGTACCAACTTTTGGATTTATTCAGGCTTAGATTGGAGGATAACTTCAATAATATCATCTACATGTCTATCAGACATCGCGTAACTGTATAGAGACTACAGATGGAAATGGTAGAATTCCAACAGACACTACAAAAGATACCTTCATAGGCTACATAGCTTTTCAAACTTAGTAGTTTAGCTACACAATGAGGATAAATGTTTAAGGTATTAGGGTAACCCCCAGGAGTACCAGTGAAAAGGTAATTTTTAATAAGTGTTTCAAGATTATGAAAATGTATTTTTATTTATTGGGGCCTATGAACTAATCTGACTTACAGAACTAAAACTTTGTATTAAACAAAATCTCAATAAAATCGTAAAAATTTAAAAATGGCATTGGAAGTTTTCCAATAATATTTTTGATAGGCTCGTTGATAATTGACTACCCTTAATAACGTAGATAATATGAATGGTAAAATAGTATGCATGGTTTGTGATAGGAAAGGGCATTAAACTAAAGGCCCTGAACCTGTGGAGTGACATTGCACACGCAGGGAAGCAAGGGCGGTAGCCTCAACACCAGAGGCGAGGTTGACCACTAATTCAAAATGTTGGAAGAAAAACATGATATATAATGGCGGCTGATGACGAGACCGTAGTTTTGCCCGTGGAAGCATCGCAGCCAACCATACTATTATTATCACTGTCCGACAATGTCATCCGTCATATTATAAAGGTTTTGTTCCGATTTCGCTATAATTCAGCACGGAACCCAAGCCTTGTCGTCATGCCACGCTGAAGTTCCACGTTCAGCCTCATAAAGAGATCCATTGTGTGCAGTAATTAATTAAAGATTTATTTCGACAATTTTTCTAAAAATTTGTCCTCTAGTAGAACGTGTTTGAGCCATGAAACATGGTTATACATACATTCTAATTTATTATCATCATATTGTAACCTTTTTGTCCAGAAACAGATTTTTCGAAAAAACGTATACCTTTGATTTATCATGTGTATGTATCTTCAAACAACCTCCTAACCTCTTATACTGGTTTAGTTTGCTATCAATAATTGAAAATATTTGTGAATATTTTGTTTTGAAGGTTTAACCTCACACCATTTCATAGCATTAAAACATCATGAGATTAACTTGTTGAATAACTTTATGCATAACATTTACTACAAATATGAATTGAAACGTATGAAATTAAACAAACTAGAAAATAGAGCAATGACACTATCTTACAAAGTATTTCCCTCAAAGTGAACAAAATTCATCATTTTGGCGCGCTTTTTACAAAAGCGTAATGTCCAGCAGACGATCCGAAAAGGACTACCACAGATAAACCATAGTATAGTACATAAACCATAGTAAAAACCATAGTACATAGATACTTCTATAGTATATAAAAACTCAGGGTTTAATTAATGAGAGATAACCTTTTAATAGTCATTTACCGTTTAAAAAACAAATGCTTTTCTGATCACATTCGTGTATTACAATATAAGTATACATTGAATTATTATAGCTTAAACTGCTTTAACTTACTTCGTGAAAATTGGATTCATTAAAAATGTTAGAATAGTTAATATTAGATCAGTGATATAAATTTCTTGATGAAATTATAATTATTTCACAAGCTCTGACATTTTTTCAATGACGAATGTGGTTTATTAGAAAGAAGAAGTTCATCGTAAGAATAATATCGCAATAAAATATGTCCGTGTTAGTAATAGATCTTTATTTGGATTTTAAAATAAATATACTTAAATTGAGATGTTAAATTTCATATGCAAAGTTTGATACAATGTAACGTACATTGCATTTGTTTACCAAAACATTTTACTAAACAGGTGGTCAGAAACAACTTAATTTTTATATTTTAATCCTAAAAATTTAAGATATAACTTTCATTGGGGGGGTTTCATTGATGACTACTACAAAACAAGCTAAATCTATTCTTATTCATTGCCTCTAACCCAATAATTACCGACTACATGGGTATTTTATGGTTAATATGAGTGTCAGGAGAGTATGATGGACGTAATGGATTTTATGATACTTTCCTTTACTTTTTAATGCTCATACTTAATACTATAATACTTATAACACAAAAGTTAATGCAAATTTAGTTTTAATATCTATTTCTAACAACGAATATAATTTAAAATGTTTGTAAAGTCTAAGGTGTTTATGAAAACAAATCCATTTACTTCTCCTAGACTAGAGTGAACGTCCTGATAGATTTTTAACTTTTTTTCACGAGCTAGTGGAAAAAAGGAATATATACATATATATATTAATCAGGGTACATTAGTAACCATATAAAGATTTTGCAGTCCCATAACCTTTCCTGTAATATCTGTAACACAGCTGTTTTTCTTACATTTACAAAGGAGATATTGAGCTCACTCATTATGCAATAATGTTTTAATTTACCTTGATAGTCATAATATGTCACGCATATGAATAGAATAATTTATAATAGTGCCAGAGAATAATTATATGGCAAGGTCATTTTCGGGTGTAAAATGGTATACGGAAAGTAAAAGTAGATGTATTGTTTTGGCTGTTGTTCCGTAGCATCAATGTGGTATTATAGTCTACCTACATTGGAAAATTCCTAATATTCAAGTTGATCCGTCACTTCACGCAATTACGTCGAAAACATTATTTTTCCAAGACCGGTTTGGATTTCATAAATTCTTTTAATTTTAAATGTTTTTTTAGCTTAATTGACTTTAAAGGCTTTGGATGGTGTATGGTCCTCAGTATTTGGAAAACTGAAGAGCTTTTCACAGTATCTACAATTTTTAACCGATCAAATCTCATCACAAATGTAAGGAAAACCTTTTTCCTCAAAACAATAGTCTTTTGGTGAATGTAATATTAAGTCTATAGACTCCCAAGGTGTACTTGTGTTGTACCTACGGATATAAACTCTAACTCTTAAGGAACTCTACTCAAAATTAAACCTTTAATTAAACACAAAATTAGAACCTTACTTTTACCTTTTTACCTAAGCAAGAACCCCCTGAGCCAGCCATAAGCAAGGGCACTTACCTAGCCTTAAGCAAGGTCACCTGACCGAACCTTAAGTAAGGATACCTGACCCAGCCTTAAGCAAGGACCTGGTATAGACCAGTTCTATATCTAACAATATATAGTTCTGAGGATGATCTTTACGGATTAACGTAAAAATTAAATAGAGCAGACATTAATCCACACAAGAGAACACTACACCCACCGACCATCGCTCATAACTATCTCACAATTCGTGACCTCCAAGTAGCTGGATTACAGGACACGCCATCATAGACAGTCCTAAGACAGTTAGGACTTGGACCGTTTAATATTTGGGTTTAAAACATTATTTAAGCTCCTAAGAAAGAAAGGAAAAATTCAAGGTCCCCCTAAACTAGCAATTACTATAAATGAGCCAGTCTAATTTACAAATTTATTGGTGAGTAAAGGTTTACAGTTCCTTTGTCCGGTAAAAAACTTTTATTCATATCTTTAAATTTTTTCTAATACAGTAATACTTTATATACAGTAAATATATATTTTTTAGGTTCGAAGCTAAATTTAGTAGTTTTGCTTACAGATTTTGCAATTTAATGTGTTACATCTTTTTCAACAAGGGTTTTATATGCTTCTACATATATTTAGATTCACACAATAAATACATGTGTTGGTAAATCTTAAGACGAGTGATTATATTGTGGCTGCTTCTGTTCAATTAAGATGGAGTGGACGATATAGCCATTCTTTTCAGAACCTGCACACTCTCACTGAAGAAATGGTCTTTAAGGTAACTGGTGGATGTGAGGCAAAACGCTGTTGAACAGATCTTTTGTAGAAGAGTTGTGGCAAAGGAAAATATGAAGGAATCGCGTGCAGAGTGGGGAACTTAAATCTACAATTTAAAAGTGATCACAGTCCAAATAATCTGATAACTTTCTTCAGAAATATTAGATTATGTTCTTTTTTCTAACTGATAGGGAGGGGTATCCGTACCAAGTTTCTATACGAGTATATTAGACACATTGTTCTTCTTATATACGTTTTTAGATTTAGATTTAGATTATTTAAATGGCAACCTACCCAGGTAGGTATTTTAAGCCAAGTATGAATGAGAAATGACTGTAGGATGATTGTGGCGCGATCTTGTAGTCGTTTTACTGACTAAGGCTGACATGTTCCTTAGACAGGACTGTTAATTAATAGCCAACAAATGGAATAAGGGATACAGTTAAACGTGGAATCCGAAACGGCTCTGAATTACAGGTCGAAAGAGGATGGAAATTAGGAATCCGTGCAATAGTGGGACGTTAAATCTACATCTAAAAGTGACACTACACCCAGAAAGTCATAACTATCCACAATTCGTCCTCCAAGTAGCTATTACAGCGTCGAGTAGTATTTGCTCAGGTTAAGGTTCAGCTTGAATATCACAAGTTTTATAGTGTGTTCCTAATTATGTTAATGTAAATTAACATGACAAAATCTGATAGAGATGGGTCTGTCGAGGGTTTAAAATAATTTTTAATGCTTTTAAACCTACGCTATATCTTTAAACTCTAATTAAAGTTAATTCATTCCCGTAGATATTTAGGTAATATTGTAGATGTACACGTCAGAATAAGATAAAGTATTCTTTCAAACCAGGTCCTGATATAATTCACTCTGTAAATTTACGTAAATAAAATTTTAAAGGCATCATTCAAAAAAGAGTAAAATGGTCCCAAGTGGTATCTTTTTGGCACTTTTGAAATGTCGCAAAAGAGCGAGAAGTCTACAATTGAACTTAATAACGAACAACTCTCAAGCCAATTCAGAATACATCTGGCTACTCCAGGAGCTGTAAGTTATGGAATATGGGAATGGCTAAAAGTATTAAATAGGCTACCTGGAAGAAGTAAAAATATACGCTCTCTATTTGTACACCAGTGGCAAATGAAGAAATCATGAGATCTCACAGATAATTATACAAGTCAAAGTAGATCTCCTCCAAGTGAAGCTGTTCATGCCTGCTTTTAAAAAGTAAGCTCGAGAAAGAGCAAAGCCTTTAGCCTTGTGCATGTTATTTTGTGTCTTGTAATTTTGTACTTCAGTTGGCATTTTCCCGCCTTCATGGAGTACAGTTCAAAACCCGTTCTTTTTTACTATCTAACATCGACGTTTTGTTAAAAAGCAACATTGATTAGAAGCGCAAATGACAACTGAGTCTATATTCAACCCTTGAGATGCTGGACCACAATGTAGAATTAGTTGGTCACATTCCCTTTGCTAGGGACCGTGTGGATAGTTATGCCATTAATAGCAGAATGTTGGGATCTCACCGAGCAATAAATTGTTGAAGATAACTGTGAGCGTAAGTTCAACATTCTCATACTGCAATAATTTAAGGAAACCTGCGGTATGTCCTCAGGTGCTGTTGCCTTGTTTGGGTCTTTTGGAGTAACACACAACTTTGACCCAAATAGCAAAGTAGATATATTAGCCAATATACACCGTTTGTAGGTTTATGGACTAGTTGAAACAACAAAACCAGAAAAGAAGTGGTTATAAAATAGGGTTCAAATATCTTCAGGTGTACAACCAGTAAAAGATCTCAAATAGAATAGGCCTCAAGTGGAATTTTTAAATAAGTGCATTATCATTATCATTCGTATCACTCAAGGTTACAAATACCCTCTTTATAAATAGGTATATTATAGTAGGTAATTCAGTTTTAATTCGTTGGTTTATAGATACGCTATATAAAAAGAAATGGGGCGTAGTTTTTATTTGCAGTAGTGCTTACTGCAATTTAAAAACACGTTTTGATAGTTATAAGTCAAGTGTCATTTACTTAAGCTTATAACTTTTAAATATCACGCTATTAAAATAACGCAGCACCCTTATTTGAAAAAATCTTGAGCTTATAAAATTTTAAATGCTCATTGAGACTAAACTGTAACAGAAAAATCTGTGTTTTTGTATTGATGACAATGTTGTATAGTACTCTTATTTTACCATATTTCTACGCCAAATTATGCATCAATTTTATAAAAGCTTTAAACACTAACTTTACACAGATCGATATCATGATAACTGAAATGTTTCTGAAGACTAATAATAGCTAAACAAAATAATCACGTTAGTAAAACGTTTGACTAAAGTATCTGACTGTGAGCTCACAGAATCTTAAACCAAGGTTTTTGTGCACACTCTTTACGCCAGCGTTTTACCTCACTCATTACCCTAACTTTTCTCCTCTTCATTCTTCATCCTCTTCATCCTTCATCCCCTTTATCCTTCATCTCCGTCATCCTTCTCTTCATCATTCATTCCCCTAACTTTTCTCCCCTTCATTTTTCATCCTCTTCATCCTCTTCATCCTTCATCCCCTTCATCCTTCATCTCCATCATCCTTCTCTTCATCATTCATTCCCCTAACCTTTCTCCCCTCCATTCTTCATCCTTTTCATCCTTCATTCTCTTTATCCTTTGTCTCCGTCATCCTTATCTTTATCATTCATTCCCCTAACCTTTCTCCCCTCCATTCTTCATCCTTTTCATCCTTCATTCCCTTTATCCTTTGTCTCCGTCATCCTTATCTTTATCATTCATTCCCCTAACTTTTCTCCTTTTCATTCTTCATCCTCTTCATCCTTCATCCCCTTCATCCTTCATCTCCGTCATCCTTTTCTTTATCATTCATTCCCCTAACTTTTCTCCCCTTCATTCTTCATCCTCTTCATCCTTCATCCCCTTTATCCTTTATCTCCGTCATCCTTCTCTTCATCATTCATTCCTCTAACTTTTCTCCCCTTCTTTCTTCATCCTTCTTATCCTTCCTATCCTTTCTCCTCTTCATTTTTCATCTCTCATCTCCCTAATCCTTCTCCTCTTCTCTCATTCATCATCTCCTTTTCATCCTTCATCCCCTTTATCCTTCATCTCCGTCATCCTTCTCTTCATCATTCATTGCCGTAACTTTTCTCCCCTTAATTCTTCATCCCTCTTATCCTTTTTTCCGTAATCCTTCTCCTCTTCATCCTTCATCCCCGTCGTATTTCTTCCCATCATCATTTATTAACGTCATTTGCCTTCACCCTTTTCCATTTCATCCTTCATCCCAGTTATCCTTCTCCCTTTCAACTGTCATCCCCGCCATGCTTGTCTGATTATGGTGGGAAAAGTGTCATATTTTGACTATGAGACAGTATATTTTATTTATATGTAAAATTTAACTTAACTTTGTTCTGTCTAAATACAGTATTAATAAAAAATATCTTTTCTTACAGGCACATAAAAATGAGAGTTTACCTCCAGTACAATCTAACTACATTATTTGGTTGAGTTTAAAATTAAACTAAATATTACAATACAATACAACTTACTGATAAAAACAACTGAAAATTGGCTCTAGCTTGAAAGTGCCTTTGTAATAATGACATACCAATCGTATATAAAATAAAGCTACAAATGACATAACCATGTGGTGCACAGTTAAAAAGACAGTCTGTAAGAGAATTGTCAACGTAATGCGATGTATAACCTTTCAAAGGTCTCAAACGACGTATAAAGAGAAACAATCGAGAGAATGGAATCAAAGCAACAAGCTTTCTATCGATGCAGTATGATTCTACGCTTTGATCTTGTGTTATCGAATCATGTTTGATCGTATCGAGACAAAGTTCATAAGATTAGAAGTAGACAGGTTTACTCATATTTCTGTGCTTTGTGCTTCATGTCCACTTTTTTATTTCTTTAGATAGTTTTAATCCCAATCATTATTTTAAAGTATGTATCAGTTAACTGACAAATATTTTGTCCCATTAAAATTAAACTTAATAGATAAATGTATATAAGACTATTCTCATCAAAATCCATTTGAAAATTAATGGTCAGAAATCATATGTTTAAATATGATTTCTATCACACGGGCAATTACTATTGTTTAAAAATTTTGGTCACTTCCAACAGTTATAGCAAATCTTTTTTGTGTGGGTTTTAATGGAAGAAATCTATATATTTATATCTATCTGAAGCTGTAAACCCTTTCATGAAAAATAATGGAAGAATCAAGAAGAAATTTATATTTTGGTACTCTCCAAAAGAAGACATTAGGCACTATTAGACAACATACTGTGTTTACCGCGAAAAGTAAATTTAACGTTTCTCTGCAGGTTTTTCATAAAATATTAATAAAAAAGTTAAGTCATTTAAATGGGCTTAACAGTGGTATTCAAATTACTCTATTATTTTTTGTTTACTGGAAAATCTAAAAAGTTTTATTTGTTTCACATGAAAAACTTTTGAATCGACATTTTTATAGAAATGAAGGTTTCATAATATTTAAGACCCTGTGTACTTTAAATGGCAAAACATAAATCAAGAACATTTTTTTATTTTCAAATTTGGAGAAAATAGAAAAATCAAAATACGAACAAAATATCTCAAGATACTGTATTATCAAATGGAACACTTATACCAAATTTCACCGTATGGACACCGTATGGTCTCGGGGACCTTCCACAGCCGACAGAGAAACATCAGACCGAAAGTCAATTTTTGTATTCAAGAAACCTTAAAATGGGTATTTACACTTTTCAAATTGACCGGTTATGACTACTAAAAGGGGGAGAAACAATAAAAATTATAATTAATAATTATAATGGTAGTAGCCTAATTAGCTTAAAGGCCCCTAGTTCCAGTATCAAACCATCACAAAATTGTTCCATATTTTTCTCGGGATTAGGCTTTAGATATGTCAGAATTAACCCCATCTCACCAATAGCCAAGGAAAAATTATTTTATTTACTTCCCTGTCGGAAATAGGTTATATCATGGATATGTGAAAGGAACGTTTTCAGTTCCCCTAAACAGCTGTTGTTATAGTTGCCACATGACGTCACTATTTCAAATTTTGGTCTCGCAAACTACCAACATCCTCCTTGAGCTAAGTCACATCCATGTCAATATTCCTAGAATGTCTAGTGATAAACCTGATTACAATTATTATTTAAGTTTTCATTGAATCAGTGGATACAAAATAAATTGTCGATACGACATTAGCTGATGGTATATTTTTTAGTTTTTGCTGTTATTCTTATTGGACAATCCATAATGGTAAGACTTTGAAGTTGGTTTAACTACTTCATTTTCAATTTTTAAATTTAATATAGCCAAAAGAGATCGTGAAGCGTTTCAAGCTGATTAGATTAGATTACCATTTGAAATGGCGACCTACCCAGGTAGGTATTTTAAGCCAAGTACGAATGAGAAATGATTGTGGGATGATTGTGGCGCGATCTTGTAGTCTTGTTACTGACTAAGGCTGACATGTTCCTTAGACAGGACTGTTAATTAATAGCCCAACATCCGATGGCAACTAAGGGACCTACAGTTTAACGTGGAATCCGAACCACGGCCTCTGAATTACGAACTGGTCTAATTATGAGGATGGTATTTGCGGATTAACGTAGTATTCAATAGTGCGGACGTTAATCCACACAAGAGAACACCACACCCACCGACCATCTCTCACAACTATCCACAATTCGTGACCAAGTAGCTGGATTACAGGACGTGCCTACCGTCCCAGCTGAGCGTTCAGCCACCGTTCGGCGCACATCAGAGACCGGTTACATCCACGGGCTGGTGATTGGCCTTGCAACGCTGACCGGCCGCTTGATCTGCCTCAACCCCAACCTTTGACCCCTGCGGTGCAAGGGCACACCCCTCACGTACCCCTCGCCAGCACGGGACGAAACTGGTTCCGCCCCAAATCTCTCCAGAGGGATGCAGTTTTTTGCAAGTAAATGATGCCATTCTCATAATCGCGCAGATGTACAAGCAAAAATGCAACGTTGCATATAAATTAGGCCCAACAATCGCTCCACGGGATTGTGATACTGAGCTCACCGATTGAAATTTTTTCCCATCATTGTAATGGCCTTACAACAGCTGATTGATAAGTGGGTTCGGTTAACCGTTCACTTTGGGACATTGTCCAAAAAATTTGATCTTGTTCTCTCTAGCGTTCCACCTAAAAAGAAGATAATATAATAGGATTTTTAGTTGTTGTATTCGATATCTTATTTAATTTAAGCATTGGTGTTGCATAGTAATAGTAGACAATCCAAACTTTTTTCAGAAAATTATTTTTTAAGACTAAACCTATTGAAAATGTTTAACTCTAAACATAAAGAGGTTTGAATCTGATCTCCATTAAGTAGTAAAGTGTATTTTGATATATTTTAAGAACAAAAAGAAAATAAACCTTTCTAAGAATAAACGACGGCTCTAATACTTGCTGAAAGTAATCTACTACATATCTTAACACTACTTTAATTGAGAGAATGGTCAACCAATCCATTGAATTAGCACATACATTTAGCATTTACTGTCAAACACCAAACTAATAATTCCATGTTTCCTCATAGTATAGTATGGAATTATACCTATATTTTAAGATTTATGCTCAGGGAGCTTTATCTATATGAATTGGTTAAATAATAAGAAATATTTATCGGGGATTTCCGATTCCCGACGGATATGATTATGGGTTCCATATCATTCTCACTAAATGGTTGGACAAATAAATTTTATTAGCTATAAAAAGTTCCTAACAACTATAAAGAAATCGTCAATACTTTAAAACTGAATAAAAAATATTCCGAATGACGCGTTTTTATGAATTTAAATTAATTAAATTATGAGGGTGAGTTTGAGTTAAAGTTGTTGTAGTTTAAGCTAGCTCTGCCTAATTAAATCTAATATACATGTTTTATATTATTGTTACAAACCGGTATGGAAAAAATTTACTTTGCTCATTTGCTTTATGATAAAATTTAACACTCACCAATAAACATCTCATAGTTCGACATTGTAATAAAATTATTTATACTGTATAATGTGTAGTACTTAAAGATTATATTTACTGTAAAATATTGAGGACCATTGTTTATAATTACTGTAGAATTAAATTATCGTTTGATAATCTACTGAAATAATACTAGTTAAATAAATAAATGCGTATATACAGATTTGAAAACTAAAGAAAAACTGTTCTAATACCGGCTTGAAATCCATTTAATTTCGTCAAACTATTTTTTTTTGTTGGAAACGTAAAGCTCATCACAGAAGGTTCAGGAATGTTGGGGGAATTTTCTGCAAGCCCGAGCCACGGCATTGTGAGCGAACGGACAATGACAAAAAGACAAAAGACCTTTCAGGATTTTTACTTTAATTAATTTTTCGTCCTAAAAGAGAACGGCTCCCGTTGGCTCTTGCAAATAATTGTATTTCCACGACGGTGAACGTACATGTCGCATTAAGGTGGAAGGTATTAGGTCCTTCTGACAAAACGAGCCCAGTTGAGCCCCGGCCGGACCTCCCCTCCGGTCCCTCCCAGTCCGACGTCCACGTATCGGCCACGTCCTAATGCTGATTTACATTTGTACTCACAAAATCGCCACCATTGTGCTTACTTGCACGTTTTAAAACATTAGTTCGACGTTTCCAGGCTTTGCGAGGAAAATTTAGCGCCAATTGGATTTAAATGTGCAGTGAGAACAGTGGCAGTTGATGAGGCCGTTGATTTTTCACCGGAATTGCGTTCCCTGCGACTCAGTGAAAGCGAAATAGTTCGATACAAAACTTCGGAAACTGAATAACAAAATAAATATGGTTTTTGAACCGAGCTTTACTTTATTTTACAATTTATGATAATATTATTTCACAGTATTTTATTCATATTTTTTAAATAGAGCCTTTTTAAATATTATTGAATAGGATAGGATGTTTATTAAATGTGTTTAGTTGTTGTTTCAAGATATCGAATATTACTTTCTTCTCCTTATAAGTAGTATATGGAGAAGTATAGTTTTCTTAAAAATTTTCAAACTTGAGTTGAGAGTGGATAAATCTGCTTTGAGGCTCCTTGAATTCACAAAAGTGTTTTTTATACTGACATCTGTCAGTGTACAGACCCCGAGACTCACTGATCGTTCAATGTGTATGAAATGAGTTTACACAGGTGCATTTTATCTATATCTCAATTTTTGATTTGTAAGGGTAGTTCATCTCTAAAAACCCTTGACAATGTGAAAAATACAAATTTCTAAAAATCAGCTTTAACGATTTTGATTACAATTTTATGGTTTTAAGCAATGTAAGTCCCAAATATTTGACACCACCTGCATATCTGCAAATTAATGGTTCAAAAGTTATGGGCTTTTAAGGGAAAAAATATAATTGTTTACTTTTTTTAGGAAAAAACAGTTATAAAATAATTTGACTTCTGCATTAAAGCCGGCTTGAAAACTCGACAAATTAATATTTAGAATCATAGAATTGTCAGTGTACAACTAACGGTCCCAGAGAAAAGCTAAATTTAAAGTCCAAGTTATATTGCTATACGTTTTTCAGAGTACCCAATGATATTCTTATGAAGAATAGTAAACAATACATTTTTTCCTTATTTTCCAACCGTTTGCCTTGAAACTTGGTATGCAGTGTAAGGTCACATCACCCAATAAAACCCACCCAAAAAGCAAAAATGTTTAGTATTATGGTGGCGGGGGGGTAACGCCTCCGAAATTGTTAACAAATAATTTACCTTATTTTCTCTTGTTTGCAGTTTAAGGAATTGGAATATTATTATATGAAACAATACATATAAATAATATTTAGATAAACTTTAAAGAGTGTTGTAGTTTTTTAATTCAATTAAGGGAGAATGTATAAGTCAGAAGTGAAACAGTTTTTTTAAATAAACGTTTTGTGTCTGTGTTCAAAACAAGGTCTTTGCTTATTATATAGAATTAAGTAGTGAGAATATAAATAACTTATGGTTAAAATCTATTTTATGTTTTTAAAAGCAATATAATAGCTTATGATACAGTATTTGTTATACTTTTAATAGATTTTTCTGATAATATCATTTCTAATATAACAAATAATGTGACTTAATGTGTTTTTCCAGGTCGTGGGAATAATAAGGAAGTATGGACCTAGAAGAAAGGCTTAAAAGATTGTGAACTAAAATATATGCATTTGTCAAACTATACAGTATATTTATTTACCAATGTATTATAAATAGTATTAAGTTATATTAGTAAAATGTATGTTATTAGTCATCTGTTTAAACAATATATCGTCGTTTAATTTTTTTATACTCTGCAAATACATATCATTCCTTAATTAAATGTTACTCTAAGATTTTATGATACCAGACTAGTTTTAATGTAATAAATAAAGTACCTTTTCTCTACTTTAACTACATATAAAATGTTCTCCAAGATAAAGGGTAATAAAAACAAAAAATCCTCTTGGGATATTTTTTGAACGACAGGTAAAATTGTCTAATATATATTATGAAGGAGGTATAATGGTGGTGGCAGTTTTTCAACCACCGATCAACGAATGTGAAGTGTTAAATTGGATTTTACCTAATCATCACACAAAGTGTGTAAACTGCCGATCAAATACTATTTTTTCGATCGAATAAGATACATTTAATTTGATTAAACTTTATTAGTCGGCTAATTCTCACGTGCGAATGGCGTACAATATCGAGTGTTTATGGTATGAAAGAGACAATTAAGTTATTATTTTCATCCGATATGTTTTCCGCTTTTTACTTTTTATGTATATTTATAATTGACTCGATCTCTATCCTTTATATCATATTCGTTTCAAGTATTCTCTCACAATAAAAAAGTCTTTATAATACTGATTATATATTGGCTCTCTTGAAACCATTTTCATCTTGTTTGCGATATTAAAGTATCTTAATATTGCTATAAATTTGTAAAATGAAAACTTTACAGAGTATACTCAGGTAAAGAAGTGATATTATGGAATTAAATTAAATCTAGACAAGGAATGATTAAAAAAAGGATTGTTTTATAATATAACTGATGAATTTGGTTTGTTTTATACATTTTCACAATCTAAAAGATATATTTTTGATAATTTACTTATCCTAACTTTAATGTCTCTTCATCATTCTTAGTTTAAGTAGTCTAAGTAACAGGTAACCTTAAGTGGTTCCATGTCATTTTAATGAACCTAAAAATGATTTAAAATAAATGTTCTGTTTAGAACGGCCCACAAATTCAACCCAGTGCTCCTACAGAACGATTTTTAAAAACTTAGCCAGAAGTAAAACGCTGGTTTGGATTTGGAGATTCGGAGAGGTTCTTAACAACATGAAATACATTGGTGTCTGTTCATATAAAAAATATATTATACATATTTATGTACATTTTTATATGTATATTCATTTTTTCTGATCCCATTACAACGTACGTTCTAGGTTTTAAGTAGTATCTTTGTGTGCATTATTTTATCATCATACTTCTTTAAACCCTTTACTAACAATTATAAAAAGCTTACAAAATCTTTCAGTTTAAAAATTCTTGTTTTTATTTCTCAATAAGTAAAAAATTTATATAAATAAAAACCACAATGTTGGAACTAACACAGAGAAGGTATTCTATGTAACGACTTTAGTCGTTTCTATGAGTGTGTTAATCTAATTCACTCATAAATGCATTTTTTCCTTCCATCCTTATACGAAAGGAATTTTTAGTGTTTAAAACTATATGGAATGGAGATCCATTCCATGTAGTCCGTTGTTTCATCACTAATAAACTGTTTCATTTTCCTTTTTCTTATTTCAGTTTCAATTTCTCTCCGAATAATTCGGTCTTTATAAAATTCGTTTAGTTATTCTCTAAGCTATGCTTTGTTCTATAGCTTCTTAGGTAACCAATAAGTTTTTATAAAATGCCTCAGTTATTTACGTTTAAATTAATATAGTATAGAAATGTTTAGTTTATTTTTGAGTCTGTCATAATGGTTCTTCTACTGGAATAAATTTGTTAGGTTGTTTTTTATTTTTCAAAAAATATAATTTACCATGATCACATGTTATGTGATCATGGTGCCACGCACAAGCCATTCTATGCGGACTCCAGATTCTTTTTATCTGTATTCATGTAAATTTCAATGTTACGGTTTGTAAATAAATGATTCTGACTCATTAAAATGTACTCTGTGTAACCCTATTAAGTTGTAGTACCTCAAGGCCAGACGGAACAGTCTGTTGGCAGAGGTGCCGCCCATCTGTCCACGTGTCCTCACGCCCACCAGCCTAGGCCTAGAACCCGTGCCGGACCAGTTCTCACCCCCTGGTGTATCCTAGACACAGGTCTATTAATAGTCGACCACGTGCCACGTGCTACCAGCCACGAGCCAGGCTCCCCACCTGTCCCTTACACGGATAATAGAACAGAACAAGGTGACTTCCTAGGAGGGGGACGTTTGTTGCTAGTCCTGTTTGAGAAACATCCTGATTGCCTCACAATGTTAGGACATTGTGAGGCATTGAGGATGTATCCCCTATCTATTCATAGGTGAATAGATAGGGGACTATGAAAAGATTTGTTAAGTTTTTTGCCTGGTTTGAAAATTGGCTGTGAATAGCTAAAGATCTCATGCAGTAGGGCGAGAGTTCTATATAGTACTATTGATAGAGTTTAATAATTAATTATTATAATGTCAAAATTCTATCGTTAAATTTACTGCTAGAATTTTTGTGAAAGCGTGAGTATTTTAGTCAAAAAACCATTTTCAGCTTAGGTTATAATTGCGGACAAAACATTTTTAGTATATGAATATAATTCATAATTATGACTTAATCATCACAATTAAAAAAATATTTGAATTAAATACATGTTTTTGTGCGACTTCAACATGACAACAGAGTCGGTAAGTGAGACTTAGTGGTGCTCAGAAATGTTTATGTGATGGTCACAAAAGGTTTGATCCTTGTAAGATTTTCCAAAGATGAAGTAAAAATTTTGTATGAGGGGTTTCAAAATCATCTGGTTACTATAAACCAATCGGTTTTAAGTATTTTCAATGCTATACACTTAAAAAACATTGCATATTAGAAATCGGTTATTTTAATGTTTACAAAACATTAAATGATTGAAAGATACACTATGTTATGTAATTTATAGAAATATCCAGGGAAATAAAAGGTTCATTTAAGTTTTCCTTATACCAAAAATGTATTTGGGAATTATGAACTGAACTAAATTATGTATAATATATTTATTTTTCCTTGAGTGACATTTTTATTTAATTAAAATTATTATCCTGTCAAGGTATTACAATATGGTCTCTAAAGTGGCAAAGCATGTTGTCCTGTCATTTCCCAGAGCTATGCTTGAAGCCGGCCGGCTTTTGTAAACATGGGCAAAAACACAATAAAAATAATAATAAATAGGCTGCGTGGACAAAGAATGACAAAAGTGATTAGGATTTCTGTCATAAACTATTGCCTTTTACATGATGTTATATTTTTGTTCTCTAGCTCCTATAGTCTTTCTAAACATATTTATTATCCTTCTTGAGGCTTAATTTACAGGTGTACATTACAGTTATAACATTCATATTCCTAATAAATAATGGATCTAGCTTTGAAACCTGATGGAAAAGAAGCATGAAATGCTATCAATTACTAGATAGTACACTGTCTTAATTACAGGTCATACTTTAACCTGTGTCTTAAGGTTGTCTCTTTGCGTTATAAGATTATACATTTTTATGACAGTGCAAACAAGCTACAAATCAATTATTGTAAAAACAATTTAAGAAAATTATTAAAATGTGCTGTGATGTTATAATATTTTAGGCATATAACTATAAACAATTATTTTTTAATGAATAAAAATAAATATGGTGAACTTAAAATAAAACAAGTTTATATTTTATAGTGTTTCATTATTTTTCATTGATATTAAGAGAGGTATATTTATTCCATAAAATTCAACATTTGACTAATTATTTTTTTGCAAAACGAAATGACAGTCCGGAAAGAGACAGCGATGGAAAAACTATTAACGTTATTAATAGAAGAACCAAACCAAAACGAGTGGATAGTTTCATAGTATAGCGATACAAAACAATGTGCGCAAATGCTGAATCGAGTAATTATCAACATTTGTCTTTCGCGGCAATATATTTGATTAGTTTTAATGCATCAAACATTCATAATAGTGGTGGACTGTAATCAGTCGGTGGCCGTGGATCGAGCAGGGTCGGACGTCATTATGTGAAAAAGTAATAAAATGACGCTAGTGATAGGTTGTAGTGGAGCGCGTATGCAAAGCGACGTTATTATGAGCATCGGTCGCCACATTGTATACGGCTGCATTGATCGAGCCTGTAAACATCAGGTATACAGCCAGTCGAGGCCAACACAGAAACACATGCACTGCTGTTCACTCTCCAACTATCGTATTTTATAGGTGTTTGGTGTTTATGTGCGCGTTTCAAGGTGGTTCAAGCCCAACGGTCGTCCTCAGTGTAAGAAGTAAGTACAGGAACTCCGTGTCATAATAGCATAGTAAGCTTTTCGTTTAGATTTGGAAAATAAATATATTGTATCATTATTTATATTAGAAAAGATACAAAACGCAAAACCTTACAAAATGTATAAGTTAGCTATAAAAAATATTTCTTTTTACTTTTCGGAACTTGAGAAATTATTTTTCTAGATAAAATTTGCATCAAATTTCTAAAAACAATCGATGGATGATTTATTGCGTAGATAAACGGCCTTGCCATTCCCGGTGATGGGCGAGTGAGTGGCCACCGCCACCGGTGCACGTGGCTAGCAAGTTGTAGGCTGGCGCATGCCGGGGCCCAAGCGCCTCTCGCCCTCTCTTCGCCTCTCTTCTTCCTCTCTTTCGCGGCCCCTTCCGGCTTCTGGGCGCCTCTACGCTGCGGATCAATAGAATCTAGATGAATGCTTAACTTAATCAACTATTTTACGAATTTAAGTCCTCGTTTTTGCTGATGACAATTTTGAGTCTGAAATTTGTTTAAATTAAGCCGAATCTACTTTCACGTTCGAATAGTGCACATAACTGTGGTGAATGATAACAAAATATTGATATAATCAAAAGAATGCCACTATAACAATAAGGAATTCCTTGTAAATATAGAACATAATAAATTGGAATTACTAGTTCAAAATTAGTTAAAATCATTTAGATATATATAAGTAATAAATATATAAAACATTCTTGCATAGTTTTATTTTCACCGAATACTACACCATTAAAGTATATTGCAATATATAGAGATATCATATAGAAGTTAAATTTATTTAACTGATAAAATAAGTCACTCATAAAGCTTTTAACTTTAATAAATAGAAGCATGTCGAATGCAATTATTATAACTTACAGTATTTTTATACGCTATAAAATCTATTTCATACCTATTATAAAACCTTATCCATTCAATGACATATGGGGTAGTTCATTTATAAGTTTAGTTTTTCTACTGTACTTTTTGAGAAACGGTTTACAAATCTTTAGAAATATATGGGTTGTCATAATCAACTATCTGTACTCGTAAATATAACTCCCAGTAAATAGAAAAGTTATTTTATTTTATAGTATGATTAGTTAGTTCAACTATAAATTAGATTGTATTAATTTTTATCCGATTTTCCAGACTTATTAGTGATTAGTTCAAAAGCTAATTAAATACAAAAGCTAATATAATATATATAATATAAAGATGGGATTTACCGGAAATTTGCCAAATACCTTTTGTTTTTTCACTCATGTACATGTATACTTCTTTAAATTTTATGGTCATGATCTGATGTAAGTATAAGTCTTGGAATTAATTATAACTCCAGCAAAAAAAGAGAGAGAGAGGTAAAGTGTTCAGAGTTTTGAAAGGAACGTATTGTTGTGGAAGTTGATTTAAGTTACAATATTCAAAAGGTAAAAATGATATTTTATAACTATACTTTAGTAAAAATTTATTGAGACACATAATTTAAAGATAGTGCCCAACTTATATCTATCTAAAAACAACCAAAACTCTCCACGTAAACAAAAGATAAAATTTAAGTCCACATATTATTTCTCAAATTTTTTATTATTACATCGTGGCTGTTATATTATTCAAATATTTTAAAAACACTGACGTTAAAGTACCTTGTATTTATACTTTGTAGGTAGAGAAAAAGTAGTAATAACATTTTGTTTTTACCCTTCGCATTTTAATAAATAAAAATAATTTTTAAAAAATGCGTTTTTTCCGAATAGAAAATAGCTATATGAGTTAATTTTTGGAAAACGTGGAGAGAGTTTTATACAAACGGTCATTTCTAAATTAAACGTGTCTTAACATTTCAACCCTTTATCTTCCCTCTACAACGTTTAGTCTCTTGGTTGGTAAATAGCCACAGCCCAACCAATTTAATTGATTTAATAACCATTTAATTTTACTAACGGAACTGATTGTATAGGGTGTAGGAACCACTTTACCTAAGGGTATCACTAGACGCTGAACCAGGAAGAAGTAAACTTTAGACATAAGGTAAAAAGTGTACATATCTTAGTATGTTCATGGAACAATATTTCATCACACAGATTCATGAAAACATTCCGTCTGACTGCATTGAACGATACAAAATCGATGAATAAAGTCAAAGTGTGCCGAAAATTACGTAAGTACTATATATCAAGTGAATATACGGTGGCAACGTCCTGTAATCCAGCTACTTGGAGGTCACGAATTGTGGATAGTTGTGGATAGTTGGTGGATGTGGTGTTCTCTTGTGTGGATTTACGTCCGCACTATTGAATACCACGTTAATCCGAAAAGACCACCCTCATAATTAGACCAATTCGTAATTCAGAGGCCGTGGAAGGGTTCCACGTTAAACTGTAGGTCCATTAGTTGCCATCGGCTGTTGGGCTATTAATTATCAGTCCTGTCTAAGGACCATGTCAGCCTTAGTCAGTAACATGACTACAAGATCGCGCCACAATCATCCTACATTCACTTCTCATTCATACTTGGCTTAAAATACCTACATGGATAGGTCGCCATTTCAGTTAAAAGTATAAAGTAAGTAAAGTAAAGTATAAAGTATAAAGTTGTATAAGTGAAACCTTACTCCTTACTTCTAAAGGATACTCAGCAATAGAGTATATTTTACATAATATACATTTTACATCAGCACATTATTCGCTGCATATCCCATTCTGAAGGATTAGGCATGATCACTCAAATTTTTGTGTATTTAAGGCAGTGAGATAGTAAAACAGTAAGTAAGAGTCAAGTTTATATTAATTAAATAGAAAATTTCTGTTCCTAAATTTAAACTTTATGCATGTTATCTTTTGAGGTAGTAGGGTTCCAGTAAGTATGTAAGTGAGTCAGCCTAGAATATTGTAAGCAATCGGAAAAAGGGCTGGAGAAGGTAGGATGACGAGAGTTTTTACAACTATTGAGAGAGACAATCAAGCTTATCTGAATCCTATAAAAATTGTGGAATTGGTCCACATAACGCACAAAGATATCCAAACGTAATCCTAACAAAACGAGCCCCTAAAAGGCCAAGAATCCAACCCACTGAACTCACAATATTGCATTTATTAGTATTATTACTATTACCTTTTAAAATGGCTTCCTATCGAAAAAGGTATTCTAAGCCAAGTATGAATAAGAAAAGAGTATAATGAGTGTGTTATAGTATTATGGTGACATGTTCTTAGAAAGCGCTGTAAACTAGATTAGATTAGATTAACATTTATAATGGCGACCTACCAAGGGTAGGTATTTTAAGCAAAGTATGAATGAGAAGTGAGTGTAAGATGATTGTGGTGCGATCTTGTAGTCTTGTTACTGACTAAGGCTGACATGTTCCTTTGACAGAACTGTTAATTAATAGCCCAACAGTCAATGGCATATCTAACACAGTTTAAAATGGATTCCGAACCACTGCCTCTGAGTTACGAACTGGTCTAATTATGAGGATTGTCTTTGCAGATTAACGTAGTATTCAATAGTGCATATGTTAATCTACACAAGACAACACTACACCCACCAACCATAACTCACAACTCCACAACTCGTGACCTCCAAGTAGCTGAATTTCAGGGTACAACATCGTCTCAGTCAGTGATTACACTATATAAAATAAACACTATTAACTTTTATTATTTTTTATATTTAACTGTAAGTACTCGTATCTTAAGTAATAAGATACATAAAATAATACTAATGTATTAGTAGAAATTAATATTAGTAGCAACTCAGGGGTTAACGTCTTTCGACAACACGGTAGGCCTCCCTTTCTTTTTAAGGAGGCTGGCGACGCCGGAGTACCTGAGATAAGCTGTGGGACTCTACTAAAATTTTTTTAGAGCCTTTCTTCCATCTTTCAGATCCTAGCTTAATGTCTTTGTTCTTTTCTGGGCTACACTTGCGCTCCTCTTACTTCTTCCAACCCCAAATGAGTGTCATATCCTCCTTCCTTTTGACTGGCGCGCACTCGGAATCCTTGGAAGTGCCCTTGTTGTGTTGCAAGGGCTGATGTGTGTCTCGCACCGCCGATGGGTTTCTTCAGTGTTTCGTCCGAGGCCAGCGACTTCGGCCCTTGGTCAGGGAGTGCGGTATGCAGAGGTTGGGCTCGGCACTGCAACGGGTCAGGTTTCCGGTGCTGGGTAAAAGGAGGTCTGGCCACGGGGAACTGGGATAGGGGCTTTGTTCCCAAGGGTATACTCGAACTTGGCTATTCAGGGCTGCCGCTTATCAAATATGGCGCTTTTAAAACCCACTAAAACACAAATGATTGGAGGTAGCCACCTAAAGGCAGAGCTCTATGGCTCTGAGGTCTGCACTATCGACCATGATACCAATGACGTAGAAGGGGGATTAAAACCTCCACTCCATAGGTTAGAGAGCGTGAGTTGACTGGTGATGAGCATGGCCTTATGTCAGCATGATGTCGAGAAAATTAACGCGCCACTACGACCAGCTGTATTCACTGTTCCAATAGTTGTTTGTTGACATCCATTGACGTGTGATTATTTGTGTTGTATTTGAGAAGTAAACTAATGTAGTGTGAATGTTTGTGAATCTAAATAATAAAATAAAAAGTAAAACATGGCTCATCCAGACGATCCAGAATTTGATGAGTTCGTGAATGGACTTATGACTGAGGCTTATCATACGACGCAAAACTATGTTTAGTGGTAATGTACATAATATCTTTTTACTTTATTGACATGTTTCTTCTCACTGTTTTCATGTTTAGAATCAGTAATTTTTCATTTATGTAAGCCTACAAGTTTTATTTCAAGCGCTCAGAATTTTTGGCAAAAATAACTTTTTTAGATACCTGAAAAATAGTGTTAAAATGTTCAATAAATAAAAATGAAGCATATTTCTGTTTTCTACTTTATTCAACCTACCTAAATCCAAAAAGAACATTGGGAAAATATAATTTTAATTTTTTCAACCTAAATGAGCAGGGAGTGAGATATCTCGCAGGGCCACATAAAACACAAAATAGGAGAGCAGGCAAGCTCTAAAGGCCCTGGCAAGCCTGCCATGAAACCGGCGTAAAGGTGGATTAAAATCTATAACTACGGATTAAATCAAGGGTATAGGACTTAGGTCCTGGTATAACATCTTGGGCCAGCATCAATAAATCCTCAGAAGATCCACGGGAAGACAGAACCAGTAGCAGGATGACACCAAACGAGGAGGAAGAACATATGCTCCTCGAACTGGGAAGTTCATGATAATTCGATTTACCGCTACTTCCAACGGACTTGCTTTGATCGTCGGAAAAACCCATTCGTGTCCTGAGCCGCTCCAGAGTGTAATAACTCCCTCATTGGTGATGTCCCGAGCAATTGGGAAGTGGGATGACGGCTGAGGAAAAAGTAGGAGAGTGAAACTGAGGGAGCCCTGAAAGAAAGGTGCGAAAGGGAAGATCTGAAAACAATAAGCTGGCTAGGGATTGGCAGCAAGCCTGCAAGGAAATGTGGGTAAAGGCTCAGATAAAGACTGAGGTATTTGATCAAGAATGAGTGATCTTTCGCCGAGGTCCTTACATAAAAACTCCATTCGAGGAGACAGACACCGTTATAAAGTCCATCCGACGGACCCAGAACAGAGGAGAACGGACATTTTCTCCTCAAACTGGGGAAGTCATAAGATAAGGTCGGGTTTGCTACTTCCCTTAAGGGAACAAGGGTACCATTCGTGTCCTAGAGCCGCGATGCTAGGTGAAGATCCAAGATCTTGACGCGCTCTCCACAGAGGCCGAGATGTCCCGAGCAATTAGGGAGGTAGTCCCAGAATTTTTGGGAGTGACTGGAGGGCTGAAGGTCTGTTTGACCAAACCGAACCAGAATCAGCAGCGGAGTATTCTAACGAGCTGCTCAGCCTTCAGCACTTGAAATTCGATTTATGCGGATAAGTGGAGGCGTTCAAAGAGGTTCCTTACTGATGAAGAATAAAGAATAAGAGAATGTCGTAAAAATTAAATGTTATTGTAAGATTAGGTTAGGTGGTCGACATTGGCGTGGTCAATGAAAAGGATAAGCATCGTTTATACTGATAAAGGAACAAACACTTACTGAATGATAGTCTTGAAGTATTCGATTTCAAAAACATCTGCAGAAAATTCCCTTGCTGTTTTGTAGACTGATTGAAAAGAGGGTGTTAAAAGGTGAATATTATGAAATTAAATTATACATCCTGAACCTTGATTAGTTTGTAAGCTTAAATTTCTCCAAGTTCTTGCAAAGGCAAATAGATTGCATTAGAGTTAAGTACCAACAACGAATGGCAATGAAGGGATTGCTCAATGAAACAATTGAAATTTAAAAACAACATAACCACAAAACATACCTACAAAAGGTATGGACTAGATTGTTATAAAACTTTAATTCATAAATTTAACATTAGCAGGATTCTTATTATGTTGCCACCCACGTCCAATATAATTATGTTACAAATGTATAGTTCTAAATGAATTAAGTATATGAAAATGGTGAATGAAGAAACCACATGATTACTAAACACAACCAGTTTCACCTCCGATCTAGTTTTTGCTATTTGGCCAAATTATAAATGCATTTTGTGTTTACGTGCGTGTTTATATTGTAGATGACGTCTCTTCACTACAGTACTGTCGAGGATAATTTTATAACTTGGTATTCGACTTGATAATTGAACTATACGGTCCAAAACCTAAGATCATCAGCGCCTAAAAAGGGTTACAGACAGTATTGCATGTTTTGAAACCTTTTTTTGTAATATCAATGATCTAGAAGCTACAAAGGTCTAAATTTTATTATAACCAAAATAAGAATTTTTTTAGCATGTATTTTTTAGTTTTTTATTAGGTTAATCTTATTTGTATTAGTAATATTATTTGTTTTTTTAATGCAAAAATATTTATAAAAGAATCTTTTTTTTTGATTGAGTTATTATTTTGTTTTGAAGGGTAGTGCTATTTTTGTTTGGCATTTTGAGTTTTAGTGCTGCCAATGTCAGTTAAATGTAATTTATTGGTGAAATTTAAGTATGTATTATTTATGTCTTTCTGGATATTTTTATATTGGTTTGTTAGGTTTATAATTGTTTGTTTTGTTATTGAATGCGAATTTGTGTACTGTGTAATAAATATTTGTAATTTGGTCTTAAATTTATTTAATTGCGTTTTTGAATTTGTAATGATTTATTTCAAATAGGCAGAAATATTTTTTAGGCGTGTAATGTGAATTATGATGAGCGCTTCGTTCTCCTGCAGCCAAAGTGGCTTCGTCATAATGAATGAGCTCTAGTGAAGGTGAAATCACAAAGTAACCGTCCTTTGATTAAAATACATGAATTGATTTAAAGTGTAAAAAATGAATTCTGATTTCAGTATTAGTATTGTTTTAGTACTGCTTTGAATTGTACATATTAAGCCTGCCTCATGTACCACCCGTAAATTAATTATATTGCTGAATTAAAAGTTTGTAATATCTATCTAAAATATTATAAAGAAGATTTGGTTTCTGTATGTTTGTATGTTTGTGGGTTTGTTGTGGCAAGTAAATGCGAAAAATACTGAACCCACCGGTTTGAAATTTTACAGAAAGGTAGATCTTAAACTCACGCAACACATAGGCATATTAATTAGGCAACACATAGGCAAAATCCCCTCGGGCTACGACCCATGAACGTCCTAAGTTTCAATGTTTACATTTTCAAAGAATGAAAACATTAAATTACTTGAATGTCAACAGCTGCGAACACTAAATTTTGACAGTTTGGGAAGAAGAAGAAGAAGAAGAAAGAGCTGCCGTGACCGTCCTAGGTTTCAATGTTTACATTTTCTAATGTCAACATCCGTTTATTATTTATTTTGACAGTTCGGGAAGAAGAAGAAATAAAGTTGATTTTTACACATAAACTGCTGGATCGAAATTAGTGAATTATTAGTTCGAAATAGTGGAATGGTAGATTTTTAATTTTCTCCCAATGCCTGCCTCTATTACGTTAATGCTTATCCTCTCCCAATATTTGACAGATGTTACTTTGTCATGTTTAGACATGTACTTAGACACGTGTTTTGTCATTTTGTAAACAATAAAGAATTAATTAACAATAACTTAAATGTATCTGTAGAGCCTACACCTCTCAGCCTTTTTTACCCGTGCGAAGAACGGGTACTTTGGCTAGTATATAATATTTCCTTATAGTTCCAATGATATATTTGGAATAGTCGAAATTTGAAGGACTATATGTTGATAAATCAATAGTGTTGAAAAAGCTCAAATTATACCAATATCAATGCAATAATAATTTATAATGGGCCACCTATGAAATATAATTTATTATAGTTTTAACCCCCCTTTCTTTGACTTTTGCTGTTTAAAATTATTCATAAACCTATATACAAACAAGTGCGAGAGGAATGCAAGTAGTTTTTTAAATCATACACTAGAATAAAGGTTTTGAAGTACACGTATATTTTTAAGACTGTTTAAAATTTTTCTAAATTTGCGTGTCGTCTAGTAGCACAAACGGAACCTGTGGCGATTAATTTTTTTCACTCTACAAAATGTGAGAAATACCCTGAAGGACTTATTAATCACTTCTACGGAAACTATGTTTCATCAAAATAAATGAACGACTTTCATTTTACATTTTCACAGTACTTCCATATGCGCAATCAATTTACAAATTGCTTTCATAAACTACGCTTTTGTGCTTGTCCTGAGTTTTATTAAATTTCAAAAAAGTTCCTGTCTAGTGCTGTGTGTGATTTTTGATGTTTCTGTAGCGAGACTACTTCTTTTTCATACACGATATCATTGCAGTTATAATGACGCATTCGTTTAAATAGTTTCACCCGCTCTCAAGTAATTGAATGCGTTTTAATTAGCTTTATCCAATTTAAAAGTATAAATAATTTCTTAAACAGAGAAAAGAAAGTCACATTCTCAGTGGTAATATTATAAGATATGAAGGGGAGTAAACCACACATTTACAAATCAACTTTACCGGAAAATAAAAAAATCTAAATTTAACTATTTAATTTTAATTTGTGTATTACTTTTAAATGCGTTGGCGTAGGGGGTCAGAATGAGTATCCGCCAACTCGGTATGTAAGATATTTTGTGGCTCCCAATTATATCTGTTAAAGAACTATTGGGAAATCAGATTTGGAAATTACTGATTTTACACTTACAGTTTACTATATAAATACACTAAAGCCTCCTTAAATAAATTTACTATTTATTTAAAATTCATAAATATATTTTTTCAAAACGATACTTTGAAGTGACATTCTGAGGAGATATAAACTTGGATTTTTTGTTAGCTTAGTCTTCTACGTATTAGGTTGACTCATTTGTGTCGTTAGTGTTTAGTAGGATTGTCGATCATATTTGTACACGTTATGATTTTAAGTACGGTTTTACTTTATTATGTACCAACAAAGAAACGCTAACAAAATGCATATTTTAAAGTAAAAATTTAACACTATTGAAGGGTTGAGGAGATAGTTAACAATACCACTAAACGCACAAAACACAAATAGATCCAAATACTTTACATAAGCCTTAGCTAAAGTTAACTTTTGACTGTGGTGTCATGCACAGTATACGCATTGATACATCCACTCATACCTGTATCTAACTCTAAACTGACCCCTCTCAATGTCGTCTTATAGGAGGTGGTCACATCCAGAGTTCAAGGGGCAACTATGATCCTAAAACCAAAGTCCTAGTTTGCTCCACTATCTAATGCCTAATTGAATGTTACCTATTTCATAAGTAATATATATTACATAATAGTAACACGAAGACTTCTAACACACATCTAACATCTGAAACTAGAATTTATTAGCATCAGGACCTCTATGAAAGGACACCATAATTTGTAAATAACACTAGGACTTCAGGGAAATTAAAACCTAAATAACACCAGAACTATTCCAAGGCACTAGGAAATCTAACAGACACAAGTTTAATCGACACTATGGCACATAAGAAATCAGAACTTAAACGCCACCACAATTTATAAGACACCGGGACTTTCAGATAACCAAGAATGGGCGCCAAAGGAGACATAAGCAAGTATTTAACTATACTTTTTGTTATCAAAATAAATGTATTTTGTTAGAATGATATCATTTTTAAAATAAATACACCGTCATTATAAATTAGATAAGTATTATTTTTAAACTGTCAAAATGTACATAAAGATACTCGGGTTAGGTTAGGTTCTTTGTATAATTATAAGAGACACTATCAACCATTTTGAAAAAAGATGAACCTCTACTAACCTGGATACTATTTTTTCTCAAAAAATGTGTTTTTCAAAGTTGACGTCATGTGGAACGGACGTGTGCGGTAACGGTGCACGTCTGAGAGAGAGCATTAAAGAGCCTTCCGTTTTTTCTCTGAACGAGTTTAAAATAGAAGAGTGTTAAAACATCAAGTTCTTGGAAGTAACGGTTGACAATAGATTATCTTAACTTCCATATATTGCCCAGATACGTATTTAACTTAACCGAATAAGCTACGCACTTGCATTATTAGGGGGTCAGTTGGCAAACATTTTTTATGAAAATTTTTTATAGTTCCTCACTTAATACCCTTTAAAATTCTACCTAACTTAAAAAAATCTATGGGTCAGAAAGGACTTTCTTCCAGTTTGACTAAACCATGTTGTATGAGTTTTGATATTTGTAATGTGTCAGAAGACTCCCATTTAGTCACAGCTCAAATAGGAGGACCGAGATTAAGGTATAGTTCGGGTCGTAGGTTGCGGATGGTGAATGTTCCAAAAGATATGATGGACAGCTGCGAATAAGTTGTCCCGGGCCGAGGCGGCAGCACCGGAGGGCTTAGTAGGGTAATCTGTATTGGAGTCATACTCAGCAAGTCCACATAAACCCGAATATAATGATGTTTAACTGGAGGAAGTGCCACCATCAAATAAGCACTGCCCGTACTCCTTTATACTACGATACTACGATAGGGTTTGGATACTCAAATGCTAGGAGAAGGATAATCCGATGTAACACTGAGGTTAGGTTAGGTTAGGTTAGGTTAGGTTAGGTTAGGTTAGGATCTTGGAGCTGCAATGGAAGCTACTAACCTAGGAGGAGGTATCTCCAAAATGAAAACCCTGGTCCCCCAGGTTGGGAGTTGGACGTAGGGCCAACAACCCTACCCTGGAAAATATGTTTGTTCAGAAACGCCAAAAATGCCTGGGATCATGATGGAACACCTGAAAAACGACTTCAGCTCAGAAATTAGGAATTGAGACTTGGAACTTGTAATGTAAAAACCCTGGCTGTGCCTGGAAAATTAGATATATTGAGTGAAGAGCTTAAGGGATACAACATTGATATAGCAGGACTACAAGAGACGAATTGACCATTCTGTGGCAAACTGAATACAGAGAGCTAGCAAATACTATATAGCGGCTGTGATAATGGCAGACACTTTGCAGACGTAGGCTTCGCCAATATAAAACTATTATTAGAATCTGTGTTATAAAGCTTTATATGAAAGAAGTTGTTACCTTAGGTTAAGAGGGAAATTTAAAAATTTATCAATGATTAGTAAACATGCCTCTACAGAATGAGAATCAGGATTTTCCAAAAAGCTTTCAAGCCAAATGTAATAGGTGTGAAAAATAGAAATGGAAAAGTAAAATGTGAGCCAACATAAGTTTTAAAAACTTGAAAAGAATACTTTCATAAAGTATTGAATTGCAATGAAGACGTGGAAGAGAATATTCAGGAAGATTGTTTAGCATAGGAAGAACCTACAATAAAAGAAATAAAATACGTTTTAAAAATAATCAAAATCCCAACAGAACTAATAAAAAATGGAACTGAAGAACTTTTCACACATATACACAAACTAATTTTACAAGTATGAAAAATAAGAAAATGCCAAAAGAATAGACTGAGGCTGTAATAGTAAAGCACAAAAAAGGTAACAAACTAGAATTCAAAAGCTATAGAGGTAAATCCCTCATAAATACAAAAACATGAAAATAAGAAGGCAAGATGATGAGGAAGACTATTTAGAAGTATTAAATTACAGTTTCCTAAAAACTAGTATTTTTAAGTATCTAGGAATAACAACCACAAACAACAATAGAGAACAGATAGAAAATCAGATTAACAGCAGCAGAAAGATCATACTGGAGGTTAATCAAGTTATTTAAAAGCAAACTGTTATTAAAAACAAACAGAACTCGGTCGCATTTTACAAACAAAAAGCCAAAAAATGGCCTTTGAAAACAGAGTTTTGAGGAGCATTTTTGCTCCAATAAAAGAAGGAAAATTTTGTAGAATTAGAAGAAACGGGAAATTAAAAGATACATGTAATGAAGCTGATATTGTGTGAATAATAAAGAGTAGCTGATATTAACCGAAGAAGTGAGAGGGAGATGGTGAAGATGGTGCCAAGAGCTACCAGAGGGCAGGAAACCATTAGGAAGGCCAAGAATGCGATGGGTGGACGAGGTGATGAAGGACCTGAGACGATTGAGAGCATACTTGAAACTGGCAGAAGACGGAAGGAAAAGCGTGGAGGCATATTGTTGGCGAGGCCAAAAACCGACTAGGTTTCCGATGGCCACAAAAGTAAGAGTCAGAAGAGTAGGCTAATATGTCAGAAGTGGAGTTTGTTGAGAAGTTTTTTTGCGTCGTCTAAAAAATTATGAAGTTGTTTAGAATGGTGCACTTATCTCCAGAACCACAGTAGATAGCCTAATTTTTTATTTTCCCTACATATTACCCTTTAATTTAAATACATTTTCCCAACTAACTAGTTTTACTTTTTTATTTATAAATATTCATGTGTTATTTTTATGCTTTTTAACTGTCACTAATCCATTTTCATAATTTAATAGTTATATACTTAAATTATCAGTTTTTAGAGACGAAAAGAATGAAAAAGAGTAAAAGAATATCTGTTTTGGTTCTTAAGATAATGGTATCTACCAAACGTTCACCATTTTACAAGGGTCAATATAGGGACAACCGACTCCCCTTAAGGCCTCTTTTGGATTCTAAAATCCTGCTCATAGTCTACCATGGTCGTTCTTTCATCATAGCATATGGGGTTGAAGTATGGGGTGGCTCTTCACATGTCTTGAAATATTCCGAATAACGCAGGGCTTCCACTTCTGCATTCATGAATACATTTTTAAAATTTAAAGACCTCGCGCTACTTTATTCATATAATTTTATATTGATAAAACCACTCGTGGATAATACTATGGATTTCCATTAGTAAGAATTCCTCAAAATTATCCAATTAGGCATGGAGAGGTCCTCCGTACACCTACACATAACTTGTTCCTTGTGTGCGAATTTTAAAGATAAAAAAGAACAGTGGAAAATTCCCTATTTTTACTCTGTTTTTTTGGTCAAATATTTTTTATCAAGAGGGAATATTAGATTCTAATTGAATACTTTTTAAATGGAGACTTGGGAATATTATTTTTACTTAATAAAAAAGTTTCTTATAAATAATTACAATATATCAGTAATACATCAGTAAATAAAATAATTTATTTGTAGGATCAATGACTGAGATATACACTAGGCACCTTTAAGTTAACATATTCAGTGATTTAACAATAACGATGACTAGATAGGTGGAGGATATCCGGAGTGATCTTCACCCACGAGTTGTGACGTCATGCCGGCCTCGGATGAGATCAGTGGAAAGCAATATGGCGACGACCAACATTTTGATTGCAGTAGTGTGTCAGCAAGATTGCGGATAAAACGTTATCGCACTCTATTGTGACGACGAAATCATCCTTGCGTTGAAGTCATCAACTGCCAAATGCAGGATTAGTGAAATGTGCTGTTGTTCTGTAGTAGTTGGGTAAAAAAATATATTTGTACAAGTTCTCTCGTTATTGTTTTGTTTATTTTATAAATGTATAAGCTTCATTTTATTGTATGATCAAATACCCCCGTCACTGCAGACCTGCGTACTCAGTGAATTTCCAAATCAATAATATCTTAATAATAATATATTTCAAGTTTGGTCAAAATCTGTCGATAAACATGAGAATTATTTGCCTATTCTCCATAAGATTAACATGGGAAAGAGTGTGCAGGTTTGCTGCTGTGAGGAACACTGAGAGTAAGCATTTATACCATCAAAAATTTTTATTTTTAGCATTTATACCAACTTTCATCAACATCTGTCCACTTCAACCACATGAAGCTAAATATAAAGTTTTATCCAAAAATATTGGTTAGTAAATGAAATATTAATTTTTCCTTATCCTCCTTAAGATTAACCTTGGAACCCCTTAATACAACGTACTGTGTTTAGATTTTTTAATATCTCGGTAACCGTAGGAGATAGAGAAAAACTTTAATAAACTTAATTGTGTAGTTTTTAAGCTGATTCTAATGGTGAAAGATACAATTAATTTTTTATAATTACACGTAAAAAACGCAATAAACCCAATTTTTAAGTACAAAACCCCCAAACTACCCGTATCCAATGACCGATATCTATGGTTTACGAACTCGTCCGAGTAAATGTAGGAATACACGTCTCTACCAAATTTGGTCCCGATCGGACCATTTTTACGAGAGATATCATGTTCACAGACACACACACACACACATATATATATATATATAAAAAATTTTTAACGACTATTGTTTTTAGTCTCTGGGCACCTAAAGAAGAAAAATTAACATGGTCCCAGGCTTAAGTCTCTCCATGAGACCTACGGTAATAGCTTCTTCCCTATGGGAAATTCACTAAAACAGTTTATTTGAATTGACTTATCTTAGGCGAATAAGTAATCATTGTTTCAGTAATGGCTGATTGGGTGAGTACTAGCCTACCACCCAGAAGACCCGGGTTCAATTCCCGACACTTATGAACCACGTATAAAATTTTGAAAAATTAAAATTTTTGATAACATCTTTAAATTTGACCCACATGAAATCTATATCTCAGACTGCCACAGTGCTTTCTAAGGCACGTTAATCTGTTGATGCCAGCTACATAAATACTTGTTGGATCACGTCAGAGGCAATAGTCTGATCTGAAAACTTTGTAACCAGACCTTGGCCAGGAGGTTGCATGAAACTTACTAAGACGTTTAGTTAAAAAAAGAACGAGTCAAAGAAGACAAGTTTTTCCTAAGTTATAAAATATTTAAGTAATCATTAGGTTAAGGCAAAATGATTCCTCCAACTCCATAGACTCTAAAATGATGATATTGTTGAATATTTTGAAAGGATTTTCAAGTTTACGTTTCCAAAGTGGTCTATTTATCTAAAGATAAATAAATACTATTACTGTATTTCCATACGTATTTAAAAGTATGATATAAGATACTTTTAATGCACAATATTTCTTTTTATAAGCGTTCTTCCACAACTACTTTGCCACTCAAAACTTTAATTTTCATTTTCATTAGTATTAAATATATGTAAGTAAATAAGTATCTGATATATTTCATAAACCCATCAAAAAGCTTTCTCAAAATAAAATAAAACTTAGTTTGCAAATTGATATCTAAAACGCTTTTAATTTGTTTTAGTTTAATTTTATTCTTATTTCATATATTTTTACGGCTGAAAACTACTGAAAAACTAATTATTGGTAGCTAAATGGAAAATATTCAGAATGTTTCATATTTAAAATGTGTGTATTTATGTACGTTTATTCTATGAATAAGCTATTTTATTATAAAATAATTAATATGTTTCATTTTCATATAAAATAGAGGAGAATAAAGGGGTGGGTATAGGTTATATTAAATTCCAGAGCCACATCTAACCCCAAGCCCTACTTTAGTCTGACATCTTTGCATATACACTAATATTTCATATTTTTTTAAATATGAAAAATAAACTCTTTTTCTCTAGAACTTGATCAGTAATTGTTCTAAATTTCTGATTCATATTTTTATTTAAGTAGGCTATTCAATAAAAGTAAACATTTACAAAATAAATATTTCATATAGAACATCATTCCAGTATTCCGATACCGTCAACACATACTGTAAACCGCCATATTACATTATATTAACTGTTCCACTATTGAGATCTTATAACCTATACATCTGGTAGCAAACCTTAAATAAATAATATAATTTTTTTGGAAGAAACAAAATAAAAATAATACATTTACGATTAATCGAGTATAAAAAGTCTTAAAATTATACAGAACACCATTAAAAAGCGGCACAGTAGCTCAGGGCTGTTCTGGCGTAATTCGAAGGTTGCTGGATGGAAACCAGTGGCCGTTGACTCTTTTCACATCATGAGATGGCTTTAATTCACTACACAAAAATATGTCTATGATGATGGCCAGTTGGTGGTTTCTAAACATCATAAAGAAATCCTTAATTATTTAAAAAAATAGGGGTTTCGAGAAAAAAATTCCAAAATGGCGTATAGCTTAATTTTTTTTAGTCAACGATTATGTCTGATGGTTTACACAATCCGAATGGTGGCACAGTAAAAAAATCTTTATTGTATTCATAATGAGTTGAAACACCATAAGTGAAGTATGGTGAATTTTAGAAACTAATAAATACACATGTAAAAATATATTTACTCCCCTGTGGGAAATAGATCATGGATATGTCTAAAGGGTATGTTTTAAATTCCTCTAAACATCTGTCAATATAACCATATGACGTCACTGTTTCAACTTTTGGTCTCGCAAATGGTCAAACTCCCCCCCAGAGCTACCCAATATACATACCCATGTCAAAAACGAAAAACAATATGCTAAATAATGTTCCATAAAACACGTTTTATAGTACGTAAAAAATATCTTTGAATAGACTAAAAATATGAAGTTTAGTAAATTTAGCTATTTCAGTGGCCACTCTCACTGGAATTTACTTGTAACATTACTTTTTTTTATTTAGTCGAATAACAATGATACCTTTTCATGGTTTTTGTCCAACAGTATGGTGAATTTTAGAAACTAATAAATACACATGTAAAAATATTTTTACTCCCCTGTGGGAAATAGATCATGAATATGTCTAAAGGGTATGTTTTAAATTCCTCTAAACATCTGTCAACGTCACTGTTTCAACTTTTGGTCTCGCAAATGGTCAAACTCCCCCCCAGAGCTACCCAATATACATACCCATGTCAAAAACGAAAAACGAATGGAGTAAAAAGATGAGTTTAAAAATATTTAGATATTTCAGTGGCCACTCTCACTGGAATTTACTTGTAACATTACTTTTTTTATTTAGTCGAATAACAATGATACCTTTTCATGGTTTTTGTCCAACAATTTTCATTTTTAGGCCATTATTAAAGCCTACTAATGAAATTTTATGATTTTAAAAACGTTACACAAAAATATTTACAAATTCTGACTTTTATGAATCTTTTAATCAACCAGATTCTTCCAATATTATTAATAGACACGATTATGGTGATTCTTCCAAATGGTTAGAAAATTTAAGAGAGCCAAAAACTTTAAGTAATTAATGAAAAAGATAAAGATATATTCCAGTACCATATCAGCATATTTACATTCTATCGTTTTATTTATATTAGTTTTTTATTAACATATTTACTCACACAAGGTAGAGTTTCTTTTTGAAAAACAGTATTAAGTACTTGAAAACTTCATACTTATGCATCTATTTCATCAAAAACGAGTTCCATGACATTTCTAATCCTGGAATTCCCGTCAAATCTCAATAATCCATCGCCCAGATACTTTCTAACAATGTTAAAGCTTTTTCTATTAAATTGAAAGCGTCCGAGGGCCCTCCACGTAATGCTCTTTGGGCCCAAACAAGTGACGGCGTCCTCTATTTGTTTTGATTTTATTTTTGAGCGGAAAGCTTTGGGTTGTGAAATGTATGGAAAGTAAACACATAAATTTTATCCAAACGAAATCACTCGTCGTCCCTCCAGTGAAAACGCATCCGTCCGGTGCACCCGCCCTGCGCCCGGCACCCGGCACCTGCATATAGATGAGCGTTTACCCACGTAAAATGCATCTCATTTCCAAGATGGCGGACGGCACGCCGTGTGATGCACGGAAACTGTTGGGAATGTGAGAAACCTACCCAGAAAATATGGGGGTTCCCACACGTTCTTACTTGGAAAAACGTGAATATCTTATTTAGTAAAAAATGTTTAAATAACTTGACTGGGACGGTGGTGACGTCCTGTAATCCAGCTACTTGGAGGTCACGAATTGTGGATAGTTATGAGCGATGGTCGGTGGGTGTAGTGTTCTCTTGTGTGGATTAACGTCCGCACTACTGAATACTACGTTAATCCACAAATACCGTCCTCATAATTAGACCAATTCGTAATTCAGAGGCCGTGGTTCGGATTCCACGTTAAACTGTAGGTCCCTTAGTTGCCATCGGCTGTTGGGCTATTAACTAACAGTTCTGTCTAAGGAAAATGTCAGCCTTAGTCAGTAACAAGACTACAAGATCGCGCCACAATCATCCTACATTCATTTCTCATTCATACTTGGCTTAAAATACCTACCTGGGTAGGTCGCCATTTCAAACGGTAATCTAATCTAATCTACGTTGTAAGGTTGTGAAGTTTACTGTTCTTAACTCTTCAAACGGTAATCACTAAATGGTAATTTAGGTCTCTGTTTTGTTTGTATATTTTCTACCTCATTGTTATTTCATAAAGTGTCGATAGTAAAAATACAGCTAAAATAGACTACTTTGATTTTTTTCTTCTGGTTTTGTACTTTGGCTAGGACCAGTTCAGGGGAAACGAATCTAAAAATTAATTATGAAAAACTTACATGAAAAGATATTTTTTCGTCTAAAAAGTATAAGTAATTAATCAGATGAATATGATGGTATCATACATGGTATCCAGTATAATTTAAGATTAAGTGTGACCTAAACCTTCCATAACATAAATTAAAGAAATTAAGTCAAACCCTGATTCATATGGGACCAAAAATATTTAATATGCTCTCAGAAAATGAGGAATACATAGATAAAAATACTGAAAATAACTCAAACACTACCTTCTTGATATGCCTTATTATTTTCTATAAGGACTCATTGACGACCACATGACAGGTCCTAACTATCCATTCATGCATTAGGACCTCATTGAGTCTCACACTCCAGATGGTAAAACACTGTCTTGTGACTTTCTGGTCCTCAAGAATATGGAGAGGGCACCATAGGTAACAAATATGAAGTGACTCAAAATAATCATCAAAATTATAAAAATTAATATTTGGCATTGAAAACGCCCAGATTTAAAACTCTTGTTTTTCCAAACATTACCTGAATCTATGGTGGATGTACATACATACAAAATTTGATATTAAAGACATACCAGACTGATGGTGTGGACTGTGGCTCTAATCATACCCTCTTCCCATCATACAAACCCTAATAAATTAATTAATTGAGTTATATCGAATAAAATACAAGATGAACAGTATTAAAATTTATTGGTTGGGTTTATTTTTATTCTATGTTTGTATGAGAAACAGTTTAACGACGTCACATAATTTTATATTTACATTGATGTTTAACAAAAACATCTATCTATAATATTATATAGCATTTATAATATTATAAAGAAGAAGTGGTTTCTGTATGTTTGTGGGTTTGTTGTAGCAAGTAGACGAGAAAAATACAGAACCAACCGGTTCTAAATTTTACACAAAGGTAGATTTTAAACCCATGCAACTCATAGGTATATTCATTTCCTTAAAATCTCCTCGGGCTAAACCCTACGAACGTCATAGGTTTAAATATTTGTTGGAAATCAACATAACATTACTTAAATGTCAACAGCTGTGGACACTAAATTTGACAGTTCGGGAAGAAGAAGAAGAGCTGCCTTGACCGTACTGGGTTTTAATGTTTACATTTTCTGATGCCAACATGTATTTACAATACATTTTGACAGTTCAGCAAGAAGAAGAAAGAAAGTTCATTTTTACAGATAAACCGCTGGATTGAAATCAGTGATCGAATTATTAAATTGAAATAGTGGAATGGTAGTTTTTAAGTTTTCTTCCGATACTTGCCCCTATTTCGTTAATCCTTATCCTTCCCCAATATTAATTTTTTGGTGTTACTTTGTCATTTTCAAGACATTCATGTTTTGCTATTTAGTAAACAAAAAATCAATTAACAATTTAAACGTATCAGTACACCTGTCAGCCTTTTTAACCGTTCTTCGAACGGGTATTTTGGCTAGTACATAATAAAATGAAAGTAAAATAAATAGTTTATAACTAATCGACTTTCATAGGACAGGGATATTTAATTAATAAAGACTGTTTTTCATGTAAAAACTAAAAACTTCTGACATTTTTACAATGTATTTTAAAAATTTTAGGATCGCTTAAAAAAACTTTTATGTAAAACTATGCTAAACACACTTAATAACACAATGCCAGATATGAATAATATAAAAAACGAATAACAATGTACCTACATTTGTGATTCGTAAGGTACAATTACAATTTTGTACATTGTATAGTATTAATCCTCTTCCACTCTTCATATAGCTTGAACGTGTGGTATTTTATATTAAATAGGTTTATTTGTAGATATTATTTAACAAAAATCGATTGGTAATTGTGACTTATATTTTAGCAAAATATTGCTGCACCTAAGCTAAAAGTCTAGCGTCAAGAAAGGTCGTGAATTTTAAATTTTCCTCAAATATTGTGCTTCTCACGTCGTCTACAGAGGGAGGAATAAAAATTGTCCAAAAATTGTAGAAAACGAATGCGCTAATTAAAATAATGAATGCTATTAAATTTATAGGGTTACTTTCAGGACTTTTTTTCACGAAATTCACGAATTTCACGAATTTTTTTTCAGGAAAATTTTTTTCACCAGAGTATAACTAAGGAAACCTTATTAAAACTTTTAAAAACTACAGGACAGTTTTTCAGTGACAAAGAAAAATCACAAATTTATATTTAAATTGAAATAGTCACTGGTATTTCAAACTATTATCAAATTACACAAAAATGTTATAAAAAACGTAGACAGACAGAGGGTATTAAAAAACATATGAAAGCGAGTTTACGATAGTTAAAAAGCAGAAAATATCTTGTCAACATTAAAAATACGAAAATATCAATTGAAAAATAAATTGTAATAATATACTTCTGAAAAAAGCTATATTACAATAAGCCGTAATGACAAATTCTTTAAAACTATTTTATACCAAACTAGTTTACCGAAGTTTTCACTTCTCCAGTAGTAAAATTAATTGTAAGGAGCGAATTTAGTCCTGGTCTTGTGATATTTGGTATTTGGTTGTCCTAACCATATAAAACATATAAGAGAATGTTTACAACAAATAAATCATCTTTTGTAAAACATAAACATAAACGGCCAATGGGCAGTAACGGTTCTTGCAAGGGTGGGTCCTTCCAGGGATGGGGCAGGCCTAATCAGGTGCATTTTGATTTGGAGGAGCCCATTGATACTATGACCCGATTATGCGAGTCGGTGACGGGCCGTTATGGGGAAGGGCCGGGCCGCCTTTTGTCCCCCTTTTTTTGGCCCGTCGGAGACGAAGACCCTGTTGCATCGGACAGTGCAAGGATTGACCCTGGCGAGGCCTGTGTTATTGGCAATGTGTCTTCTACATACCCTCTACTTATGTGCAGAGTAAGTTATCTTTTACCAATGTTTTTCTACAAGTTATGTTTCGGTTCAATTCGGAAATTCAATCTCTTAAAATGAATTTATTTATTATTACCGTTAAAAATCTATTGAAATTATGGTTGTAATATCGATGATATTTACCGTATAAAATTATTCCTCCCATTTCTTTGCTATATTCTTTTATCTATTATTATTTTTAATTTTTTAACAACGATAACCTATGTTTGTGGGCCCAAAGTATTGGTCTAAACTTCAACTATTTCTTAAGATCAACATGAGAATACAATTTATGTAAGTATTACAAGAATGTATGCTATCTCCTGTTTTTTTTCATGATATACTTGGAAGAATAGGATGAAGTTTTTAGAGGCTGCATATTGTTATATGGGCACTATACTATAGCAAAATGATTAAACATTATAAAAAATGATTTATGATTTTTTCTATAAACCAAAAATCATTCTGTAGCTCAGTGAATTCTGATTCACTGGGCCTACTACTTTCACTGGATATCGATTTATTTTTACAAGTTATTGCACCCCAAATAATGGAACCAAAAACTTACTAATACGTATAAAGTGATTTAAAATTGTTAAAAATTTAATACTTTTCACAGCTTAAAGCACAAAAACGAACAAATAACATTTTTGAAAATTGTATCTGTACAAGTTTCCTTTACGTAAAAAATTAGTCATAACGGTCGTATTTCTCAACAGCATAAATTTATATGCCCCTTCCTTAAATTAATATTTTATTGATACGTTTATAATTTTTATTAAAGATGCATTTCTAATTTTGTAATTCCATTTTATTAAATATATTAGTTAAAACTTTATTATCTGACATGATTTAAAATCTAAAACTCTTTAAATTAAGCCCAAATAATATTGGGTTTCCGATGTATTTTGCTTGGATAGAGTTCGATAGTTAGTTGTGATTTGTTTTCGCCAACTGATTGATTTTCTTCTAATCAACGTGATGTCAGTTGTCCATACAACTCAAACTTTTTTACTGTTGGGTCCATTAGCAGGAACCAGAAACAACAAAAGTTTATAATTTAAATATTTAATAATTCGTATTCGTATTATTTGTTGAACATCAAAAATATAAAGATATTGACTATCTTCAATACACTAATACTCTTTCGACACGTAATAAAATATGTAAGTGAACAGTTAATTTCAAAATTAATCTGGGTATTATAATATTAACTGCAATATATAAATAATTTTCAGTATTTTTATATCAAAACTTAATTTTCGAAAGTATCTGAGAACTATGTTTTGTAAAATATGTTCTAATTTTAAATTTACAAATTGTCAAACTTTACATACTTTTATACATAATCAGGAAATTTTAACGATAAAAACAATCTCTACATAATATTTAGCCTAAGCTTTCAAAGTAATAAAATTATGACAAATTCCTTGCATTTTAACTTTCAAGTACAACATGGAATATTTAAGATATAAAAAATACGACATCTTTAAAATACCATTCTTTCCCCAATGATAGTTTAAGAAATAACGCTAATAAATTTTACATGTTAAGAATTAACATACAAAACATATACTTATCTTGTACGCTTGGACATAGTCTTATTTAGAATTTTTACAATGAATAAAAATTAATGTAACACAATTTTAATACAATATCTTTTTTAAGTGATTTTTTAATTTAATTTTTCGTTTTTATTCTAAATATAAGTAAATTATTCCTAGAGCTGTCACTTCCCTTATAATAAATCTACCATTCCTTCAGATTTACAAATTATAAATTTACCATAAAATAACGTTAAGTTGGTACATTTTCCACTCTAATTAATAAAACGTTCTTTGTAAATATCTATATAAACAGTTCTGCAATCTAAACAAAAAATGAAGGCTACTTTTTTCATCATTAATCACTAAATATCAGTCAATTTGTCAAAGAGCATATTAGATTAGGTTATATTATATTGCCTTTTAAAATGGTGACCATACCACAAGGTAGGTATTGTAAGCCAAGTATGAATGAGAATTGAGTGTCAGATGATTGTGGCGCGATCTTTGTAGTCCTGTTACTGACTATGTTCCTTAGACAGGACTGTTAATTAATATCCTATCAGCTGATGGCATTCACTTTAACGTTTAATCCGAACTACGGCCTCTGAATTACGAATTGGTTCAATTCTTTAGTGTGGACCTTAATCCACACCAGAATATAAACCAACCATCTCTCACAAGCATCCACAATTCGTAACCTCCATGTAGCTGGATTACAGGACGCCACCTTCCCACTCTAACTTGACTGTATAATATTACCTGAAGTAGAAACTATTCTGATTTAATTTTTTTTAACAATTATGAACAAAGAGAAATCTTTATTAAGAAATGAGCTGTAAGATTCTGTACAAATACTGAAGGTGAAATTTACTGTTTAAAGATAACATACACAGGTTGAGAAAATTCATCATTTTGTGACGTGTTGTAGAGTTGTCTATAAATGGCGTGTTTTAATGCACTGTCATGGCCACCGACAGAGATAATGCTATCACCGAGACCTCCTCTAGTGGCGGAAACACCCGTCAGGATCCGGTAAACTGTTTATCTCCTACTTTGCAATCGTAATTCTATCCCCGCATCTCCGGGCCGGCGGCATCGCGGCAATACACCGGCTGGGCCGCGCATGCGCACTCGCTCCACACGTTAATTATAATCTTCCATTTTCGTCACGGCTCTTTTTGTGCAAAAAAGCTCTTTGAAGGTTTTTTTTCTCGTTAAGATGTAAAGTTCAAAGTTGTTTTGACGAATTAAATTCATGATTAAAATCTGCCAAGTGTACTAATGATATATTAGGTAACTTTGCAAGTTTTATTATAAATCTCGTACCACGTAGAAAAATTATAGAGTATTTTTTTTCGTCTCGAAGAACAATTTTAGGAGATGATTATATTCATCTTATATTACATAGAAACCGAATTCCAAAATAAATGCAAATATCGATCAGTAATAAATTAATTTTGAGTGTACCAATTTTAGCTATCAACTTTTTATATTTTTAATGAATGCATTTTATCTCTATTCATGGTTGATTTCTTTTGGCATCGTGACGTTAATGCTAGTAATTAAATAATGTATGTTAATGCCCCCAATGTTTGTATATGAATATGTTGCTCAGTTTTAGTACTCACTTAAATATTATTTCTCCATTAAGTAGAGTTCTTTAGACTTATCATTATTATTAATTTGTCTTATAACGAACATAAAGTCAAACAATAACCATTCTATTAGCTTCTAAACGCGATTATATATTTGTATCTTAACTTATTTGAATAATTTGTATGCAAATATGTTACCTATAATATTGATAATATTAATAACATAGAAGCATCATGGATAAAAACTATTATAATATAACTAAAAGTAATTTATTTTAACAAAATCATTCAGCAATGACAATTACATTTAATATGAAAGTAATGTCTTCCCAAAATAAATTGGCCACGGATGTATTCATATTTAGTTATATATACGTATATAGTATATGTACTTTTTTAAATGCAAAAATTTTAGGAGTTTTTTTAGGATTCCAGCGTTACTTTAAGTTACCCTCACTTTTGTTTGTGAATTTGTAGATTAAAATGCTCGGTCATCTCAAAACTCTACTTAATTATTTCCTTTAAAACTTCTTATCAGCTTTTATAATTTTTAATAATCTATTAACCGTGCTAATATTAATACCTTTTAATGTTAGTTTAGTTTTTAATCCCTACGTAAATTCTACTTAAGTTAAGAATGCCAAACTTATAAATAAACATTCTGCAAGCCTTCTTTAGCTGAATGACTGTTTTAAATAGCCGTACTTTTAGGTTTTATTTAAAATATTTTAGTACATTTTATATTATGCTTATACATTTAATATGTATTGGGAAACTTTATAAGTTTTGAAAGTCAATCTGACAAATACTCTTTATATTTTTTATGAACTCCTACTAAAACCCTTGAACAGTAAATTATCTAGGAATTTTATTCAAAAATCTCAGAAATTCTCAGCGGGTACATTCCAATATAAGGTATGTATTAGTAAACATAGCACGAAATGAATGGAAGGCGGATAGGTATTCCTGGTATGCGGGAGGCATTTGTTTGCTGTTAAACAAAAAAAATCCGCCGTTGGACTTGGGTCTCATTATTTGAGAAGTGTATCAACTGATTTTGTTTAAAAAAATTTGAAAGAAACCTTTGGTGTTAAATACACTGTGATAAGAAATTTAAGTTAATTTATGAATTCCAAAGTTGAAGGCCACAACATTTCGGTCATGTTTAATATTTAAATTATTTCTTGAATTTATAGTTAACTAGCTGACCCGGCGAACTTCGTAACGCCTAACAGAAAATACATGTTAACTTTAAGATTGGCCATGTTCTGAAGTCATATAGCATTGCGGCTTCGTTGAGAAAGCTTTAAATATTCTACAGCTGATTATTATAATAAACCTAATATGTATAAACATTGTAATTATTTTATTTGGCAAACATATAAACACGTGACTTTTAATCATACCGAAAATAAAAAAAATATAAACACAGTACATAATTCCCAAAAACCGTAACCTATTAACGTGGTGAATAATGCTGTTCATTTTGTACAGTACACATTTACTCCATAGTTTTACATTATTGAATGATTCAGATGGCATTGGATAGTAAAGCATATTGCTAATGGAAAGTAATACAACAACTGTAGCTTAAGAAATCAAATGTTTTTATTGTAGAACATTTGTAAACCAACTTAGTCCCCATAAGGTTACTATTAGAAATTTAAAACGCTATAAAATGAAAACTAATTCAATTTATTGAAACTGAATATGCCTAAAGCATGACCGGAGCAGAGACGAATCCAAAAAATCAAAGATCATTAAAATCGGTCCAGCCGTTCTCAAGTTATAATGCGTGTAACTAACACGACTTTGTTTTATATATTTAGATTACTCTCAAATTCGGTACTAGTATTGATTTATAAAATAATCTCGTTGTAATTTTTTTAATTATTTTAAGCCTGGCTAAATTGCTGAAACTATTGTAAATGATTAAGTAAATTTTAAACTCTAACGCTGTAGTTGCACAATTATAAATTAACAAACCATAATAGTGATACTCATTGTTTGAAAACATAGAGAGAGAAAACATAACTATTCGTTTGGACAAAGAATAGTGAGATCTACTTTTGTAATTATTATCAGAGAGGGAGAACGCATCCGTGCCAGATGATCCATAGACATCAGTGTAATTAGGTTTTGTGACCTGCAAGATAATCACGACTGAAACAATCACCGAAAGTGCGTCACAAAACCGGAGCACAGAAAGCATCATTCGCCATGCTGTCTGCCATCATGCGCAATGCTTTCAACTACTTCTGCCTCCGCCAGCTAGACCACACGTCACGGACCTTCTGTCACACAAACTTTCCTATCGGCGTTCTATTTTGAACCCCTCCTCCGACCGGACAAATTCACCGAATCCAATGGCTGCGGTTTTAATCTAGCGAAGTATGAGCTGCTACAAGTGAGCTTGATTTGAAAGATCCTGTATCAATGTGTACATTATTTACAGTGTAGTTAAAACATATCGATTGGAAGTAATTTTGATTAAGCGCTCTATATTTAAACCAATTATTTAATATCTAATTTTAATCTGTATTTCTGTCTTTTTCTCATTTTAAATTTGCCTTATCTGTATATATAAAATTCAAAGCCCTCACTCACTCACTCATCACTAATTCTCCCACTTCCCGATTACCTAGGAGGCTGAAATTTGGTAAACTGGTTCTTTAGGCCTAAAATAGGAAAGTCTAATGTGTGACGATTTTCCCACAAATCTCTACCCTATACGCCTTCAAAGTTCCCATGTCAATCTTATGGAGAAATAATTTTGTTTTGGATTCCAACATGTATCTTAACTTTTAAGATATAAACAGCAGCTGTTTTTATTTGAACCATTGAGCAAGCCAAAGAAACAAGCATAAAATAGTAAGTAATCAATGGTATGTAATTACTGTACAAATATAATTTTTCTCAGAGAGAATATTTTTGATTGTGATTTGTGATTTTTATGCTGATTAAAAATCAAATGTTTTATTATTATCGGTACGAAGTTCGCCGGGTCAACTAGTAATCATACAAATCTACAAACACACTAAAACTATTTTAACTTAACCTTATTCTACATTTTATGCTTTGTGCTTTACTTCTAACTACTTATGCTTTACGTATGGCTTGTGTTTACGAATAGAACTATGAACGTACCAACATATTTTCTTATGTTACTTAAACAGTTAATTGTGAAGTTAACTTGACATTATTTTTTTTACAATAATTTTCAAAAGCTATAGGAATATTTTTGAGCTTAAACAAGTATATTTTGAGATAGTTAGTTTCAAATTACGAGGAAAAAATAGCACATAAAGACAATTAAAATGAATAAAACATAAATGAACATATGATATTATCCATTATGTGCTATGACATTTAATACAAACATATTTTAGAAGTTTTTTTCAAAATATAAGACTGACAAAGAAAGTTTGCTAATTTCTTTGAGTTTTACTGACTAAATGTTATAAGTCAAATAACATTATTTTGTACATTGGAACGTTAAAATACCTGAACGTGTTGAAAAAAGGTTGTGTAGTTTACATAAACTACTCTAGAATTGTTGTAATTCATCAGAGGATTTTGGAATAGTAAAGTAATTAAAATTATTCTTATAGGCTTATAATGTTTTAAACCAATTGAAATTTTTTTATGATCTGTTCACGATACACTTCAGGAACGGTTGCAAACACTATCATACTTTGAATGATGACATAATATATCTCTTACATAAGAACGTTTTAAGATGGTTGAAAAATATTCAGTAGTGAAAATCTCACTGAGAAATATTTTCAACAATACATATTGAACTTTTATTCCTGTGATGAGTTTATATAGTTTATTATTTCTCTTCGTATGTGTGATGAACATAATAAAATATTGTTTATATATTTATACATTTGTAACCGTAATGAAATAAGAGTGTTTAGTGGATTGAAAATATATCAAAATGAATTGAAAGCTGCTGGAGACTATTTGCACGGATTCATCTTTGTATTCACGAATTTAATTTGCCACAAAAGCCTTGGACATGACTAATAAACCAGATATACTTTTATTACATAGATAACAAAATATTCTAAGCAGAATTGCGACTTCTATATTCTTCTATATTTATTGTTAATAAAGTTTATATATATAGATACAGCGACTAAAAGGTTGAAAGAGCCAGCCCCTAGAGCTTATCTTTGATTGGAGCTGACAGTTTTCTATATTGTGTAAACAGTTCCATATTTACGTGTTGAAAATATATACTTGCGTCAGCTGATTTCAATAAAACAAACATAAGCTTCGCTACAATATTAATAGGCCAGAATATTACTCAAGTTGAAAATGGTAGACTTGAGGTTTTTAATAGTTAGCAGGATGATAGTAATTATATCGGATGAATAGCAGCTGGATATAAAAAACAGATAGGTAGGTTAGTCTATGTATGAATATGTTCTATCTCTATAGGTTTTCCATTTTGAATTAATAAATTTTATAGGAAGCTATATATTTTCGCCCTTCTATTTTAAATCCTAGACTTCCCAGGAAAAATACCTTGGTACTTTTTTTAAAAAGTCCTAAGACTCACAGGAATAGAACAGTTAGTTTTAAATCGTATATTTAAATCAACTATTTTTTGGTCTGTACAATTTAGGAATTTCTCTTGACTGACAAACCTATACTTCTTTTCATATGAAATTTATATCATCATACCTCCCAAAACTTATGAGAATCTCCTTCCTTAAATGTCATTTAAGTCATTTTTATAATGATTGTAGTCTTTAAACTTTAATCTTCCTATTTCATTTTTTTTCAAGTGACTACAATTTCCTGTACGTCTCTAGTGGGACCGTGGCTTGTCCTGTAATCCAGCTACTTGAAGGTCACGAATTGTGGATAGTTGTTAGCGATATTTGGTCGGTGTAGTGTTCTCTTGTGTGGATTGAAATCTGTCATATTGAATACTACATTAATCCACAAAGACCATTCTCATAATTATACAAGCTCGTAATTCAGAGGCAGTGGTTAGAACTCCAAGTAAACTGTAGATCACCATTGACTTTTGGGCTATTTAATAGCAGTCCTGTCTAAGGAACATGTCAGCATTAGTCAGTAACAAGACTACAAGATCGCACAACAATCATCTTACACCCATTTTTGATTCATAATTTGCTTAAAATACCTACCTTGTTAAGTCGCTATTTCATGGTAATCTAATCTGAAATGTCATTTTCGATTTTAAATCTTTCAGTGTTAATAGTTAGAATGTTATGTGGCTGGAAATAATGGTTTTTAACGGATGAATTTCATCGAAAGGTTTTGTTAATGAACTTCTCTTAGGAAATCATTGCAGTGATGTAAGGGCGTTTATTTTGACTACCTTAGACAACGATAAAATTGATACGATAAAACTTTAAGAATCAAAAACGTCACCAAAAATGTTTGGCATAATTTATTCTGTACAAAAATCAATGTAATACGCAATAGGTAATAGAAATAGAAGATTTTCATCGCGGAAACAAAGTATGCTGGAACGTGGAAATTCATTAAGAGCTCAATATTGGTTCGAATAAAAAAGACATATGGTGAGCTCAGGAACATCAATCTAACCAAAGTTTGGGAATAAAAGATGATAAATTGCCCTTTTAAATATGCGATATTGACAGTTTTCTAAATAAAATCAAACTCATCAACGCCGCAGTGCCGCCATCACTTGCGGGGCTTTTATTCACCACTTCGCGTCGTCATTAGAGCTTCAGTTGGTAACGACGCTTACAATAAGTTGACGCAGAAACAAAACTGTGAAGAGTGAACCAACTAAACAAGCATTTCTGCTGTGGAAATTGGAAAATTAATCGAACTACACAGTTCCAAAATAATTATATTTCCAGCTCATATCTACGCCAGAGGCAATTTTCTTTGCCTTGTTTTGGTTTAAGTGAATGACAGTCTATTTGCGTATCCAATATGCTAGTAGCATTATAAAAACAAGAGGTTACATTATCATCCAGTTATATTTGTTATTATTGTGTTTCGATTTATATACGAAAGGTTATACTTGAGTCATGAAGCCTTTCTTAACCTCTGACACAAACCCGCATGTTGTGTGAATAGTTTATAAAAATACACTGAGTTAGCAGATACAGGCTGGTGTTTAGATTTTACCAGAGCATTAGATTTTATGACTGGGACGGTGGCGACGTCCTGTAATCCAGCTACTTGGAGGTCACGAATTGTGGATAGTTGTGACAGATGGTCGGTGGATGTAGTGTTCTCTTGTGTGGATTAATGTCCGCACTATTGACGTTAATCCACAAATACCAACCTTATAATTAGACCTATTTTTAATTCAGAGGCCGTGGTTCGGATTCCACGTTAAACTGTAGGTCCATTAGTTGCCATCGGCTGTTGGGCTATTAATTAACAGTCCTGTCTAAGGAACATGTCAGCCTTAGTCAGTAATATGAATACAAGATCGCGCCACACTCATCCTACAATCATTCCTCATTGATACTTGGCTTAAAATACCTACCTGGATAGGTCGCCATTTTAGTTAAAAGTATAAAAGTAAAAGTATAAGTATAAAAGCAAAGCTGTGGGGAAGGAATGTTCTATAAAAACGACAAATGTTTATGTTTATGCTTATAGGTAATGGTCTTAGCTAGTATCTACACAAATACTATCTTTGTTAGATAGAAAGCTATACCTCTATTAAAAGTGAATGGGTTTGAAATAGAACCATCCATCCTGGAGTTACTAAGCTTAGCAGATTACGACTAAGCTTTGTAGGTTCCTGTATACATCATTTACTAGGGCACTACTATTTTTTTACTATTTATTTAACTTACTATTTCAGAAATGCTTTTAGGACAGCAAACTCATAACCATATTTCGGGATTGTAAGTCAGTAAGATGATGTGTGTATGTCTGCCTTGTATATATCTTACACTGATTGCTCCTCTTATGAACCTTTCTTTAATTAATTAATTTTCTCAAATTATTCTGTCACTTCCTTATCTGTCCAAAGCATCTTTTCTTACTTCACAGGTTCACCTATACTAAAAAGTATAAATGAAATTAAATCTTGAAAGTTTTCGTCACGAGATATAGACTCAGACTCCTTTGAACTATCTTCGTCCTACGACGTGATTTTGAGATCACTTTGATATCGATAAGTCTAAGCTATAGGGGTGTTAGCAATAGTGCTACATGGAAATTGTAACGGAAGTGACGTCATATGGTTATAAGAACAGCTGTTTAGAGGAACTGAAAACATTCCTGTTAGATATATCTATAGCCTAAGTGATTTTCCAAATGGAAGTAAATGCATTCTATGGTATTTGTCAGAACTATTTATTCTAAAACCCCAAGCAATGTATGATGTATTTTTAGGCAAATAATAGTAAGTGAAATAAAGCTATGTTTTTATAATGTTATTTTTTGCAGAAAAGCAGGATTGTAATAGAATGTAGCTATTTTACTACCCTGTAAAACTTCCTAACCAACATTATTTATATTGGTAATGTGATATGTTACAATGATTATGGCTGTATATTCTTATAAGAAGCCTTAGAGCTAAATATAGCTTAGGAATTTTTGTATAAAATCAGGAAATCGTTCCTAAATTATGCAAATCAGGATACGAAATTACATACTCTAGTGAACAAGTAAACCACCTTTCCTAAAATTAGGAGTTTTTAAAAAATAGGCCCTATTGTCTGGTTGTAATGTTGTGGTATAGGAATGTGGGTTCGACATTGTCGACAAGACGTCGAAGTATTCTTGTAATCTTGAAATTAAGCAACACAGTCTGACTATTATTTCCCGGTTAGGCTACCTTGGTTAGTAACTTCATTGTACTACCTGAACAATAGGCAATCTGTCACTCAGTCTCTGCTTACAGACTGGGACGGTGGCGACGTCCTGTAATCCAGCTACTTGGAGGTCACGAATTGTGGATAGTTGTGAGCGATGGTCGGTGGGTATGGTGTTCTCTTGTGTGGATTAACGTCCGCACTATTGAATACTACGTTAATCCGCAAATACCATCCTCATGATTAGGACCAATTCGTAATTCAGAGGCCGTGGTTCGGATTCCACGTTAAACTGTAGGTCCATTATTTGCCATCGGCTGTTGGGCTATTAATTAATAGTCATGTCTAAGGAACATGTCAGCCTTAGTCAGTAACAAGACTATAAGATCGCGCCACAATCATCCCACAATCATTTCTCATTCATACTTGGCTTAAAATCCCTACCTGGGTAGGTCGCCATTTCAAATGGTAATCTAATCTAATCTTAGCCGTTGAGCAGCCGCTCGGCCGGGACTAAATGTTTAAAACTCTTTGAGCTTGAAGACGTGTTTGGCAGCTAAGACGGACCGTTTCCACAGGCAATAACCCTGAAAACTGTGAAGTAGTCCATTTTTAATCAAGCATCTTAGTCATAAATTCATTTCTTTCAACTGTTTTCAACAGTTTAGTTATTTTCTCTAACCATAGTTTGTGCATTGACAAACCTATATGCCTGATCCTACATCCGCAAACCTACATTGGTCTACCGGATTCGTAGGATTTTCTTTACGAAATTATCATCCAAATGATTTAGATGAAATAGGTTTATAGTTAGAGAATGAAAATGAAAAATATGTCAAAGGTAAGTTTTAATTTATATTACAACTTATAGGTGCTTGAAGGTGTTCAATTTGTGTTGGTAAAAATGCAAATGTCTTTTTCTGGTTTATTTGGGAGATGAATTGGATATTAAATGTTGGTGGATAATATTTTAGAAGCTATTTTATCCAGGGTAAATTTTAATTTTTTTAAATAATCAAAACCGAAAGCATTGCTAACTAATTTCCATCACAAATATTATTTATAGGAAAGCGGTCCAACGCAAATGAGTAACCCTATATTTAACTTCTTGCACCTTAGTTGAAAGTCTCTAACCGCTAGGCTAATGATATATTGGTGTTTTTACGTAAACTCAATTGTTGTTAAAGTGATGATAAATTTAGAATAGAAATGGAGTACCGAATTGGATATTGCATGTAGCTTGACGACTATGATTAAAAATGTATTTCTATGTTGTACAGCTATGATTGATAAGTATTGAAGAGACAGAAGAAATTCTAAATTTTGGTATAAGTTGACGAGATTTTACCAGAAGCATAATTGGTTGACGTAAAAATGTTTAATAAACTGGTAGTTTAAAACTAACCCAAACTAAAGATCAATGCACAGAATCGAATCATACAAATTTGGCTCTTAAACCAAAATACTATTTTGATGTTAATGGTTCTTTTATTATATAGGAACATTTGAGTGCCGTTAATTCAGTCCAACTCTGATGTTAACTGTCTTGACTTGAAAGTATTCTTTACAATAGTTTGAAATTACATTTTAAGGGAAGCTGGCATCCTTGGCAGACAATGCATTTCTTTAGTCAGCGCATCATTAAAAATCTCTATATCAATACAATGTAAAATAGGTAAATTGTAAATGAAGCACTATTACTCTTCACTAACACTTCGAAAGCATCATATAAAAAGGAATCGGAAGGAATGAAAAATAATATATAAATAATGAAGACCTCTGTATCCAAAAGCTTGATAAAAGATTATTATTGGAAAGAGATTTTGGCTTGGATATAATCATAACAAAGATGGGACCAAATCGTAAGATCAAAAATTTTTAGCCTGGACGTCTGCTACCTAATCCAGTACGTGGCTCCTTTAGATAAGTTTTAGAATAGGTGTAATTTTTCGTTTCCGACCAGACTATTGAACTAAATAGAAGAAATAAATTAGACCATTCGTAATTCAAGATGTTCAGAATACATTAAACCTGCGGAAGACTGTTAGGTTATTAACACAGTCCTTCGAAAGACCATCAAACAAGGAAACGGAAGGAATGGAAATGATTTACACTCAATCATATTATATTAGTTCTAAAATACCTATTGATTGCTTTCAATAATCTAATATCTAATAACAAGAGATACTTACTTAAGCATTAAAAACCTTTAAATGGCCCAGTTCTTGGGTATTATTTAAACACTGCATCTTTTTTATTGAAAATTTTCCCATTCATAGGTTTGGAGTGTAACCATTTAATTCTTAAGAAAGCAAACTGAAATACATAGGTACTCATGGATGGCCAGGAATTCATCTCTGAATTCAGAGAATAGTATTACTCCTCTAATGGTTAAGTATTGGAACGGGTTTGAGCCCTTAATTTTAAAAGAATCTATTTGAATATTTTGACCTTATCCATAAAATTCGTTCTTTTCAACTTTATTCTTTCCATACAATTTCCATTAAGTATTTTGTTTACTTACTAGTTTCATCAATTATATTTCATTTATTTCCACATTGCACGTATTAGGATTTTTCTCACATTTTCTAAATAGTCTATTTCCTCCTCTCTCATTATACCCTATCGGGTATTCTTGACCTGGCCATAAATGATATTTCCTCTAAACCAAAGTGAATACCCGAAATTTGTAAGCCCGACTTACTCTTTGTAGACCCGTTCCGTGTGTGGGAGATCAGGGAGTTGATGAGTTCCAATAGGCTGTGAATGCTCTTGGGGTTTTGTATGACCTGAGCCTTGATTTGGAGATCATTTTTACTTCTTTAAGAAGAGGTAGACTGAACATGTTCTACCCTTCCTATTCTTAACAACCAGAGGCTGTACAATAGCTAGCTTTGATGGGTCCACCCAAACCTCCAGAATGTAGCATCTATCATCTACTCTAACCCAACACCTATCCCAGCATATCTCATGAGTTTCTCCAACACTATGTATATTCTGCCCTTCCTTGTACACAGAGTGGTTCATCCATAAAAAGATAGAATTATTTCACTCCTTTGTGAAATACCTATCTTAGCAACTTATAATGATTAATTTTTAATACAAATATGTCACATTGAATACATTGAACACACCCTTGTTTTCTTACCTCCAGACCTAAGGTACAGTTTTTATGGACTTTAGCATAAGTGTGCTCTTTAGCACTATAACCAGGTATTTTTGTTTGTTTTATATTTTATGGTGCTCATCCCTAAAAAATCCCTTAGTATTTAAATAAATCCAAAATCATGCAGAACTATTTAAATTCAAATATACCAATTAATTAAAATAAACATTACAGGGAAAACTATTTTGCTTAGAAAGAAAAATCTTTTTTGGATTCCCATACTCCATAGTTTGAAAAGAAATTGGCGGAAAGCAAACCTTGAAAATGTGAAAAATATTTTTTGACTATTGTGAAGTTAACAAATTAATTATTATATTGTAAAATAATCTAATCTAATCTAATAATTTACAAAATTTTATGAGTTATTTCAATTCGAATGAACTTTAGATTAAAACTACTATTTTATTGCAAGTTCATCGGTATTTTTAATTACTTGAGTGATAACTTTTTCCTTTCCTTAACCACGTTTTACAGATAACTAAACTTGAAAGCTCAAGTTAGCTCTTATTAGATGTTTGACTTGTTTCGTTACAATTACAAAGTGTAATTGTAGCAAAGTTTTACCAGACACAATAGAATTACATTTGTGAACACATGTATTAATAAAGAATATCACAGATTTATATGTCAAAAAGTAGTTAAAGTAGACAATTTTAGAGCTATTAGAACTATTACATTGTAGCTACACTAGAGCATATTTGATGATGACCAACAAGCTAGTTCATATTGTTGTAGTTTTTTGCAAATCTACCCAGCAAAGGGGTCTAGCCCAGCATAACTATTTGATATGATATTGCCTTTAAAATGACAGTTTCAATAAAATTAATACTGTAGCAAGAGACAATACAGATACTTGTACATCATTATTTAAAACGTTGATAGAAGACAATACTATTACCTTCTTCAGGAAGAACAAATTTACACCATCAAAACCGTATAGAATTATTTTAACTCATAATTAGGTAAAAAGGCAATAAGGATCACATTGCTTTTGTAAAACATATTTACGGACGAGGTAGCCCTGGTTGCATCCACCGTTGCTAAGACAGAGATCGTCATGCTCACTCAACGAAGCTTTCCACAGTTTCCAGTGACGGTAGGAAACGTCGAGGTCCGGACAAATGCTAAGGCAAAATATCTAGGAGTTATGCTCGGTTGCCGCCTCACCTGATGGGAGCATATCCAGATGGTCTGTGACAAAGCAGCGAGGGCCGTCGGGTCGCTCAGCAGGTTGATGGGAAATTTTGGAGGTCCGAGATCCAACAAAAGACGAATTATCATGCCTTATGTCTCGGTTAATGCTATTATTATGAATGGTGCAGAAGTTTGTGCGGGTGCCACGAAAGTCAAGAAGCATAGCAAGAGGATTCTCTCGCTTCGGCTGCACTCAGGGTTGCCAGTGCGTATCGCACTGTGTCTGGTTCGGCGATAATAATTGTGGCTGGAGTTATTCCCCTAGACTTGCTCGCCGTTGAGAGACAAACCATCATCCCCTTTGTACAGGACATCATCAGGGAGTAGCCTGCTGCAGACGCTAGAGTGGAAACTCTGCAAGCCTGGCAGGATCAGTGGGATAGTGACGTGGTGGGGCGTTGGACGTATCGCCTCATCCTTGAGCACTTGGTTGGCTCGTGGCCACGGGGAGATTGACTTCTACCTATGTCAGCTACTGATGGGTCATGGCTACTTCAGGAAATATCTCCATCGGATGGGGAATTAGGATTCACCCAGTTGTTCGTTCTTCCTGGATAGGGATGAGAACTGTTTTCACAGACGCTTCGAGTGTGTGCGTTTTGTAGATTAAAGACGACATCTTTCTCCTGCAGTGAGATTTTTAACTGCAGACATTATTGTAGACGTAATACTTCGAGGCGAGGATGATTGGGGGTCAGTTATCTCCTACGTTCATTGGTTCTCCACACAAAGAGAGAGGAGAGATGCTCGAGTAACATCTAGATTTTCCTGATTCGTGTTCCGTTAGGACACAAGACACAAGGTCCAGGCATGAAATCCTCGGATTCTGGTCTGGTTTCCCGCGACCCGTAGGGTTTTGCATCACGCTGGTCCGATGCACCCAATTATTAGGAAACGTTTCTGATTTGAAACTAGTGGAGGGAGACTCCTCTAAGATCATGAGCTGGAACCTCTAGCTAGCCTATGTGAATAACAATGACACTACATTTCGCTATATCTTCAAATACCACACGGATAGTATACCCATGGTAAAGGGCACTTGGGATTAAAAAATATTTTAAATGTTAGTAAAATTCAAGGAGATACTTATTCCTCTAAAAGAATTGCCCTATAAGGTTTTACTCAGAAAATATTAACAAGCATAGCATTTGTTCAAAATTTTAATTTGATTATATGACCTAGATAAGCATGGAGTTTTAATAAATGAATAAAATTATAAACACAATTATAATAAAATGCGTTTCTTGTGTGGAAAGAATATATTATTCGACCTATCATCATAAGTTTTGTTTAGGAAAAGATCTGAGTGTAAACAGGATGTTGAAAAACCATTTTAAAATGGAAAAGTGATAAAAATAATTCTGAGATGAAAATTGAAAAGGAGGGTGTGCCCCAGGGCTGTATACTTGGGCCACTATTGTTTACCTTATACGTGCACGATTTAAGGGGCTGTGTTACAAATGTTTATGTATGATTGTATGCACACGATACGTACATTGTCATAGTTGCAATGCCTTACAAATTTGGAGGTTAACAACTTTACTCATTGAAATTCTATATTAGATTTATTTCGTGGTACCGTTGTGAACACTAGTAAAACTGCATCTGTTTGTCTTTTTAATTTCATGCAAGGGACGAAGCTCTTTTATTGTTTGTATTGACGATATGGAAATTTGTTCCCAATAAAAATTAATGTGTTTAGGACTTTCAATAGACAGACAACTGAACTTTTCTTTCCAGATCGACGATTTTTCTAGAAAGTTTTGTACTTGGATTGTTGTTCGGCCCTTTAAGGAACCCTCAGTTTTTGTTGTTCTTATCTTCTCAATATAATATTTTGAATAAGAAAAACTAAATATACCTGTTCACACTACCTCTTTTTTAAGAAACCCATTATTTATAAAAGACAATATAATAAGCAACCAATATTCGACTAAACAGATTACGATGTCAGACGTACCCCAAGGATCCATTTTAGGGCCTATATTATTTTAATATTCCTGAAAATGACTAATTTTATCGAAATGGTATTTGCCTGTATGCTGATGGCATGTCATTATTTCTTTTAAACGGTAGCTTACAGGATCTTAAATTAAGTTGTTTGTATATATTCAAACAAAATTATACAATTGTTTAAAACATAACCAGGAGGTTAATGAACGATAAAACAAAATGGGTGATCTTTTCACACAGCATATCTTAAAATGTAATGAAATGACAGTTTAATGAGTACATTCTAAGCAGAAACATTCAAAACCACACATTTTTTACATAATATTTAAGATCAATGTGCTATTTTATTTATACCGTGCATATGGTAGACGAAGTACCAAAGTGCCGCAATTTTTCAAGAGACACAAAAATATATTAACATAAGTAATGCAATCAGAATTTTCCTGCCATATTTATTTTGGAAACAATGATTTTGTTCAACCATATACATAGTGTCCATGAAAATCGTTTCAGGACTTCGGAGAGTGATTGGGTACATTAAAAGGAAAAAAAGTTCCAGTAGAGGTATGACCTAAAACGCTTATTTTCTCAGATATCCGCCATTTTGTATTTTTCACCAAATATTTTTTAATTCAAACATTTTTTAACGGATTATTTTGAAATGTGGTACGTGTTTTAAACTAATAGACTCCCATTATAAAAATATAACTAGCATAATCCAAGCTCAAAATCCAAAATGGCGGCCATTACAAATTAAAAAACCTGAATACTTTGTTAATGGTAAAATTTAAAATGACCGCCATTTTGGATTTTGAGCTTGGATCATGCTAGTTATTTTTTTAATAATACTAATCTACTAGTGTAAAACACATAGAAAAAAGCGTTTTAGGCCATACCTCTATTGGAACTTTTTTTCTTCCTTTTAATGTACCTAATCATATATTAAAATCTGTAAATCCAAAGACAAATTACCTCAATTTAAAATAGCTTAAACCTTAAAATTATTAATAGCCACAATCCCACATTAAAAAAATTTACACAGGGATAAACTATTTAATAAATTACAACCCACCATAATCAAGAAAGAAAACATCACAATTTTCAAGAAGAAAACCAAGAAAATATTATAATATAGGGGCCTACAATATATGTATGTATTGAAAAGATCTTAAAAATATTTTGTCAAATTCTTATATTGACGAATAAAAATGTATAGTGACAATAAATGTTATATTTGCTTTTACTGACTCCTTAGATGTGATTTGACACTTTAGTGATGTTAGTGGTGTCAACCTACTGATAAATAAGCTGAACAATTGTTTTTTTGCAATAATAGATAGACGATTTTAATGTCCACTTTTCAATAATAATGCGCTCTATTTTACTTCCCAGAAAGAGGCAGATAATGCATCTTAGAGGTATTTACCTCTAGGATGCATTATCTGGGTTTTAATTAGCTGGGTAAGCAATAAGCTGTGTTTTAATTTTGAGCCAAGGGTTACCTGATAAAAAAATATATTACGTGTATAATATATAGTTTGAATCATATGAAATCACATTTAAAACATGATTTCTTACTGTGCAAAGTTCATCGAGGTCAAGGTGACAGTGAGAGGTTATGTTCCTTGACGACAACTCGCGGTAGAGAAAGGTTATTCATAGGCTACTTCAAAGGCACATAGGTTGTTCAAAGGCACTTCATAGGCTAGGCAAAAGAAAATATTTGGCCCATTGGGGTTTAGATTTAGGATTTAGGTCTTTAGGCTTTGCAGAGTGTGTTATATTATCATGCTAAGTCTTCATTCTAAGGTTTGATCCATTAGGTACCCAGCAATTCATTTAAAAAAATAATCTGTAAAATTGAACAGCTAAAAAAACTTAATGAGTAAGCTCTCTACTGAAAAATAATTGTAATAAATTGGACTTTTAGAAAGCTTTGTACGAAACACATGGATTCTATGGTATCTGATTCCGGATTTTGAAAAAGGCTAAAATTATACACATATATGTTATTTTCTGATACAGATTTTCAATAAAGTACGCTTAGGCTTATCCCCACTTCTTATTTCTGAAAAATAAACAACAGGTTACCCTTTTATATTTTCCTAAACGAAGTCAAATCACTGAAGTGCATTTCCAAAAAAAATTATTTAACAAATATTGAAAAATTGATGTTAAAATCGATATAAACACTTTACACAAGATTCCATGTTTTGATTACTTCCATAAAATACACAGGGCGGGCCGCGTAAGGACGGCTTTGTCTCTAACAATATTCATCATGCTTTAATATAATAATGGCAGCCATGTTAAGCACAGAGTCCGGGTAAATAGGAATTGTGAATTCAGCATGGCGGCGAGCGAACTCTGTCGGGTTTTTCCAATATCAGAGGGACATTCGTCATGAGTGCGTGCATCCCTCTCTCTCTCTCTCCCACTGTCGAAGGAAAGGGTGGGGGTGAAATAATGCCGCTGCATCCAAAGCCTAGATGCATTCGTTATTTATTATTTCCCACGTAAAAATATATGTTTCATTTATGCGCGTATGTCTGAGGGCTCCCATGTCCTATTCACCCTTCCTCCTCCTTCGTCATTCGCCCGTTTCGAATTGAAAACGCTGCCGGGCAAACTGGCGTTTCTGTGAAAAATGGACTCCCTCCGCACTTTTGGTGCATATAAAATAAATCTCCTTGTTTTATGAGAAGGGTTGCGAAATATTATGCCTTAGTATGGCTGACCATTGAAGAGGAAGCTGCCGGGGGATGTTGTTTGCAAATGGTGTGTAGGTTCTGCTGGCGTCCAGTACTGTTGCAGAATACTTATAAATTACCAGTTAAATAATTAAATAATTAACAACATAGAAGAAGCATTGACATGCTGATGAACCAGTAGAAAATACTAGCCTGAGCGTTCGTCCGCCCTATTACCAGTTTTGACCTTGCACAGTGTTGATTGCATAGTGATTACTGTATTAAACTTACAAGTATGGTAAACAATACTCATAAGAACCTATGAATCATATGCTAACGGTAATATAACCTTTGGTTTATTACTTTTATCACAGAGCTATAGTGTTTTAACTCTGGAACGAGCTTATATCTCGATTAAGATGGCTGGTTGGCTTCTACATCATTTGCATATATCAGGTGCTGACTAATTGTACTGCAGAGCTCATGTATAGATAGTTTTATTTACATAAAAGTTAGCTATTTCTTCTTCTTCTTCTTGAAGTTCCTATCCGTTACGGATGTTGGAAACCAGCTTGGCAAGCCTACTTTTGTCCACAGCCATGCGGAAGAGTTCAATGGACGTTTTCCCGATCCACTTCCTGAAGTTATGCAGCCAAGATAATCTGGATGGACGATTGTGGAGTCATTCCTCATGACTATTTATTTTGACTGGGGTGGAGGCGACATCCTGTAATCCAGCTACTTGGAAGTCACGAATTGTGGATAGTTGTGAGCGATGGTCGGTGGGTGTAGTGTTCTCTTGTGTGGATTAACGTCCGCACTATTGGATACTATGTTAATCCGCAAAGACCATCTATATAATTAGACCAATTCGTAATTAAGAGGCTGTGGTTCGGATTCCACGTTAAACTGTAGGTCCCTTAGCTGCCATCGGCTGTTGGGCTATTAATTAACAGTCCTGTCCAAGGAACATGTCAGCCTTAGTCAGTAACAAGACTACAAGATCGCGCCACAATCATCTTACACTCAATTCTCATTCATACTCGGCTTAAAATACCTACCTTGTAGTATGGTCGCCATTTAAATAATCTAATCTAATCTAATGATCATGCTAATAATGAAAACCCCCTGTATCTTAATTTTCATTTAAATCTAGGTAACATTGTAATATAAGTTAAACGGATTCAATAAGCTGAAGCGATAAAATAATTGCAAAAATCCACTAAAGCAAAAAACTTCATAAATTAAGAAATTTTCTACGAATAATGAGTAATAGGTTTGAAAACATACGAGAGTGGAAGGTAACATGACACTGTAGAGGAGGGCGCAGCTGACCTAAGCTATTGCGCTATTTATAAAGGGCCCGGAGGTATGCGTCAGGTGGCCAGATATGCAACTACAACTCCACATGTTAAATGTCCTTAGGCCGGCAGTACTCATGCTGCCTGGGCGTAAATATACCTGCAACTTATCTGCATTTTGTTCGTACATTTTGAAACTATTTTTAGTATTTTAAAAACAAAGTAAAAGTTTTGAATTGAGAACTCTTTCCAATAAGGATCTTCATTATTTTTTTCATTATTTGTCTGTTTCTTGTTGGGAGGGTTACTTTATCTTTGTAGGTGTAGATTTTGATCAAGTCCTTATTTTTTTAACATAAACTGAGTTTTTTTTGCATATTGACCTAAAGGCTGAGGATCATTTGGGTTCTATCTTTAAGAATATAAGTAACTAATCATCTGAGATACCATGGTTTTCCAGATAGAAAACAGAATAGATCCTCTACTCTATCTATGGTGTCAGATAGTGGTTTAGAGGGTTAAAGGAAAATTGACAAAATACGACTCTCCACAGAATGTTCCGTGAGACTCAGAAAGAAAGGATTTATAAGGAGGGAGAAAATGGGACAATAGCCGAGTGTTTTGCTCATAAAATAACGATATATTCCCAATTTTATCCAAATATCTGGATTTGACTACGAAGGGTGATTCACACTAAATTGATAGACCTTCAGTGTTCCCCCGAATTTGTCTCTCCTCTAGACCTTACCGCGACCGGAGGGTACCCATGGTTGTTCTTACTGTAACTCAATGGTCATGAATCTTCCTAATGAGATGCCTTACTGAACGATTCTTATAAGTCCAGACCAAACTAGATGTCCAATCTTAACAATATATCTTCGAATGAGAAATAGAAAAGCAAGTTGAGCAACTATAGTTAAATGAAAGTCTGTAAAGCTAAATATAAAAAAGTAAACATTTTGTAATAATTTTAGGAAGTTGTTATGTGCCTTTAGAGCTAAAGTGGCTATAGACACATGCACAGAACACATGCCTTCAGTGCCTTCAGAGCTATAGACTTTGGTTAGTAATGGTTTCAATCTCAATCTCGGAAATATACTGGTTTTTGTATGTGACAATTATTGAAATGTTTGAAAAGATTTATAAAGTGGAAGTTTTCCAATATTCTGCATTTTGGGAAATTCACAACAATATTACATACATATTTTTATTAATGAATAAAATATATATTTATTTATTATACTATTGGAAGGCTTTAGAGTACACACTCTTAATCAGTTCAATTCCTCGCCCAGCATGCCAAGTTAGCATCCTTCCATCCTTCTTGATAGGTATCACTGACAAGTAGTAAATTTTTAATCAAACAGAAAAATTGGTCTGAATATGTGTTAGTGCTCAGTTGGGCGTAAGCTGTCAGGGAAGATTAAAAAGTATGATAAGAAAACCTAGCTAAAGGCTAGATTTCGTTATACTTACTAGCAAAAGGAAACCCCTGATCTGTCAAAAGTTGGGTAAACCCCTAGAAGGTAAAGAACCATATTTAGACGTGTAGTGTCCTACCGTTTTTTGAGATAAGTTTTACTGATCATGTCCCAGTCCCATGAATATACGTACACAGTTTTTCTTACTGAACATGGATTCTGTGCACAGTCTAGTTCATACATTTCTAAGAAAAAATAACAATTAAGTCTACTTTCAGGCAGGAATCATCAAAGTAAACGGTAAGGAGGCATTCCCCCCACTTTGATAAAAAGAATTCTTCCAAAAACTTTGACCACATTGGTATTAAATCAAAAACATAATATGTAGTAACATTTTTGAATGAGGAAATCAAAATGCAATTGAAATAAAAATATGATATTGCACGTCTCTGATAAAAGCCCGAATCAATTAAAACAATGTAAAAATTTAAAATATCTTTTATATATTCAAGAAAATCGAAGATAGCTGCTCGCTCCTTTCCAAGATTTTATTGTACATATAGCTACTGGAATGGTGTTTCCCTTCATTTAACGTGATAATTTTGACTAAACTTAAAACGATAAAAAGTGGGTTGTATAAATTAATGTGTATTTTCAACCTATTACATTAAAAATTCAAGAACATTTGAAATATTATATAAAAGAGACAGTGCTGAAAGCAACCTCCGTGAACTTTCCCCATTATTGTTTGGCTATGACAAAATTTTATTTGAAAATTTTGACGATAAGTAAACATTATGCATGACTAAGCATTTACGATGAAAGCACAATAGCTTAGAGACGGTGTCTTATCCGTTAATTTTCTTTCAGGTTCTTTTCAATAGTAGTACACTTGGAAAAATAGGATGCTGTTGTAAAGGTTACCTAACTCTTTGATACTTGAAATATCAGTCTAACATTGAGTAAAAATATTTTTAATTTTTTTGGTAGTTTTTACACACACATCCACCAATGTTCATTGTGTCGTGAGATGTACAAGTATTAAAATAATTATAATATGTTTTGCAATACACCTTAAACGCCTTTTAAGTCAATTGAAAATGACATAGGTGTAGTTGATAAATAAATTTGATAAGAGGATATTCAGCGTCTGGTTTTATCTGTACTCTTGAAAGATTGTAGCCAGTTTCTGACTATACACCTGACATCTTAAATCAACCTCAGTTCAGCCAACAAACCTCATGTTTAAAAATAACCAACTCTGGTTATCTTCACACTTTATTTCCACATTTAATAATTGTTTTGCTTCAAAAAGGACCTTAAAAGTCAAATTTCGCCTTGTGAAGGTCTATTACTTGTTATTTAAATGGTAAAAAACAACCTATTTGACAATATAGGGCAGGTATTGTAGTAATTAATACTTAGATAGGTTGGAGAAGGGGTTTTCCTTTCTTTGTACAAAGGGAGGAAATATTTGTTCCCGAATTTTGTGATCTAAAGACCCAAGGACCCTAAAAGATTCGGCAGTTAGTTAATTGAATATAGATTAAATTATTTGAATTTTGTTAAAAATGTTTTACAAATCACAACAAACTATTAAAACTGATTTACTGTTAATGTTAAAATTAATTATGATGAGCTTTGTCTTTTAGTTCAGTTACTGATATCAAAATTTCAATTCCGTATCGCCAAAATAATGTTTTCATTATATTATATAGCTCGCCCACCTAAAATTTAAGCTCATGCTGGTTAGAAATTGAATAAAGTTATTTTTACAATTTGCCTCAAAGAAATCAATCACAATGGTATCGGAAGATGTAAGAATGCTATTTAGTTTTTTAAAGTACATATTTCAGAGCCAGATAATAGCACAGGTAAAGAACCATTATTTTCACTTCTATTATTTCTCCATGATTTCTTGGGTTCACTAGAGCACCTTGAAAAAGGCTTTAATACCTCTGAAAGTAGTACATGTTTGAATAAAAAATTTTCTTTTTGTTAAGATTTATATTAATTATCTTTTAGATAAAGTGTTGAAATATAAGTATATTCAAATAGGGTTGCGTTTGTTGTTTTAGCATTGTTTTACGAGACCGTTAAATAATTGCCACAAGGACAAGGGACAAGGACCTGGTGTGATTGGATTCTTGAGGTAAAGACTATTTTCTTACGAGGCTCATCGTATCAGTTTTAGGACCAGTCAGGATGGTGGATATGTGTAGTCAAGATTAGTCAGATATAAAGGTAGGCTAAATTATATTAACAATAAATAACTATAAATTTATGTACAACAACTAGCTTCAAATCAGAGATACAGCTATGGTTACTCAAATAGCTCAATCATATTTTAATTTCTTCATGAGTTTGGTTGAACAAAATTTCTTATCAAATAATCCCTTAACTCCAATTATTTGGTTAATATTCATTGATGTTATGTTCATTGTTTGATAGCACGGTATTAGCTCTTTACAAAACCTTTTTACAAAATTTAAATCAATTTTGGGTACTTTGGTATTAGCCGGATGCTACTTGGTTGCCGACAGCTCTCTGCGGAGCTCTCTTAGGTTGGTTATTGATAGCATAAAATATTATTTAGGAGATTAAAATATCAAGTACCTAGTGACCGAGCTTTGCTCGTATAGAAAAAGACATGTATTATAAAAATTAATTAGAAAAAATAGAACACATGTATTACTCAATGAAAACATTTATGTGGTTTAAATAAAACCGATTTAATACACCATAATTAATATAGCACTGAACAAAAAGTATCGCGCCTAGTGGTGGGGATGGAACAAACCTTTAGTTCTTGAGGCCGACACGCTACCACTCGGCTACGGCGTCTGTCAAATGAGCAATGCCGTTTAACGTCTTTTAGCCAACCTCAATTGTTTTAGCAGATCATTTACTGTTTAATTATCCATACAGTTATTATTAGCCTGTGATCAACTGATTTTGTTAGAAACGGAGGATTGAAAAGCAAAAGAGAAATTTAATTTACACCAATTATTTGGTTTGTTACAGTGGCTTCAAGCAATACAACGAATACGTTTTCTGTCAAAACACGGAAGATTTTGGAAATACTCTTTCCTGCTTTTATTTCGCACAGTTATGTTACCCTTAAGTTTTTACAAATCGTTAAGTAACCTGATAATTTTTCATTTATTACATACATAAAATAAATATTTATGAAAAACCTCTATTCACATGTTGTTCCCCGCCGTCTTCAATCAAGAACTGTCAAACGGTTATAAACAGCTGTTTTGGTTTGTATTGTTTACATTTTATCCTCCATAAGCGTAATGTTAAATTTTTAGATTTTAAACTTAATATTACAAGAAAACACGAATTTTCCTGGACATTAGACCTATCTAGAACTTATTTTCTACTCGGAAATTAGTTATTTCCAAAATTTAAAAAATTCCTTAGTGCCGTTTTCGAGATTCGTGTGCAAATATATATAAAAACCTTGCTCGTATTATAGTATTGGATAAAGAAACAAATATAAGGCTGCAGAGCGCTGTATGTAGGAAACAGCCTGTATATTATGATGTAATGCAACAGTGGCATATGGGTAATACCAAAGTACCCAATTTTTTTTTAATTTACTTGGCGATTTTCCAAAAAAATTGTCACATTCTTAGATGTTAATGTATTCTTCAACAATAGTAAATTTAAAAGTAAAATTCACATAAAAATACTTATAAAATGTAATATTTTTATTAGCAGAGTTGTGATCCTACGTACATGAAAAATCAATCCCAAAAGGTCTATCGATACGCTAAATCCCTTTGTAGTGATTACTCTGATTTTGGAATACATATATCAAAATTGAATACTGCTTTGATCAAACGAGGCTACCCACAAAATTGATTAACAAACCAATTAAAGAAACAAAAAAATGTGAATCAAGACAAAAACTTTGCAAGTGACCCTAAATTCATAAAAAAACTACTACCCAGGACTAGATAAAATTAACAGCGTCATGAAAGTAGCATTCAATATTTTAAACTCATCTCTGTCAATAGAAATTTATTTTCCAGATCACCTGGTGTTATTTTTAAAAGGCCACAAAATTAAAAACATATGTTGGTGAGACCCAAAATTCAAAATTCTAGCCGTACCTCCCAAGAGAACCTTCAGAAGAGTAGGAAAAGGCCCCAGGGAACCCTTAACTTTTCATTTGATTGTACACACTCTGGAACAATATACGAGATTAATTCTCATATTTCCCTGCCCAGAAACCACCAGAGAATGACACGTAACATTCTTCCTCCTGGGCAACCCTCCCAGGCAGACAGTAAGAATATACACAACAGTCTTAAAACTCTGGTCAAACTGAGCGTTCAGGCTCAGCCCTAAAAAATCATTACGATAGATTCCAAGAATAATCTATTGGTGTTTTTTATTTCAAAACTGGGACAAAATTTTATTAATATGAAGGTTATTTGAATTAAACCATTGTGATTTTGCTTTGATAAAAATTTTTATCAAAACTATATTCAATTAGATTAGATGAGATTAGATTATTGAAATAGCAGCCATACCACAAGGTAGGTATTTTAACCCAAGTATGAATGAGGATAGAGTGTAAGATGATTGTGGCGTGATCTTGTAGTCATGTTACTGACTAAGGCTGACATGTTCCTTAGACAGGACTGTTAATTAATAGCCCAACAGCCGATGGCAACTAATGGACCTACAGTTTAACGTGGAATCCGAACCACGGCCTCTGAATTACGAACTGGTCTAATTATAAGGATGGCCTTTGCGGATTAATGTAGTATTTAGTAGTGCGGACGTTAATCCACAGGAGAGATCACCACACCCACCGAACATCGCTCATAACTATCCACAATTCGTGACCTCCAAGTAGATGGATTACAGGATGACGCCACCATCCCAGTCAAAAAATTGAAAATTGTAACTAAGACCATCCAATGAAATCCTTTTAAAATATTTTTATACAGTACTACATTGTGTGTAGGATTGGGTGATGCGTCAGCTGGTTACCCCATCTTTAAATCATTGAATTTGCAGAAATATTATGAGGTAAAGATATTGTATAGGTGCTTTTGAAACAAACATCGTTTTAAATAACAATTAAAGAATTATTTTATGTGAAATATGTTATTTCATTAGGTCTACTTTCAATGGGAGAAAGTATATATCAGTTCTCAAGGAAGGCAAAGATCCGCACCGTCAACTTTAATGTTAAGTCTATGCTGTTGTAAGCCAATGAGATGTGAAAGGCTACTAAGCCAATAATGTCTAAATTACAAGTATTTATTAAAAAATCACCGTACTTCAAAAGACCATCTTAAGATTAAATATAGTCTTCCAAATAAAGAGTCATGGTTTGTGTTAGGTGGGTCACAAATAAAACTGTAACTCAAAGGAAGAAAATGGATGTGGTTAGGCATGTTGAGGAGGATGATGCACTCAGGGGAAAGCCCTAGATTGAAATCTTCAATGTGCTAGAAAAGAGAGAGAGAGAGAGCGCGAGAGGAAATTGTGGAAATGTACTATAGAAAAGGAAACAAGATGACTAGCCCAAGTAAAGTAGTAAGTGTACAAGATATGGTATGGTATGGGATATGGAATGGGCAGAGGTAAAAGGTACTTTATAGAGGTAAAGCAGGTTTCAAATCCCTTCTAGATGTTCTATACTCAGAGGAGATAAAAGATTGAAGTAAAGTAAGAAAAACACAACAAATAAATTTTGGTTATGTCATATTGTAAAAATGTTTGTATTTACTTCCGTGTGGGAAATAGGTTAGATCATGGATATGTCTAAAAGGAATGTTTTAAGTTCATCACAACAGCTGATCTTATTCTTTTATATTAAAAACTCAATACAAAAGCTCTGGTAGTTTCTATGGAAGCCTGTTACATATTTTTCATCTTAAAAATCACCAACACCCCCCCCCAAAGCTAAGACATATCCATGCCAATAACATTTTTAGGTGGTCTGTTAGGTTTCACTATACCTGACACGTCACTCAAGGGAACAATAACTATTGGTTAGATCCGAAAAATGATGACGATGATTGTTATCTAACAGTCATCTTTGTCATTTCAAAATAGGTTTTACAATTACAGTATTAGATCTAAGACAGAATATAGACTTGGCTTTTTTAGTTTTTTATCATTTTACTTTAAGGTGTTACAACTAAGGTTTAGTAAAACCTAAGGGATGCTTAGGTTTTCCTCAATGAGAAACTTTAGCTAAATTTTAATCAAGAGGTTAAGGTAAGACGAAACGAAAAAATCCAATGCATAGCTCCTCAACCAAGAACTATTTTCTATTATTTTCAATTCATTATACCTTAAAATTCGTTTTAAAATCTTATCAAAAACTTTTGTAAATTTAATAATGATAATGCATTTAAGGAAGTGATTGAAATAATGCAAACAAGTTAAAGGCTGTTCTATTTTTAGAGAATACAAATTTGGAATCCTACCTATGTAACCAATAATGGAGTTTAATATTGTGTTATGTGTGTTTTCATTCAATTGAGATGAAATTGAGCAAAAATATGTTTCAGAAATATAGTTAAATCTTCCATAAGATCGGATCAACTATAATAATTGACGACATAAGTACATAGAATTATGATTTATTTTCTAAATACTGTTTATTAAGATTTTCTGAATATAAAATGAAAATTCAATAGAACACGTGTACTAGACCACAAAGATGAACTAATATTGAAAAATATTACAGTTCATTAATGGATGTGGGTCCAACGACGTCTTACACGATGGAAATAGAGGCATTTTTCTTGGATCCATGACTTCGATGGAAAAAACACTCGATCGGCTCATCTAATACTATAAAATAAATTTCTCAAAGGCCTAGGCCTAAAAGGAAAAGCATAGACCAAAGTAAAGTCTTACTGACCTACTTGAGTTATCCTTGGCTTGACTTCCGTTTGGAATCTGTCAGGAAGTTCCACTTTCACCGTGTCACGTTTAGGCGAGGGTTTCGCAAATCTTCCGATACTCTCTATAGTGTTAAAACAAAATTTTAGCAAGAATGAATTCAAGGAACTATACAATTTTGACTTGGATATGTCTTAGCTCTGTGGGGTGGGGGTATTGGAGATCCGTCAAACTAAATGTGAAGTTACGTAATATTGCTATAAGGATAGCTGTTTGGAATAATTGAAAACATTCCCTTTAGTCATGCACATGATCTAAGCCTTTTCCCAAAGGGAACTAAACATGGAATTTTTATATATTTTAATGCTTTTGGCAAAGCCTGGTACAATTCAATTCCTACATATTGTGGGGTTTTTTAAAGATAGAACATGTTCCTGGACAAAATAAGCTCTGCCCAACTAAAGTACTTATGTCGATTGAAATTTTTATTTTTCTTAAAAATATATAATTTTGTTTGATATTACAACTAATATATAGTATAATATGAAAAGATTAGGAAACTACATTTTGGATGTTCAAGGCTTTGCAAGCATTTCTGCAGAGTGCTGAATGTGCGTATATGGCCAAAGGTCGAATGGGCTTCTTTTGTCAAATATTTTTTTATAGATTAGCCTACCCCACCCCAACAGCACAACAGAATAAGTGATATGTGTCTCGAAAAGTGACCACCATTTGATGGTTGCATCTATACGAATAAAAGTAGCGGTATCATTGATTCGAATGGAGAAAACATCGAAGAAAATAGATACATTAAAGCTTGGAAACATAAAGTACAAAGAAAACTTCAATATTGAATTACAGAATAGATTTGAAGAATCTCGCGGGAAGCTCTCGGGTCCATTGACAGCAACAATATAGAAGATCACTGAATGAACATTAAAGAAGTATATGCTAACACAGTAGATGAAGTTTTGGTAGTGAAAAAAGTGGGAAAGAAGGATTGGATGTCTGAAGACACATGGAAAAAAGTTGAAGAGAGAAAAAAGTGAAAAGAAAAAACGTGAAGGATAAGCTGAACAATTGTAAGACCCAAGGACAAAAGAGAGATCTGAAAATAGAATATAGAAAAGCAGACATCAAAGTGAAGAGAAGTGCAAGGGCAGACAAAAGGAAGTGGACCAATGGGTATGCTGAGAAAGCTGAAGATGCAGCAAGAAAAGGCGACATGAAAGAACTGTACAATATAACTAAAACACTGTTAAGGAAAAGAATGAAAGTTGGCAGACCGATTAAGGACAAGGATGGAAAGATCTTAAAGAGTGAACAAGATCAAATGAAAAGGTGGCATGAGTTCTTTATTGAACTATTTATGGAAGTTGAAGAAAATGATCCCAACATAGAAGAAAACATTGAAGATGAGGAAGAAAACATAAATATAAACCATCCTACCGAAGAAGAAATAAAACAGGCACTGAAGGAGACAAAGAATTGGAAAGCCCCTAGAAGTGATAAAATTACTCCGGAGGCTATAAAAGTTAATCCAGAGTTGGCAGTTAAAATTTTAAAGCCTTTATTTCATAAATTTTGGAAAGAATAGACAATGCCAAAAGACTGGAAAACAGGATTACTATGTAAACTACCGAAGAAGGGAGACACAACAAAATGTGAGAACTGGAGAGGTATTACTCTGCTTTCAATTCCTGGGAAAATATTCGCAATAACTATTTTGAACAGAATCAAAGGGGTTGTTGATAGGAAGTTGAGAAGGGAGCAAGCTTGGTTCAGAAGAAACCGCTCATGCATAGACCAAATAAATACGATGAGGATAATACTCGAGCAACGTAATGAGTTCAGAGTTGGCTTGTATCTCATTTTATTGACTTCCTGAAAGCCTTTGAATGCGTAAAAAGAGTAAAGTATTTGGAAGGCACTTAGGAAATTTGGGATTCCTAACAAAATAATAGTTCTTATAAAGGAGATGTACACAAATTACCATTGTAGAGTAATTCATAATGGTAAACTAAGTGATCCTTTGGAGGTAAAGTTAGGAGTTAGGCAAGGCTGTGTTCTGTCACCAACACTTTTTGTGATAGTTCTAAACCAGGTTTTGCAAAATATATCCGAGAAAGGAGCTAGAGGAATATCCTGGGGTCTCCAACAGAGGCTTGAAGAACTGGCCTTTGTTGATGATATTTATTTCCTGTCCCATAGATTTGATGACATGACAGCAAGGTTACAGGATTTGGAAAGTGAACAATCTACAGGTTTAAAAGTAAATGTAAAGAAAACAAAATCATTGATGATAAATGTAGCGAATAACGACAGTTTCAGAATGTCAGAAATCGAAGAAATCGAAGAGGTGGACAGATTTACATACCTGGGAAGTGTCTTAACAAGAGCCGGAGGAGCTGATGAAGATGTAAGGTCAAGAATTGCTAAAGCTAATGCTGATTTTGTACAGCTGTATCCAGTGTGGAAGGCTCGTGACATTTCGACCAGAACAAAGTTGAGGATATTTAGTAGCAACGTCAAGTTTGTGTTTTTATATGGCTGTGAGACTTGGAAGGTATCCTCATCTTTGACACAAAAGCTCCAAGTCTTCATCAACAGATGTTTGAGGAAAATATTGAAGGTCTACTGGCCCGAGGTTATTTCAAACAGAGAGCTGTGGAAAGCTACAGATGAAGAACCTGTAGATATACAGATTAAAAAACGCAAGTGGCGATGGATTGGACACACTCTCCGTAAAGATCCAGATGCTGTAGAGAGGCAGGCCTTGAGTTGGGAACTCCGGGAGCACAGACGAAGAGGAAGGTCTAGAATAACCTGTAGAAGAAGAAATAAATGAGGGAAAGAAAAACTGGAGGAAATTGAGAGCCTTGGCTAACAACCGAGTCCGATGGCGTTGTTTCGTGGAGGCCCTATGCTCCGTGCAGGAGTGAAAGGAGATAAGTCAAGTAAGTCTCGAAAAGACTCATGTATTTTTTAGATATTTTTCTGCCGAGGTGGTTTTGAATCTACTTATATTTTAGAGAGATGCTTAGGTCTTTGGACAGTCCAAGGGTAGTGAACTGAAACACAGTTGCAGGCTATTCCTCGAAAAAAGTGCCGGTACTTCCAAGAGAGCAATGAATGTGTTGGTAAGTGTAAACACATTTGAGGTAACTACCTAGGTATTTGATAATAATAGTTTAAGCGAAGATAAAATTCTATACAAAATGCATGTTTTATAATAACTAAAAGATGTCAAAGTTAAAGGAATTTTAATTCGAAATAACTAATTAGCTTTAAAATTTTTTTTAAGACAATCATACAATTTCTAATCTAAATTAATATTTAATGGTAGATTTAAATTGATTTAAAAAGCCCAAGTTTAGCTAAAAATCATATTGGTCCCACATAATATATATGTTTGGTTTTAAAAGGATTTGGTGGTCCTGGATAGCCATTAATACAAGCCAATAATACATAAAATACAACCGTAAAAATATTTAAGAGTGGACTCACACAATAGGACGAATGCGCTTAATATGTCTACTATAGAGTTTCATAAACCTTGAATCAAAAACGTAAAAAGTATAATTTAGGGAGTATTTTAAAACTCTCCACCAACGTTTTGGAGGATCTTCTGTGCCAATATCACAGTTTTTTTTTCAAAAAGTCCACACTTACACGATTAAAAAATTAACCATGAAATCTGAAATTAGAATACAATTACCTACACACTTTAATTCAATGTTTAAATTCTTATTGTTGTCTATGTATGTTATAATTTATGAGTTATAGGTATTGTTATCAATTTTAACGCATTTTTATTTACTTTTAAAATCAATACAGGGTTCATATGATACAGGGTGTGGATCTGCACCAACAGCTCAATAAAATGCAAACCTAACACAACAAAATGTATTACAGGCTAAATCGTTTTTTATATTCAATCTTTAATGATGAGATATTTTTTAACGCGTAAGTAATTTTATTGTTCTAAATGTTGTATATAGTAAATATTCTTACATTTATTCTTCATTAATATTCTTAATGCAAAATTTGTACAATGGAAAATGCACTTTAAAATTTTTCTCATAAACCCCTCTACAATGTTAATATGTATGTTACCTTACCTGTCAATATTTTTATTGCAGATATTTTCCAACACAATTTTTAGTAAAATAAAGTTTCTCTGATACTTAAAATCGTGATGGAAAATGTCCACAATAAAATCGAAATAACATAAATCCACCATCACCAACAATGAACTTCAAACAAAGAACTGTTAACTATCTAACACATTTTCAAAAAGTATCTGTATTTAAAAAAATACAGTGGCTCAGTGAGTGGCTGAAGACTTTCTAACGATTCAAATTTAGTATTTAGATTTCCTATTAGACCAGAAAACCTCAAAAGGTTGGTAGACAGTTGAAAAAACCCATGCTGTAGTATTTTCAGATATGTCTGAATGTTTATAGATTTATTTTTGTAAAATACATCAAAATGATGGTAAAAGTCGCATTGTGCTGTAAAAGTTTGTTGGAGAACGGACGGGGAGCCATTTGAATGTAGATCAGTGACAACACGTGTACAGCATTATCAGGGAGAGATTCCATCGAAGATCCTTTGAAATATACAACTATGATACAGTATTACACCGATCCCTTTGTAAAAATGAGCAGGAAAACGTGTGGAAACGGTGTACAATTCAAACAGGGGAATCCCATTTCGTTCCTAATAAAGCGGCACTGGCCCTGCAGACAATGCCATGTCGTGATAAAGGCTATTCGGGATGATAACGCTCCTTGATTCGCTATTTCAAATGTGTTAATTTAAGGTTTAATTCTAATCATGGCAGTAAGCTATTTTCAAAAGTAATTGGTGTATTACTTTATAATAACTTTTAACTACTTACTTACTTTATAACTTATATAAGTTTTTTACATCACACGCTTTAACGGATATTAACAAGCCCTTGATCGTTCATAAATTTGCTCAATTAACTATTTTTATTTATAAAATTCTTATAAAATTGTTAAATTCTTCGGTTACTGATTTATTTTTATTTTCCTCTCCTTCCTTATTATTTTGTTTTGTCCCTTTTGTTTCTCATTCTTTTTCTTATCCCATTGAAGAACTGGGCAACATCTGTAGATTTGTCTATCGATTATTATCTTATGGATGACAAAGTTTTTAATAACAGACATTACAATCAACAATTATCGTTCAATTGTATTTACAACTAGCCACAGAACCCGTTCTTCGCACGGGTAAAAAAGCATAGAGGTGTTCGTAGGCTCTACTGATACATTAAAGTTATTGTTAATTAATTCTTCATTATCTACAAAATAACAAAACACGAGTGTCTACAACATGACAAAGTAACTTCTGTCAAATATTGGGAGAGGATAAGGATTAATGTAATAGAGACAGTCGTCGGAAAAAAACTTAAAATCTACCATTCCACTATTTCGAACTAATAATTCACCAATTATCCAGCAGTTTATCTGAAAATGAACTTTACTTCTTATTCTTCCCGAACTGTCAAAATATATTGTAAACGGATGTTGACATTTAGAAAATATAAACATTAAAACCTAGGACGGTCATGGCAGCTCTTTCTTCTTCTTCTTCTTCTTCCCGAACTATCAAACTTTAGTGTTCTCAGCTGTTGACATTCAAGTAATTTTATGTTTTCGTTCTTTGAAAATGTAAACATTGTAAACTTAGGACGTTCACAGGGCGTAGCCCGAGGGGATTTTAAGGGAACTAATATGCCTATGTGTTGCATGAGTTTAAGATCTACCTTTCTGTAAAATTTCAAACCGGTCGGTTCAGTATTTTTCGCATTTACTTGCCACAAGAAACCCACAAACAAACGTACAGAAACCACCTCTTCTTTATAATATTATAGTACTTTGTGTAAAATTTCAAACCTGTCGGTTCAGTATTTTTCGCGTTTACTTACCACAACAAACCCACAAACACACAGAAACCATCTCTTCTTTATAATACTATAGATTTAACACTTTAAAAACATATATTCTAACATGACATTTAAATTTATTCTAAATTGAATTCCAAAAAAGAAAGGTTAACAAAGTTGTCCTACAGCTAAAATATCTCTAAAATGGGCTCATGAGTCTTTTTCAAATACGTTTATACTTATTCCTTATTGAGATATACTCGTATTTACATTTATTTCTAAATACTAATCTATTTTGGAAGATTAAGGATTACATGCAGGATATTGTTGTTGGATAGTTATAAAACCTTTAGGACGTGTAAAGTGTACATAATTAGATGAAGTAGCCTATTACAAAAACGTAACGAACTGAACTGTCTACAACCAGGAAAACTCGAACAATAGAGACTGTTATATGATGTAGTTATATCTAGTGCACAATCTTTCCCATGAGTAAACATAAATAAATCAAGAAACCAATCCTGTCAACCAATTCTGTCAAAACGTGCCATTATGATCTAATTTTTTAATCTGTCTGTAACTATATACATATTACCTAATATACCAGCCGGATATTTTTTATTAATCAAAATTACTCAGAAACTCGTTTTAATTAAATATGAACATACATGTACTATATTTCTATTTTTTTGTGAAAATAAACCATAACGGTTTATTTTTTGTTTTTGTCAAAATGTTTTTATTTTAAGCAGTTGAAGATAACTACGTCTACACAATGAGTACGTTTAAGTTTATTATTTATTTAAAGATTACGTAACAACTAATAATAAAAAACAAAGATTGAAATATTTTTTATTTCACTTATCCTAGTTTAACATTGCATTTCCGTTGTATAACAACCACTATTCAAATCCAAGAATTAAAGTATATTTTTTTAATATTCACAAACAGTTGGAAGTTTATTTAACTAAAAGTATCAGACGATAGTGTACACAAATTGAATTTGCTCTTAGTCGTGTATTTACGTGCTAATTACAACTATAATCCCCCATTTCCACAGTATTACAACCCTTAATGTTGGGTCTTTCAGAAATGTCGCCATAAAGGAAGGTATTAAAACTGTCACGTTGAATGTAATTTAGAGCAGAACTATTTGTAACTGGCAACTCTAATTAACTAATGTGCCACTGGAAAATTACTTCCATCCCGGCTGTAATTCATGGTAATACTTGGCCATAATGGTGACGTCACAAAAGGTGTTTAGGCACGGGGGCTCAGCAACGAGCATCTCGACAAACTTACCGTCGACTAAGAAAGTCACTCGTCTTATAATCCTCAAATAAGGCATTGGGCAATTAAATGGTAGTAGATTAAAATGCATTACATAATAAACCGAAGATGGCAAATTAATCTATAATATTATAAAGAAGAAGTGGTTTCTGTATGTTTGTGGGTTTGTTTGAGAGAATAGGCAAACTCCTTTATTTATGTCCAGATAATGATAAAACTTGGTATATAGTCAGATTAAAACTAGTTTATGGTAAAAATACCTACGTTTACTGTTCCTCAAAGCAGCAAACCTGCATACTATTTCCCATGTTAATGTTATGGAGAATAAGCAAATACTCTAACATACTTCACATATTTGTACTATTATTCGCTGAGAAATTCGCTGAGTACGCAGGTCTGCTGCGACAGGGGTATAATTGATATTGAATGTGTTAAATAAGAAAACATTGGTTGGGTGGTTCAGTCTTTATAGTACCTGTTTCAAAATCTGAAAGTTGCTGGTTTGATTCTAAAACAAACCTTGGTATAATTTTACCTTAAAGAACACTTTATCGTCGAGTCGTTAAATAAGAAAAAAAATCATGAATAAGAATAAGAATTCTCCCGGTGATGTTTTTAGTTGTAATTTTAATTTATACAGTTTAGAGTCATAATGATAATAAGGATGATTAGAAGTATAATGGCTAATTAAACATTGACTGGGACGGTGGCGACGTCCTGTAATCCAGCTACTTGGAGATCACGAATTGTGGATAGTTGTGAGAGATGGTCTGTGGATGTAGTGTTCTCTTGTGTGGATTAACGTCCGCACTATTAAATACTACGTTAATCCGCACAGACCATCCTCATAATTAGACCAATTCGTAATTCAGAAGCCGTGGTTCGGATTCCACGTTAAACTGTAGGTCCATTAGTTGCCATCGGCTGTTGGGCTATTAATTAACAGTCCTGTCTAAGGAACATGTCAGCCTTAGTCAGTAACAAGACTACAAGATCGCGCCACAATCATCCTACACTCATTTCTCATTCATACTTTGCTTAAATAAAATACCTACATGGGTAGGTCACCATTTCAGTTAAAAAAAAAACATTAAGGTGGTAATTTGTCCATAGGAGCAAAATCCTCTTTAATTTTTGCTCGTTTAAGGGATTATAGCTTAAAAGATCATAATATGAATGAATTTACCTTTAACTTTTGACAAACCAGTGACAGAGCTGCTAATTTACGTTTAAATTGAGCGAATTTGTAGAATTTAAATCGAGTATTAATATATATTTGGGTTTATGCAATTCTTTTTCCTGAAAAATACATTAAAATATCACACATGTATACAACATGCAATTCACATTTTTGAAAAATACTTTTAACTACTGCACATTGAAAATCTTACTTTAATCGAATAGAATCATTGCATTAATAACGTATAAAAATATAAAACTACAAACAGATGACCTTGTAAATACTGTGGTACAAAAGAAGAAAAATTAAATAAATTGAATCTTAAGGTTTCGTATTTAATGTAAACGATCCGATTGGTACTGGATTGGATTGAAAATGAACTGGGTTTTTATCATTAAAGAGTAAAGAAATTTTTTTATTACAAATTTGGTGGATTATGGTTTTCATGAAATTTTAAGTGTAGTTAATTTCACATTTTCTTGCCTAATTAACTTTTTTGTATGCATGCTTTCGTATTAAGCGGAAGGTTTTCGATTTAAAAAATTGTTTGATTTTTCAAACTCAAACTTCCATAAATAAGAACGAATACATTCAAAAAGACAAAATATGTTAAAAAGTAAAAAAGTCAAAATACCTTAATTTCCTATCACCATTTATCAAGGACTAGCCAAAGTACCCGTTCATCGCATGGGTAAAAAGGCTGAGAGGTGTAGGCTCTACTGGTACATTTAAGTTATTGTTAATTAATTCTTTATTGTTACAAAATGACAAAACACGTGTCTAAAACATGACAAAGTAACATCTGTAAAATATTGGGAAAGGATAAGCATTAACGTAATAGAGGCAGGCATCGGGAGTAAATTAAAAATCTACCATTCCACTATTTCGAACTAATAATTCACTAATTTCGATCCAGCAGTTTATGTGTAAAAATCAACTTTATTTCTTCTTCTTCCCGAACTGTCAAAATAAATAATAAACGGATGTTGACATTAGAAAATGTAAACATTGAAACCTAGGAAGGTCATGGCAGCTCTTTCTTCTTCTCCTTCTTCCCGAACTGTCAAATTTTAGTGTTCGCAGCTGTTGACATTCAAGTAATTTTATGTTTTTAATCTTTGAAAATGTAAACATTGAAACTTAGGACGTTCATGGGGTGTAGCCCGAGGGGAGTTTCAGGATATTAATATGCCTATGTGTTGCATGAGTTTAAGATCTACCTTTGTGTAAAATTTCAAACCGGTCGGTTCAGTATTTTTCGCGTTTACTTGCCATAACAAACCCACAAACGAACATACAGAAACCACCTCTTCTTTATAATATTATAGATAACTTAAAAATTACCCACGATTTCGCAAATCTGACCAAGTAGACTAGGACATAATTAGAGCAAATCCGATCAACGAGATTAGAGGCTGCCATAAATAGAGGAGTTTTGTGAAATCTCTTTGTAAATGGCGACCAGGTGAGAGGCTGATTTACCTAATGAGGATGGGCCCTAATTAATAAGGGCGGCGCACGTCCTGGCTGCCGTTATGAATCGTGCGCAAACACTATGCACCGTGCATGTTTGCAACACGGTTTTTACTGGACGTTTAAACCAGCCTTTGTAACGAACTGCGCTATTCATTCCCAGACCGGGTAATCGCGATGGGTAAATTCTTTTAATGTTCCCAAAGGATTACAGGAATGCAGCATGGTCAGATTAAACAAAATGACGAACCGAATTCGTTTTGTTCAGTTTGTTCGCCTTAACTAACGAAAATGCACAATGCGAATTCGCCTCCCTTTTAAACTGCATGGGTTGAGGTTTTTTAAAAAGGTATTTCGTTTTTGGAAAGCTTTTAAGTTTCTCTCAAAATTGGAGAAATAAATTGATAATTACTTTGTTATTAAAATCAGATTTAGTCGTGTGTGATTTAATAACGACTTTAACCATTATAATTATAATTTAACATTTTAACTACTTCAACCAAGATAAAATAGATCTGGAAATAGATCTATAAATAGCTCTAGAAACAGATCTAAAATAGAAAATAGATTTTTCTTAAACTGAGTATTTGACAGACGTTTGGGTAGATATTATATTAAAGGAGTATGATTAAAGATGGGTTTAGCTTGAATAATTACACAATATCTTTATGCTAATAATTACCATACGACTTGTCTGTAAAATTTAATTATAAATTTGTATTTATACTTTGTCCACCTTGGATAGGAATGTGTTGACATAGAAAGAAATTTGACTTCATTCCTGACACTTATCAGTATATTATTTTAATGCTACTAGGGTACCTCATTTACGTAGGTCATAGTTTCATTAAGTTATGCCTGCCATGTTTAGTAAAAATTCAGTATTATGTGTACAATGCTACTAATACCCCTCATTGCTTTCAAGCCGTAAGTTCATGGGTATAGGCAGATACGGTTTAAGCCCTCTTCTTTGTGTATTATATTTAGCGTTAGGAAATGGATTTTTATTACCTTTTAAATTCAAACAGAACTTTCTTAAATAATTTGTTTTCAAATACCTTAAAATCAGGTGCTGTTTCATTACCATTTTTGGTGAAACAAATTTGTCTTGTCCCTTAGTAAGAAACATTCATGGTAAAATATAGTAATTAGAATTATTTACTACTAAATCCTAATCATATAAATACTATATTTTCCAAAAGGATTCATCATTTTCCGCCGTTAGTTAGTTTCATCGATAATTCTGATTAGTTTGTATTAATTCTTATTAGTATTCTTATTATTTGTTTTTTTGTGTCTTTCTACGCCTCTCTTAATTTTTACTTTCTCCCCTTATACATAGTATATGGAGAAAGTATTGTTTTCGTCAAAATTTTCGAATTTGAGTTGAGGGTGGATATATCCATTTTGGGGTCCCCTGAATCCAAAAAAGTGGGTTTTGACGTGATGTCTGTCCGTCCGTGTGTCTGTGTGTGTGTCTGGATGTGTACAGTGCCACAGCCTACCCCTTTGGTCCGATTTAGATGAAATTTGGCATGTATATATATAGTCACCGTATCTCCAGGTGTTTTTTTCATTTTTTTGAATTTTTGATTTTTAAGGGTAGTTCACCCCTAAAAACCCTTAAAAAACGTGAAAAATCCAATTTTCTCAAAAACGGCTCTAAAGATTTTGATTAAAATTTGACAGTTTATAGTATACAGAGTACTAAATAATTTGACACCACCCGCATGTCTGTAAAAATGACGGTTCAAAAGTTATGGGCTTTTAAATGTCAAAAAAAATCAAATTTTTAAATTTTCAGCGAAAACAATAAAAGTAAAGTATAACTTGACTGGTACCATTGAAACCAGCTTAAAAAACTAAACAAATTAGTATTTTGAATTATTTGTCTACGACTAACGGTTCCGGAGAAAAGTTAAATTTACTGTCCACGATAAACGCAGTACGTTGTCTGAAAGCGCCCAATGTTATTCTTATGGAGAATATAAAAAAATCAATTTCTTCCTCACTTTCCAACCGTTTTCCATGAAACTTGGTATGAAGTGTAAGGTCAAATCACCGAACAAAACCAGCTCAAAAAGCTTGGTATTACCGGGGGGTAATTAAATGATATTTAGAATAACTTTGTAGAACATGATAGTTTTATTACAGATTGTCTTTTTTAAATTTACTTAAGGGAGAAAGTATGTGTCAGTCCACTGGTACCGTTTATTTACGTCTTGTCATTGAAGAAATTGACGAAATGGCAACTGGGTCTAGATTTCACCCTTGCGGGATTTGATTCGACGATCTTCAGTTTTCAAGGCAGGCACTGTAACAATTACTCTGCCGCTTAGCTAGTTTTAGTTTTATTTCTGTTTATTAGTAGGGTTATATTTGTTTTTTTATTAGAATTAAAGGTTGAAATACCTGCAGTACTGTCGGTGATATTCAATTCTTATGGTGCTGACGACCAACGGTTTCCAACTTAAAAGTCTATTATGAAGTCAGAATACCAATATTAAGTAATAAAATTTAAAATTTATCCTCAACACTGACGTAGTGATGAGTCGTCTTCAAAACACTTACACACACAGAAACATCGATACACAAAATACATTAAATTTGGCCAAATTATGAATTTAGGGCGAGATCGTGGCGAAGCCGGCGAACGGTGAGTCATGACTTTAAGTTTACTTTTTAGGTTTTAGGTTTTTTAGGTTTACTTTTTCAAGTAACCTATATATTAATTTAGACTTGCTTTACAGTACCCAGAATGCTCAAACGTATGACCTTCCGTCATCATCTCCAGTCATACGTAAGCGTTCATTTTGTGACGGAGGTTTTTTGTAGTATATGGATTGATTTGTGTTACACGCATTTAGTAAAGCTATAGGCTGTAGGACCCTAAATTTATTCTTATATTCTCAAGAATGTTATTTTTGATTTGAAATATATTTTTATCATTATACTTCTTAACTTTATATTACATCCTCCTTCAATAAAGTGACAATTTTCTAATAATTTTTAAAACATCTTTTAAAAATCGTACATTTGAAACAACTTTCTGGGTGGTTGGAACATTTATATTTGAAGGCTTCTGAGTAATGTGTGGAATTGTTAGTGTAGCAGATGTAATGTTGGGTTGTTGATCATACCTGTTCCTGTACTTGTAATTGTAGTTTTGGTGGCCTTTGATTTTTTGCTTTAATTTATTATAGTTCTTAGAGCTTTCAACCGTTTCAAATAACACTCCCAGCCGTGAGTTGCCTTCACTTTCATGAGGCCTTTATGTAGTGTCGTACATTTATTTGTGTTGCGTGGTTGACCCTTGAATAATGTTGATTTTTACTGATTAAATTTTGTATAGCAATAAACTTGCAATATTTTGAGTTGATGTTTTTTAGTAGAAGGTATAATAATTTTTTGTGGTATAGGCGTTTTGTAGGATTATAGATTATAGTCTATTAGTACTCGCAAATGTTCGTTGGGTAGTTTTTGTTTATTTTTGTCTTTGATTGATTTGACCTAGAGCACTTAAATTTTGTAATAGCTCTCCTGTAACCCCAATAGTGATTTGTTCTTAGTTATAGCTGGTTTTATGTTGTGTAAGGATTTATTTGTTCATTGTTTATTATATTCTTTCTTAAGTCTTTACCAGCAATAACTCTTACCGAACCTTGTTGTTTTTCCATGCTTTCAACGTTAGGATATGTTTATAATATAAAAACTACTGTTTTGAAAATATTCATACAGCTTAGCCTAGATCACTACGCTTTAAAACCATTAAAAATACTCTCTTCAAACTGTGTCGACCTATTCTAGCCATATAAATAAGTAAAATAACTACTGTTTAAATGTAAATTTTTTATAATAGAAATTATGATAAAAACACAAGGGTTTTCTACGTCGAAATATGTTTCTAAAAACAATACTGTAGAATGATTATACAAATTAGAACCCCATTTTTACAAAATAAATTTTAGTAGTTTTAAGTAGATATTAGATTATGGGGTTATCTTGATCACGAATATAATACACTGTTCATTTGAGAGACATTTTATGTAACTGTGGATGTAAACGAAACTATCTTTACATTTTTTTAATGAAGTTTATATAATTAGTTAGTTAGTTAGTTACTGAAATGGCAACCTACCCATGTAGGTAAGGTAGTATGAATGAGAAATGAGTGTTAAATGATTGTTCGCGATCTTGTAGTCTTGTTACTGACTAAGGTTGACATGTTCCTTAGACAGAACTATTAATGACCTGATTAATAACCGAACAATCAATTATCTAATGATATCTGAACCACAGTGGAAATCTGAAGCACAGCCTCTGAATATTGGATGGTCTTTACGGATTACCTTAGTATCCAATAGTGCGGATGTTAATCCACATAAGAGACCTCTACACCCACCGACCATCTCTTACAACAATCCACAATTCGTGACCTCCAAGTAGCTGGATTACAGGACGACGCCACGTCTCCACTCAAATTTAATCTTACATCAAGTTTGATTTACTCCAAGTAGAGCTGTTGAGGAAAAATATATGGTTGTGTTTACTATTTATTATAAGGTGTACAGCTTAGAACATCAAGATAATTAAATTATTTTCAGTACCATTTATATGATATTAATGAAAAAAATGTGCTATTATACTAACACTTTAAACTATAGTGTCATAAAAATATTTTAGATTTTCTCAACTGATATAGTGAATGTAAAGTAAGTATCGACCCTATGAGCTATCTACTTAACGTAATTCCAATGAAAGATTTAAAACTAAAATTGAGTCAATACTGGGTATTTTGTCTAAATTTGACAAACCTTTAGGTTTCAATTAATTAATCTAGTTAAAGTACAATTATTCTACAGTATTGTTTTCATGGAAACCTCTTTTTACCTGTAAAGCTTCGAATATCCGTAGCTTAAACGCCTGATTTTCCACTGTTCGAGCAACCACTCATTGCCTGGAAATATCATTTAGAACACCCATTCCACCATTATCCCCTCTCACAATAGTGCTGGATTTCTGTTTTAAACGAAAACTTTTTTCCCACCGAAGTGTTCAATTAAGGCCGGTGGTTGTTGACTTTCAATTGGCAGCATAATTTATCGGGACGTATATTTTATCACATTTTGATGAATGCTACTGATTGATAGGCCCAAGTAATGAACTCCGATACAATTTCACTGACATGTTAACGGAGCCACTAGCAATTAAAGCGGCGTGCCCAGTGCCCATCGTGACGCGGCGGGACACAGGTAGACCCTCGCCCGCACTACCCGCCACTACACGCTAGTGGCAAAAATGGCGGCAAAACGGATAACAAAGCGGGAAACCGGACAATACTCGTATTCAAAGTGGAAATGTTCTACTGATGGATTAATAAAGCTTCCACATTGCAGGTGATATCTAGTCGAGAATTCTACTCTTCAACAGTGAATTAGGTGTTGTATTACACCATGTCCACGCGCGGCTAATTAATTTCGATGAAAAATCGGCATGCACCGTTGGAAGTAATTGTATCTTTCATATTACGAGAACTTAACTGTTTTCTTAAATTCTTAATGGTCACTACAAATATAAACTGTGAAAAATATCACATGAAATAGGTGAACTATTGTATTTAAGTAGCTTACTAATATTCAAATGAAAGAACAAACATAGAGAATAGATTAAAAGTTATATTTTTCCTCAGGTACTCATAAAATCTATTTAATATAGTACCTTTACGAATTTTAAAATTTTGTACGAATTGATTTAACCCCTGATTGTTTAGTTATTCCCGCCCCTAATTAAATTATAGCAATAACGTTGTAATATTTATTTGAAATGAACTTTGGATATTTGGTCTTCCGCTAGCAAGTTGTGGTGATAAATTCCTCTGAATAATAAAGTTGTCACGAAAGAATATATTTAAGAAAGTCCAGCTGTCTTTAAAGTTTCTCCTATGTTTGCAGTAAATAAATATACATTAACTGGAATTGAAATGGTAATGATATTCATGGTACTAAGTATTTCGCACGAACCCTGGAAAATGGGGAACTCTGTGGGTGGGGGATACTTTTTAGGGGGCTCCTTCTTAAGATTTTGTATGAGGGTTATCCACTGAAGACCTTATGAATACCAGGACTAGGCCCTTCATATTAGAACCATGATATTGCTCTAACAATATAAAATAAACACCCTATCAAAACCCCCTATGTGGTCATACAGAAACACATAGGGAGCTAAGGATGACAAATTAATAATCTTAAAAAACGTTTTAATAGGATTTATAGCAAATACATTCATACCATCACAAACTTGTATTAGACAATTTAGATAGAAGATTATGTGACTTTGTTCAGGAAACTGTTCGCCAAGTGATAAAGACATTAAGAAGGTAAAAAACTTTAAAAAATGTGTTATTTAGATTTTTATTTTTCCATCACTTTTCAAAGTTCATCAAAGCCAAAGTTTCAAGACGTTTCGGGATCTGGAATCCGATCCCATCCTTTGGAGAGTTAGTACCTAAAAGGAAAAATAACGTATATTTCGGGATAAGCAGGTATAAAGCCGAAAACATTAAGTTTAAAGCAGCCAAAAAAATTACAATCAAACAATTCACTAACAATTAATTACGCACATAAGAAACATAGCACGTCCACTCGTCACGTAGACTCAAAACCAACCCCCTTGGAGTTGTCTTTGAGTTCTCGTGACTAGAGGATGTGTTATGTTAGTGAATTATGTGAATTAGTGTTATGTTAGTGTAACTGCTAGTGAATTGTTAGTTTTTTTCAGTTTTTTGACTGCTTTATACTTTTTTGTTATGTTTTAGGTTCAAACTCGCCTGAGGACGGGATCACATTCCAGGTCCCGAAACGTCGTGGAACTTTGTTTTCCTTAAAAATCGTGATGAAAAATGTCCGCAATATGTATCTAAATAACATAAATCCACCATCACCAATAAAGAACATGAGCGAATACGAATCATATATTACTGTTTAGTTTATTTTGACTAACCCAAACTATATTTTTTTGACTTTCCTAAATTTGGTTTAGGACTGTTCTCTGTCTGTCTATCTTTCTATCAGTCTCTGTGTCGGTCTGTCTATCTGTCTTTTTAACTACCTCAAGACTACGACGATGGTCCGATATTTGTGAAATTTTGAACAATTTTGCACTTTGGAAATACCCCAACAATTTGTTTTTTATTTTTTAGCTTGGCTAACCAATCTTTAAAACCGTTAAAAACCAAAGTTTATAAAAAAACTACTCGAAATGTTTTGATTAAAATTTCATGGTTATAAGTGCTTTAGATATATCCAAATAATATACCACTCGTATATTTGTAAAAATACGATTAAAAAGTTATGGGCTTTTAAATGTCAAAAATGTATTTTTCATGTTTTAAATTTATTTCAAAGAAAAATATAAATTCATTAAACAATTAAACTATCACTATTAAAACCACCAAAAATATGAAATAAGTATTTTCAGGTATTATGGTTGTAATTATGAATGGTTCCAGACATAACTGAAATTAGCTGTCCACGGAAATTTGTCCACAATACGCTGTGTAAGAGAAACAATAGTTTTTCTTATGGAAAAATATATACCTTTTTTCTCAGTAGTTTTTTATGAAACTTGGTCACTTTAAGCTACATTATCTAATAAAATTCACAAAAAAACATTTATTACGGGCCTACCTTTGGAGGGGAGGTTAAATCCTACAAAAGGGTTCTCAATTGTAAAGAAATTTGAAAATAAAGTATTAGTATTTTTGGATCGTTTAGTTTATTATTTTAATATACTTTAAATAATGCAGCGATATGTTTATGAAAACTACGTATGGTTTAGTTTACTTTCAAAGGTAGGAAGTATTTGACAGTTCACTAAAACCGTGTATTTGATGAAATTATGACGTAATAAAGAAAATTGTTTTATTAAATAAAAATATGTTGATTTAACCTGTATAACGCGTGGAAGTAGCGTGTTGCCCGGAGCGTGGAAGTCCTCGCTTTCGGCTCTGTTCAACTGTAGACGAAGCGCCAATTTCCGATTCGGAAGACATCCCATTCGGCCATTTCGCTAAGTCACTTTCATTTCCTGTTCAATATTTTTTCAAGCCTTCAATATGGAGCTAATGTAAACAAGATTTAATAAATCTTATACGTCAGATAGATTTATGCGAATGTAATTTAGTTAAAGTTACAGCAAACAGAGAACAATTTTATAACCTAAATATATATAGATTACTGACCTATTGTTAATCAATCATTGACATTTTTCAAATATATAAATATAGTTTCGGGGTAATAGACCCATTTTCAAATCCTTCTTTAAATAAAAATTATATTTCTTTTAAATTGTTATAATGTTCATAAATAAATACAATGTTTGACAAGAAGAATTCGAAATAATCCCGAAACTATAGAAATCCATATAAAAAATCAAGGATTGATTGACAACAGGTCAGTAACCTAAACATATTTGGGTTAAAATTATTTAGTTTACATTGTAAACACCACATTATTAATCAACTGTGGACTGTTGTTATCAATATTTAATATTAATACTATTTAACCACTTTTTTTATTATTGTGGGTATTAGATTATTTTTTATTCTTTATCTAAACTATTTAAAATTTATTACAAAACACTAGTCCTACGTCATTTCAAATAGTATATAAAAATGGCGTATGTTAATGTAAAGATAAGACACGAAAAGACGTTTAAGGACTTAGTGATTCCACATTAATAAAATATGTTATATAGTTGACTTCAACAAAACAGCTGCCTTCAACAAAATGAGCAAGCTCTTCAGAAGCCATGATCTCACTCTTGAAACAATAATGAGACTTCTCAGATGTTACATATTTTCCGTCCTCTTGTATGGTACAGAATCTTGGACACTCAATGAAAACACTTCCAAGAGAATAGAAGCCTTTGAAATGCGACTCTATCGAAGAATGCTGAGAATATCATGGACTGAACATGTCACTAATGCAGAGGTACTGCAAAGAATGAATAAGCAGACAGAAATTATGAGCACCATCAAGGTCCGAAAACTGCAATATCTGGGCCACATCATGAGGAATGACTCCAGGTACCTTTTACTCCAGACAATCGTCCAAGGAAAAATCGATGGAAGAAGAGGTCCCGGCAGGAGAAGATTATCTTGGCTGCATAACCTCAGGAAGTGGACCGGGAAAACGTCCATTGAACTCTTCCGCATGGCTGTGGACAAAAGTAGGCTTGCCAAGCTGGTTTCCAACATCCGTAACGGATAGGAACTTCAAGAAGAAGAAGAATATAGTTGACGTGATCAGGGCCAGAGAAACGCTTGACTACAGAACCAAGGTCTCCTGTCTTCTCTTCGTCTGGCTAGTTTCCTACTCGCTACCATTTCTTAGACCATCTCTTACTACCACCTGATTATCTTCTTAAACAATCTCCCACATTTTCTTCGATCTTCTTCGTCTTTCTTCGGGATCTTCTTCTTGGTATTTTCTTGGACTTCTCCACTCCAAAAGAAAGCAATCTAAACAAGAACTAGGTTAAGCAAAATAAAGAAGAGTTACTTGCATGTAGGTTTAAGAGTTTTTGTGACCAAATTTAAAGCATGTATAAAGAAAAGTCTACTGTTTCGTCCCTTGTACAGCATAGAAGAATATTTTGAAGTTTGCCATGCATTTTGTTGGTGATTCTAAAACAAATTCCTGTTACATATTTGTCAGTTTGCTAGTTTATTTATCTATTTGTTTTTTGTAGTTGTCTAGTTTTAGGTTTTTAGTTGGTGCATCTTGAATATTGATAAATTATATATACTATAATAATTTATGATCATATTTGTTTTTACCACAGCATTGATGTTTTATCTTTTATGCTATCTATGCCTTGCCTGTTTGTTTGCTTTATGGCCTAGCTTAATATGACTTGCTTCTTATTATTACGATGTCAATTGCATGTCAAGTGTCTATATGACTGAATAAACGTATTATTGCGTATTACTGAAGCATATTTCATGCCACGTTTAGATATTTTTTTATCTTCTATCCGTTCCACATTGATCTATCCATTCCAACCTTTTTCTTCTTCATGGTCACCCTATCGTACTGTCTTTATACATACCATATGTTTCATGTTTGCGGTACTGTCTTCTTTTCCCTGTCAACTCGTCTTGAACTGGGCAATATATGTTCCCAGGAATACTCTCAAATATTAAAAGTTCGCTTAGGTATTGTTTTCTTGTATTCTAACTTTGGCAACCGTGGAGTGCTACCAATAAAATTTAGGATCTTGTACAATATCAATTTAAGTTCTCTTGATTCGTTCTGGAACTTAAAAAAGCTATTTAGAACACAGAATGAGTTGTTGTTAGCTTGAATTCTTTCATTTCCTTTTTAATTTATGCTTTTTTAGAAGTGAAGTAATAAGACTCTCTAACTGTAATTGGTTTACGTAGGGCTAACATAATAGTTTTATACATTTATTTGTATATATGTTACATTTGGTTCCTTCCGAAAGCTATGTACTCAGTTCTAGTTTTACTTAGCTTTAAGCCAAATGTTTCGGCAGCAGTTTGAAGTACATGCACTATATTCTTAAGCAATTCTTGAGACTCTGATATCATCCACATGTGCTAGATGGGTATTATTCTTTACACTTACTGGAACAGTATCTGATTATTGTCGTTAATTTCCTTCATTATCAAATCAAATCAAAACATTCTTTATTCATATAGGTAATAAGGTAGTGTCAAAAAATATACAGCCTATAATCTAAGAAAAACAAAACCATTTAAAAAGATGGAAACTACAATTCAGGTATACTTATGTATCAAATAATTATTTATGAACACAACAATCCCTAGCTACTTAGTAAAAACATTTTGGCATATTACATGATGTAAAATATGGATTTTCCAAACAGTGTTTCTGAGATAATGTAGTGTACAAAGCATGTTGTACTTAGGGATCCAAGACTCCAAGAACCTTTAAATGAATATACAAGTTTTTTTAATACTCTTTTAGGTTTTTTGAAGTTTTATAATTTTTCTCCTGTAAAAGATGCTTGATTCCTAATCCTTTTTCTTAGTGTTACCTTTTCAAGCTATCACAATAGTTAGTTAATGGAATTATAACCTAACCGATGTAACTATTGTAAGGTAAGTATTAAACAATAAGTAGTTTTCACAGTAGTTACGTTCTGACGATAATTAATTATCGTTTAAGGTTTGGTATTTCTGCTCCCCACTTTAATTTTTATCTTCTATCCTTTCGGTGTTAATAGTTCTTTTGTTATGCCTTATTAATATCTATAGCCTTCAAATAATCTTGTCCTTAATGAAATGTCTTTTAAGACCTAGCAAAGCTATACGTTGTGAGATATTGAGCTATTGGTTATCGGTCTACAGTGAAATATGTGGTTCATTAACCAATTCATACTAGTAGTGACTGGGACGCTGACGTGTCCTGTTGTCCAGCTACTTGGAGGTGATGAATTGTGGATAGGTATGAACGATTTTCTATGGATGGGATATTCTACAGTGTGAATTTCAGAGGCAGAATTGTGGTTCTGATCCCACGTTAAAGTGTAGGTCCCTTTGACTCTATTACCTGTTGGACTAAAAACTTAACAGTCATATATGAGGAACATGTCAGCCTGGTCAGTAACAAGCCTACAACATCGCGCATAATCTTACACTGATTTCTCATTATGTTTCGCTTCAACACCTACCTGGATAGGTCTCCATTTAAGAAAGGTAAGCAACATTTTGAAGTAACATAAAATTTTTGATTATTTGTAAAACATTATTAATAAATAATGTTGCATATATTAAAAGTAATAATAAAGACACTTACCTCTAGACTCACTCAGACGATTCTTTATTTCTACAATATTATAAAGATCAAATACAATTATCTATTCTTTACAATATCTAATTCATAATACATTTACAACTTTCTACTCAATACAAAATTCACATCTTTAGATTTTATCAAATAAAGATCGAAACAGTTAGCATTTTAACATAAAATCATAATAATTATTTAAAATAATACAATTTAGATAATTTAATATACATCAAAAATATTCAACAACTAAAAATACTTTAGATAAATAATCTTTTGCCAAAAAAATAAAAATAAAATACAAAATTTGATAAATTTACCAAACTCTAAGTTATAATTTTTTAATATTTTCTAAATTAATGAGAAAAAGTAAAATAAATTAGATTCAAGTAAAATCAAAAAAAAATTTTAGCAATTAGCCATAAATACAAATTTGAAACACAAAATAGAGATGAAGAATTTGACAAAATGAAGACGTACTGAGGTACAGATACAGATTTTTTTCCTTTTTTGTTCTCTTTTTTTTTGTGACCACTACTTTTTTTTTTCTTTTTTTTTTTTTTCATTTGTTTGATTGTGTGTACGGTTGACAGACTGTTGATAGAATGGTTCTGAGCCTTCTCAAATTTTTTTTGGGTGATAGGAGATGAGGCAGGTGGTGGGTGCGTCCAGTAAGCGATCAACCGCTCCAAATCTAGTATGTGGAGAACCTCAGGGGTCTATTCTGGGGCATTTTCTTTTCTTATAACCATTAACAACCTACCCAGTAATGTTCGATGTAATACTTACTTATATGCGGACTATTCTACTTTTCTGTCACATGGGTCTGATATAGAATTGTTTTGTGATGGAGTGAGAGTGATAGTAAGCAATTTTTCTGACTGGTATGCTACTAATGCACCACTGTGAAATATTAATAAAGCAAATTGATTTACATTTAGTCTTAGAAATGTATATGACAGGTTAGGTACACATGAATATGGTAAGTCTTTAGGTGTTACAGTAGATACCCAATTATCATGGACTCCGCATATAGAGATTTGACGTATAGACCTTGAAAGATTTGTTTCCTCATTTACTACCTAAATACATTATGTACATATTACATATATATAATCAGCATATTTTGCACACTTTCAGCCTTTTGCATGTTACGGTTAAATATTTTATGGTTGTTTAGGTACAATGCAAAAAGTAATTTTGGTGTATAAAAATATTGTTGGAATGATAATGAGTCTAGCACAATATAGACTACTTTTTAGGGGATTAAAATAATGACTATCATTAACTTATACTTTTACCAAATTTTATTGTTTATCATTTAAAAAAATAATTTACTATAGCTAAAGATGTATAGTATTAGCATGTGAAATTTTGGAATGATAAATGTACCTCGGGTGTGCCTGGAAAAAACTAGGCCAAGGTATGGTGTTTCAGGTATTAGGATTTTAACAGACTCTTATTGTCTTTGACTGTGTGTGGATTATGATTTAGAATATTTAAGATGAAAGTGCATGAACTCTTTGTAAATAATCCTATGTATAGTATTGATGAATTCTTTAATCTATTCGACAACTTATCCGATTAATTTTGTATAAAATAGCAATAAACACATAAGTTAATTTTGATTTATTTTTCCGATATTTACTTATGGATGATTTTTATTTCTTTTTCCATGCTCCTATAACTAACGCTTACTCTAGACATGCCATTTCACTTATCTGTATGTAATTAGATTGACTTACTGTCATTTAATTTCCGTTGACTCCACCTGGAGCATATGCCCTCAAATGTTCTCCACAGGACCTCTTGACTGATTCTCTCTTCCTAGTTTTTGTCTTCCTCCTTAAGCTCTTCAACCAACGTCCTTTTCCACGTGTGTTTCGTTCTTATTCCTCTCCTTGCAGCAGGGCTCCACTCCCACGCTTATTTGGCCACGTTCCAGCTCCCTCCGCAAGGTGTGTCCTACCCAACATCATTTTCTTCTCTTTATCTGTACTTCAATTGGATCTTGGTTTATATGACACCACAGTTCTTCGTTAGGGTTTGTTTCGGGTCAACTGTCTTCTCAGGGACTCATTTATACATATTTGTATCTTATTTACTATTGATCTACCAAGCTCAAGGAGTCACAACCATACAGCAACAAACTTTTTACATTTGAATTTTAAAAACAAAACTTAATTTTAAGTGAAATTTGTTTTTGTATATGTAAAAACTTTGAACGCATTGAATTTTGAACGTATATGTATCATTTTCTTCCCATCATTTTCAGTTCCTCAATTTCGAACTAGAATATTACCTAAATATAAAAGGTCTCCTTCTTTCCTCATTATCATTAATTGTACCTTGAGTCTTGTACCTTGTACCTTCTTGTACTTGGTTTTATTTTTTTAAGACAGGGAAATAAGCATCTTGTGTCTTATGTCTCATAAGTTGAAGAGGAGATTGCATTGGTCCTCTGCCCAATTGGAGGAAATGCTATTACCTTAAGTTTTGTGCCTAGGCAAATTGTGTCCATTTCAACCGATGGAAACTTTACTAATTGCTTTCCAGAAGGTTTTAAGGACTGGGAACCATGTGGCAAGTACTTTTATAATGAAATCTCAGGAAAATTAGAAAACATACTATATTAGTGGTCCCCGGAGAATACATTTGCACTTGAGAGCCCATGTAAAGTAAAAGCTAGAAAAAACTGTCAAGGGTGGAGACGTGACTAATAAAATTTAATAGCCAAATCAATGGTGTTTCCAGGTTATTGGTGTTCCCAAAAACAATGAATCTTTTAAAATGGCATTTGATCTCACCATGTTCAGTAAAAATGTGAAAAGAGAAAATACAATGTTGTTACCAATACACGAGTGTATGGAAGGATTGGTATTGCCAGTGGTTTTAGTAAACTTTACACTAATAGAGACTTTTAGCAAGTACCACTTGATGCCAATTCTGTATTGCTTACTACTTGCTTTACTCTATTTGGCATAATTTTTCAATTGAATGCGCTTTGCTATTTCACCTACACCAGAGCAGTTCCAAAGGAGAATTTTTAAAAATGCAGATAGACTTTAGGTAGTGAGTGACAAACTTATCTGATGATTTTCTTATTTTTTGAGAAACCTTAGAGAAACATGACAGAAACGTTTTTGATCTATTACAGAATTTTTAAAGCTGCTGTCTTACCCTAAACGCTTAGAAATTTGAGTTTAAAGTAAGGTTATTGTGTCATGAGATTGGCAACGGTAAAATTTTACAAGATCAGGATAAAATAAAATCTGTAGAGTCTTTAGCATTTATAACAAATTGGTCAGCAGTTCGCAGGTTATGAGAATCATTAATCACCTAATAGATCTTTTGCAGGACTATCCTCTGCCACTGAATCACTAAAACGTTTGCTTTATCAAAAGAATGGTGAATGGGTTTGGTCTTGTGATCAAGAAACAGTATACATAAAAAGTAAACAATTGTTTAGAAAAGCAAGTACACTTCAGTTGCTTAATCTCAATTTAAGACAGGATTTCGGAAGATACCTCTAGTTTCGGTTTGGGAGCAGTTATTGAAATAAAAGTTGAGAATGTTTGGAAGCCAATGCAGATTATTTCTAGAACATTCAACCCTGTTGAATGCCGCTATGGTCAGTTGAAGCTCCAGCTTCAACCTGGGCTTATGAGAGGTTCGCCTACTATTGAAAAGGCACTGACTTCGCTTTGTGGACATAGCATAAACCTTTGGTTCAGTCACTGGGGGACACGCCGATGAATTATTTAACTACTAGACTTCACCGATTTCGGATAAGGCTTGACAAAATTTATTTTCATTGGTCCATGTTCCTGGCACAGTGGATTCTCTTTCTAGAGAACCATTGAAAGGAGAATCGCCAAAGGATGCTAATGTTTTGAATGAACTTGAGTGGAATGTATCTAATGTTATTGAATCTATTTAAATCTCATATAGTCGCCTTAGTAGCACTGAGGAACTTAAAGAAAATTATCCAAGCTCTGTCATAATAAAGGAATGTGTTACTTCTAGTGACTGTTCAAAGCGGAAACACACTAAGTTGTGTCAGGAGCTGGCGATCTTGTTTTCATAACAGAATTCTGTTAAAAGGACACAGAGTTTTTATTACTAAAGTTATTCGTTCTGAAATGTTTTCACACATACGTAATGGTAATTCAGGTATTGTCAAGCCTATTTCAAGGATAAATTTCTGTGTGGTGGCCTAGAATTACTGTTGATATTAAAAAGAATGTTGATACATGCTCAACCTCTGTTTAAGCCATCGTGATTAAACTTTAGAACCCTTCAGACCAACAAAAATGCCAGAAGGTATTTAGCAAGCGGTTTCCTTGGACTTAGCTGATCTTGAATGAATAGAAACTGGGTTCTTCGTTTTTCCAAGCCCATTGAAGAGATTTCTTTAGTGAATGTAATATTTTATACTATGTTCAAGGGCATTAAAGATGTATTTTCTAAATATGGCGTGCCCTTTATTTACACTCAGATTATGGCATTCTGTTTACGTCAGCAAAATGTTTGACCTTTGCAGAACATTATAGTTTTTTGTGTTTTACTTCCAATCCAAGATATGCTCAATCAAATAGTTAGGCAGGAAAAGGTGATAAAGAGATGTCTGAAGAAAACCCACATCCTAAGATGGAATCCCGGCTCAGGTCAACCAGTAGGGTAGCTGCAGCTGAACTTTGGTTTTGATTAGGAGAAGAATAAGAACAAACATTCTTATTGATAAGAATTTAGTGAAACCTAACTGGAGTAGAGTAGAAGAAAACAAAGCCATTAGGGGAAAAGATAAATGGAATCAAAAGGATTATTTTGACAGAAGGCATCATGCTCGGGAACTGCGAGCAATTAAGGGGGTCAGTGCGGAAATTTTTTTTATCGAATTATAGCCTAGAATCTCCCCTTTCCAAAGATATATAACAAATAAATCCTGATTTAATTTTACGTCTAGTAAAAATACTTTTGTAAGAGGTTGTCGTTTTTTCAACTGAAACTCAAGCCTACTTACTCAAATTCGCATAGCTTTTATATAGTATTATAATAGTCTGCAACAGTTTCGTTGATATATTATAATTACTCTTTGTTGTGTTAGCTAAACTGGTATAGGTAATTTTATATTACGTGTGTGGCTAAGTTACTAAAATTAGAAAAATTGTGCTTGTTTACTGTTTACGAATTATTCTTTTGTTTTCTGCAATTCCCGATGGTTGTAGTTTTTAGGATATATGTTCCTTTTTCTCAACAACCACCAACCACTTAAGTTATGCTCTTCAAATTGTTTTTCTTGTAGGTATAACTAAGACACATAGCTGGTATTAGATGTTAAATAAAGGGAATAGAATTACGTTCAGAGTTGTTTTATTGTTTCACAAAATTAACCTCAAGTTAAGAAAGAATAAATTTAAAAGAAATATGATTATAAAAGTATACAATTGAAACATAGGAATACAGCACCTCTTCCTTAATTATTTTAATTAAATGTTTGTTCTTGTGACCGGTTGTTTGCGTTTGGAGCTTCTTCTTAATACAAGGACTGAGGCTTAAAAAATTAACGTTTGGTATAGTAGTTAAATACTGAGGTTGAGTAGTAGAAGATTGGTGGCCTTTTTCTCCAGCTTATTCAAGAAATGACTGATCTGATTTGATCAATGTGTCTCCCGAAGTTGGAATTTTTGGACTTGATATGATCCAGTTTTTGTAAAACTTTTCCGAATTTTAATTTGTGTTCCACACATTCTGAAAGATACCGAGTCTTCTGCTTTGAAAATTCTTGAAACTTCTCTTACAAGATTTTTGAGTAGTCTGGTCATTAATGCAATTATTTGAGGATCTAGGAAGTATCAAATCAAAACTTTATCCTAATGGTCTCCCAATGAAAAGGTTAGCAGGTGCTGTTCCCGTAATTGTATTAGATGTTCTCCTATATGCCATAAGAAATCTTGAAACCTTTTGATTCAGAGAACCAAGTTCATCTTTTATGGACCTAAGGGATTGCTTTCAGGTTTGAACATACCTTTCGACCTGTCCGTTAGTGGCCGGATGATATGGGGCAGAACGTTTATTCAGAACGGTTATTGGGAAGTGTCAAAAAAGCTCTTAAATTCTCGTGTGCTCTTAAAATACGTGTGGGATACCGAAATTGCTGAAGAAGGTTCGCATGCAGTCTAATGCAGTAGTAATAGACTTCATTGGGATAACTTCGGGCTACTTACTATAAGCATCGTAAACAAAAGTAGCTGTTCATGAATGGGCCGGAGAAAGTCTATATGAACTCTCTTTACAAACATTTCAGGAGTAGATCATGGATGCACAGGTAATTTTGTTGGGGAATTGTGTTTTTCTTTACAGTTTTTACGATTAATTTAGGACCATTTCTTCACGATTTATATTTTTCAACCAGACATAAGATTGAGCCAAAGCTTTCATTCAAACCATTCCTGAATGTGCTTCCCTTGTTAAGGTCCTAATAGATTTCTAATATTTCTTGGTCGTTTTTTGTTTCTTCTGCTATAAGTTTAGTTTACATGAGAAGGGTTTGAAGTTGTTGTTTTTTAAAGAAAAAATACACGTTGTCTAATTGGTTTACATTTTGAGAACTGTGTGAAGGTAAACGGGATAAGGCATTTGCGTTAGTATTATCATTAGTAGATTTGCATTTGATATAAAAACTAAAAGCTTGAAGAAATACAGCATAATTCTGCAATCTAGCTGCTGCTAGAATTGGTAACCCTTTTTGTCACCGAATATGTATGTCAATGGCTTGTGATCTGTGAAGAGTGTACAGTGATGGCCGTGCATAAAAAATAAAAATGTTTAATGGCGAAGTAGATAGCTAATGCTTCTTTCATTATAACACTATATATAACACGATACTATTTCTGAAGAGTTCGTGAGGCCATGTCAATAGGTCTTTCAGAATCGTCGTATAGGCATGTGAAGAAATGCTTCTGACACATCAGTTTTACTGTACGTTACACTATCACCAATACTAGAAAGTGTTTGCTCAATTGCTGAAACTGGGTACTCAGGGACAAGAGGAGATGGGTTAAGTGTGATTTTGAAATCACCACACAGTCGCATGCTCCCATTAGCCTTTACTATCGGAACCACTGGGGTAGCCCAACTGCTATAGTCTACTTTAGAGATGATACCTTCTCTTTCGAGTCTATCAAGTTCCTCATTCACCTTAAGAATGAGAGCAAAAGAAACTGAACGAGCTTTCTTAAAAACAGGTATAGCATTTGGTTTTGGATGAAGTTGTGCTAGAAGCACAACTTCATGGTTGGTAAACATCCTTTTAAGGTTGTAGTTTGACATGATTGATACCCCAGACCCAGTGTCTAATTCAATTGTAGCTGGTTGACCATTTAGGTAAACCTTCAGCAAGGTTTTATCATTTGAACCTTTTGAATTGCAAAAATGTCAACAACATCATTTGTGGAGTTATGCCTATATATTCTATTGTGTATTAGGCCTGACTATAACTGTACAACTTTAACTTTTTAGGAGTAGGGAGATTCCCGAACTTTCTAGTCGGTTATTGTATTCGTGCATTCGGGTTTGACAAACAGACTTTAGCAATGTGTCCCACATTTTTACAATGATTACAAAAGGTGTTAATATGTGGACAAGATGTTGTATGTGATTTTCCACATCTATAACAAACCTCATCAGGATTGATATTGCTACTTACATTGTCAATTCCAATTGATAAGTCACCTGCTTAACGTGGTTGCCAGCTCCAGCGCTTTCTCTATAGTCAAGACTGATTCTCTGATCAATTTGGTTTGAATAGCTTCGTTTCTTATTGATTGTAGAAATTGATTCTGTAGTGCTTCGTTAAAGTAGGTGCCAAAGATACAGGCACAGGTAGCTTAACAATATTTTCAGTTCTGTTGCAAAGCTTTGAATATTTCCCCTTCCTGTTGACGTGTATTATGAAACTTGAACGCTTCTGCTCCCTTCACCTTTCACCACCACCAAATAAGTTGGTGGTGGTGAAAGGCGTTTCGTGAGACATTGAATAGGTTCTTTCTTATACGAACACTCTGTCGGCATCTTGAGATGTAGCAAATCTCTTTGTGTTCCATAAGTTTTCTTACCAAAAGATGTAGGAGTGTTACTGTTTTTTTGTGTGTTTCACGGAAATTGTTGAAGACAAATGCTATTCCTAGCCATTTTAGGTAGCTGTTCCATATTTCTTCATTTTCTTCAAAGGATTCAAAATTAAAGGTCTTCGTCAAAGTTGAATTTGACAGATTCCATATATGTAAGAAGAACTAATATTACAATCAAAACAAACAGGAGTAAGCTATCATCATTAGTTTCTTGAGAAAAAGGAACATAACAAGTTAACATGTACACACACATACATATTAACATGTGTATGTTTACATGTAACTTAACATAGGGCACACTGGCCCCTTAAAAAGGGAGAACGAGCCTATATGAAAGACTAGAAAAGGACAAACACTTTGGATTGAAAAGCATTAACCCATACCTCTCGTGGACCTTCTCGTGGGTTTTATACACATACTCAATAAATGTTTCCTTTCCTGGTAGAAGCACAATATTCTTTGGAACGTATATTTCACTATTATAGATATAGTCCTTTCCTCTTAATCGTGTCCTTTCTTACTGCCCTTTTTTATTAGCTAAGTCCATGTACTCATTATGTCTTACCTAATTCAAATATATTACCAGTATCAGAGATAAAGTAAGTTTCTCCAACCAAACTTTCGAGGATTAAGAAGTAGTTTAGTTTCCAGTCATATATTAAGTGAAAAACCAGCAAAACTTCAGAGCACGTTCTAAATAGTAGAAGAAACTCTAATCTGTTTTACGAGTCACTTTAGTAAGTATCTTACATCAGTAATGAGCTTAGATAAAAATTTAATTATTCACGGGTTAATTTCATTAACTTGATGGTTCAAGGCACGATTTTCAGACAATTATTAACGATCTGTGTTTAAACTCAGTTATACTTTAACAGTTTATACTTTCCTAATGTGCGATAGCTTAACATTTAATTTAATTGTTTCTAAGATGCCTAAATGGTATCAGTGGGCTTGCTCATGTTTTTTCCTTTTAACACTAAACAATACAAATATTATTGTATTTTTAAATGCTTACCAAACTTTGAAAATTGTTTTATTTCAAGAGGAGTTATAGAATTTCTTCTAGAGATACCATACACACCTCCTACTTAACCCCCAGGGTACTAACAAACTGTTTCTTTGGGTTTATTTAATCATTTTACCTTAAGCTGCATAACAAGTTTCATGGAAAATGTTCAATAATAAGGAAGAAATTAATCTTTTGGTTTTCTCCATTACAATGAAACTAGGTGCTCTTAAACAACGCACTATGTTCACAGCAGATAGTAAATGTAATCCTTCTCTGGAACCGTTTGTCTAACAATTAAAAAACTTAACTACTTAACAGTTATAGTAAAATTACTTTATGAATTTATTGTTTTGGTGTAAAATCCAAAGAATCAATTGTTTTCATAATTAAAAGTATATAACTTTTTTAACAAACAGTTTAACAGACATACGGATGATTGCACATTGTTTTTGACCTATCAACCTATCAAAGTTCTAATCAAAACATTTCCCGCCTATTTTTTTGTAAATTTTAAAAATAAAATAATTAAAAACTGTCTGTAGATATTTCGAATGTTACCTAAATTTAAACACAGTAGGTTTTAATTTAGGTAATTTTGGCAATATCCAAAACTAATCTAGACTAGTTCCTCGTACGCAGCGTCAATGCCAGTACCAGTAGTTCAATGTTTAACTTTGTGTATTTATTTGTGCTTGTGTTCTCCCAGTTTTTATGTATGTGTGAATTTGTACGTGGTATATGTAAATATGTTTATGTATGTGACGACGTCCGTTGGACGAATTTGACACCTGATGAAGACACTCTGTGTGTTGAAACTGCTATATTGAGGAAAAACACACCACAATAAGAATCACGTTTATTTAAACCGTTTTATACATTAAACTGAGTGATTCGGAAGGCTAAGACATCACACATCATTAACAGCATCATCATCGTGACGTTTCTCTCATCAAAGTGCTTCCAGGTTCAAAATTTCTGCTTCTCGCTTTCAAAATGTATTGCATCTACAAGATAACCCCTGGATTAGTGTACTCAAACACTTTGACATGAAGCCCCTAACGATTAAGGTATAACTCAGTTACATGTTGACTCTCAAACTTGTAACCACAACTTAAAGTGAACATCTAACACATCTAGACCAAAAAACATTTGATCAGACAGGTGACTCAATAATTATTATAGGTTGTAAAATTATTTTGGACAAAGATTTACTTTATTACAGATTTACACTATAGGTGATATAGCTGTTGTTTAACCTCTATTAGATTGTTTTTGTATTCTTTAATTATTAATTTTTAGATAGTAGATATTTGGTTATTTTCACGTTTCATATTTGTTTATTTATATTCAATATCATTATTATATTTATTTACTTTTTGCATAGTAAATCACTTCTCTTCTTCTTCCTCATTTCTTTCTATATTAGAAATTTCAAAGTTTTTTCTACTAAGAGCATGCAAGTTGTCCTCACACAAGTCAGATAAATAAACAATTTATTTAGGTTGCCTGCATCCATGACTGGGACGGTGGCGTCGTCCTGTAATCCACCTACTTGGAGGTCACGAATTATTGCGGATAGTTGTGACTATTAACTATTAAATTCTTTCTTAATCCGCAAATACATCCTCATAATTCGTTCGGACTCCACGTCAAAACCGTAGGTCCCTTAGTTGTTATTGGCTGTTGGGATTTCAATTAACAGTCCTGTCTAAGGAAAATTTCAGCCTTATCCAGTAACAAGACTACAAAATCGCGCCACAATCTTCTTACACTCAATTATCATTTATACTTGGCTTGTGGTAAGGTCACCATTACAATAATCTAATCTAATCTGCTGTCATTTAGTGTAGTGACTATATTTTTTATTTTTACTCAACACAGACGACTCATCACTACGTCAGTGTAGTCTAGAATTTAAATTTGGTATTCTGACTTAATAATGGACTTTTAAGTCCGAAACCTTGGTCGTCAGCACCATAACTTAAGATCACCGACAGCACTACAGAATTAACCTTTAATTTTAGTAAAATCAGTGATCTGGAGGCTACAATGGTCAAAATAAAAATAATGCCAAACCAACAACATTGCGATTCAACAACATCCCAGTCCCCAGACAAGAAAAAGGAACCCTCGGAACCCTCACAAGGAACCCTCGATTTTTCACATCAGGGTACACCCCTGGGACAGTCTACCCCTGACCATCAAATCTAAAAAACATCATGTAAGTGACCTTCCTCCAGTTCACCCCTCTTAGGTGGACTGTAAGGAGATACTCCTAAACCAACAATTTTGGTCGGACTAGTGTTGATGCTTAGCCGGTACAGATGAGGAAGAACCAAGGTGTTACAAAGCCCGACCCGCTGAATTGCCAAAAGAATGAAGAATGAAGAATGAAGAATGAAGAATGAAGAATGAAGAATGAAGAATGAAGAATGAAGAATGAAGAATGAAGAATGAAGAATGAAGAATGAAGAATGAAGAATGAAGAATGAAGAATGAAGAATGAAGAATGAAGAATGAAGAATGAAGAATGAATGAAGAGGGTCCAGAGAAGTACCAGTAAATCAAACGTATATAGCTTTTTTATTATTATTTATTAATATTGCTTACGCATCCTTAAATGCACAATAATATGGGACTAGCGTCTTTGTAATGGGCTAAAGATAGTGAAATATCATATAAATAGGTCACAAAGTCTACCAGAAGTGACCGATCGTGATCTGTCAGGAGTCGTCCTTGACTAGTTTCGAACACCGGGATACATACCCTTGGGCAACCGGGTTTGTAACACTGTTAGTATAATGTTACTTTATGTATTCAACAGTTATTCTACAATTTGAGATCATTCACCTAGTTGAGTGAATCTAAAATAATATATACATACCATCTTTTTATTTATTTTTTGGTTCTTTCTACGCCAGACGCATTTTGTAATCGAGTCAGAGAGAGAGGGAGGGATTGTTCAAAAACGCTTTTTGGGAAAGCGGTCCAAACGTAAATGGCATCCCGGGATTTGAACCCGTGACCTCTTCCACCGAAGTCCAAGACGCTAACCACTAGGCCAGCGAGACAACCTTTTCTAAGATTCCATATAGATCTATGGTAACAACAGTTTTAATGATATATAATGATTGGTTAGTATTGAGTTATAATTACTTTTTATGATAGCAGATAATATTATAGTGAAGTAGAAAGTTCGTTGACACATTAGCCATGCAAGATGATACAATAAGACACCTTGTACACGAGGGGTTGTCTAGCCTAGACCAGCAGGTGACTAGGGCGGTCGAACCTGTCCTGGACTCCGCAGCATCCCTCTGGTCAGATCATCCCTGGACCTCCCTCAGGTATGTTGGCTCATCTCTCTTCTCATAGACTCAGAATGAGGTTCAATATCACGTAAAATTTACATTTTAATAGATTTACAAAAATCGTTCTATTCGTAACTAAGTATATTCAATTAACCCTGTGAATTAATTTATAGCAAGTTTCATAGTACATATTCTTGTTTATTAAATACTTAAAATAAACCTATCAATAATATATTTACACTGATTTCAGAAGAAACAGATTGGTAGTCATCAATAAAATAAAACAAAAATTTATATAAAAATAAAATAAATTTAATTATTAGTTTAAACTTATAAAAAAATAAAATTCATAAAATATAGAGTCAACCTTTCTTGTTTTCCATTGTCTGAAAGTTCACTCAAACAAAGGAACTGACCTTTAAAAATAAAAATAATGAATATGTAACGTTGTTTAATTCAAACAACTTTAAACTTTGCCTAACAAAGAGTCCTGCACAAAATCGATGAAAGCGTCTAGGGATGGAAGAACAAAGCTCAAGGCTTCCTCTTCTGTGTTGCTGAGCTCACAAAAGTTGTATCGAAATTAAAATTCTCTTGCTGAATAATCTGTTTAAAATACAAAAATTCTTTTCCGAAATAAAAAAAGTTGTAGAAAGGGTTAGTTATTTCCTTGCTTTTGTCTCTTTTGTTTTATCGATAAATGTTAGTGTTCACTAGTATTGACACAAATTTACCTTGAGCTTTTCTATATTTTTTTACAAGTGGTCCTTGAAAGGTATTTGGCATTTACGAAAATAAACTATATATTAATTATATAATTTAATTAATAATCATGAGTTCTATATAGTAACATGTTTTGCATTGTTTATTTTATTAGACCTACGTTACACAAAAATATATCACAGTATTAATTTTAACGCAGTATTTTTTTAACTGTGCAAACTTGAATTACGTTTAAATAGGATCATGGTGTGATATACATTCAACAAAGCTTTCATGAACTATTTCAAATATTGAAACACATCAATTGAAATGATGTGATACGGTTTGTATACATTACAAAATAAGTAAAAGACAACAAACGTAATTTTGATCCTTGTATTTTCGTGGCTGGGAAATGCGTGATTTATACACGTTGAATATGTATAGGCACGTCTGTTGATCGTGTGCGAGCGAGAGAGAAGGTCTTAAATCCGCAAAGAGAGGGAGGAAGGGTTACTCCAGTCGCGCAGCTGTGTATTGATTTTGAGATGTAGAAGCAACCCTTACTTTCCGTGCAGTAACGTCTCACCGCAATGCGCCCTTCCCTCGCCACCCTTCAGCGTCCGCCCGGAGATAGCTCGAAACAAACTGACACCTAACGCATCCGTTACTATGTTCATGCTGTACCAAATCATAATTAGTTTAATCATTATGAGTTTTAAACATTATTAGTTTAGTCTCTCAAATTAGTTATTCACCTCATTTATCGGTATGACTTTATTACATAGATAACTTACTACTGTACTTAAAAACTTTTTTCACAATTATATAAGAATAAAAACATTCGTTACTTGAATTTTTTAATGTAAATTACATTTTTAGTAAAGTATTTTGCGAGTCCCTGTCATTTTACATCAGAAGGTTTGATGTTACTCACTAATTCACGTGGGGAATTAATGAATGCTGTCCAAAGTGCACGCATTTTTCTTCCTGCAATACACCCGGACACGGCCCTTTGTTTCCCCATCCTGGCTTTGTCATGTTTGTCCGTGTTATTGCCACCCAGATTAATTGTGTTTTCTTATGAATGCACTTGAGATGGAGGGTGCCTCGCTGATGAGAATTATGCAGGGGAACATTTTCCCCCGCAAAAAACATAAAACCGCTGGCTGGAATCCAGCCCCTTTTCACGGACATCCCCCTTTTTTACTAAAAAATGATTGATGCGCTGGAGGTAGGTTTCCATTTCTTCACCGGGCTGTGGGTGGGCTCGGTTATCGAGCGGGAGAAAGAGGGTGGCGCCACGGGCAAAATGGGCTCACCACGCACGCTCCACCCCCGGCGAAAGTACAATAGAAAAGTGGGGGTGTCTTTCCGAGTTTTTGCGGGGCATTTTTAGTAACGAGGGGAGGCGAGTGCCCACCCACTGGAAGAAATCCATGATGGCTGCCGTTTTCTGCTCGCATAATAGCCGTCATGCGCAAATCGCTCTCTGTCCTTCCTCCGTTTTTCTCCCTCGCTCGCAAAACCACACCCAAGCACGGACCGGACTAAAGGCGATTTTTTTCTCCCCGCCTGCCCCACGTGGGCTCGTTTTTTTAACAAGTAACACGAAGCGTTATCTCCCCTCCGTAAGGCAAAGTTAGACATTTTGAATAATACGTTTGGGCATGTACCGACCCTGGTCCCTTAGAAACAATCCCGGCAGGGTTTTAAATGTAAATTGGAAAAATGCAGGTAGCTTAGCATGCAAATGTCTGCCTAGCCAACGTAGGCCTACTCACCAACTCAGTTGTACCAGTGTTATCATTAAGGTGCAACGTCCTAACATTTACTAAATGATAATGATGATAACACGCTAAAAGTTTTTTAACACTCAACACAATATACCACATATATTAGGAGACCAGAACTCAAAAAATTTTACATACGAGTACAGTAACATTTTAAATCTAAATCAATTATTCCAAATTATACAAAGTAAGTTTAATAATAAACAGTTGCCCTTATTTTTCTAGTTCTTTATAATCTATTTCATACCAAGTTTATTAAATTAATAAGTCTGTAACTATGATAAATGTAACTATGCCTAACTTAATTTTAGTGTAGATCTAAAATAAACACTAAAACAAAATTTTAATTATGTTTAGTAAAACACTCACGCCCAAACTTAGGTATAACTGTATGAAATAAACTAATTAAGAATTTTACAATTTTTATACCTATACTAAGTGATGTATTCCAAAATTGTTGGTAAATATGCTGTACCACTTTAAACTATAGTATTTTCAAAAGGCTAAACGGATCATTGAATTAGCAAACTCCAAACTCCAATTTGTTATTTATGAGTTGCAACGAACATTAACAATGCAATAAACTATTTTTTGGGGGAACTTAAATCCATTGAAACATGTGCTATGTATTTTGAAATCAATACAATCCTTCATATTTTATAGTCTACACATTCTTCTATTTGAATCTAGGCCTACATGCCTTAAAGTAGACTACTTATAATTTAAATAACCAAAAATATGCATAAATGTTCTAAGATGTCATATATACGAAAGTGCTAATAAGTATGTAATAAGAACATATCAAATAAAAGTGGAACATTAATTAGATATTATGAGGAAGTAGTTTTTAGCGTAAAATATATTTTTTTAAAGTAACAATTGGTTCAAATTTAAAAGTCTAAACAATGATAGCGACACCCACGCACTCAGTTGGCGATTTAGGAAAATCGTTGGTGAAAAAAGGAACTTTTCCAGGCGTGGTTGACGGTATCGCCGATAGAATGCGCGTTCATCGTTAAAAACAAAAAGTTGTGGAGGGATGAAACGGAGAACGGCTGCGCCATTTTCCCTTGCCGCATCATTCTTAAAAGTTTCAAACACTGGCCTACATGCGGGCTTTCGTTATAAAACGTACGGTACAATATTATTTTTAGCAAATTCAACCAACAATATAACTATGAGTGTCCTGCAATTTTTTATGTTTAATGCACATTTCAAATTATTAAATAATAAAAATGTTACAGTAGAAAAAGAATTATAGCTGGTGATTATAGAAAATTGCTATTTACGATAATATTTTTCATTACACTGAACGCTAGCTAAATTAGCTTTTTTAATTCTGTAACTGGCCCTTTTCTACGTTTTATATAAGAATTCTTCATATATATTCCAAATTGTGCAATTTTTGGTGTTCTAATCCCAAAATCTAATCCCAACATCAGTAGAAAATATTTACAAGCATCGTCTAAAATAAAACATTAATTGACATTTAAAAAAATCTGGAAAAAGAGAAATTGATGCAAATTAATCAGTTGGTACTGTATATTTAAATGATATTAAATACTGAGATTGTAGGAATCATTTTTGATAACCTGAATATTATTTACATACATCTTTACTAGTTCGTTTAAAAAACTAAACCAAGAAAAGTAGTTTACCCTTCCACGTCAATGGATATGTCTTAGTTCGGGGGGGGGCTGTTAGCAATTTGTAAGATGTAAAATTTGAAACAAAAAAACAGCTGTTTAGACATATCCATGATCTAACCTATTTCCCACAGGGAAGTAAATACAAACATTTTTTAACTGTAGGCCCTATCGTATTTTTAGTAATGAATACGACAAACGTAAGTATAATTGATGACATATTCAAATATGTTGAATGCCCAAACAGAGCATCTTCTGGTATGATCCATATTTTTGTGAATTAAGCCATACATATGACTATTTCAGCTATGGCTGAACTAATTTATTTCTATTTAATATTTCTGAGATTCAATACAAATTTAAACTCCGTACGGATTTTTAAGACGGCTCCTTAATTAATTTAAATGAAAGCTTCTACTTAAGCTAACCAAAAAAGCTAAGCATATTAAGTAAATGTGAAAATGAATTAAATTAGCTTAGTTCCATTAAAACACATTGTTTCAATATTTTTATTTAAATAAATTGTCTCGAGTAATTTGTTTTTTATTGCTATACATTGAAAACCTTAAACTTAAGATTTACTTAGTTAAATTTCTAAGCAATATTTACTTGCGTGTGGCAAACAAAATAAGTTTTCCATAAATTATGTATTCAACTTGAAGCCCTTAAGTGCTGGAGAATATTTTTGAACACTATTATGAGTGAAGGCTACATTATATAAATGACTTTATATTATAATTTTGGCCGTGGGGATGCAAAAGTTCAAAATAATATCACTTGACATTTTGAATTATCGTTGAAGTTTTGGATTATTTTGAATTTTGAAACATAGAAATTGTTAATCATAGTAAAAAAACATTCAAAGTAGTTTAACATCTCAAATACTGGAGTGATTATCAATTAGCATAGAATAAAATATTGCGCAGTCTTTTAAGATAGGTTTTTTTATTTATAAACGTTTTAAGCTCTTAAACTTTACTTCTAATGTAGGCCTTTTTTTAAATATTGAAAATAATTGGTGTTAATGACATTAATTTAATTTCAAATTCTTATTGGAGTGAAACAAAACGTTGTTTACTTGTAAAGTATTGAAATCGTAGGTAGTTTTAACATTAATGTATAAAGATTGGTGTGTTTAAGTTATTAAAAAATATTAATTAATTGTTTGGTTTTAAAGGAATCGGAGAAAATGTAATTACCTTATGTTGTTGTATTTTGCATACCTTAAATTGGTTGTTTAAGGTAAGCTATGTTACATTAAATTCAATAAAAATCAAATAACTACAACTCTTAATAGAAAAGAGGTGATTTTTTAATAAACTTCATTATAATAGACTAAATTATGAGTTACTTCGATTCCAAAATATTATAGTGCATAGATTACAAATTG